>JAODJU010000119.1:7949296-7959885 GCA_026776725.1 Gnathonemus echidnorhynchus
TTTTCCTCTGGCGTGGGGACAAGCAGACCACCCCGGACCCCACAGCAGCCGAGAAGCCCACCAGCCCAGACCCCGACTGGACGGCCAGCTCTTCTCAGCCCCCGACTCCAGATGGCGAACAGAGAACGGGGGTGTGAAAAGACCCCATGCCTCCCCCCACCCGCTCAGATGTGGTGTTGGCGCGTGTTGTTCTAAAGTGCTTTAAAACAAGGGAAGGGCATGATGCTAACCCCCCTCCGCCAATCAGCAGCTGGTGTCAGCTCAGCTGTACACAACTCATGTGCAAGACTTTATCCCTTTATCCCTTTATCCATAGGCCCAACAATATAATGATTAAAGACATGATATATTGAAATTGCTCCATATACACTATATTGCCAAAAGTATCAGGACACCCCTCCAAATCAGTGAATTCAGGTGTTCCAATCACTTCCATAGCCACAGGTGTATAAAATCAAGCACCTAGGCATGCAGACTGCTTCTACAAACATTTATGAAAGAATGGGTCACTCTCAGGAGCTCAGTGAATTCAGCATGGTACCGTGATAAAATGCCACCTGTGCAATAAGTCCATTTGTGAAATTTCCTCGCTACTCAACATTCCACGGTCAACTGTTAGTGGTATTAAAACAAAGTGGAAGCAATTAGGAACAACAGCAACTCAGCCACAAAGTGGGAGCCCCCAGAAAAGCCCCCCGTCTGCCTACCTAACATAGGTAGCTGGACCTACTTCAGCTTGCTAACAAATTTAAATGATGCACAATACAGTCTCCCTCCGGACTGAAAGCTTACATGCCGGCACACGTCTGCATACCTTTCACTTTCCCAGGGCTGACCGGCCTGCCGCCAGCACACTGCTGAAGCAGCAAAGGTGTCCTGCAGCACTTCTGCAGCACGCATACCATTGAAGCAGCCCAGGCTGTCTATTCTCCTGGCAGAAACAGCACACAGGCTGTGAATGAACTGGACCTGCAACAGAAGACTAAAGGGTCAAGTCATATAAAATGAACTTGGCTGACATCAAAGGCCTAGAAGTAGTTTCCGTAAATTATATTTCCTAACTGTTTTTTTTCCACCATAACCAAAACAGTTCTAGAGTTCCAGGGCAAGACACTCTCTTAATCTTCTGAGGTAAGAGAAAACACATTCGACTTTCACACAATAAATACGTCAAATTTTAATATCAAGATAATGCAGCCACTTCTAGATTAAAACATTAAACCAGAAATGTGATATAAGATGGGAAACTTGCAGTTTGATAGGCATGTTACGTAGGATTAAAAACAGTAAAGAACCCACAGGACAGTAACCACGGCAAAAACATCTCTTTCTGATCAAAGTAATGCAATGATTCATCCACGCTCATCTTGCTGAGCCCACACAAGGATGCCTGAGTATCGTTCCGAAATGGAACACTGCCAACTACAATAGCCTAGTAAAACTGAATGACTAAAATTAAACAAATGCAGCGGCTACAGAAAATAGATGGATGGATGGATGGAAGGATGAGTGGATGGCAGGCAATGTTAAGCGAATGCATTGCTACTCATTTTTCTTCTGAAATGTACACTAAACACTGCTTATAATTAGCAAAACATACATTCTCATATTTCACATTCATACAGAACATAGCTAACAGCTTCAATAGTTTCTAAAACCCATTACGGCATCTTTGAAAGCGCTGGTGCTGCCCCAACTTTTCATTCCAGTTTACCATTCAAACACGTGAACAAAGGGACAGAAGACAGAAAGGGATAGAGGTGGCGCGTGTTGATATTGACATGATTTTTTTCAGTGGATTTGTAATATATTTTCATTTTACAGAAAAAAACTGGGTACAGAACAAACAGTGCAGTTGTATGGATTCTGAATCCTTTCTCCAAAGCAGACTATCAGTTCCCAAGCACTGCTGTCTGTGTCTTGTCTGATAGTGAGGAAATAATCACTCTCTCCAGGGGGCAGCAGTCCCCAACACCAGCAGGACGTATCCGCTTGAACCTTACCACTGCGTGTAAACAGATTCCCAAAGACTATTCATTTGTCTTTGTCCATTACACAGCTTCGACTAAGGAAATCGCTGGCCTCAATTACCATTGTACCTCAAAGGGATGCTCTATTTTCCAGCGATTATTGTCAGCATCAGGCTCTGTTAGTCTTCTCCATTTGTAAGCCACCAGGACACAAGTAAATGCTTCACTTCTCTGTGTCTTTGCATTACTCAAAAAGCAAAGTTGTCAGACTAAACGTCCTCCAATGGTTAAAATAAACAAATGCAAGTTGTCAGAAGAGAAAACACTTTGGGAGAAGTCACAGGCTGAGCTAGACAGGTTTTATTTAGACCAAGGCAGACAAAGGCAGAATCGGAAGGCAGGGTCGACACTTAGCAGGGATCCGGGCCAGACGAGCAGGGATGGGAAGACGATAGGGAGGCCAGGTCAGGGCTGCACAGGAGTCAGGCAGTACCCTGCATGGACTGTGAGGCTCCCTGGGAATATAGAGGAAGGTAATCAGGCACGGCGCTCTTCCAGCCGGAGTCGGCATGCTTCAGAGGGGGTGGGGTGTCACCTGTTTTATGACAATGTTATGATGCCAATTTTTTCCCCCAAAATGGATTTAATTTAATGCTGAATATGATTAAATGACTATTTCATTAAACTGGCTAATAATAGCAAGCATCTCAGCTATTAATTTTATATATGGGCAATAATAATATATTTCTAATGCATGGAGCTGTTTGGTATATTTAAAGCTGATAAAAGGCATGTTAAAGATGCGTGTCAGTTATTGTAATTAATAATCTGTTAACCTTGGATTTTCCCCATTTTCACACTTGTAAAGACAGTAACACAGAATTTAGGATCACCGTTTGTCCTTTCATTCTGCATAACCAATCATACGCAGGCTTACAGCAAGCCAGACACCTGCCCCGATAAGCACGGCACGTGACAAAGTGCACTCATTATGGGATGGCGGTCCATCTCAGAGAGCACAGACACAGCCAAGAAAGGGATAAGCATCAGAGAAACAGGCACATGTGAAATGTAAGCAGGCAAAATATATACAAGCAGCGTCAGTTCAAGTGGGTCTTCTGGTGCCATAGGCTGAGCAGCCCCCCACCAAACACACACACACACACACACCTCCACAGAGCAGCAGAAAACAAATTTAGTCAATTTAATTATATTTAACAACATTTCAATAGCACAGGGTATCTGGCTGCTAACCAGTTAGCTCACATCTGTTTCACACGAAAAGTTCTGAAATGTTAAAACTAGTGTAAAATAATAGCAATGTCACCGATTGCAACTGAGGTATTTCTTCTGATTTTTTTTCCCACTCCTTTGCGCTCCCTGATTAAATGACACTCTATAGGGCAGGACAGCCCTGGATTCTACAGTGAACATGAAAACTGGAGAGCAGATGCAAACCACTCACACAGAGGGCCAGAAGAGGAATGGAACCTACAAGGCTTTCAGAGGCTGAGAGGCTGTTTATATTATGGCCAGGATTTCAATCAATGGCTTAATCATGTCTAATTGCTTAAGAGTTTAACTGGAATAAAATACAACATTCTAATCGTTTTCTTCAAGTAGTTGTGTTCTTTACATCTCAGTGGGATTGCTGACTTAAGTGGGTAAACACTGCATTTACATACAGCCATATACCTATAATCATGAAAGTCGTCAAAATAAGAGCACCACTGCACAGAAGCACACTGTCTTACTTGCTGGAGTTTAAACATGGGATTTAAGATGAATCACAGTCGAGGAACCCTGAAGCTTTTACTCTTTATTAAACCATTCATGCCTTTGACTGTCTCAGACTGTGCTTCGCGAAAATCGGATGACGGCAAAGCAGCTGTTAAAGGCTCACCTTGGACCTTTGGCTGAATATTCCTGACATCTAGTGGGGTTGTCGCGTCATTGCAGCACTGGAAAAAAGTTCTTGGACGTGTCAAGTAATACGGTCTGTGTGCAATTTACTTTTCAAGGACTGTATTGGGATACATTATTGGAATACACTCAAACAAATAACTGCTTTTTTTCAATTAAGTGTAACCTTTTTATTTTTAGTTATTATTTCTTAATAACGTTTTACCTTTTTCTATTTAATATTTTCAATAAAATTTCACCTTTTTGTCCCTTGCTTTTTTGGCCCATAGTCAATGCTAAATGTCAAGTGGTTAGATGCATGAATGATGCTAGCAGACAGAGAGATGGGAGACAGGATTGAGTGACACCACAGCCTTTCACGAGGAAAACAATCACCGTTTGTTGTTTCTTTGCAGAGCACATGATGAGGAGACGCAAACAGCCGAGGAACGTGGACTTTCCAAATGAATTCTCAGCTTGATTGTGTAGAGATGCACACTAAATATTGAAAGCAATGTTAACTGAAGCATTGTAATAAGACATGATCAGCAGTGTATAAATGTGAGACAGGGTTTTAAATCTTCTAATGATTTTTAGTGGAGGTTTCAAATGCTTAACATCATACTCATATCTCACTGGGTAACTAACTGGACTAGGAAGGTGTCATGTGTCAATTAAGGACTTGGGTTTGGTAAAGTATGTGGATAAACAGCTCATTCTGTTTGGTGGAATATCTGTTGTTTTCTAGTAACAAACTGGATGCTCTTATAAGTTTTTTTTTCCTTTGAGTTTATCTTCTTACAAAAGTTAAATTCATGGGGCCTGTTCATAAGTTTCTGAAAACAAGACTGTGGAGTATTGAGACCTAAAATAGTTTGTAAGTAGGCACACTTAATTTAGGCAAAAAAGTACACTGGTAACAAATTAAAACAATGGAATTATGTAATTACTAACCCATAACACCCTGGTTTGCTTTGTTGCAGAGCGCACATCTCTTAATAAGTATCAATTAACCTTCTTCTGAGACCGAAACCTGTTTCTTACAGTTTGAAGTAACATTTTTTAGCAATTTACATTTAATGGGTCTGTAGATGTTTACCTCAGAGAGCAGACCATAGGGATATATACAACGACCCAGTGACTAAAGGTAGAAATCATGTGGGAAAAGGTGACACACTTTGTAAGTGTTAATAAGAATTACCTGGGAGTATTTTTAACACTTGGATCATCAACTGAACTTAGTCCAATAGCTTAGCAGCTGACAGCATAAAATCTGCACACCCCCTATATACTGGGGTTTCCTCATCCATCAGGGTTTATCCAGTCGGGCCCCCCCAGGACGACCAGTGCTCAGTGCTCCTCATGCCTCTGCCACAGGCACGATATTCTCCCTTTCCTACAAATGATTAACAGACTGAATCCCAAACACACAATACTTGTATTATAAGGCTTAAGATCTCATATGTCGATGTTGTGACACCTTCAAGAGGTCGATGTGGTGATTGCTAGTCGATGTCCCATGGAACCAGTGCATTGTCTACCTGGATGAGCTGTTGCAGACCTTGTTCGCTGCCATTCACAAAGGCACCTAAACCCACAGAAGTGCTCCTCCTGCAGCAAAAGAGTCCCTAAGTCTCTTAGTAAGCAGTGAGGGTGTGACGGCAGAACCAGGAATGACTGCTGTGGTAAAAAACTGGCTCATCCCTCAAAGTGCCACGGAGCATCGCAGATTCCTCTGTCTCACTTTGTACTTCTGGCAATTTGTATGGGACTTTGCCAACATTCCCAAGCTGCTCCACTGACTCACCAAAAATAGGTGGCTCTTCACATGGTCCGGAGACCAAGCCGCTGCCTTTAACCGCCTGAGGTCTGCACTGACGGAGACCCCAGTGCTGGTGAAACCCTGACCCAGCACTGCCCTTCATCCTCGACACAGACGGCAGTAATGTGGGGCTTGGGCAGTGCTGTCACAGGTGGGTCCTCGGGGCAAAAGCGTGGTAACCGATTTCAGCCGGACAATCGGCTACCCTGAATGGAATCACTGCATGACCACATGGCTGCAAATGGAGCGGGTGAGTGATGTGGTTGGTGCTGGTCCAAATCGAGGGCGTCTTAGCCGTGGAATATTTCGCTATGTGGCCAGAGGCATGTACACATCCCGACCAGAGTGCAGAGACCACAAGGAGTTATTCTGCCACTTCAGTGTGCCAGAGGAGTTACACAGAGGCGAGGGGTGAAACTTCACGGTGCACTGGTTTGGTATGGACTGCAGGTGGCTGAGCTGAACGTTTGGAACCACCTCCCGTCACCCCGAGAGCAATGGGCTGCTGGAGTGATTTAAGGTTTTCACACTTGACTAGTTTCAGCAGATTGAAGTGGTTTTGGTTTGTTTCTCATGCAAAACAAGCCATATGCGAAGCTCAAATGAACTCAGACCCTCAGAGAGCCAAGCCCTCATAGCAAAGTTCATATGCTGACGATACGTGAACAGAAAGTGCAACCAGCTTGCTTTGCTTTCCTCTAGGCTTTTTGGATACCAGAGAGCGCTGATGTCAAAACAATCGTCAAGAAATTATTACGAACTCTTGAGACCGATTATGTGGCATGGTACAGTAGGGCAGTGGTTCGTACTCATGCCTCTATTATCTGGGTTCTGTCTCTGCCAGGGTTCCGTGTGTGTGGATGTTCTCCCTGTGCTAATGTGGGGTTTCCTCCAGGTACTCTGGTTTCCCCCCACAGTCCAAAAACATGCTGAGGTTAATTGGAGTTACCAAATTGCCCATGTGAGTGAAGAGTATGTCCTGCAATGGGTTGGTGCCCCATCCTGGGTTCTTCCCTGCCTTGTACTTGTAGGCTCTTGACCCCCTATGACCTTGAATAGTGGTTTCAGAAAATGGATAGAAGATTACACTAGTTTATAGAGCTGGGAAATTTATCGCAGGAACACATGCGGTATTTTGTTACTGCAATACAGAAATAGTACGAGCATAGATTTTACTAGAGACCTATAACATTCCTCTCACACTGTAAACAACGTCAGCATTTAGGTCGTAACGTTGCACAGAATCCCAGAATTGAGACCTAAAGTCAAAACATTCAGGTAGCTTCTCATAGTTTGTTATAAAAAATAACCTGACTCAGGCACTCATAGGTTAAAAATATCACAATTTGCAATATTTATTTTATTGAACCTTAAAATATTAAGATCTTTCATGTTACAAAGTGGTAGTTTCAGTGATTGTCATGCTTCTGTTTTTAGAGCCATTTGCCGTAAAAGAATCTTGAATCTTGAAGTAGGTTTGAGGTTTTAGATAGATCACGCTGTCGGGATTAAGTAGGGATTCCATCCTGTTGAGTACATATATACCATTAGTCCCCCAGGTATGTGATTATCATTCTCAAAAACTTGATGTTTTGTTGAGGAAGAAATGACTCTCATGACCATTTCAGTGTCCAAAAGGACTAAGTGTGAGTGTGAAATGGACCTAGACCACAAAGAAACTGAAGTGGAGCAGAAAGGAAACTGAGTGCTTTTGGGTGGTGTTAATCCAAAAAGGATTGAGTTCTCTTTCTATTTGCCCACTTTATGTTCCACTTAAAGAGGTCTGAGTGTGGTTCTTTTAGAGAGGGCTACAGTATATATGAATGCGCCCTAAATTACACACTCGCCGCGCAGCTTGCGATCCTGGTTGCCCACCAGCAGCGCGCCTGGGACTGCCACCCGTCCCGGGTCCTGTGGGCAAAGAGAGCAGCGGTGCTGAGCACACCAGTGAATTTTGTGTTCAGGTGGCCCCAGAACCAGAGGTACCACAGAACCTGCGGTGCCTCCTGGGCAATCTGAAGGGTGCGCAAACTGGCCCAGCAACACCAAGGCGCAGCAACTGCCTGACAGACAAGTGCCGACAATGCATGCAGCTGAGGGCAGGACTTTCGCATTGTGGATGCGGTTTGGGTGCACTGTCCCACTCACAAGAAGGGACAGCTGCCCAATCTAGACAGTCATTGATGGGGAACGGCGGGGATCCACAAGTGCCTCTCCTGGCTGCAGCTGCCCGTGATGAAAAGCTGCTGTCCTGCACAAGGACTGTCTGGCACTGAATCTTCCCCTGGTCTGACCTGACACTCCTGCAGCAGCCGAGAATGAAGATGCACCTGGAAACTAGCCTTGGGGACTGTGACATGCCAGCCATGGTGCCAACGTCAGTCTCCGCAGCATCTGCGGGACTTAGTGTTGGACTTGAGGGTCACCAAGGATGACTGACCCCTCAGGTGGGTTTAGCATATGTTTTTGCTAGCACCCACCCTTAGTGTGAATGTCATGTTGTTCCCCAAAGCGCTTTATCCATCATCTAAACCAGTGTGTTAATACCTCTGCATCAAAATAACTCCAAGATGGCATAAACACAACCTAGTTTTACAAGCAGATATCCAGGATGGGTCAAGTTGAGCCTAGTGCCTATAGGAGACCGTGTTGGACACTGGGAAAACACAACTATCAACCTATATTCTATACCTGATCTCTAATTACTCCCAAAATACTCATCAGGAGATGGAAAAAAGTGACATAAGCCAGTGCTAAATCAGATCCAAGCTAAAAAGGAGTAAAGAAATGTGTGTGATTTTACAAGAAAAATAAAACATCTACTTAGTCAACCATAATCTCGATATACATTTTATAATCTCGATTGCTTAGCTACCAAAAACATAAGTTTATAAAATGTTTAATCCCTAAACTCCTTAATATAGCATAAAAGCTTACTATCTCTATCAACCAACGGGAGTGCAGGGCTGAGACCGCGACTGGGAAGCGTGAGAGTCAAACAGGCGATAGGCGTGGCGGAGCTGGTCCAGGGCAGTTTGACGGACTGGAGCGGGGAGATTAACGGGGCACGTTATTGCTTTTTGGGATGCATTTAGATTTATTGTATTCTCGCCTTCCTTTGCTTTCATTGGTTATCGCCACCTGAATCACATTTGGATGAGACTCATGTATCACAACGTCTTAAGGAGTGGGGAATGTGCTAAGGTAAGATCTGATCGGATTATGGTAGTGGTCGTCACCTGGATGTGTGTCTACCACACCTTATGCTGATAGTGAAACAAACCCATGCATTTCTTTCCAGATGGTGCTCACCGTGCTTATTCAACATGAATGTCACAGAATGCTTATACTGGACATATCTGTAAACGCGCCTATATCGTATCCTCAAATTAAGCGTCATTAAAGCGTGTCTTTTCCGTTATATCTTATTGATCTGAAAGAAACTGTTGCTTGTTTTCAGTTCTGAAATGAACCTTGTTTTGGTGAAGGTTAGCGAGCAATGGCCGTCCTTCGGCATCCTAGGTAAGGCAGTGGGAGACGGAGAGTAAAGTGGGGTTTATGTGCTCAGAGCACACAGAAGGCTGATCTGTACTGCATTCACGGTTATGCTGCAAATTCACACCTCATCCCAAACCGTGTAGCCGAACAACGTTTGGATAAATAAGACGTGATGTTTTTATGTGCATGGTCGAATGATTATAGCTATTTACAATTTACAATATCGATGCTATCTTTCGTCGCACACTGGAATTTAATTTGAGTTTGTGGATTATAATCGAGCTGTTTTCGTGCAGCACGTAAACACTACGTCATTTTAATTATAAAAATAATTTTAATAATAATTTATTCAAGGTTGTTGTTGTTGAGTGTCGTGTTTATGTGTCGGCAGCAGGCCGTTTTGGCGATGTAATCGCTTCTGTAATACCAGAGGGGCAAGATTAACAACGCATATTCCCTCGTCGCGTTTTATCTGATGGGTAAAAATGCCCCGCAGCCTCGCGCCTCAAAGCATAGGCTCTCCAAGGATGCTGCTGTCACGCTCCTGCTGCGGTTGCTAGGCAGCGGAGGTCGGGTGTGAGGGGAAAGGATGCCGATATGATATGAGAGGAAGCACAGATATGCAAGCAAACTCCTCCTGTTTAATCAAGACACAGAAACGTTTTTTTTTTTTTTGTATGTGACCCATATCTGGAGATGTTTCAAACGGCAGATGACTGCTGGTTCGCTGCTTAGTGCTTATATGAAATTTTTGTGGCTGTCCAACCTTATCCTATGCTAGGAAACACCGCTAAATGTAACCAGCCATCCAGTCAATCTGAGGATGCTCACATATTTATAGACATAATGCCTCTGGGGTTCGAACCCACAGCCCTGAAGATATAAGCCCCAAACACTGTCCTCTGCAGCACTGTATCATAGTGTAAGCCTGTGTTTCTTCCTGTTTCCCCATTTGCGGTCCAGTTATCGGCCACTTCTCCACAGAGTTAAGATGAGCGTTTCACCTGTACCACACAGTCCTGGTGAAGCCACACAGGTGGTTGACCTCCCACTTCCGGATGGCATTCTGGCACGAGACCAGGCGTCACTGTCCACTATCCTGCAGAGTCCCGTGAGTTTTTCTATTCTTCCAACCTTGTATTCAAAGACAACATTATATCTAATCCTGATATTATAACATTCAAAATAATCACTTTTTTAAACCTTCAGTTTTAGTAAGGAACCTTGAGCTCTTGTTTTGTGTGTTAAAATGGATGATGACTCATCTACTACAAACCAGATTTACCTAGAGGTACTAATAAAGTAACTTGAACTTACTTATAAGTAAGGGATAATGTACAGGCAGCCGGTAGTTATCGCAGAAATAAGCCCCGACAGTGTGATCAGGACCCGACGCG
>JAODJU010000119.1:8023673-8043765 GCA_026776725.1 Gnathonemus echidnorhynchus
CCTGCGTTCGAAATGTGAACAGACCCTGCACCCAGCCATTGATGAAATGTCCGTTCTTGAACTGTTCATATGTGTAAGCGCTGATACCATAAACAAGGTAGTTCGTTATATCCAGAGATGAAGTTGGAGGCAACAATGTCGCATCGGAATTCCATTTTTTTATGTGAGATCATACGGATCTATATTGTTGATTGTTGACAATTTAGCCAAATACTGATCCCTGGTGTCCTTCGTAAGTTTTTCTCTGTACGGAATTTTCTCGTTCTGCTTTTTCTTCTCCATTCTTCCTAGTGTTTGCGTCCGCAAATACCTTCAAAATGGTGAATGGGGGCATGTCAGACAGTGCAGACACGTGACTGACTAAGACCGATTACTTACCCGAGACTAACTTCCTGCTGAACCACGTTTAGCTAAATTAAAGTGAAATAAGGCGAGGTTGCTCTAGGGAGGCAGAAAAACCACAAAAAACCCTCTCAAAGCAGGCTACTGCCGGAGCAGGAAAAAAGTGGAAAATGTCCTCCCGGCCCCGACCGGCGACCGAGCAAAGCTCAGGAGCAACTGTCCTTTCCGAGTTAATGTTACCGACGTTAGATAATATTACCCCGCGGGTGTTGGATGCGGAGGTACGCAGACAGAAACGCTGCTCGCGCAACACCTGCAGCTATCGATAGCACACGCGCTGTCAATTAACAAGGACAGACAAATACTCTTGTAGACCGAGAAAAAAATTAAATAAAATAAAAAAAGTTAAAAATGAAGCAACAACCACCCACGTAACCATACTGGCACACAAACACTCAAATATACTTCCAGATAATTCCAGTCAACTGCTTCAACAGGCACACAACATAACACAAGTGCACACAGCGTCTGCACCACTCCCGCACAGTGCAGCAATCCCAGCAGCCTTCACAGCAATCCCAGAAATCTCAGCCTCTCAGCCACACCGAAGACAGCCTCCCCCGTCACTGGACCAACCTGAAAAGCCATTGCTTACACTTCACTCATTTCGTTTAACTCCAATTAATTGTAGTGGCTCAGCAGAGTTCCAGCTGGAACTAACTAAAAACCTTTTGCTTACAGCCCCCTGCTGCTTAACCTGTCATGCCCAGTAGGGGGCTCTACTTCCCAAAGTTCCCAAAGCCAAAGCTAAACTGTCTTAATTCTCTCCTTCCCCTCTATAATACTGCAGGTGCCTTGGCTGGTCACTGACACCCAGTGCATGTGCTGTTCTCCGCTTAATTAGACGGGCTTTGTTTACCTCCTAACTAAACTCATAGGAAAGATACTTTTGGAACTGATATGTAATTTTGAAACAATTATGTAGTCCATAAAGAATGAATCTGCAGACTAAAGGATGCAAAATAGAGACCAATGGAACACTACAAAGACCACATCCCCCCTGAACTCTGCGGGGGAGTTACTATGATACTGGCTAGCCTGGCTGTGACTGGATTGTGACTGACCACCATGTGTAATCGTGGCATTCTAGTACCTGAGAAGGTACTGCGAGCGCTATCCATATCGCTCTCAGTCTCGGCTGTAGACAAGCAGGAAAAGTCACTTGTGGCCAAGGATTCAGGGCAGCTGTCTGACTCCTCCAATGCCTCAGGAAATGATGATGTCATGACCAAAAAACAGGAAATGCCAAAGAAAGAGAAAGAGCACCCGTAAGTGATACAAGCATTTTATCCAAAGCAAATGCTAAAATACTCCATGGCATACATTTGGTTCTACAGCAAGAAAAGGACAACTTCAAGTTAATGAATCACTTACTTTAAAAAAGGCTATTACTACACCGAATAATGCAGAATACTAGTGTAGGGCATGGCTCCGGAACATTGGTCCTGTTCCTCATACGAAGCCCTATCGCCTTCTTACATAAAGCACCACATTTCTGATTTTCTTTAAAGCCAAAGCTGTTGTAAAATTTTAACCCTCCCTTGAAACTTCGATGAGAAAGGTAATTATATTCACACAAAGCACAAACTCACCTGCTGGGATGTCACAGAATACAAAGGCTTTGTGGTGTAGGCCTGTTGACTCTTGTGCAGGTAGCTTCTCCAGAAATTGCACAAAATATCATCCTTTAACACACACAAAACTTGTGAACTAAGACTGCAGTTGGTTAAACAGAAAAGACTGGAAACACAGTTTAACTGAATCCATCCATCCATTTCCCAAACCGCTTATCCTTCTGGGTCACGGGGGGTCTGGAGCCTATCCCAGAAGCTACAGGCATGAGGCAGGGAACAACCCAGAATGGGGGGCCAGCCCATCGCAGGGCACACTCACACACCATTCACTCACACATGCACACCTACGGGCAATTTAGTAACTCCAATTAGCCTCAGCATGTCTTTGGATTGTGGGGGGAAACCGGAGTACCCGGAGAAAACCCCACGACGACACGGGGAGAACATGCAAACTCCACACACATGTAACCCAGGTGGAGACTCAAACCCGGGTCCCAGAGGTGTGAGGCAACAGTGCAAACCACTGCACCACCAAGCCACCCCCATTTAACTGAATCAATTTCTGTAATTTTAAGATTTAACAACTGCAACAAAGGGAAAGACATTACAGGGATGTGGCAGAATTTTAGTTCCATGGTACAGTGAAAGGATGCAATACTGTGACAAAAATACAAAAGAAAATTCATCAGAAACCCCAACTAACAGCATCAGAAACACACCTTGAGTTCACGGCGGACTCCCATCGCCAGAAGGGCCTCAGCCTGCTGCTTAAGTATGAACTGAAACCCTTCACATACCATCCAGTCTTTTCCATGCTCTGCAACAACACACAGCATCAGTGTTAAGTCACTAACTCAACAAATAATAATGACATCAACCTCGCCTTTGGATTTATTTTCAATGTCCTACTTATTTATTTAAAAATTAAAGAATGAAGTGCTTGAAAATGTAGCAATAAAACGCACGTGTCACTGGAACTACAATGCGCCACCCAGTGGTAGAGCGCCAAAGCTGGTAGAGCGCAGTACTGCCAACACCATGATCACAGATATTGCCTCTGGAGTCTCAGTCAAGAAATAAAGCCTGTATTTAATAAGCATAAAAGTATTCAAAGCTGGCTTATGTTTTGATTCCGCAAACATGTAGTTTTTATACTTTAAAACAGGACGTATGTAGAAGCCGTGGACACATAACTCACTCTGTTTTGCCGGCTTTTTGGCCCCATGTGAGATAGCGGACACCCTGCTTCCAGTCACAGAAGACGGATCTGTAACTTCGACGGTTCTCTGTCGAAACAGAAAATGAGTACATGAGTAGGCAGCAGTGCCCTCCGTCCGGCTAAGCGGGACCTTTACAGCAGAGCATGGTTCAGTTTGTGTAAAACCGAGCCACAGCGGGCGCACACGTAATTTAGCGGAGGACTCACCTCGATCACATTGTGGCACGATTTGCAGTAATATCCTCCCTCCTCCGTGACACCCCAGTTCACCGCGGAACACTGAGAGCACGGGTCTCTGAAGAAGCCCTAAAAGTGACAAAACCGATTAGAACCCAGAGTGATCATACAACATTATGCAGCGCAGGCGATTTTAAGCACTGACGATTTGGTACTTCTCCACCTTTGGCCGGATACAGTTATCGTACTACTGAAGCTCAAAGTAAAACAGCTACGAATAATCAAACTTACAATCAACTCTTCGTCCATTTTCAGAAAAATTCTATTGAAGTTATAAACTATAGAGAAAACTCATTTCACGCGCTTATACGTACGAATTCAACCTCCCTTCCGGTGTGTTACATGGAAATACATTCGATATGCAACCAAACAGTAGGTAGTAAATTTATAGCGTAGAGATGTCTGTACAAAAAAGCATACAAAATATGTTTTATAAAAGTACGTTATACATTATTACTTAATATGCAAGGCATCTTATGGTGGTGGGATTTTAACGGAATTCATACTTGACAATCGTGAAAGTACATTTAAAATATCATGGTTTTATAAGAAGTAACTGGGCGCTCAAATACTGATTTAAAAGCAGAGTGCAATAAATGTAATAAAAACTTTCTATACATTGCAAGGTATTCAGTTAAATCTATCCATTTTTGACAAATGGATTTTTTAAAATACATTTTCCAAATATGTGCAATATGCAGAATTCACATGTTATGTATATATGTGCTGGAAAAATGAATATGTACTGTATCTCTGAACTGCCCTAAGTGTATATTTAACACAGATAAGGAATGGGTTGTGTCCTGTCCCAGAATTAGCCCAGTATATATTGAGAGGTGATGCAATGAGTACCAGGAATACTACTTTTATGCATTACAGTGAAGTAGATAATTGTTACCAGCTAATACGACACATAGTGTGATAATTTCATAATTTTCTTTGAGATTTCACTACTTATAAACATCACCTTATCACAGACGTTGACCTTGAATTTTATACAATAGCTGTTTCGATTGAGAAAACGAATTGGTCACGCTGAATAAATCTATGGACAATTCCGTCCCTGCCAATGAAAAAAAGATTATGTCATACTGAGTATTCCACTAGGGGGCAGCAGCTCAGAGGAGCTAAACCAACAACTGCAAAATCCAGTAAGAAAAAGACAGAAAAGCTGATTGTTCAACTTTACAGAGAAATTTAAAAAGTGGGCGGAGGCTGTGTGCCATCTATGCCATCTATTGCTGAATTTTTAAAAAATTGAAATTAGTAAAATAAAAATCGAAACTGTAAATGCCTTTGCTCCAGAATTTTTTAAAACTGCATTGGATTTCAAAGATCCTGTTATAGAAACACCAGTTTTGTGATAAAATAATAGAATAGGATATGATGGCATCGTGTTAGTAGTCCTGGAACCAAAGTTGCTGATTGACAAAGGCTGCCAAGTTTTATTTGTTATGTCAACAATCATAAACTGAACTACTGTGTAAGGAAATGTTTCTGCACCTGCTTTCTGGGTTGTGCTCAAGGAAGTATGCAATAGTAGGGAAAAGAAAATTGTATAAAAGGAATAAATAAGAATAAAACCTCAATAAAATTAGAATAACAATCAATATAAAATGACATGACTGCAAAATAGACAATAAAAATAGAGAACTGTATTACAGAGGTGGATAGTTCAGGTCCAGAAAGTAAAAATCCAGACCAAGATTTTATTTCACCCAACCAGTTACTTGACTGTGACTCTTAATACTTAACTGGTTGGTTGAAACAAAATCTTGGTCTGGATTTCTACTTTCTGGACCTGGACCTGGCCAGTATATCAACATAATAAAAAGATGTGCAACTGCAGTATGTTATGATAAAAGTGCATAAATTGACTTGTTAGTTATGGACTTGTTCAGGATTGAAGCTTCTCTGTCTCTTTTTTCTTCAGACTGTGGAAGTGTCTCCCTGGCCATTGCAGCAAGAGGGAGCCATTGATGGGGTGGAGGGTTGTTTATTACTTTCATCACTTGCACCACTTGCTGTGGGTGGTCAGCAGGGCTGTACATTCAGCCTAATGCTGCACTCTGCACAGGGTAGTACTGTCCTGCTTCCTACGTCTCCCAAACCAGGTGCTGATGCTCCTACTGAGGATCCTCTCCATAATGCAGGTGTAGAGTAGACAGCTATAGATTGTCGATAGTGAATAATTGTGTATGATCACACCTTTTAATGGACTGGCCTCTTGCCCAGAGTGTACCCCAGCCCAGTGTCCTGTGAGATCAATTCCAGCCCCCCCCCCCCAACCCTGCTCAATGTAAGTCATTAGATAATGGATGTATGGTGTCACAGCAAAAGCTCTCAGATGCTCAGGACCAAAACCTCCCCATCACATTGATTGACTATCAGTTACTCTGAAGATATTGCATAGTGGTGTGGACGAGTTCAAATCAGATGCCATTTAAGAGTAGCTTGTAAATGTCCAGCTTTGAGTGTTAATATGCATGTTCATGCACCCTGATGGACATTTATACTTTAATTCTCTTTCTTTGTTCTGACACAGGAGGAGTCACATTCCAGAGGCTGAGGCCCAGGCGTTTGTAGCATGTCTGCAGCGTGAGGTAATGTGAGAACGCTCTTCCCCCATGGGCACAGGAAATGGGCTTTCCCACGAAAGGCTGATCCGACAGGGGCAGACAGAAGTGCTGCTGTTGAAAACCAGGCCCCTTACCTTTGCAGTAAGCCACAAATCTAGTTCAGCTAATATTGCTGTTTTTTTGTTTGAATGTATTGCTGTGCTTGATGCTTTTATCCAGAATGAATTATACACACCTTGTGTTTTATTGAACCAGTGATAGTTAAGTGCTTCACTCAACTGTACAAGAGCTCAATCCTTCTTGGGACCTTTTACTTATAGCCTTCAAATCACATCTAAGGCTGAGTCTCTATCTGTGTTTGTCAGTATGGGGCTGCCACCCGATTACACACAGTCACTCCATCCCATTCCTTTCCAGTACTCTCCATTTCAACAATGATACAACAGCAATAATCTGGTGTTGGTTCAAAATAGGACACAGCATTCTGTTCTTTGATACGGGATGGGTGGCAACTGTAGGTTTAAAATTGTATTAAAGAGGATTCCCTTTTTAGCCAAGGCCCTGCGGTTCAGCCCAGGTAATACATAGACATACATACATATTGACCGATAAAGGTGCAGGTTGAAGCTTCAGCTAATGCATCTTGTCACTTGCATTTTCCCCTTTTCTCAGTCACTCAATCCTCTCGCACCCTGCCAACCTCTCGACTTCATTGTATGCTCGTCACCATGGCGATGGACACTGGAGGGGCATCACTGGAAATCAGTGCTCATATCCTGCCACTGTACTCACTTTGAAATCAAGCTATAAGTCTATCAAGCAATTTTGATATTTAAAATGATATAAGTAATAATCTTATATAGGAATAATTATCTTCAGGGAAGCAGTAGAATAGTAAGATGTAATGCTGAATCTGATAATATGCAGAATTTCTTATGCCTCATGCTGACTGTCATATAAAGTTTAAAGGAAGGTCTCAGAGAGCTTTCATGGCCTCACTTTCCTCCCCTGGCATGATCCTGTACACCTGGAAAGCAGTTTTTTCTCTTTTTTCAATCAGCACAAAACCCTATTGTTGTCCAACGGGGGGCGCTGTTCTTCATGTTTTCGAGTCTGCGTCCTGATTCCCCCTTCCTCATCTCCCCCGTGTCTCTCATCCCCTCCCCCTACTCTCACTGCCATATGCTCCTGTTTCCAAAGAAGAGCAGAGTTCCGGAACATTCCCACAGTCAGGCCCCAATGAGACTCTGCCCCCTTTGTCGCTGCTGTGGTTGCAGCACTGGTAGCCTCTGAGCCTCCTCCTCTGCTTCCTGCCCACTAGCCGGACCATCACTCCTCCTGCATAGGCTGCGCAGAACCACGTCCTTGCAGGAATAATACACATCCGCATTTGTACGGAGGTGGGTGCAGCATATTTGACCTCTGGTGCATCCTTGCAGGTGCTGTAATGCGTTCAGTGTATCTAATTCCCCCACGCTGGACAGAAACAGCCATGTGCTCACGCTGATGTTCGCTTTGCTGAGCTGCTGGGTGTGAACCACTTCCAGGACGCCTGCTTTTCTTCTGCTTGATTTTTTTTTTGGGAGGGGGGGATTCCCTGCCTCTTTACACAGCTGCATTTCTGCACGGTGCCTCTGGGTTGCCCCATAGGTGTGACAGAAGCAAGTCTACATGGGAGGGGGGGAGCAGCCAGTCAAGAGACAATGTGAAGGCCAGCAGGGCCTGCAAGCTTCTGAGGCTGGACTGCCATGGTGTAACCACAGAGCACAACCATCCATACATCTGCTATGCCCACTATTCAAGGTCACAGAGCCTGTTCTAGCAGCTATGGGCACAAGGTAGAAAATAAAGGATGGGGTGTCAAACCAGTCTCACACGCCAGTCACACACGCCAGTCACACACAAAATCACACCTACAGACAACCTGGCGTCTCATATTCACCAGAGAAGAAAACCCCATGATTTCATGGTGGAGAACATGCAAACAGACTCAAACCCCAGTCCCATAGGCATGCCAACGTGTCCCGCCCCCCCGCCCCCAAGTGTAACGAACTTCCCCAAATTTCCCATCAAAAGGACAAAAACAAAACATTCTCACAGGTGGACAGGATGTGCATCGATCAGGCCCCATTCCTAATGGCACCCTGAAATATGCCGTTTCTGTATCAAAAATCCCCGATTCATGACGCCGCACTGTACTAACCTTGAGCCAAAACATATTACAGTACAGCAAGGTCAGCAAGACAGACACTTTAAAACTATGACCCAGGTTACAGCTACCACCTATTAAAGGGGCTTTTTAAAGATATAAAAGCATAAACAGCCTCAGCCTGACTGTACAGAATGTAGCCGCTGAGCATGGACGGCATGTTCGGCAGACAGAAGCCGCCGTGAGATCTTTGTGAGGCGGGCGTGGCCCGGTTGCGGGTGCCACAGGGGAGCGCGGTGACGGATGTGGGCAGGCACACGGCCCTGGAGAGGGGCCCCGACCTTCAGCATGAGCTGGCTCATGGCAGCCAGCCTCTCGCGGGTATAGTGCTGCCGGTGGAGCAGCGGGTGGTTGGCCATCTTCCTCAGCTGCATCATCACGTTGCAGAGGTCCCGCTCTGGAGGGTGACAGTGCGACGGGAGAGGACATTAGTCTCAGTCGTCTTGTGAAATAAGTACATAAATCATGGAGCAGGTAGAGAAGAAAGGCGGAGAGGATGATGGTGCCACAGTGTGGTCTGGGGCGCACGAGAGCGGCTCGTATCGGAGATCGGGGTCACGGCTCCGAGCGGTTACCGCGATTCCCTCGTGAGGACCCTGTTCATTAGTCACCCCCGCCAGCAGCTGTGAATTAGCCAGCGCAACAGCCAAAAAGAAGCAGGTGATTTATTGCAGTTTAACTGCTGCATGAATTGCGCTTAAGAAGTCACCTTATTGATATAATCACACAATATTTCAATGTTACTTTTTGGGGAATTACGCAGCTTTTAATGGTAGCGCTTCCTAGTGCTCTATTCATTTACACATGTGCCTGCACATTGTGTTAATGACAATAAGAATTGATTTGAATTGAACTGAAATGAACTGAATTGAACTAAACAGCTCAGCCGTGCATGTAGGGTCCTGGTGACCTTTGACCCCCCCCCCCCCACAAACTCACTTTCTCCAGAGGTAGAACCCTTCAGTTTTCGAAAGAGGGCATCGTACAGACGAGCCTGCCTGTCGCTCATGGGGCAGAACTCAACTCGCTCCTCCTTTTCAGGCAGCTGCTTCAAGACCTGGCACAGGAACGACAGACACAGACGGGCTGGACGAGTGACGGCTCCCATCGCATGACGGGAAAAACCTTCGAAGCGACAGCGCTGACGTTCTCCTGCGCTTCGCAAAGCTAGACTGTATAGCAATTAAGGAACCAAATTCCAGTCAAAAAGCTGCCGGTTTCACGGAACCAGAATGAATCTCAAAACAGAGCAACATCCATAAGCTAAAATTAACTCCGCATAGAAGACAATTTCACTAGTTATTCAGAGGAATTAAGGTTCATCTCTTTCATCATGCAGCACCTCTATTACGTAATGACATTTATTTATACGTCATTTACATGGTACACTGACAAACACGGGGGTTCCTGTACTGGCTGATAGAGGTGAGCTGTGTGGCCGTACCTCACTCTTTACTCTCCGCAGGATGAAGGGCTTCATGATGAGCTTGGCCTGAGCGATCCGGTCCCTCTCGAAGCTGCTCTGTTCCTCAGATGATTTCTGAAAGGGTGGCGGCAAAACACTTCATTATGGGCGGCAGGCAGCCTTCCTGGGGTGCTTGCGGATCAAATCCGAGCTTCCAAAAGGCCGTGGAGGCTTAACTACCACACCCACCCCCCCCCCGCGCCCCCACACACATACCATAGAGAACATCTTGGCAATCTGAGACGTGCTGCTGGAGAACATGGTAGGCATAATGAAGTTGAGAAGGGACATGAGCTCCAGGAGGTTGTTCTGCAAGGGGGTGCCAGTGAGCAGCAGTCGGTACTTGGCCTGGGGGGGGGCAGAGATGCGGGAATTAAACAAAATCAGTATCTTATATAGAGCCACACTTCATGAGTGCAGATTTCAAGCGCACTGAACATGTTCACTGACATTGATGGCCATGAGGTAGCGGTAGCGCAAGGAATTCATGTTCTTCAGCATGTGGCCCTCGTCGAATACAGCGTACTGCAGCTTCAGCTTGCGGAACAGACTGCGGTCGCTGTCATTCCCAATTGTCAGATTGTACCTGGCGGGTGAGAGGGGCACAGGTTCCGCTAACCGGAAAAGGAGTTGGGGGGGAGGGTGGGAGAGAGGGGGGGGGCACTCACGTGGACACGATGATGCTGAAGTCCACCTGCTTGTTGAGGATGCTGTGGCGAAGGTACCTGCGGTCATCGGCGGAGCCTGAGACAGACCCGCGGAGAACCACAGTCACGACAGCGCCATTCCAACATCCGGGTTCTCACCCCAACTCGACACTCGAGCAGATGCACATTCGTCGGCTGAGGACAGACTCGTAACGCTAAGGCTGCAGGTTCGAGACAAGCCTGGGCTCTGAGTAAGGTCCTTAACCTCAAACACTTTAATAATGTAACCAGCTGCCCAAGTGGGTAAAAACCAAATGGGTAAACAGCAACTCACCATAGTAAACCAGCACCTTCAAGCTGGGGCACCACAGTTTGAGCTCCCGAACCCAGTTATCTGACATGAACGCAAAGAAAAAGGGGGGGGGGGGGGGGTCACTTTGACACAACATGGCATGACAAGCTGAACATGCAACACTTTGAAAGTTACAGCCAGCCACCCCCCCCAAGATCATGCTCCTTACCCAGAGTGGAGGACGGCACGGTGATGAGGTGGGGGCCAGCGTTTCCCTCTTGGTACAGGCTGGCCAGGAAAGAGATGGCCTGGATGGTCTTTCCCAAACCCTGTGGGAATAAGGGGGTGACGATCGCATGACGGGGTATTTCTACAAACGAGATAAAACTCCCACCGGCACAGAGCTCATTCACATGATCAAGGCGACCAGGGCAGGCCCATGAAGACCGACGCAATGAAGCACAAAACCGCTGGCCATTAGCGATTAGCACGACGCGCTGAAAGGGCGCAGCTTGGCCGCTCACCATCTCGTCTGCCAGGATTCCGCTCAGCTGGTTCTGATGCAGCATGACCAGCCAGTTCAGCCCGATCAGCTGGTATGGCTTCAGCTCCAACCTGGGAAGGCCACACCGCATTGGCGGGAGAAGGACCAAGAGTGGGAGGAACTGCAATTAATGCTGGAGCAGAGAAGAGCTGAGGGAACGGCCGCTGGATGAGAGGACACACCTGCTGTTGAGGATGCGCGGCTGCTCGATGGCGCCGGCGCCCCTCGCGATGACCTTCGTCACATCGTGCACCATCTTCTGGGAGATCCTCTCGCACTTGCTCATCAGACCGAGCACCACCTCCCTCTCCTTCAGCACCATGCGGCACCCCCAGACCAGCTCTGGTGACAGGCCGTTCCCCTTGTGGAAAGCCTCGTACTGGGTGGGGTATATTTCAAATGACTAAAAAAAAAGGGTCTTTCCTTCTTATACACAAGGAGGCAAAAAAGCAGGTCTTTAATTCCCCCAGGAGTCACGGATTAATTCTACAAACACACCAACACACGCAAAGCTCATAGCACTTATCGCACCATGTTCATTGCTTTGTGTAAAAAGTGCCAACAGATAATGTCTTAGGGTTGCAAAATTCTGGGAAGTCCCACATATTGCCATTAATTCCCTACATATTGCCATTAATTCCCATGGAAAGTTCCCAACTTGGAATATTTCCAAAATTCTCCAGCTTAACTTTCCAAAGAATAGAGTGTTTCTGGAAAGTTTCAGGAAATTTTCCTCCCCTTTGCAACCCCAATCACCACTTTTCTAGAATCCAAAGCCCTCACCATGTCATATAACATTATTATTTTCTGACTACAAGTAACACTTTTTTTAACATTTACACAGCTGCAAGCTTTACTGCAGTGATTTCAAGGTTAAGTATCTTGCTCATAGTATCACTGCAAGGCTCCCCCAAAGACTCAAATGGCAGCTTTCAGGTTACAAGCCTGTGTCTGAGGCTTCAGGACTGTCTATCGCAGATGCCGGTGACAACACAGGATCCCCCCCAGGCGACTGGCCTGCCTCCCTTTCCATTCACCCTCAACACGACCGACTTCAAGTACAGCTCCAAGCTGTGCCTCCCAAAAAACTCCTCTGATGATTCCTCCATTGTCAGACACATTGACAATGGAGATGAAAGGGCAGACTGGAGGGGGTGAGGTCAAACGGATTCATAAGGGTGGTCTACTTACAGAGCAGACTGGACTGGAGATGAAAGGGCATACAGGAAGGGCTAGGCAAAGCAGCTTATGGGAGTTTTACTTGCACTAAAATGTTCTGAGGACAGAAGGAAAAATCACTGGTTGCATATATAAGATAACCAGTCAGACCGTAGAGCACATTGGTCCAAGCAACTAGAGGAGGTGGGACCAAGACATCTGATTGGTTGGTCCTGCCTCCTCCAGTTGTTTGGACCCACCTCCTCTACAATCTTATTGGTTATCTGTCAGAACTAATCATTTTTCCTTCTACCCTCAGAACATCTTTGTGTAAGTAAAATTCCCACGAGCAGTAAAGCATAGATGCTCCATATAAGAAATGCTAGAGCAGGCTGTTCTTTTTGACGCATTTTGGGTATGTGCATCAAAGCACTGCTGATGTTCTACCAGTCCATAGTAGCCAGCATAATTTACCACGCTTCGGTCTGCTGGAGGAGGTATGTCACGAAAAGGGACACAAAATGAATCGGTCTGGTGTACTGGCTCCGTTACAGGACCAGAGGAGGATGACAGCAAAGATATTAGCCACCGTGACCGATGTTGGCCACCCCCTTCATGATGCTCTACCCATAAGAACCTTTTGCCATCAACTCATCTCACAATCATGTGCCAGGTGCTCCTGGGGCTCCTTTCTGCCAGCGGCCATAGTTCCCCCTCCCAGCAGGTCCATACTCTTTACTGCCAAGTATAACTGCACAGTATTCATAACCGACGGCCAGGCTTGGTTAGGCCATGCATACATTAATCAGCAGTCCAACTCCTCTATCTACTTATCCATATAATACATTGTTCTTTTTTGTACTGTCTGCATTGTCCTTGTGATCTATGTACTCATGCCATGTCAGACTTGAGACTATTTGGGACCCATCTATTTATCACTCACTAACCACCATGAAACCACCATGTCGACAGCATTCCTGCAGCTTTCTGAACAACTATAACTGACAGTATCTGAGTCTGAGTGACCCCTTCATCAATAAAAGAGACCTGACCATCTGAGAAGGGGGACCAGGGAGCAGGTCATGGTCAGGCTGAATATCTCACCAGATCCTCCCAGGTCTTAAAGGGCCGCAGCTCCACGATCTTCTGGGCTTTCTTCACTGAGCAGCCAGCAATGAGGGACAGTTCGTCTACGGAGGCCTCTTGGAAGAACTCCAGGATCTGGGCCTTCAGTTTGGGGTTCACACTGTCCTCCCGGTCTGAGTCTGACTGCCCCGAGGAGCCCTCGAACTCACTGCTGACGGAGCCCTCCCCATCTGACCCGCTGTCCACCTCCGGAGGGAGGTGTACGGCACTCTTCTCCTCCGATTTAGCCTTTGCCTTGTTAGCCCTGACCGGGTGCCTGTGCAAGGCTGACGAGGACGTCGCACCAGTCCCGTCTGGCCGTGTCCCTCGGGGCACTGCGGTCGCCCTACTCGGGGGGCTACCTCTGCTCTTCTGCCTAGTTCCCCTGGAGTCCGTTTCGGAGCCTGACTGCCTCCTCTGCCACACAGGGCTGGGGCTCCGGGGAGCGACGTTGTTTTGGGGCGTATTCTCCGGGACATCAGATGAGGCGGAGTCAACTGCAGTGAAGTGAAGAATAAGCGGATGGAGTAAAATAAGTGTTCACCCATCTGCAGCAGCTGCTCCACACACAGCCTATCCATCTATCTGCTGACCATTCAAGCTTAGGCAGTGAACCAAGGCAGACCACAGTCATTAATGACCACAAATCACTTTGCCAAAAAGTCCTGCACAGGCTAATTCTCGGGACTTCTTGTACTTATTGAGCAAAGGGAGAATCACAAAGACACACAGGCCTCCAAATGCATCTCTGTAGTCTTAACAAATGTACACACATCCATGCCTTCAGAAAACACACCTGCTTCAGAAAACATGCGAAGAGCCTCCAAGGTATCTTCATAGAGCCAGTCATGCTCCTGGAGCACATCTCTCAATTCCTGCAGAGCAACATGTAGTCAGGCTATCTGGGGTGTGCAGCAGGTTGGGGCTGGGTGCAATGCATGTGCATACAACTGGTATTGTGTCATGGAGAACAGCCAACAACATTGTTAGCTAAGTTTGCACTGCAGGATACATAGCAACATGCTCACAGCTATACAGCAACAAAGCTTCCCTTTGCAGCCTGTTTTGAATCTTAAAGCAGGTTTGTGAAATACAGATAATCTGTGACTGAGTGAAAGCCATTCAGAAACCTGAGGGCAGTTAAATCATTAAATCTGTAACTTTATGCTGGTAGAATCCAAACTCCAGGATTGAACCAGTCAAAGACGATAGGAATATACAGAGTGGAAGTGTGTCTGAAGAATCCATAACTTGTTACAGCGGTCATCGTACAATGTCAGTGTTGAGTTGCATCACACCAACACAGACTCACCTCTTTGTCAAGGCTGGGGAACTTCCTCTGAAGTCTCCTCACCATAAGTTCCTGATCTTTCCAGCTTGGCTCTGGACCCTCTTCTGCAGAGTCATCTGTCTGATTTGTCAAAGATTTTGTTGACTAAAGCCCCGAATGCAGTTCCATATTTATCGTGGACTGTAAAAAGCAACAGAGGCCTGTGACTTACCACAGAATCCTTCCTCTTCTTAGTGACCTGAGAGTTTCTCTCCTCTGCATCTGAGCCACTCAGCTTCCTCTTGCGGCTTGGCTCTGGATTGTAAAAAGCATCATATATAAGCATCACCCTCACACATATATGCCATGGAGTTAATCATGATTTATCGCTAAGGCTGCAAAATTCTGGGAATTTTTAAAGATGAAATCTTTCCATGAGAATTAATGGGAATAAACTGGAAATTTGCAAAATTGCAGGTTAACCTACAGCGGGGAATCTAATGGAAAAAAATGTGATATAATTGTGTAACCAAGTGCTTGTAAATAATTATGTGTGCGTAAAACACCCTAAAATAAGCATTTGCATCAAAATGCACTGTTTGTAAGTCATATTCTATGTTGTGTTATTCATTCAGTTTGCTTTCTTTGCCATATTTGACAGCTTGTGCAGAGTTCCACAGAGTTCAAAGTTCCCAAAATTCCCCAGCTTAACTTCCCATGGAAAGTTTCTGCCTCATTGCAACCCTAATTACTCATTTACTACTTTCAGATTTCCACACCCAGGTTGGTCCCAGTGGGGGGAAAAAATGGGCTAAAGGACACATTAAACAGATCTCTACCTTCATCCCGAAATCTGAGTGTACAGCAGGCCACAGCTCCATCCAGAGTGCTTGTCTCCTTGATCACCTGCAGCCCAGACAACCAGATAGCAACTGAGAAAGCCTGGATTTTGGGGTAATCAGTCAGGCTATGATGAACTGTAGCTGGCTTGAAGACTTCACCTCCAGCAGCTCCTTCCTGTCTATGTGAGGAAAGAGCTCCTGCAGCTTGGCCAGCCTCTGCTCTGTGGCCCCCTCTGTGGAGTCTTCCTCATCCGACAGCACGATAACTCCCCTCGGCGGCGTGCTCAGCCTCCAGAAGCAAACACACCAACATGTCTCAGTGCCAAACATCCTTCTCCAGCTTACAGCACAGTACCATAAATAAGGTTATTAATATTGGGCGGGTGGAGAGAGGTGTTTCAGGCATGTCCAACCAGGAGGAGGCCCCGGGGCAGACCCAGTGGGGCAGGAGGTGGCTGGTGAGAGAGAGGTCTGGGTAGTCCCCCCACCCCAGATAAGCAGCAGATGTTTGATGGATGGATGGACGGACGGACGGACAGATGGAGAACATTCCTGCACCTCCCGGGTAAGAGCGCAGGTTTTTACTTGAAGGCTACTTACCTCCCACTCATCGCTGATTCTCCAAAGACATCATCATCCGAGTCTGACTCCAGCAGCACAGAGTCTTCACTCTTCCCCAGTTTGGACCCTGATGGACATTTGAACTCGGGGGTCTCTGGGATGACCGTAACTGCGGATAGGGAGTGCATTTGGGATCAGTCAAATAAGCCTGTCAATTTAAGAAACTGTGCCCACAGACTTGGGAATATTGCATAATTATCATCTTCTAATACATATGTAGGGGTAATAAGTGTAATATACTAATCTATCAAGTAATTCAGAATCCGTGTCAACTGATTTAAAGGTAAAATTTCACTCTTGATTTGGCAAAATCACACTAGGGAGGGGACACCAAAATCATTTTATTAACAGTGAAACACAAATCATTTTCTTGGAAAAAAAAATTAACCAGTTGGCCAGGATGACAGTAGGAAGAGGCTTGATTTCTGCCCGTGAAATAGGTTTCCAGTAGGGTGCTGTATACATCTACTGACCCTGACTTCTGTTTCGGTTTTAGAATTTTAATACAACCATGTGAAAGCCACCTGACGTGGCCCCACTTCAGCTCATTGGAAATATGGAAATGATCTTTTGCAGGTAAATGAGTATCAGGAACAAAAACTCTTCATTATTGGAAAACCAAAAGTTGCTCAGTGGTCAGATTTGAGGGATAATAGTATTACAAATACAAATATCAGCTGCCTGTATATGAGCGTTACTAGCTAAATGCAAAGACGTCCATTCCTGCACCCCATGTAAACTCATACGGATTGAGGCTAGCCGTCTGCCTACCGGTCAGATTCTCCTTTTCCGAATCGGGACTAACTGATCCGATGTGCCCCCGCCTCGGAGGGGACTCCTTTTTAATCCTCGCCTTGTCCTTTCCGTAGCGAAAGCGGTCCAGCCCGAACGAACTCATTGCTCTATGCTCGACGCCCAAGCTACGGCTAAAGCAGCTAAGCGCTAATAACAAAGAAGCGAAATTAAGCCGCTAGCTGCTTCCAGGTGGATGATCGCCGCCTTTGGCCGGCAGCTCCCCAGCCCTCGCTTTACTGCTAGCTAACAACTAACATGCAGCCCGCATCCCGGCTGCTCCAGCGGTGCAATCTGCCGTCCTGACAAGCGATGCCACCGGGCGATCTATCTCGACCGACCAGCCGCTTGTGTTATTCGGATATTTAAACCCGTAGCACCCAGTCAACACCATATCAGCGGCAGACGTGAATGGGTCGGCGCACAAGCCGGCATCATGCCGTTCAGCCAGAGAGCACATTAAGCAGAGGTGGATTGGCGCTGAACGTAGCCAGCGCCAGCATAGAACATCGCGTCTGCTACTAGAGCGGCAACCGCAACAGCAGCGTGATCTGGGTTTGGTGTGAGAAATCCGTCCTGCGACTGACGAACATGAAGCATCGTTTATGTAAAAGCACATGTGTATACGCTTATGCAGAAAACCAGAAAAAAAAGTCCAACGAGAGTGTTGTTTTCCTTTTTTAATTTAAACCAGGAAGCTTGACGAGTGTTAAATACAATAAGGTCTCCGGGCCTTATTCTGGCTCTGGAGAGGGGCAAAACCATACATTTTCATTATATGATAGAAACGAAATGTTACACGTGCACTTTGTAACCCAACAATGGAAAACCACAATAAGATTTCTGAGTGCGGTTTTGCGAGCCACGTTTTCATCCATGCTCCTCTAGTTAAATACATGATCTGTACGGCCTTCTTATGGTCTGCGCATGTGCATGCCGTACCTCATAGACATGGTCTGCTGAAATGTATTAAAAACATAATATTAAATTAGACTGTGTTTTCGTTATGCCGATTAAGATACTTTCAAAAAACACTAATCATGATGGTCATAAGCTGTTGACCCTCTCCACTGCAGTCCTATTAATAAATATATGTCGTTGTTAAATTGTAGTTTCCTAAAGTCACCAGTGAGCGCTTTTGTCTTCTTGAAATGAATATTGTTGTCTGTACAGCACATTGCAAAGTGTATTGCCTTCTCCTTCTCTGCTGACTCATCACTGTTTGTGATTGGACCCACAACCTTGGTGTCTAAAAACAAAATTGATGGTTTTGCTGGTCTGGAGGAATGCTTTGGAGTGACGGGTGACCAGGCTGAGTACAGAACCCACTAGTCAGTGTTGATGTGTGTGAAGTGTGTCCACTGATCCCAAAAGTCTCAGGTCTGTTAGTCAGAAAGTCAAAGATCCAGTTACTCGATGTGGTATGTCAAGTTTTGTCATTGGTTTCTGTGGAAGGATAATGTTGAATGCTGAGCTGCAGTGAATAATTAGCATTCCAATATACATGTTCATTTTTTCTAGGGTGATATGCAAATTGGTGAGGGTCGATTATGTTTGGTATGTTAGCCTTCATGGTATGTTGTGGTTCATGAAAAGTTCTCAAAGCATGAGGTCAATGAGGCAGTGCTCCGTAAGTAATGATAGTATTCATGAAGTATATTAAAAACATAACATTACACTGGACTGATTAAATCATTCAAACGTCTGCTAAGGTTATCTAAATGCTATTAGCAAAATGTCTTTAACATATGTAACATTCTTAACTGAACTCTTAGCCAGCCAAGGTCTGTTGTTTTTGGGTACTGGGATAATAGTAGAAGTTTTGAAACAGTTGGACTAACAGTGTGGGCCAGAAAAAAGTTGAAGATGTCTTCAAAGATACCTGACAGTTAGGATGATTCCAAGGGCCCCTGAGCGACTGGGCTCCTAAACAGTTTGGAACATAATTGGATTGGTCTGGGTTCATATCATATGCTTTCATGGGGCCCAGAATCCCTAGCAGTGTCCCTGCATGTAGGTTTAGGCTCCTTGCATGGCTGCTTCCTTGAGACGTCTCTGCTGCTTCTATTAAAATTTTCCTCTAGATTCAGAATCAGAAAATTCAGTATTTTTTGGATATAGATATAGATGAGCAGCACATTTAAAACAAAATTAGATACAGAGTATTAAGATAATTAAGTTATTACTATTTTGTGATACATTCCATAAAAAATAAATGTTACTTAAAATTCAATAATTATGTGTAATGCAAAATATACCCATGATTTGGAAGTGTGTTGGCTCAGTGCGTAATGGTGTGCCCTGCTTCCCCACACTGTGCCCCGGATCTCCCCTTATTCACACTGGTTACTCACAGGTTAGTTAGACCGGCAAGTTACTTATAGTGTGTAAACATATACAGTATATGTGTGTTTGTGTGTGGGTGGGGGCCTTTATATAAATACCTGTTATTTTGATGTTACATGGACCACCTTTCCAGTCCCCACAAGGGGAAATTCAGTTTTATAAAAATCTGTGACTGCAATTTTAAAAAAAAAAAGTATTTTGTTTGGTTATTTATGGTTAAGGTTAGGGCTGGGTAGGGGTTAAGGGTGTCATTGGTGGGATTAGAGTTTTTTCCATAGAAATGGATGGATGGTCCCCACAAAGATATGAATACAAACATGTATGTGTGTGTGTGTGTCTGTATGTAAACCCAGCACTGGCATTCTGTCCTGGGTGTGTCTTCTGCTTCTTGGCATGTATTCCAGGCTCACGGCTAACCTGCATTACAAACACATTTATAAGCAGCAGAAGTGCATGATTTATTTACCAATTTCAAATAATTTTGCTTGCATAAATTACATAAAGACCTAGGTTTCCTGAGAAGGAAACGGCACATGTGCAACAGGAAGGGCTCCACAGGCAGTCTTTAAATTACACAGTACAATAAAATATCACTTTAAAACATCCATCCATCCATCTTCCAAGCTGCTTATCCTACTGGGTCGTGGGGGGTCCAGAGCCTATCCCAGAAGCAACAGGCACGAGGCAGGGAATAACCCTGGACAGGGGGCCAGCCCATCGCAGGGCACACTCACACACCATTCACTCACACATGCACACCTATGGGCAAT
>JAODJU010000119.1:8064188-8096239 GCA_026776725.1 Gnathonemus echidnorhynchus
AACATTTATTAAACATTGCCTGAGGAGTTCATCTAACGCAGATTTCTGGACAGGAAAACCAGCATATTCACCTTTTCTGGGGTTTTACAGCGAAGAATCTGACGTCAACTAGGCGCGAACGTGAACACGGGCGCGTCAGGGCAGAACAGGGCGGGGCAGACGATATTATCAAATATCACGATATTTTTAAAGGCGATAATCGATAATTTTTTTTTTACATATCGCCCAGCCCTACTGGAAAGGTACTATTACTGCAGAAAGACATACCCAATACAACATTTTTATGTACCATTAAGAGCTTCACCGATCCTACATTAAGCACATGAACTTTTTTTGCTCACCAGTATCTGTTGGCATCCATGAGGGTGAGCTGGAAGCCGATAAGGCCATAGAGGTATGAGTGGTTGTTCCAGGCTGTCTTGTCGAGGAAGAAGACGTACCAATAGGTGGAGATGAACATCAGGCAGGAGAAGCGGTAGAAACAACCTAGCATGATGCCCACAGCTCCTGGAGGTCCACGCAGCATAGGAGAAACAGGTTAGAGGGGACGGCAACCTCTCGCTCAAACATGGAGAGGAGCTTGACTGAAGTACTCACCTAAGAACATGACCACGTACACAAAATACATCCAGTCCATCGGAAGGGGCTCCAGGAAGTCAAAGAGTGGGAAGCGGCATACCGGCACCCCATCTAGGTACTTGTAGTCCAGGTGACTGAGGCCTCGCTCCTGGGTAACATCCAATGCCATCAGAAGGCCTGATCCGACATTGGAACGCAATTCACACGAGGAAAACAAAATGCGAGGGTCACGTTAACAGGAGATCCTGTCTTCTGGCCGGCCATGCAAAATGAGCTTCACGTTGCCACGCCAGAAGCACCCTCACGCTGCTTTGACAGTTATTAAATTAAATAAGCAGGATATCAAAGGAACAGTGCAGTTCAGACACTTCAAGGAATTAATAAAAAATCTCCGATATGCATGACATGGATCAGCGGTCGAAAGGTAAATACGGAATACAAAATACAAAAACCTTTAATAAATTTTGACTCAAACCAAGAAAGGCACTCAGCTTGTTAAACTTCATTCACATTTAAAATCTGACCCTGTAAGACATGGTCACCAAGCGGCCTCTCAAATCTACAAACCTAAGTTACAGATTTACAGCTGCCAGAGTCTCACATGTTTGATCCTTCTGGACTTCAAAGAGGTTTATCTTGTCCAGAATTCCCCACCATTGCTGTCCCACTAAACACAAATTTACACTTAAAAAGCATTTAACAACACAAAAGCTGAACTTTTTTCATTCCACAAAGTCACAGATGATTTTGAAAACCAAAATTAAAAGTGACACAGACATTCAGGGCGACCATGCAGGCCATACTTCTCTAACATTCCTGGAGGCTGGTGGATGTTAAACCCAGTGTTTATGAGACCACTGGACCCAAATCAGTTTTATTTTTACACTGCATGCGTGTTTTAAAAAAAAGTTACAAAACAGATCGTGAAGGAACAGCTTCATAAGTATGGCGTTTTAGCAGTTTGAGGACAGCGGCACATGACATTAGAAGACACGGGACATTAGAAGACACAGCTGCATCCACCCCAGGTGAGACAGTGGACAGGGTCAAAGAGCAAATGTTTGGGCAAATCTGACTCTGACTAACCGGAACTATTATGAAACAAGCAAACATTGGAATGATATGAAAAGGTATCTGAACAAGTGAAATAAATACAAAAATATTATAGAATAGTGATACCTTATTAATCCTCATTGGGAAATTCTCTTTCTACCTACTACAGACAGCAAGTTTGGGGGCTATGGCGCAGGGTCAGCCAGCCTTCGGCCCCCCCGGAGCTGGAGGTTAGGGGCCTAGCTCAAGGGACCACGGACATGTGACTGTTCTGGCGGTGAACCGGTGGTCTTCCGATAACAGGCACAGAAGCTTAGCCCACTGAGTCACACACCGCCCCCAAAGTGGCTTTCTGGAACGTTCTCCCCCCAACCGTTTCTACATTTCTCCTGTGTAAATAACTGGCACCTTTGCCCTCTGCTCCTGCAGTGACAGCTTACCAAACAGGAAGCGGAAGACCCCAAGTGAGGCCGGGTCAGCGGGCCGGTTCAGGAGGCACACAACACGCTCCCAGGAAGACAGGTCCCCCTTCTCGAACCCAAATACGCGCTTCATCCAGCTCTCAGGGCTGCATTTTTCTGGCGGTGCTGATGTTGGCTCCGTTTCTGTGCCCCTGCCACCTGCCCCTTCGGCCATCTGACCACCTGCAACACACACAGGATGGGGAACCTGCCCTGGTCATCTGCCTACTCCTCAACCCGGACCAAGTGCCTAAAAATAAACTACATTTTACATTAGATCCAAAGGTACAGACATCTCTCAAAAAGCAGACAGTCTCTGGAGCAACTGGGGTTTAGGGCCTTGCTTAGGGGTCCAATTATGAAATCAGGGTGTCGATTATGGGACATGAACCGGCCGGTCACAGGCACAGTGTCCTAACTCACTGAGTCACAAACCGCACCCCAAACTTTACATTCCAGTGAAAAAACAACCAACGCAATATGTTATTATCATACAGAAAGAGGAAAAAAAAAACTTGACTGGGATTCCATTTTAATATAATTCGTATCTTTAAGTCAAAGGAATCCCCGAAAATAAACATAGCGATACTACTCTTCCTTATTTTTACGATTATGGATTATCAGGGTGACAAACTGACAGACAATTCATACCAATATCATGGCATATAATGACTACATAATAAATTAGGAACGTACTCACTCCGTTTGATAGTTAGGATTCACAGACTTTAACTCATTAAAATACTAGTTTACGTAAAGAAAATAATCAGCTATACACTTATAAGGCGACGTGGATGTGCCATATATGAACTATCCGATTTCTCCTGCATACAGTAACACTGCTCTGCAGCAACCTATGTGTGAAGCAAGAGGAAAGTTCCCAATAAAGTTTTACAGCGAATGCACGACGATTTAAACTTATAAAAGAGTATCAAGGCTATCTTCGATTGCACACGGTTCCCAGGGCGCTGTTGTCGATCTACCTGCGGTTGCGTTGCGTCGTCTAGCCTCCATTCCTGCGCCGCTTAGATGCCACGGAGAACCTGGGGGCGTGGCTAAAGTAGCATGTGGCAGGCAGAGCTACCGCAAATTCAGGCGGAATGTCGTAAAACACAATCTCTCTCCGCGCGGATAACGTATGTCGAATCCCGGCGGAATGTCGTCCCGAGGGGGCGTGTCCTACTGGGGCATTGGTGCACATGCCTTACATCACCGCGCCGTGCCGCTAGTCCCTGATGCGGTCAGGAGAATCGGCTCTCGTAGTGGGTGTACTGTGATCCTATCTCAGTTAAACGAGTTTAATACGGTAATATTACTGTCATGTTTATCTGCACGCATTCATCACCTTAAGACTAAACGTTAACAAGAAAATGTGAATTATTTGCAAAAGTTTACTGAACTATCAGGTTTTTGTTTTGAGGACGGTATTAATAGAAATCAATATTAGTACGATTGTGTTGCGCATATATCCTATTTGTGCCCTCTTTTTCGACCTAAACCGACTGAAGTGTCCGGGAGTTTGCTTTGTTTCATGCTGACATTTGCTTTCTACAGTCAGTACTTTCTGTGTGCATATTTGCGTTGCTTTGACTATCTATCTTTGCCTACCCCCGTGTCCTTTTTATTTTTTATTTTTTTGCAAACCAAAATATTGTCACCCTAAGTAAAATACTGTATAAAGTTAACATTAATATAAATAAAATTCTTGTTGTAAGCTGTCTATAAAAATAATTCAAGACGAGACCACACCAAGAGCTTATGACTGAACAATTTCCTCATCTTTTTATTGACTGAGGGTCAGCTTTCCTCTCCTCCCATTTATCCAATGTCTAAGCAGGCATAGCATATGCTGCATATACCTGCAGCCTCTTAGGTGCCTTCTGCCAGAATTCATCACCCAATATCTTTGCACATTTTAACATTAAGGTGTTAGTTTACTACATGTCTTTGGACCGTAGAAGGAAGAAACTCATAATTCACATAGATTATATTCCTTCCAAGCACAGAATCATGGGTGGGATTCAAACCCACAAAGCTCTGGTCAACCTTCTATTCAGACAAAGAGGGTGACTTGTTACTGAAACCTTGATGATGCTGAACTGTCGACCACATAACCTGTCCCACCTTGGTACTCTGTGCTATCTGGGCCACAGCCTGGAAAGAAAACCAGCCTTAGACCCATATTACGGTGCTGAGATACCACACGGTGCCAAGTTGGCCTTGAATCGCTCGAAGACTCATTGCATCTTCCTGTTTTTCAGTTTTTCAGGAGCACAAAGTAGCTCCCACCTAAGAGGGAAACTGATTCTTATTGAGCAATGGAAAGTTAAAGGGGACGGGGGTGGGGGGTGCTTTCATGTTCCCTGTGGCAGCCTCTTTAAGGTCCTATTAATCGAGGGCAACACTTTGAAATCACTCATTTATTTTAAAAGCTGCCAGTGAAGTGATGCTAAACATTTTAATACGCCAGTTTTTTAGTTTCACTCAGGAATCTTGCTGTTGTGTTTTATGGTGGTTGGAAGGCATTTCTGAACGTGGTCTCACCTGTTCCACATTAGCACGCACAGTAGTGCAAGAGGAGGCTTAACGAGACAACCTAGGAAACGGCATCAAAATTAGGCACTACAAGGGTTCGTCTATGCCTTTTAACTGGATGACGGTCCCTGATGTAACAATAAGTTGGCTGTTTTTTTCTCCTCTTGCTTTTTTCCTCCACCTTCCATCTTTGAAGGCTTGTAGGGGGCTGTGGGGGGCTGCCACGTTTAGCAGCTAGGTCTGGGCAGCAGCAGCTCTGCCACCAACATTTACAAACACCATCGAAATAAACTTCCATTGTTGGAACCAGGATAATGCCTATTTCTGCAGGCTTTGTTAAAGAATATAATAGATGCTACAGAATATTAATAGTTTTAAACGGAACAGCTATTTTTTGATAAAACCCACACAGATTGTTACTGGTTGTTCGGATTGAAAAAGCTGCATGCATGTTTTGAACTCCAGGGAATTTGAACTGAAAATATGAAACCAATGACTAGGATTAGGAGAACCATTTCAAATGGTCAGTGAGTTTTATCTAGAATAATCAGAATCATCATACATTTATATTCCAGGAGGAAATTGTTGAAGGTGACATAAAGAAAAATGATGTGTGTATGTTTTCCACCAACAGCCTAATGGAACCTTCAGGATTTGGGGAAATCAGACTCAGAATCCGTATGACAGTTCAGACAAGTGCAGTCAATTCAAGGTGCAACCGTGGGCCCCCAGGAACCCCAATTACGAACTGCTGGTGTTGTGAGTGGTGAATTGCACCATAGGGGGCATTGTGGTCACGACCATAACGTCAAACATCAAAAAACAAGGGCTAAGAGGTCAGCATTTATGACACAGGTTTGTCCTTTAAAAGGGATTATTGTATGCTGGGATTATTTTATGAAGATGTTTCTGATGATTTAGTGAAGCAGCTATTGTTGTTTCATTATATTGAATGTTTGTGTTAATGTGTTTTATAATTTAAAAAAAATGAAATTACAATGGATGTGTCCTGCAGGGGACTGGCATCCCATCCAGGGTGTCCCCCCTGCCTCGTGCCCTGTGATAGACAGGCATCCCATCCAGGGTGTCAGACAGACGCATTGAACCAGAGGCAGGTCAAGCTGCGGCAATAGTGTCCTCCCATTGTGTGACTCAGAATGTATACTGGACAAGTAAACTTCCAGTTACTGGAACATATTAGTCAAAGCATAAGCAAACTCTCTGACAAGGATGGAATTCTCAGCCCAGAACCGCACAAGCCATGTATGGGGTAGATGTGTACAAATATGTAGAGATGTCTACAGCTGCAGAAGCCCCCAAAAATAACAAAGTCAACATTCTGTTATTGTACTACACTCTAGGATGTAAATCATTAAAAAGCTTACATTTTCAAATGCATACCAAGAGCCACTAGGAGAATGAACCCTTTCGGTTCAAATGTATAGAATTACCCTTTCAGCTCTTTATTGTTTTATATGCATAAGTTTTAAAAATAAAGATATAGTGTCTAGTTTGTTTGAAAATGGTTTCAGAACAGACCTTCATTTGCATGATGACTGTTAAAAGGTGGGTATGTATGTGCTCCAGGCCACGTTCGTCTATCTTACGTTCTACGTTCTTTGCCGTGGGGGCAGCCAACATTCCGATGTACTTGTGCAAACATTCCGTAATTGTACAAACAATCTGTGCGTCTTTTTTAAATTTCACTCTGACCATTACAACCTCCCTCCTGCCATGGAATTGCAAATGTGTTTGTCCTCGAGGTCTGCCGCTCAGCCAGACCCCGAGCTACATGCCGCTTTCGTCATTGCACAAAAAGACAAAGGGTTTAGTCACAGAAACGTGTGACGTGACGTTCGCACTCTTTCTCATTTCTGAGCTTTGTGGTTTTGGATTTGCGCTGGAAACACAAAGACCTTTTTCATCTAAGCACCTGAGAACTTAATCGAAGTAATTAATTCCTAATAGCACCGTTGCAATTTTCTGTTCACAGTAGCCCAGGAAAAACTGCACACGTCGTAGCCAATCGCAAACTCTGCTGCATCAGATGCATTTTAGACATTTAACATGGTTTCTCATTAAGCAGCACCTCAGCCCATACGGTGTGTAGCTCATAAACTGTTTTTTTGTTTATTTACGATACATTTAGCATCTGCAAAAGCAAGCACGCCATAGGAAAGTTCCGGATGCCACACAAATGAATAAACATGTCTTGCCGGTACTGTCATAATATTAGTAATTTTTTAAAGCGTTTCACAATTACGATTCACAGAGGACTGAAGGGGCCTGAAAACGATCATGGCAGATGGCCTTCTTCTTCGCTTCTGTAAAAACAGAGCCGCTCCAAAAACAGCACGCGTCAGCAATATCATGTAACTCTCGTCAGTCCGCGGCGCTGCCTAAAATGGGCCACTGCCGGAGCCCAATTTAATAAAAATAAACGCTTAATTCACATGGGCCTCTGAGCCGCGACAACAGACGGGTTTTCCACCGAAGTGTGCGAGCTCCGCTAAGCAGCGTGCGCGCTTCACACAGAATAAGAGGCAGCTGCAGTCTCAGGGGCGTCGCCGTCTGCACCATTGCCCTCCCCCTTTCCTCTGGCTGTCCCAGGCTGCAGACGGGCAGTGCGTGTGGACTGCCACGTACGCCGGATGGAATCTTGGCAGGGCCAACGGGAGGATGCTGTGCATGCTGGGAAGTACCTGTACGTCCAGGCCGCGTCCTCATCACCTTCTCACCGGGTGCGCGATGGTCCTGTGGCCTCCTGCCGCATAACTGCATCCAGTAGGCGTTGCCATCTCAGCGGCAAAAAGCTGCCCATTATCAGTCTCCTTTTTTCAGGTTTGTCTTCCTGCTTCTCCTAACACGACCCCATCGCGTGATCTCTGCGGTCATGATGTAGTCTTTCGCCATGAATATGTCCGCATATTCAGGGAGTCGTCCGTTCAGCTTGTCAATATTTACGAGTTCTACCTTTTCATGACTCCACAGTTTCGATCAGGTTTGGCCACGGCGTTTATTTGGACAGAAGGCCCCGCCGGGTCACCGCAGGAACTGTCACTAAGCAGCACAAATCAGCACCACTACTAGCTTCCCCTCCGGGGCTCAGTGTGAAAAGTTGCTGACCAAACCCAGCTGGCATGAATCGCCTCACTGTCAGATCAGTTTGGCCTCCTTTGACCCATGGACCACATGATAACTGAAAGGGACGCTCACTAGTAACACAGAAACCTGGACATTTGCAGGGTCAATACACATGTACATATAGTCACTATACAAACATCCAGAAGGCATTTTGTTGATGCAAATCTTAAATCCTTTAAAGTTCACTTCTCAATTGTAATACTTTTTGTTGGACTTTTCCTTTTTAGCAGTAGTTTTCAATAAATCATGTCAGTGGTTAATACAGGCTCCAAAACAGCTCCCCACATGTCCTCAAGTCCTTGGAATCCCAGTGGCGAGAGAGGACAACCAGTGGTCCACCTCTGTTTATTCTGGCTGCACACTTATTGGCAGTTCTAAAAGATGTGGGAGATCTATAAAACTCTATTTTTTCATCTCTTTGCTGCTGGGACATTTACGATCAAGCAAACGGGATGGCTATCCCAGAAATCTCCTCACAAAACAAAATTCCTTTTTGTCCAGTACACCGTATTTACGGACAACGTATGTCACTCGATCCAAAATACGTAAAAAGAATAGATGTTGAGGAATAAAAATGACTGAGGGATCGCAGACACTGAGGAATACGGGTCACCGAGTCCTAAAGCGGCGTTAAAAAGCCAAAGGCTGAGTGTACAGAGCCCTTTCATAAATGGTCCATGTCATTGTCTTTCTACAGAGTTATAATTAGTCAGCCTGAGTGAGTTTACATCATCCATCAATCCTTCCATCTGCCTTCCATAACTGCTTATCCAGTACAGAGTCATGGTCATCCTGGAGCCCATCCCAGGAAGCAGGGGCAGGGACTCCCTGCATAGGCTGGCAGAATCTTAGCTCATCTACTCCAAAAACAACGAAGACAATCTCCATTAACTTAAGAACCACCACGCGGCTTGACAGAAAAGAACACCGTCACCTGGCACTGCCTTTGCTCCTACCCTCTTGGAACGATGAGGTCATGGGCATAAATGGGTGGAGACCTCAACCCCCCCCCCACCCCCCCCAATGTTCAAGTCAAAGTTACGCCCTTGGATGGGGTATCTCCAAATTTAATTCTAGGGACTCCATGGGGCCCTCGAACTCCCCTCTCCCCCGGCATGGTAAAATTTATTCTATTTATCCATTATTCTACTGTGTAAATGAATAATATCTACAAAGAGAATTTAATAAACACAAGACTTTTATTTTCACTTTTGTGAAAAACAATACACAAATAAAGCAGATTTGTCATTTGAAATGCACTACGTAATTGGCCGCCATCAGGGGGCGCCGTCTCAGCTCGGGGCATCAGGCCATTCCCCCCCTTCTTGTCCTGTTGCTGTGCCTCTGGGTATCTCCAGTCATCTCGATTTAGTGCTGCTGGAGTGACTGTGAAGGACATGAAGACATGAGCCAAAGGCGACCTATTGTTTCGGTTCATTTCGCTTAGTTGTGATTGGAGCCAGCTGGTTATCATTAATTAAGAGCGTATTGGATTAATTGTGACACAGTCCTGGAAAAACGCCCCACACCATGGGTTACGCCTTTAAACTTTCAATCCTATGTTCTGTTGCATCTAAATTTAATAAATTACTGCGGAAACGTGGGAAAAGTGAAATATAAATGTTTTTTGTTGTAGTTTCCAGAGACTGTGTCCACTGAACAATTAAACCAAGAAAAGGTCATTCTTTTATTCCTTTTTAAATTGTTGTTCCCTGTTTAGTTCCTGAAAAACAGCTTTAGTGCCATATTGTGCTGGTTTTGTGGCCTGAAATAGCAGGGTTCAGATCAGCTTGCTTGGCTGACGTATGTAACAATTAACTTTCAATTATCTTTGCAAGCGAAGGTCAATAATACAGACAGTAGAATGACAGGAAATCATGCATTATGTCTTAAAATACACCTGACCCTTTGCTCTCTGTTAAAAAAAAATGGAGAATCTGGTTTTTGTCTTTACAGGTCATCCTAGTGTCTCCACCATTTGCTAATCAACTAATCAAACCGTTGCCTTTTGAAGCATCAGGACTTCACAACCACAAGGGAGAGGGATTAACGCATGGTTTTCCTAATTAAAAACAAAAATATGAAGCCTGTGTGAATTGGTGTCAATAGCGCATATTATGTGGTGCGCGTGTGAGTGTGTGCATGAACGTGTGTGTCCTGTGTTGTATTCCACATTCCTGTAACAAGTGACAGAGAACTCCAACACAAACATCAGGGTGGATTAGAAATCATTGTCGTGATTACCCCTGACAGTTACAGATAGGCAGTCTGCAGTGTGAAACACGTTCAAAGCGAGAGGCCCCCCCAGAGGACCCCTGAGGCATTGCAGGAATTCTTTTCATTAGCATATATCCCATCATTACCTGGTATAAACAGTCAGTCATGTACATCTGTATCACATGGGTTTTCTGCCATCAACTGCACAGCTGACCTAAATTTAAATGTATATACTTTCCCGTCCCTGAACAATAATTTCTTTCTCTTTCTGTGAGAATACGGCCTTGCTTTTAATGAACAGAATGATCCAGTGCACTGTTTCCCAATCTCCTTGGGGACCCACAGACAGTCCACGCGTTTGCTTTCTCCCAGCTCCTGGTAGGGAGCAAAAATGTGGACTGTCTGGCAGGGAGCTTGGTGGGAGCAAAAATGTGGACCGGCTATGGGCCCCCGAGGACCGCTTTGGGAAACACTGATCCTGTGTGAACACACAATGCGGCTTCTCCGTGTCTCTGACCACAAGACCTAGAGCCTGTTCAAAAGCTCACACCCGTGTGTCAGGGAGCTGGACAAAATATCCAAAATCCAGAAAGATTTAGAGAGGCAGATGGAGCCCGCCAGAGCACTTGGCACATGTTTCTTCTCTGCTTATCTTTGACATCTACTTGTTCGCATGTGATGGGAGCCAAGGGAATAGACGCTTGGAGAGGAGCAGAGAGGAAACGTGAAATGAGCTGGAATACGGAAGCACTGGGCGCAACGGGATGACCGTAAACGAAAGTCTGAAGCAGTGACTATGTGTACATCTCACGCACTTTCGGCTGCTGTTGACTTTCCCTTTTGAACAATGTTTATTCTCTGTGGTGTCACTCTGCCCGGGGGGAGCCACTGAAATCGGTAGGACAGGGATACTTTCCAGTGCCTCAGCCGGTCTGGGGAGCAGCGGGCTGAGGGTTTCCGCGACGTGGACGGAGGAACTGGGTTAATTGTTTGCAGATGTGGCACCGTTGACTGCAGGAACGCAGCCCTGTAGCTTTCCTGTGAATGAGTAGGACTCACGGACGTATTTCAATAGAAAATATGAAGGAAAACAACGACAGTCTGGGACAAATGGTTCCCAATGTTCTGACCATAAATTTTACTAATGGGGGGGATTGCACTTCTGAGAAACAGATTAGAACTTAAAAGTTTCTTCCAAATTCTAGTGTCCAGGTAAATAGTTCCAGTGATTATCTGAAATTTACCAAAGCCGACATCACTGTCTACATTCAGATATCATCACTTAATAAATATAAAGATTATTGGTGAAATGAAATGCACTTAGTATAGTGGAGATGAGACCAGCTCAACCAAGACAGGTTAAATAAAACTGTAGCGAAGGTAAAGGTACCTAAGTGCTTAAGCTAGGAGGGAAATTTTTGATAAGTTTTGAGTCTGTAAGTCTGTTTTGGGAAACTGACAGAAAACACAGTGCTTCTGACTGACATATCATTGCTATTAATTGGATTTGGAAAAGTCTGGCTTGGAGCCTGCATCTGATAAAAAGATTAGATCCATAAAGGAGGTCGCTGCTTCAAGACCCATGTTTGTTGCTTATTTTAGCTATGCTTCATGCAATGAAAAAAAACAGCGCGTCTGGAAAGCCGAATATATTTGTAGGCGACGCAAAGCGCAGAGGATTTATTTCGGAGACTGATAGTGTTCCAGCGACTTGGGAGGGAGAGAGCATTCTTCAGTCACTGAACAATGTTTCTGGTGCTTTGCCCAATGCAGAAATCTTGCACAACCGCAGAAGAATGCAACACTGGCCTGCAGTCGGCTTCGTGGTGCATTTGGACGTCAAATGAGTTTGGGGGAGGGGGGTGGGGGGGGGGTCCTTTTATATGGGGAACACGTGCAGCACGTTGATACTCCTCCTGAGCTCAGTCGCTAGCACACATCTGAGGTCTGAGTTGCCGTTTGCCTCTCCGCAGGTATTTGTCGAAAATCCCTCAGGGTTACCTTCATTTGTGAACACATCAATAGAACTCATTCACGCTCTATTTATAACTGCAGTATTGCTTCACAAAAAAAAGGTTTAAATTACCGTTAACAAGGATGCGGATGCAAACTCAGACTGAGAATTGGCTCTTTGACTTTCTCCTAAAGCCAGGGTCACTGAGATAAATGCATTATGACACGTCTGGGAAGAATTTTTGTGTAAAATTATGAAATGTTTAGCATAAGACCCCCCCCCCCCCCCCCCCCATTTCAAAGAGATAAGATTTCTGGGAAAATGAAGTCATTTTACTTAGCTGGTATTTTTTGAAGATCCCTTTACACCAAGGAGCAAACAGTAAAAGTGCAGCTCAAAGCATTGGACTACTACCAATATCGTCAGAGTCTATCTATCCATCCATCATCTATCCATCCATCCTCTGGTCACTTATCCTACTGGTCACAGGGTATGGTCCAAATCTGTATAAAATTATATTGAGTTTTTTCAGTGTCTACCAACCTCAACTCCTAAGTACTGACTTTTGTGCAATCTGTTCAGTAAATACATATGGACACATCTAATAAAGTGCTATTACCGTCATAAAAGGTACAAAGACTTTCTCCAAGCCTGTAACATTGCATTAGGTATGATAGCTGTACGATGGTATCAAGAGGTCCTTACTTTTGTGGTCCTTGGCCGTGATCCAGAGGTAATTGTCCTTTACATGTTGTAACTGCAACACAGTGTCATGTTCTGGCTGGACCAGGCTGAATTTTGGATAACAAAGTGCAGACACAATCTATGCCTTTCACTTAGTTTCTGATACCTCAGAAGCAGAGGAACGAAACAGCAAACCCGCTGACCTTCAGTCCTGCCCTTGTAGTCCATTGAATGTCTTCTCTTTGCAATGTCTTGGCTTAAAACTGGAACACTCACCATTGAAAACTGCTACTGTTCTAGCCTGAAAGTGCTGAAGACACTTTCACTGGTTACATGAGGTGGCCAAGGGGCCACCCCAGCTGTGGCTAAAGAAAGGGATTCTGAAGGATATCTCCCCCCCATATTCCATATAAGGGATATGGGCCACACCAGATATTCTTCCATTAATAAGCCAAGACCCAACACAAGGGCTCCATTAGGTACAGTCCTACATAACAATCTTGGAAATTGTGCCCACGTCCTTCTAATACATTGTACAACAGCTTTTGAACCCCAAACATTAATATGTAGAGTTCCTATCTTCTCCACGAATGCCCTATGGAAGCCACAGACAATTAACGTTCCACTGCTATTTGGTTCAATGTGTTTGCAGCCAAACGTGCTGAGGATTTCTCCTGAAATGATCCCTGCCATGGCATTCCCAGCGTGCTTATAAAATGTTCTGTCTCTGAAGTTGGGCAGCCCACCACGACACGGCCACCGGGGAATATTCCGCCCAGGAGACGAGCCTGCTATGTGGGTCAGGCTGGCACTGACATTACTGAAAGCAGAGTCATCCATACAGGTTGAGGTTGAATTTCTCGCAGTCCTGCCTTGGTTTGCACCCAACTCTCCGCTGAGCTTGGTCTTTCCTTGACACGTGAGCTGTCTTCTCCTCGTCTGCACCGGAGTTGTTTTGCTTCAGAAATGATTCATTGAACAAGTGGGACAGAAATGAGTCCAAACAGAGATGCGACGAGGTGGGGGGGGGAAACGCCAGGCGCCGTCACGTATACCATGGTGGAGCTGATGGCTGCGTCCTGGAGAAAGACAGCTGGATGTGAAGGGGAAGGGCAAGCGTGCAGACGAAAGGCAGTGGATGCAGCCAGATCTCTGTTGATCCTACGGGAGATTTATTTTGGCCATCTGGAAGAACTCACTATTTGCAGCAAACTGATAACCAACATTAGAATTTTTGCTGCAAGTATTGTCCAAAGCGACATACAAGCCAGGAATCTTTGGGGTCAGAGAGGAGGGTAGACCACCATCCAATACCACAAGAAGGTCCCCCTCAAGAGCCCAAGGGTGATGTCATTGTCATCCCCAGGATTCAAACCTATAGCATTCTGGACACAGACACAGCTGCCTAACCCACTGAGATACACTCCACATGCAGTAGCATCCCTCGCCATTTTAAGAGAAAATTTGTCTTGGAAGGTTGAAGACATGTTTTTTGTACCTCATCTGTGGCACAAAATACACATTGACTGCAGAATCTGTGTTAAAATCCTACCAAAGAAAGCATCTCAGATGTCTGCCAGCGGAACTACGACCATCTTAGTTATGTCTAATTAATGCTTGGAAGTCACTCCCCTAGTAGTGATGTGTTATCCTGGTCTCCTCTGGAAGCCGCTCTTCTCTGTCAGGAGGAGAAGCTCTCAAGGTTCAGCCTGAGGACAAAACTTTCCCTGAGAAGAAATCTTGTGTCACTCGCAAATATTTGCCTGCTTTTCCTGTTCTCAGTTTTCTCACAAAAATGTGTTTCCACCAGCATGTGGAAATAAAACTCAGTGAAAAATTGTGCTGGTGTGAATCAGCATAAATGTGGTTGTTTATCTCCTTTGTGTGCTTGTGGATTAGGCTTATTTTACATTGTGACGACCAAATGTCCCCCACAATGTAATGAAATCCTGCTTTTTTGATTTTGTGGGGACCATTTTTCAGGTCCTCACAAAGATCTGTGAATGCAATCAAAAAACTAAAAATGCCAAAGGACTTGTATTTTGTTTGGTTACTTACAGTTAAGGTTGGGGCTGGGTAGATATAATTGCACAAAGATAGAATTACAAACTTGTGTGTGTGTGTGTGTGTGTGTGTGTGTTAGGGTGACTCCCGCGGGTGTGACTGTATGTGTTGCGGTCAGAGTCTAGTTCTGCTCGCATGTATCAAAATTTATGCAGCAATAAATGAGAGACAGCCGGGAAAGCTAAGTAGCCTAATACTCAACCCACAGTCTAATAGCCTTCATCATCTGCTGGTTATGAGACAGTTTTCATAAGAGGGACTTGTAAATATTAGATTACATTCAACTTTTATTGCGCTGAGCACTGGTACACAGCCAATGAAATGCAGTTAGCATCTAACCAAATAAAATACATACAAAACAATAAATACAAGTAAATTAAAAATTACTATTTATAAATTTATAAATAAAATGTGCAGACAGGAAGTAGATAGTGAATGACTGTGACTAAATAGATACAATAAATTGATACAAGAGTAGTCAGTACAAACAAAAGAGTGATCGGGGGAAGTACCAAGTTGTGTGGAGGAGGTTGGAGGGAAGATTAGCATCATGAAGTATTACTGAGCACGTTGACAGCTGCTCCTTAGCCTGCGGGTGCAGCAGGGGAGGCTCCTGTAATATTTCCTGGATGGGAGAAGAATGAACAGCCCCTGGTTGGGATGAGAGGGGTCCTGATGAAAGAGCTTGTGATGGATGACTCTGACGGTGGATAGATTGGTGGGTGCTGGAGATATGCTGGGTGGATTGCACCACCCCATGGAGGGTGTTCCGTTCTGCGACAGTACAGCTGCCGTACCACACTGAGATGCAGTTTGTGAGGATGCTCTCCATGTCATAGTGGTAGCCATTCACCGAAATGTGTTTGGTTAGGTGCCTCAGAGTCTCCTCGCAAAGTAAAGACACTTTTGTTTTTTATCAAAGTTGTTGTGTTGAGGGCCCAAATAAGGTCTTCAGAGATGTGGACACCCAGTCGCTTGAAGCTGGACATGCGTTCTATCATGGCCCCGCTGATGTAGAAGCAGGTCCATGAGCCACAAGTGTTTGTCCATCAGCATTTGCTCACAATGAGCTCCATAGTTGTCCGACTATTGAAGGTTAGTTTGTTGTCAGTACAGCGCTTGGCAAATATGACAGAATCCTGATTGGGGAAGGAGTAGTAGAAGACTGCCTTCTTCAAGAGAAGAGCCATGTGGTTTGAACCTAGGACTAAGAAACTGGCTTATTAGCTGCTGTCGTATTACAGCTAAGTTGTCATGCTGGTCTTCCATGCCACTGCTCTTAGTCTGTTGAGTAATTAGCTTAATGGCCTGAATTTGACTATACCACAGTGATTGAATGGTCTAGAGGTCATTCACTTTTCTGCCATAATTTCCTGTCAGCAGCGCCCCCCCCACTCCCCTGCCATCCAACTGTCCTTCATACCAAGGCAAGATAAAAAATTTTTGGGCTGCACGAATCGCCAAAGACTGAAGTGGAAAATTAAGTTCGTCTCAAGTGGCGCAAAAACTCTTTGATGTGGAGCAGGAACCTCCAGTCTGTCAAACCTCGGGCCACCCAGTCCTCTCTGAGGGGGGAGCCTGCCAAGTCTCACGTAAGCCAAAGGAATGTGACTCTCCAAGTTCACAATCTCCAGAAAGGAACTCCTCTCTCCATGTCTGGCACTTCCCCTCCTCATGCAGCATTTGCCATTTGCCCAGAAAAGATCCCTGCAATGTGGAGGAAGGGAGTGCATGAACGAAATAAAGAGGAATCAGAGTGTTCGCAGCACTTTTGGTGCTCTGATTCTTCCCTTCCTGAGAGCTCCTCCTTCAGAGTCCACATGGCACCATAAAGACACTGCTAGCTTCTCCTCAGGCTAACCTTCACACTGCCAAACAACATCGCATTGGGATATTATAGTGAAATGGAGATTGGGAGCAGTGAAATAGCAGCCAGTGAGCTGTCCCTGCGGGGTGGACACTGCTTAGCAGTGCGGATTTCATCCGCAGCTGGAATGTGCCGCAGGCCATACTTATTCACAGGCCTAACCAAGAGAAGACAACGGAGGTCTTGGTGAGATTGGGAGGTTGTTGCTTCCAATCTGAAGAAATAAGCCCCCATTGTCCCACAAGATAAAATTTGCCAAGCAGGGATGGAGGACTGGGAGGGATAAAAAGTTGCTGACTTGGGGGATGAATCACATAATATGAGAATATGGGACAAATCAGGTCCTGTATTGGTTCCAAATGGGACACAGCATTCCATTTTATGATTTGAGATTATCCCATATTATACGGGATGGTGGCAATTCAAAGATAGGACATGCTTCCCATAATGTCATGTGACACTTGCAGTCAAATTAGCCTTTTGTTCCAGTAGAGAGTGCTATTGAGTCAATACTGTTCTGTGCACATAGGCTTGACAATTTGTTTATCTGTAAATTGCGCTAAATCAGATCAAATTTCACCCTTAAAGATGCAAAGTACTTATTCATGTATACAGTTATGTATAGATATCTCACTTTTTCAAAATTTAATAACAGATTTTTTGTCCTGCAGGTGTCTTTTGATGCACATATTCATTCAGCAGTTACTTTTTGCATTAAGCTGATCAGCCCCTCAACGATATTGTGTTTTCAGCTATTGGTTTTAATCACTGGGAACTTGATGTTATTCCAGGAAGTTTGATGCTGAAAACGATGGCTTTGAAAGGAGAGGAACAGAGGTCTCCATTGGTTTTTGAAACTCTTAAACTATTTGGTCCATTGAAAGTTAAAAAAGGCATAGAAGGTGGCCACAGAAATTTCCTGAAAAAGTATAAATTCCCAGCATTCATTGCAAGCTCTAAGCATTCTAATTGGAAGGTAGCTGAATGTTTGGGAAAATGTGTGACTTAAGTGTGTATTATGTGTTCCTTCCTTTCTGGATTTTAAAAGTAGAAATGTTTTGCACAAATAGTGAAGTCAGGAACCAGCTTAATTGCTGTTTTGACAAAACACACTTATCCAGGGTAATCCAAAGACCATTAGTGGGTACAGTGATATGTGCAGCAGCTGGGTGGCACAGAATGAAATGGAACAGAGAACTAAGAGGTGAATCTACCACAGTAAAATCAAATGTGTGATACTGCAAGGGTCTTCTCATCTGGGGTGTCCCCTGCCTTGTGACCTGCCCATCCTGTGATAGACTGTAGGTGGTTTTTTTTAGATCACATGATTGGTCCATAAGTATGGGATATAGTGTGCCTTGAGGTACATCTGCTTTACTGAATTGTTTTAGCCCGTGTATCTGGATTTTAACTCACCCCGAGGGCTTCAGCTAAAAATATGTTCCCTGGATGGAAAAAATTCAGCCCAAAGTAGTATGTGTCTGTCCGTGGCTTAATTACTCCCTACTTTAGTGTTTCAGCTATAGTTTTATCCAAAATGATTCACGGATGTTACAATTTTACTGCCCAGAATTGCACAATCATCAGCCTAGGAGGGTTCGGTACTTCCTGAGGTTATTCTGAGGCTCTGGGGTTGGATCTGGCAGCTAAAAGCAGGGCCAGATACAGGTATAGGCAAACTAGGTGGCTACCTGGGACCCAATCAGGAGGGGCCCAGACAAAATGATGAAGAAAAATATATATGTATATATAAATATATATAAATAAGAATAACTACATAAACATACATCAAATTTAAATGTGTATATGTCAGCAGAAGTGTGTCTGGCTTTAGCAGAACAGGCTGTTGCCTTGGGGCCCTGAATTACCTGCTTTGCAGAGGAAGTGAAATGATGATCAGTTTTCTTGGTAGGGGGCCTCCAAGCTAAAGCTTTGCTTTGGGCCCCTGAAAAGGTCATGAGTGTGCTTGGTGCACAGACAGGACTCGGCGATGGACGAACTGGCCACCAACGGCACTGGATTCACATGAGTGTAGTCACAGTGGGTGCAGGGGCCCCAAGGGACCCCGCACTGCATGCCGGCACTGCATCACCGTGAGAAAGCCTGACGCTCTCATCTGCACACCTGCTTGCATTTCACTGCCTTTCTTATATGCTTAACTAACCACAGTGTAATTTATACCAACAACTGCACATTTTCCGATTATGGAATGTAAGTATAAGATCATCAAAGACTATTTTTTATAGAAATAATTTTTGAAAGATGTGTGTCTGGATAGAGACCAAAAGTTATTTCAATGCCTCATTTCTTTAGGAACAAGGTTGTATTTGGCATGCCAGTGAAGGACAAAGAGACATAGTTTATTGCTAATAACCTGTTACTTCTGTGGAGATTTTCATTCAGAAATGCATGAAAACCAAATCTATTTGCTATTTTTAATACATTTTCCTTCAGGTTTCTCAGTGGTGCACGATTCTAGGACAAGAAAAAATTTTGTTCATGAATATTAGTAACTTGAATAAACCATAGCACATTTTTGGCTTCACCTGTTTCCTCCTGCTGGTTCTCTGTCCATATTCATTTCCCCTGATACTGAAAATGTGCGTAATTCTGGATGGTGGATGTCTATCTTTACACTGTCCAAAGTTGAATTTAAACATTATGTTAAAGCAGCAAGTTGGCCGTCATTCCTCGTCCCGATGATGAGTGAAGTTACTGTACGCGCAGCAGGTGTCTCACCTACGCATGTGCGGACTCAGCCGCGCTGCTACAGCGTCATCGTGGGTACAAGAAGGTGTCAGCTAAAAACGTGCAGACCACAACAGTAATATTTAACGGAAATGCTTTCATACAGCCAACATGCACTCTAAATTAGTTGTGTTTCAGTAAATGAGGAGCTGTGATCGTGACAGTCTGGTGTTAACAATGTTATTAATTTGTTATGCATAGCATAATTTATTTTCTTCCTAGCACTGACAATTCGAATATTTTTTTCTAAATAGCTGCAAAGGATTGTTGCTTTATCGCATTGTAAAAACATGATTCACCCCACTTCATGTTTAGGGAAAAAAACTTCCTGCGGCTAGACAGAACTATATAAAATTATTTGAGAGGGACGGGAATCCAAACAGGGCTGTCTCGGAAATCTATTTCCACTCCAAGTTACTTTCAGTGATGGACCGCTGGAAAACCTGATACAGTGTCTGGACGTCCTTAGAAGTGCCCAGCCTTTTCTACATGAAGGCGATCAGACCTTCGAGTCAGACCTTTCATAACCAGACTATTATGCGAGCCACACCACCAGTCTGCCAAAGGAGCTAGATTCCTGAAACTTTAAAAATTCAACCCCTCCTCTTGCTCGCACTCCGCACAACAGCCAGACTACAGTGAGGAGCGATGTGGCTCGCCTGTTCAGCACAATCTTCCTTAATGTAAGATCTCGGATTTTTTGGTCAATGCAGTTATTTGATACTTGGCTGCAAGACCTATTTGATCACACGTTCTCCAAAATTTGCATGATGAAATATATCGTTCGCTTTTGACTTAATACCCGTTTAAATTAATTAGGCTGGAATATTAGGCTTTATTCGTTCTGAGGTTAATTCTAAACAGCTGAGAGCAAAGATGAGGGCATGTGACTTTTACGTTGTAATTTATGTATGCACGCACCTATGTTTCTGGAGTTGCACTTTGCAACCCGTTGACACTCAGCAGCAGCCGGAGACAAATTCGGGAAATATTCCACAAGCAGCCAATACCCAGCAAGCAGGCGACTTCAGTCAGAAGATCCAATGGGAGTACAACGGGAAAGTTTTTAGTTTATTAAGCCATGGATCCGAATACCAGCCACCAAGGCAAAGAACCGGTGGCAGAAACCAGACGCAAACGAGAGAAATTATCATCATAAGCAATGGGACATCTGGAGAACCAAACGTCAACCCTTCTTCGGCGCAAAATCCACACCAACCTCAAAGGGCTTCCCGGAGACACCCGTCCATAGGGACTCTCGCACGGGCCTTCCACCGCTTTCAGGGGGGACAAAGACGGCAGGCCAATAGATCCCAGCATCGAGAAAGTCAAGGTTCCGAGCTGAATGAGCGGGTGACACCGATCGCAATGCCGGCATCCGAACAGGAGCGCAACGGCACCGCCGATTCGGCTCCGCCGCACCTAAGCAATCTGAGACCCGACGACGTGATGGTAGGGGACGATCCATACAACCCGTACAAGTCCACAGATGAAAACAACCCGTATTATAACTATTATGACAGCTACGAAAGGCCACGAAGCAGACAGAGAAATGGGTATGGCACAAGGTATTTCCAGCACGGTAAGACTTCAAAATTATATTAATAGGTTGGTTATTCAATTAACTGGATTTTGGGACACAGACTCATTGCCTAGGCATGAAAGCGTAAAATATTTGGTGGATAGATTTGACTTTCTTTTGAATTGCCTTTACCTATTTTCCAGTAACTCGCGTGGCTCTGCTCCGCAGGTCTGCCTGATCTCGTGCCAGACCCGTATTATATACAAGCTTCCACCTACGTCCAGAGGGTGCCAATGTACAATCTCAGATGTGCCGCTGAGGAAAATTGTCTGGCAAGGTACATACAGCTGGAATCACTGTCGCAGGATACAGCCGTTTTGCTGTTGATGAATCCTCGAATGTTCGAGGTGTGCTTTCCATGGAATTAACATTGTGATTCCAGAAAGTCTAATAACGGTGAATTTGAGCTTTTTACAGTCATGTAAAAGGGACTCTTGCTGCTGATGAGATTGCGAGGAATCTACAGACAGTTTAATATGTACAAGGCCAGTGGTGCTGTTCCCTTGGAAGGTTTTTTTTAAAAAAATACAAATTGCCCAACACTTGGGCAATGACAAAACTCAATTCGCCCTTAAGGCATTTCTTTCTAAGGAACCTTGAAGTAAAAGCTTTTTCTGCAGTTGTGCTTTTCTTGAGAAATATCCACTGCAACCCAGGAGAAATTTAATACCGGTTAGCGGACGAGGGGTTGAACTGATTTCAGGAATGTTTCTTGTTTTCATTAAGAACGACCGCTCCAAAAGCGGAGTGTACAGTGACTGCGGTTCTGATTGTTGCGCGTGCCGACAGCTCTGCCTACAGGTCTGACGTCAGGGATTACGACACCCGCATGCTGTTGAGGTTCCCCCAGCGCGTGAAGAACCAGGGCACGTCGGACTTTCTGCCAAACAGGCCACGATACTCCTGGGAATGGCACAGCTGTCACCAGTCAGTCTGCGTCTCTCCTGTCTGCTTTCCTTTGTCCTTTCTTCTCTCCTTCTCTATAATGATATCTGTGTTGAGTACCACTATGGACTGTTTAGATAAAGTATGCAACTAAAAATTACATAAGTTACATACTGTAGAGATTAACTGCCCTGGATACATATTCATTAAACCACGGACCGTCACCCCAAAAGTACCTTTATTTTTAATGCATTGACTGCTTTCGATGAGCTTGATGACATGTTAGGGTTGCTGTCAGTTCTTCCTGTTAGATGGTTCCAAAGTCTGGGGTTTCTTAGATGGTCAGTTATCATTTGCATCCAGCAGGAGTTCAGTTTAAACCGAATCAAAGAATTATTCTCAGAAGGTTTTTTTCCATAGCGTTTTTCTGCACACTTACAGTTGTATATCAGGAAGAGTGTAGCTAATCTCACTTCAGATCTATGCTATGAGGATCCATGTCAGGCTTCAGTATCAGCACTGTGTATTTTTGTCAATCCCAAATGACTTTAAAGCTCACAGACACGATCATGCAAGGAATTAATTTCATAATATTGTGAAGCTCATACCTCCGTTTACACAAATGAGCCACACCACATGATCTTATATGTGAATCGACGTTTGGTTCCTTGATCTCTCCAAAGGCACTACCACAGCATGGATGAATTCAGTCACTACGACCTGCTGGAAGCCAGCTCGCAGAGACGTGTGGCAGAGGGGCACAAAGCTAGCTTCTGTCTGGAAGACTCTTCCTGCGATTATGGCTATTACCGTCGCTTTGCTTGCACATCACACACTCAGGTAGGCCGCTGCCATGTATAAAACAGTTATTACCTGATTCCACGTACCCATTAAGATCCTAACTTTCCCTAAGTTAAGTCTGTCCCAGGGCAGGCACTGCGGTAAGGGATAGATAGACAAGTACTGTAACTATGTGATAATGACTGTCCTCATAAACGATGCCTTATACAGTGATTACAACCTTATGTTTCATGATAAGGAATGTTGTGTCCATCATGAGGAATGTGTTACCATCATAAAGAATGTGTAGCCATCATAAGGAATGTGTAACGTTTGAGTAAAGTTTGCTTTCTATTATTTATTTGGGAGATGCAAAAATGTCTTTGTACATTCCAAAGTTAAATTTAAAACATTAATATCTGTGATTTAAGATAACGACTAAGATTTATTGACTCATGCTGATGAATGGGCATCAATGGACTGAGAAGGAGATGTTGGTACAGATCTGTATATAGCAGATGTTTCGCAGATGTGGATTCTCCACCCTGTTTCAGGTTATCTTTGTACCAGACTTGCATGCTTTCCCAAAAGCAGTTCCTCCATAGCAGCCAGATTCATTCATAGTGGACAGTGTTTGCTGTAACACCAGGAACCTTGAAAAGCTTGCAGTAGGCGCAGTTAGGGTAGCTGCAGTGCAGTCCGGACAGACAGGTGCTCTGGCTGAGTGATGCAACGCTGGAAACACTGCTGACTGGTGCTGACTTCCAGGGGCTTAGTCCCGGCTGCTACGACACGTACAACGCAGACATAGACTGCCAGTGGATCGACATCACTGACGTCAAACCAGGAAACTACATCCTCAAGGTCTGTCCCTTAAAAAAATCTTCTAATGCCTGTCAGTGTGTAACTCAGGGTTTTTGGTCTTCAATGGTCCAATCAGGAATTCTAGCAGTGTTTTCTTGCTTGACATGATGTCTTACCATCTTCACATTGAACATTATATTAAACAACACATCTTTTATAGCACAGCAACCTCACACCTCCTGGAAAAAGGGATTGAATCCCATCCTTGACTTTGTGTGTGTGGAGTTTAGTTCAAAAACATGTGATTAAGTGAATTAGAATCTATAAATTGCCTGCACAGTGTATGCCTTGTGATGGACTGACATCCTGTATGTAGACTTAATTAATCATTCTAATAGAACAATCATCGCTTGATGTAAGGTCCCGAATCTTGTAATCTCCAGATAATTTGTTGTTTACTTCTGAGCCAGACACACAAGTTTCTGGTTTGATCTGCAGGTCAGTGTGAACCCCAGCTATCAAGTCCCAGAGTCCGACTACAGCAACAACGTCGTACGGTGTGACATTCGCTACACCGGCAACTACGCTTATACATCAGGATGTCGTCTGTCCATGTGAGCACTGTGCCGTTGCCAAATCTCGACTGCCTCATTTTTTATTCATGGTTAGATGTTTCCTAAGGGAGTTCACATTTGCTAGCTTGCATGTAATTTAACATGAAATGCCAGTGTCATGTTAAGTTTTCAGTAGGCAAAATGTGATGAAGCATCCCAAAGGTTCTTTAACCTGAAATGGGCTGAAACAGTCCGCGTTCCAGAGTTCCTGTGTTTGGCAGCCTTAAGCACCTCTGGTTGCTGGACCTCGAAACGTGAAACCGGGTGGATGGCATCGGACCATCAATGTGCCTGACAGTTATGCTTCCGCTGATCAGCTTAGGTGTTAAAAGCCTTTGTATCTGCAGAGCTTGGGCTAAATGTCTGTCATTTCAGGTACTAAAAAGGGCAAGAGGAGGCTCCCAACCAAGGATCTGCAGAACAAATGACTGAAAACGCAGCTGTGGACGCCAAAACACCACTTTATACTGGCCTGGAGACTCCTGTAATCGTGCCAGTTAGTGTTACATACCTGCATACTGGACTAACACTAATGAATAGGGACCGTTGTAGCTGAGCGTTTACAAAGCAGGGGTTGTGAACTTAATTGAACACGTTTATTACATTTTATAACCTAACATTACACTTCTAATCTTCTATTACTCAAAATATTATAGAAACCGTAGTTGTATATAGAAGGGATTTTTTGCTGCAATATCAAGAACACCATCTTGTAATGGAATGAAATTAATCTTCATGCTACAGAGTTCCTGCTCTTCGGTAATAACTGACTTTGAGACAAAGTGATTTTCTGCCTATGATAAAATGCTTTTTATCATATTTTCCGGCCACAATGTGTTCGGCTGGGTGTGAATATCTCCCCCGGATTCTAAACGGATAATTGTGACAGGCAGGAATATTCCGGTTTTATTATCTTGTCTCTAGACAGCTTGTACATGGCAAAGCGCTTCTGTGTGAATCCCGCGACATTCCAGAAGCCATGAGGAACAGGGGACTGTAAATTGAAATGTAAACAGCCGTTTTGTCTTAATGCTTATGTGCAGAATCGTGGTGCTCCCTTAAGACTTGAAGGTTATTTAAATGCCATTGATGTTAAGGCTATGAACTATAAACACATTTCTTCCACATTCTCCTTATTTGTGTAATGATACAAATGTGAGCAGCATATTGTATCTGTACATGTTTGTAAGTTAATTGTAACTAGGTAGCATTCATACAGCTTGGCTTTCATTGCTACAGCACATTCTTATCTAATATACAAAGTATTACTTGAAAAAACTATTAAAACATTGAATTGACAGCCAAGGTTTGTTTATTTAATTATGCTGAGACTTTGTCGCCTGACTGACTTACATCAGAGGAAAATAGTTTTACACGCTCTCCTCCAGCTCATACTTTTTGGAAATTGTACAAACACAGTCCAGATGTACAATTTTTAAAAATATATATCAAACATCCTGGGTCAGACCACCTGTCTTCATACAGGCTGTTGTTCTTGAAGGTGTCCTTTGCCCTGCCACATGTGCAATGTATCTGCTGGTGTCCAGTTATACGGAAAGCAATGAGTCAGATGTTTGGGTTTTATTGTCTCATTCCGTTCCACTGCTTCACAAGCAGCGAAACCAATTCACACCCTAGATGTTGTCAAAGGTCTATTCCTGCAAGAATAATATAGTCGATCCAGTAAAAACAAGTACATCATCCAAAATCAATATCTATCAATAAAGCCAACAAAAAACCTTTTTCATTAAAGGCAATTCGTGGGAACAGACTACAAGAAATAAATCTCATGTATCAGGTTTAACCACAGTTTGAAGTTGAAATTTATGGTTCTAATGCTCAGATTTAATGAGATGCTGTCAGAACGACAACAATGTATGGTCAACCCCTGGTCAACCCTGTCACCCCCTCTCCTCCATCTAATTCCTACTCCTCCCACACCCCCCAACCTCTACAGTCTCTAGCTCCCTGCACACTTCCCTCACCTCTCTAATAATCTTTATTAAAAGCCCAGCTTTGTGTGACTTGTCTCAATGTAATGAGGATGATGTCTTCTATGGTCACTTGTCCTTTGCTGCCACTAAGCAGCATTGCTTCAGTTTTGGTGTGATTTGTCTCAGTTGATCAATTCCAGATCTTGTACTGTACAATTCATTTACAAGTTAGAAATAGATCCCTCAAATGTTTTTGAGTTATCACTCTAACAGGATAACAGGCTGAGACTTGTCTTCTCTTTGCTATCACTATGCGGCACTGCTCAAATTTTGGTGCAATTTGACCAGTTCCAAAACAGTTATAGATCCGCCCTACAATCCATCTGCAAAACATGAAAAAGATCCATCAAATACTTTTTGAGTTATCTCTCTAATGAGAAAGTGTTTGCGATGGTGGGGGACTAATCTCTAAACTACTGCCTTTCCCGGTGAGGGTCATAGTGGTGGCAATACCAAGCAGGGCATGTTAACCCCCTTCTTCCACATTAGCCCCTTTGTCATTGTTAGCCTCTTTTCCCAATGGCTGAGAACTCTAGGACATTCAGGATGATCCCGAGACATTCGCAAGCAGGAAGACTTAATCCCTCCAGCACCTCCTGGGTCTGCCTCAGGGCCCCTGCTAAGCGATACCCAAAGCACCTCAGATTACTCTCAGTCTGAAAGAATGCCAGATCTATTTGAAAGCCTCTGGATCTGCAATTTGATCACCCTGTTGCAGAGAATAAGCCCAGCAGCCCTGCGGAGGATCCGACACCCAAGCTGGTAAGCGCTCGCAGACCTACAGCCACCGAGATGGATGGACTGGCAACAAAATGCAGCCCGGGAATTTGATATTTTTCTGGTGTGGGGTCCCCCTTAGTATATTTTGCCTCTGCCCAGGGGGTCCCCCTTGGTATATTTTGCCGATCACGATCATATATGCTACATTATACAACTGTTTACCAGGAGGATTCCTGAACTTCCCGTGACTTCAGTCCACGCCTGACCGCCAATCTTCCTGCCAATCTCATGTTTTCTCTCTCTCTGTCATCTGTAGTGCTCAGACTTTGTCACTAAGTGCAGACTCCCCCCCCCCCCCCCCCCCCCCACTTGAAAAGGGCAGTGTACTCCTTTCCAAGAGAGTACCATGGCCTCAGATCTGCTGCTTCATAGTCAGTGCTCTTGTTATTAAAAACCTGCTTAGTCGGTAACATTTACATAAATGTATTGCTTTGTGTGCACGGGTGTTTTCCACTTATGATACAAAGGGCAGTGGGAGATGAGAATGACTTTGAATTTAATCCTGACCGATAGCACTAACTGCCAGAAGGTATCAGGGCTGCCACTAACTGCCAGAAGGTATCAAGGATGGCATGTTGCTCCTGCATTGGACTAGATTCGCCCTGCTTTCTCTTCTGGATTAATAGGCCCAAAAACTCTCCCATGGGAACGCGACCCATGCCAGCCTTTGGGAATCTTCTGCAATTAAGCCTGAGAAGTCCCATGAAGGACCTGGGGAAGGGAGAGTTCAGAGAAAGGTGTTTTTAAACTAACAGACATGCTCATTCTTAAACTGCTCAAAATATTGCAGCGGTTCATGCAGGTACTGATTATTGAAATATTGAGAAGATTGTATAGTAGGATAATTACTAGATCATTGGTGTAAATGCAGATGGCAAACAACCTTTGTACAAATACAGCCCCCGTCATTCCACCACTGAAGACACCCACCTTCTTTGTTACAGCATCACAAAGGTGAATCTCCTTGCACATTAGCCGGCCATATTCATTCATTGACTGTGTTCAGTGGTTGATCTCTCCATCTACATTCATCATTGGTAGAATTAACCAGAACACAGTGTCCCCTGATGCCACACTACCTCTCATTACCTGCACCTGTAGCAGGGAACCTTGGTTATCCTTAACTTTTCCACTGTCATGCATGATGAGGGCCAATGGAAGGTCGCCCGTGATTTCAACCCCGCAAATTCCTGAATGAGCAGGGAGAGTTCCTGAAGCTTGGCACCTTGATGTCCATTTTGTGCGTAAGAACCAAAAATGCCCTGAATTATAGGAAAGCATGTAGAGGCAGTCCCTGGGTTAAAAATGTCTCACTTACTGACAACTCGTACTTACTAACAGACTGCCATAAAGCCTTTTATATTACAAAATTGAGTCAATTCCAATGATTTGTAATAACAAACTCAGATAATACTTTATTTTGTGATGCTCTTGAAAACATCTCATGGAAATTCGTAGGCTCGAGGTATAGCACAGTACTGAATATAGTTACTTTTATTATTATGGTATTATTATTATGTAGCATATTATTATTTCAACTTACCTACAAATTTGACTTAATGACAGTGTCAGGATCGGTGCCTGTTTGACCCTGTCTCTTGTGTCTTGTCCCCATTTGGCCAGCAGGTGTCACTGGCCATCCTGTTTCCCCGTCTGTCTTGTAACCCCTCAGTCCCTAGTTGGTTTCACTACTTCTTGGGCTGCCATCTGGCTGAGTGGTCTGCTATCATTCAGATTCCCCCTTTGGTTATGGTTTTGAGTCAGGCCAGTGGCCAGCTTCAAGAAATTATTTAATGTTTGTTGTTTTGTGTTCTCTTGGTTTATGTATTTCTGTCACAGTCCCTTGGGTGTTTTCCCCCTTGTTTTATTTTGTTCGGTTGTCCTCGTTTTAGTTTCCCTTGGTGTTTATTACCTATTGTACCGATTAATTGACCTCACTTGCTCCTTGTTGTTGTTGTTAATGCATGTTTGTCTCCCAATCCTGCTCCCAGTTTTGCTCCAGTTCCCTGATTAGTGTTTGTTTTTCTTTGTGATTTATTTAGTTTGATTCTTGTATTACCTGTTATGGTCCCTGTTGTGGTCCCTTTATTTTCTGGTTTCTCCTTTGTGTTCTCTTTTTAGTTTAATAAAGTCTTTTGTTTGCAGTGAGCCATTCCCTCTTTCCTTTGCCATGCCCCACCATAACAGACAGACCTAGGGAACTGATCTCATTCATAACCTGGGGACTGCCTGTATTTCAGAATAGATGTGTTCAGTTAGAAAACCTTGATGAAATTCACCCTGGGGTGCTTCAGTTTCCTGGGCTTATGGAGATGTTCGTGATTTTATGACAGGGCCTCATGTTTATCTGGGGGAAGGCTTGGCGCACATGGAGCTGGTCCAGTTTTTGGTGACGCTGTTACACCATTATCAGTTCGTCTGGCCTAAGGATGCCAGGGAGCTGGACGTAAACCCTGTGTGGGGTGTGATGCAGACACCAAAACCAGGCGAACTGAGAGACGGGCTAAAGGGAGACGAGACAGCCAGTAGGAGCCATGGAAGGCACCAACTGTATAAAAGGCCTGACTAATCACAACGAAACATGCACTGTGTCCTAGTAATAATGGCCAGAGGTTTATGTGAGCTCTAGATGAATGTGACTGATCTGAATGTGCAAATCTCAAGATAATGCAGAACAGTCATTTTAAATTGAAAATAGCCAATGGTGACTTTAAGAGATTTGCAAATTTTTCACTCTCGTTGCTGCTGCTGCTGCAAAAAAAGAAAAACAACAGCACAGTATGCACAATATAAACTATATCTACCACAGTTAAAAATTACCAAATGGAAGAAAGAAAATAAGTTACTAATGAAAAAAAATACGAAATGTTCAGTATGCAGAAAAATATCAAATATACGGACTGGTATTAGAACAAAATGTGCAGCATTTAAAAAAAATAATGTGGCTGGTCCAATAAACATCATCTTGCATTGGTTCGTAATTGGTTTTGCTTTTTTTTTCTCCATTCTGGAGAGTGTGAGGTCATGTGCATAGAAACATCAGGCAGCAGCTTCATGGAATCAAGATGTCTTAAAGATCAATTTATTGACTCAAAACCAAACTGTGTGGTTATGGCCCAAAATAAATCCAGTCAATCATCAAGGCATGTTCTCTAACCATTCTTATGAGACGGCACAACAGAGTTCCCCAAGTCAATTCCACAATTGTTTTCACACTGCATTCATAAAAGACAATGATGGAGACAATCAACAGAAATACAGCTAATTCTGAGCATAATAAAGTAACAACATTTCAATGGGCTAACAACATTCAAGTCATAGTAATAATTTTATAAAATCACAAGAAGGAAACAGCTGGCAGCACTTTTTCAGGATGCTGTGGTTAGTACCTCTCAGTACCTTTCAATACCTCTGTGGGGCTTCAGCACAAGGAATGGATACGTACCCAAATCACACTGGCAGGTAACACTGGTCTCAATATAAGCCTGTGCTATGTAGTCTGACATCAAGCAGTTAGGATAAATCTGTGCATTTCACATTTAAAATAAATGACTTAAGTTTACTATAGTTTTCTAAACATATGCATTATATCCGAATCAGAATTGGAATCTTTACTGTCACATGACCAAAGCTAGTGGAAATTTTTGTTGCCACAGCTTGATACTGTTAGGGACATGACAATAGGCAATTAACAATTACAAAGAGAGAATAAATACAAAGCACAAAATACACAATGGAGAGGGGGAAACGCAAGGTATGTACTAAACACTGTGGTTTGTGCAAAATTAAGCAGTGCAATACAGACAAATTTGACACAGCTACAATACAGACAACACACATCCTTATATATCTAGCATAACACACATCACATGCCATTTGCAATTATAATGTGTGAAAAGAATATCAGCGGTCTGCGCTTTTGCAAATGTAGACGTTAAATGGTACATACGTTGCATTGTTGTGCATATTACAAGCAAGGGAACCTGTTGAGGAGTCCGATAGTAGTGGGGAAGAAGCTGGTCTTGAGGCGTGCTGATTTTGTGGTGAGTGATCCGAGTCGCTTGCCTGAGGGAGGCAGCTGAAACAGATCAGGCACAGGATGTGAGGGCTCCTGCGTAATCCTTTTGGCATGTTTAGCGGTGCGTGGAATGTACAGTTGTATGTAGAATGGAAGATAAAATTATGTAGAATAAAACATTAAAATTCAAGAGAAAGTGAAAAGTGATACACAATATACAGCAATTTTGCAGGCCATTGTATATTTACTGCAGATGAACTACAGAATAACTGTAACAAACTTCTACAAATTGACAATAATAATCAAGAGAAAATAATTATTTTGTAGCTTGGAACAAGAAGTTGCAAATCGATTTATCAAAGTAGACCATTGAATTGACAGCAGCAAGTAGCATAGGTAATAACTGTGCAACTTCACAAGTTTTTCTACCTTTAAACTAGTTTTTCTATAAATTCATAAAAATAAAAGCCTGATAGAACTGAAAATCACTGAAGTCACCCAGAAAATTCAAGTCATAAAGACGAGCACAGAAGAACGAGTCCAAGAAAAGTCAGTAGATTGCGTTTTAATCACCGTTAAAAAAAACAGATATTTGAACACCAAAAGACAAAAAGGGTATTCATGTCTCATTTCCTAAATAAAAGTCACACCATATGTTTCTGTTTAACGTTAAATCTCACTGAACACAGCAGCAGTGTTTTGACTACATTACCAGGTACCCATGTTGCAAATCTTTGCACCGAGGGTCACAAAATGTTACATAACAACAATAACCACTGCATGCACAAATGTATCTGCATCAGCTGTATGTTGCGTTGACAATAGGGACACTACAGTTACAATGCTGCACATTGATCACGCATTTGAGGCACGTGGTTTGTGAAAGTGACTTTTGTCAACAAATGCAGAATTATTGTCCAATATTGATGTAATATTCCTTTAAGGAATATGGCATCTGATCCAAAAAGACCAATGGTTTGACAATTACTTTATTCTACATATTATTACAGACAAAGATAATTGTAATTTATGGCAGATCTAGTGCAGTGGTTGGGTAACTGATGAACTTCATTGTAATTGTACTGAGGCTACTGATACCTTTGAAATTCATATACAGTGGTACCTCAGTTCTCGAACTCACTAGAATTAGAATTTCTTGAAAGTCGAATAAACCAGTTTGACCTAGAACTCGATCTGAATATCAGAAGTCCAACCGTGAACGCTGACCTAATATAAATTGTACGCGCCAGGAAATGAGTCATACTACAATGCAATTCTTACTTGAATG
>JAODJU010000119.1:8101633-8111952 GCA_026776725.1 Gnathonemus echidnorhynchus
TATAAAATCCCCGACTCACCAATATTTTAGAAGTTTGAGTCATGTAAAACAATTTATTAATTTTAAGTGGCCTAACCAGGTACGCTGCTCGCTGTGTTATAGTGATTTTTTAAACCCCCCCCACCTGGCCGGTGTCTCCCGGGCCCCCGCCCCCTCTAGGTGTTCAAGATCGAGGTGCTAATGAGCGGTCGCCAGCACACCGTGGAGAAGCGCTACAGCGAGTTCCATGCGTTGCACAAAAACGTGAGTCTGCCGCCCTAGCGCTGCTTTTCTATCTTACAGCCGAGCTCCAGCAACACGAAATTCTCTTTGGTATGTACAGCTCTGAGTTTTCTCAATTCATGGGTATGCACCTGTCTGAAATATATATTTATTTATTTTTTGCAAACTGCAGCCTGGTTCATCTGTTTCTCATTTATGAAGGGCTTCTTCCTTGCTTTATGGGTCTTCAGTCCTGCTTCTAGGAGCCTGTTATGAACTGTCCTAGCTGTGCACTTCACACCACTTAATGTTTCCCATTCTTTTTGAGGGTCACTTGAGATCATCCTCCGATTTATGAGGCACTGCCTGATAAGTTGACACTCATCTCTGGCATTAGAAAGTTGCTGGTACTGCTGTCTTAGAAAGTCAGCCTGGAAGCAGGATTTAAAAATGCTGAGTTTTCAAAAATATAGAGCGGTCTATAATGGCTCTGTGCTCCCTCTCCCATTTAAGTCTGTTCTTTACACTCAGCATACTCCTACTAATATTATCTGTGGTTTGTGTTAATTCAGTTGAAGAAGGTTATGAAGCCACCTGAAATACCATCCAAACACGTCCGCAACTGGGTTCCCAAGGTTCTGGAGCAGAGACGGCTTGGTCTGGAACAATACTTGCAGGTAAGGTTCCTCTATTTCATGTCCGTCTACACATTGCTGTCAATTGTACCCTTGAAATAAGTGGTGTGATTTTCATGTTTCTGCTTGCAAGTTTATTTCATGAAACCCAGCTCTTTAATGTTTTAAAATGCTTTCTCTAGTTTGGTTATTGGCTGTAAAAAAGTTTTGTTATGATATCATTAATGAAATTTAAAATATTGTTAATGAATATCATTGTTGTAAGTAGGGAGGGGCTGATCTGCATTTTTTTTCAGTTCCGATCCAATTCCGATACACAACTCTGATACCAATACAGATTCTGATACAAGAGCTCTTTTTACTTTAATGTTTTAATATTATAAATATATATTTATATACTCATGTCATAAAGATGACAAAAGACATAAGTGATAGACTGTGAAAGGTTTTGAGGTTTGAATACAAGCATGCTGATGTTATCAGTTCCAGCTTTTTCATAAATGAGGAAGTAGCATGCATCAAATCTGATATTTTCGTTGCTCTTCATCTCTTCGGTTTTGAAGTACTTCCTCTGACTCAGTCCATTTTGCTTGCATATTTAGACAATAATCATGGAGAATGACGTCCTTCCAAAGATATTTCTGGACTTTCTCAATATTCGCCACTTTCCTTCCTTGCCAAAGACGGAGAGTTGTGGGTAAGATGTAACATATATATATATATATATTTCTTCTGATATATTTTTTCTAGTTGGCATGTTGTGTTACTTTGGAATTAAAACTTACCCTGATGCAGTTAATTAATGATGTTTTCTCTTAAAGGTCCCTTGAAGCAGAATCGGAAGAATCCAGGTATGCAATATATGCGAATGATTACCAGATACAGATATTACAGAGGGTGTGAATTTCTGCCACAGGTAGCGTAGCTCAGCACATGAAGTGTAGCGATAGATATTAATTTTACCATCTCAAGTAGGAAATTGGGGATTCTGTACACAGAGATGAGAATTGTAATACAGGCAAGTGTGTGATGACTATTTCCTGTACCATGGCCCCCCCTCCAGTAAACTATCCCATCAGCCTGTCCTGCTGTTCCTGAGGGACCCATACGTTCTGCCAGCTGCCAATGGTAAGCCCCCCCCCCACCAGTGATTGACTAACAGCCCTTGCTTGGAAGCAGTATAATTTTTACATTTAATTTTTTTTCTCTTTTGTTAAATATTTTTCTTCATTTGTTTTATTGTGAATACTTTTCTAATTGCTGTCGTATTTAAAATTGGGTATGTTTGTTTTTTCCCCAGATACATTTTCAAATGTGATCATAGAGGGTGTGATTCATGGAATATTTTTCCCAGACCTGCAGCCGAGGTAGATCAGAAAATGACCTTCAGGACCGCTTTGGATTTTTCAGCAAAAGGGATTAAATAACATTGCAGCACGTTAGGGCTTACATGTAGAAGTATATACATGTATTTTACCATATTCTCCGTATCCACAAAGGAGTTTTCATAACAGATGTGTATATTTCCAGCAGATGCTATAAATAATGTGAATAATGAGATGAAACTGACCCATCGATTTGATGATGGCTTTGCTTCAAATGAAACAAAACCAGCGATTCACACTTCATTTTTCTATGAACTGACGTGCACTGTGCTAAATGTCGTGCTAACCAACAGGCGTGTTTTTTTTTTTTTTAACTCCCAAGGGAAATAAGAATCTGATAATATTGTTTTTAACACAAATGATAATAATGGAATTTACAAGGGAACTTTTTGTGTGCGATTGAATTGTTATTGTTGTTGAGAACACGTGGGTTGACGTTCCTGTGTGACGGGAGCTCTGGTCTCCAGTTGAAGATGTAGAGTTGAGGCAGCTAGCCCGATGTGTTACGTGATCCATTACTGTTACTGACTCGTTTTATAAATGCGTGAGAATCTGTAGTCAAACACCAGTCAAAGTTCCACACTGAAGTTCACCAAGTGATGCGTTAATTTCTTGGAACTGAGATACTCGCACGTGGCGCTGCTTTTGACACGCACCAGTTAATTAGTCCTGAATGCACACTGTCATCCTGGATGGTGTTTGTCACCCGTGCACATCAGGGAGCTGGACGAACACTGTTTGTCTTCAAAGGGACTGCATTGTGGAGCCCTGAGTTGATGTAATGTCTCAGTTTGATGTATAGTATCTGAGAAGTTCGAAACGGATGTCGTAGATGTGTGGTTACACGGAGACATGTGGCATTGCTGATCCATTGGCATGCTGTATGTCTTTTAAATGGTCATAAAAAAAGTGATATTTCAGAACACTAGCCTACTGACATGTCTTACACTCCAACATTCTTGTCCCCACCTGGTAATGTTAACTTTTGTTTTCAAAGGGACAGGTGTGATCCATTATCTATGGGACACTGATGTGATGTGATGCTTATGTACCCAAGATTAACATTTAACCTTTTAGCACTTTAACCATGTGCAGGACTATGTAAAACTGAATAAATGGAAGAGAGCAATAAAATGTAAGTCTTTTTGTATTTCCTGTATTTTTTGGGAAAGGCTGATTTAAACAAAATGTCTCAATTCTGCATGCATGATACATTTAGGTGCGATATATAATTTTTTCCCCTCAGTAAAGGCAGAAAACTCATGATATACTGTCTGCTTTTTGCTCTTTTGCTTTGGATAAAAGTGTCTGCAAAATTAAAAACAAGCAGTCTTTCACTTAACAGATTCTTTTATCCAAAGCAGAGTACCCTTTTGAGAAAGCAGGGTCAGCCAGTTCCTGGGGCAGTTGGGGTTTCAAGCCTTGCTCAGGTGCCCAGTGCTGAAATCGCTACCAACTTACAACCAGCAGATGTGAACTAGCAGCCTACTAATCTCAGGCATAGCAGCCTAATCCACTGACCCACAAACTACCCCAAAACCACAGCATGGATACAAACTTGAATCTGGGTCCAGCAGTATTACAACAGTGATCCCCAACTAACTGAGCCAGCCAGCTCTCCAGCTCTGGTTCTGGAGAGCTACTATCCAGTAGGTTTTTCATACCCGGCTTCTGATGAGCCACACCTGTTCTCAGGTAAATACCAGGAACAGGTGTGGCTCATCAGAAGCCAATTGGGACAGAAAACCTACTGGATAGTAGCTCTCCAGGACCGGAGTTGGTGACCCCTGCTAAGGCTTAGGGTGACCAGATAATCCATGTCAGGGAGGACACTTTGAGCTACTTTGGGTTTTTACAAACTACTTTCAAACTGAAAGGCTCCTGTGCTTGGCTAAATAGTTCAGCTCTTCTTGTGATTTGACTGATTTGTTTCCTTGACTGAAAGACTCATCCAGCTGTTCCACATTAGCATTAGTGACACGTGCATGATTATAGGAGACTGACCAATCAGCATACAACAAGAACTCAGTGCTCAAGTGAAATCCAGGTCCTTTTAATTGAAATGGTAATTTACAATTCCTGTCCTAGCTCAGTGTCCTCCCTGACATGGATTATCTGGTCACCCTAAACTTTGGCTGAATATCTATTAATGATTAAGATATTTACAACTATTACTGACCTGTAAAACAATTTAATGTCCAATGACGTTGGTCACTACAAATACAGAAAATAATACTGTATTAATATCATACCGTCCATACCATACGTATCGTCAATAAATTTTCGTAAAAAGCAAAATACTGATCTTTAAGAGTTAAACTGCTTCTAATCATGTATGCGACCTAGCGCCGTCTATCGGTTGCGAAATATTTGGTCGCTACACTGCGCATGCGTAGGGGTGTTCGTTTCTTCTACTTATATAGTGCCATGGATGCACAATACGGGGACGTTTCAGATTTAAATGTTGCCGAAAAGTACTTCAGTAACAGCGCAGTGGACTCCAAACGTCCTTCCGGCTCGATTGAAAAGGGACAAGAGGAAACATCCGATGTATTTGGGGATTTACTGGAACTGCCGGTTGAAATAACTGAGAGACGTCCCACATGTGTAAGATGTGGGTAAGTTTAACGAGCATTTCCGTATCCTATAGTAAACACCCCTCGTATTTTATAAATGTAGCATTCCTGGCATCTTTCAAGCAACCATCAGTAATGTAATTTTTTAATCCAGACGGTAAATCGTTATATTTTCTTCATATTACCACATGAAGTTATATACTTTATGCTTCTAGGATCACAGTGAAATAAACCTAATGTGCAAAACAGTATTGACAATGACCTCATCATTCAGCGACGATCGAAACTGCGACGGGCACCTGGCGTCCGCCGGTTATAATAATTTATCTGTCTTTCCCTAGTTTAGATGAAAAAAGACATAACATCTTAAATAAACTGCAGTATTTAACATCGATTTTAAGATAAGATTAACTTCATTAATCTCACGAAGGGCGTTACAGCAGCAATTATAAACAGGATCAGGCAATATATGCAACGTAAGAAGTGTATGTATGTGTGTGTGTGTGTATATATATATATATATATATATATATATATATTTCTACGATGTACTGTGCATCAAATAGCACCCAAAGTCTCTGACCCTTTGAATATGTAAACATATTACATGGTTCAATGTGAGGAGACAAGCCACACAGCAGTAATAACAATAAGTCGTAATAAAAATGATAATATGACTAATAGTATGTAAAATCTCCATTTGTTCACTGGTTATAGTGTTTGCTATGCCATTACATAAAGATTTCACCTTATAACTGCACAAAAGTGATATTGGAATACAAGTAATTTTTACTCCTCCCTTCACTCAAGGCGACCTCAAAAAGTGTGCTTGTGTCCCTTTCTGCCGGCGCGCCCCCTAGAGGTGTCCACATGCCTGTACATTGTGCAGCATCCAGCAGAGGTGAGCAGACCACCGTCATGTAAGGGGTCATAATGCACACTTCACTAGCATGACCTTTTTATTGTGTCTGCCATGATCCATCCAGTGATTGACAAGCAAACATCCACGCCTCTGCATTTCTCCCCAGGAGAGTCGGGCACTTCGAACAGTTCCACTTTTAGCCGCTTCACTCCCCCCCGGGAAGTGCAAGGTTCTAGTTGGAAGGAGGTTTAGCGAAGAAAGGTAGGTGGACACATTCTACGTACTGTAAGACACAGAGATCTACTGTTTTTCTATCTACTCACTCACAAGGACATTGTGCTAAATTGCTGCATTTGCAAGTGTTTGAGAATCTGGATTTGATTTAGAGTTTGTATCCAGTTGTGTCATAGGATCCGTGGGCAGCTGCCACACACCTCCAGGGCTTTGAGCTTGAATTCTGCCTCTGCTCTGTGTGCATGGAGTTGGCGTGTTCTTCCCGTGTCACACCCATTTTCTCTGAGTACTCCAAAGACATGCAGTTAGGCTAATCGGCACCTCCGAATTGCTAATATTATGTGTGTGCATGTTCTCTGCGATTGGACTAGCATGACCAGCAGGCCACACCCCAGCTTCATGCCCTACGCTCCCTGTGATGTGCCCCAGGCCTCCTGTGACTCTCACTGGGAGACGCTGCTTGCTACAAAAGACTTGTGTTAGTGTCTCTATGGGAGCCATTGTTACATTTGACTTTGTGTAACTAGTTTGAGTTTCAAGTTTAAATTTATTTGTCATATGTATGTTAACACAGGGTCAACATTGCAATAAAATATGTTAGATGAGAGGATAAGCAGGAAAACAAGCCTCTTAGCATTGGAAGATAAGAAATAAAATTAAATTAAAAAGTTATAAATCAGTTGATATGCCTTGTGCTTGTAGCCTGTGGGATAGACTCCGGACCCCCCCGATCCTGAATAGGACAAGCGGTTACAGAAAATGGATGGATGGATGATCATTCTATATCGTTACTGAAATGCCAATAATCTTGTACTTTTTGGGAGAGGGTAACTTAATTTGGATGAGATTGAATTCTGTTTCACCCAAAAGCAAGCTTTCCATCAGGCACATTACACTGTTTTATCCCCGGGCTGCGTGACAGGAACCCCGAGCTGGCCGCAGTGTGTCGCGACCCCCACACGCTGGTTCTGTACCCTGGCCTGGATGCGAAGAACCTGGAGGACATGGAGGAGCCCTCGACCTCAGCGCACAACATCATCATCATCGACGGAACGTGGAGCCAGGCCAGAGACATGTTCCTCCGAAACGCCCTTTTCCGCCTGCCGAAGCAGGTGGGTGCTTTACCATTAGAAAGTCCTGTCATGTGCTAAAGACAGAGTTCAGACGTAACTTTGTGTTTTTTAGGCTTAGCACTTTAATGATTGTTGCGAGCTGGTGGCTTTTCATTGGATGAGCTTCCGAGAAACATGATGTGAGCGCAGTGCCCGCCTTTGCCTGCAGGTGCAGCTGAGAAGCTCTCTGTCCAGCCAGTACGTGATACGCACACAGCCCACCAACATGTGCCTGTCCACCCTGGAGTGCGCTGCTGCAGTGCTGTCCATCGTGGAGAGGAGGCCGGCCATACAGGAGGTGTGCAGCACGCAGGCCTAGATTCTTCACGGCCTTCGACATGTCGTGTCTGCCTGCTAAAAGCTACAGCTTCTGCTTCTGTTTGTCAAAAGTCGTGGTCACACTGTGAGGTATTATGCAGCCCAAAAAAAGACATACAAAAAATTGACCAATAAGCCTTCCACAAATTCACAGACAAAATGTTGGTAGTGGGGCGGTGCAGTGGTTAGCACTGTTGCCTCCACCCGGGATCGAGTCTCCGACATGGTTCCATGTGTGTGGAGTTTGCATGTTCTCCTCGTGTTGCCGTGGGGTTTCCTCCGGGTTCTCCAGTTTCCCTCAACAGTCCACATCCTGGAGCTAATTTGTGAGTGACTGGTGTGTGTGTGTGTGAGATTGTGCCCTGTGATGGATTGGCGCCCCATCCTGGGTTGTTCCCTGCCTCGCTCCCGTAGCCTCCAGGATAGGCTCTGGACCCCCTTCGACCCTGTATAGGTTCCAGAAAATGGATGGATGGAATTTAGATATGAAACCTTTAAAAGTAGACTATATATTGAAAAATGCACAATACGCACATCAGAAATATCCCAGTAGTGATATCAGTTTGGGAGGGGGGCAGATCTGTTCTGAGCATTTCCTTGGCAGTGACTTGCTTGAGACGCATGGTGTGGAAAGTGACCTTTGACCTTTAACCCTGCGCCCTTCCCTTCCTTACAGCAACTGTTGCGGCCGCTGCAGGCTCTGTGCAGCTTCCAGCTGCAGCACGGCGCCCAGGTGCACCACAGCAAAGAGCAGCTGCTGAGGACAGGCAGGTACGAAAAGCCCATGCCCAAGAACAGGCGCAAGATCAAGCGGATGGAGCAGCTCATCTCCAACCTGAACATCTAGAGGATGGGCTTGGGCTGGAGACCTGCCCGACTCGAACCTCCACGTTCCGGAACACCGCAGACCATACAGCCAATGGACCAAACTCACCACCTTGCCAAGTACCAAGGGTCTGTGTCCAGGAACGTGAGCTGTTTGGACCTCACCCCCAGCCCCACCAAATGGGCAGCGAAGCAGAAATGATTTGCCTAGCAGGGGAATCCGCAGTCTTGTTATTTCTCTGGGATGGAGACAGAATCCTTCATTTTATGTTTTGCCACTGTGAGATACAGAAACACAGAGGAAGTCCGTTTACCGTAAGAGAATTTTTATGCTGCGTCTGATTAAACAAAAAGAGGAGGTTTGTGGACTCCGACCTTCGGGCAGAGAAGTATCTGCTTTCATACATCTTCGCTCTTGCAGGAGAAGGTTATGCCCAGCTGAGCAACACTGTTTGCGTTTGAGCAAAGCTGATATAAAGGCAGTTCTTTGGATTCGCCTTAAGCATCGGTGACCTGTGCTGTAGGGTGGAGGTTACAGATGAAGCTCCTGTTACCTTGTGGAGGCCGCAGTGTCAGATGTCCCCAGGGCCCCTGTTCCTCTTTTACTGTCTTTGTAATACTGTAATGGTCATGGCCCCCTTTTCAGAACACGCTGTTCCTTTGCTGCTTGTTAACGGTTCCAGAGTGCTGATGATGTATGTGTTAAGTGTGTTAAGTACATGTTAAGTACGCGGTTGTATATTCCTTTTTTGGGGGAGGCTAAAAAAAATAAATAAATAACAGCCTTCACTTCATCATTTAATGTCACGAGGAGTGGAAAAAAAACAGCCCAACGCTGATCTTGAAAAGAAAGGCAGGAACATCACTACCAGATGTGATAGCATTACGGGCCGTTAGCGTACGTGAGGGATCGTACGGCCCCCGCAACACTTGGAAGATATTTAATAAACTAGACTGACTCACTGGGGTGGCGTCGCTCTGTGATTCACCTGGAAATTATGTAAAGTGTTTCCTGTGAGTGACTATCCACACACCATGGAACATCCCCTGGGATAAAAAATAACTATCTACATATTAATATCTGGGGCTCTAGACTCTAGGCTATAGATCTGCACCCTTAATACTCTGGTTAAGTGTTTTTAGGTGACCTGGTGTATCCAAATTACCCATAATGCATCAGTGTGAGCCCCGTTACACACTAGATAAGTGGCTAACGAAAATGGGTGCATAACCTAATTACTCCACTACTTGCTTAGTTTACCCTGTCCTTTCATGATAAGACGACGAATGCAAACTATTCTGTGGATCATGCTACCTCCAAACAGCACAATATCAATGTCCACCTCCAAGCTTTTCCATCACCCTCCCAAGCAGCAGCACAGGTACAGAATCACTGATGAAAAGAACAAACATGTCAAGCTCCATGTGAACAGACTTGTTTTATTGACACACGCTGCCATGATACAAGGCCAAAGGTCATGCTATTAGTAAGGATGCGGATGAGGACCAGAAGGTTACTTCTTCCACCTGACACATGTCACCAAATGTTTAACGCTATTATTGTAAACCAGGTTTCTGCTGCATATATCAAGAATTTCCCCTGGGATCAATAAGGTTCATCCTATCTAATAAGTACTAAAATTAGTATTACACCACATTAGGGATTTTTTTTTTCGCACAGAAATCAGATACACTCTGTACTGATGGAACTGGACACTATATCTGCCTGAGAAGTCTGTGGGAAGGGGAGAGCCTTTCCAGAGGCCTGGGGTTACTGCCCCTCTCATTCCCATCCATTTTACTTCAAGTACATGAAAGAGGTAACTTAACTTAAATCTGTAGGAGATTTTTAATGTAAACAACCAGACTGGTCCAGACCAAACTGCACTCCTCTTTCAGAAATGACGCATTCGCAAAACCGACGCTGAAATCATTCTGCTAAAAAGACAAGGTTGATTGTTTCAGCTATGGGTGTCTTGAACCCTTGTTGTGTAAGGACACTATTCCATTACCCTGAAAAATACTTGTTATTGCTGAATGGGTACAATTAAACTACCCTTCAAACAATGACATAGACCACTGCCCCAAAAGCAGCCCTCCTCATGGATGAAGGTGATGCAGTAGTTTAAATCATGGTGCTCAGAAGCAAAATTAAGTGCCATAATGAGTTT
>JAODJU010000119.1:8123039-8147262 GCA_026776725.1 Gnathonemus echidnorhynchus
TGCTTTGGCTTAACCTGAGCTGTAGGGTCATACTAAGTAATTCTGTCCTCCAATAACAGCACCAGGAAGACAAATTGTTACTGTGGAAACATTACCACTATATTGGTTAAAAAATAATAAAATAAAACCCGCGTAAATATACAAACCCGAAATGTATGTACGCTGACCGCAATTTACAGCTGCTGTATTCATACAGAACATAAAGTTATTAGTTATTACAAATTAATAGCATTATAGTGTACGTTATTTAAAGCCTTAGAGCCAGAGTGTGGCATGAACCCACAAAGAGCTGCCAGGTTTGAAGCCTTGATTCCACAGAGGCTTGTTGGATTGAATCTCTCCTGTAACCACGTCGGTGAAAGCAGACAGTCATTGCGTGTGACGGTGAATGAATGTCCTTTCCAAGGCCACCTGCTGAAGGACAGCCAATGAATGCCCAGGGGGTGGTGCAGACAGAAGTGGTGGGAGGGGTCAAGACACGCCACGGGCGCTGCTGTCAGGCTCCGGGCTGCTTGATTGGCTGGCTGAAGGGGGGGAGGTGTAGAGGAAATTGCAGCAGATGTAGAGGGGGAAGGTTAACAGGCGACTGTCTAGGTTCATCACCACATACTCCTGAGAAAGGAAGAAAATATGTAATGGATTTATTCGGACATTTTTATGGGGGAAATTCTGATGCCCAGATCCTTAAGCATTCTTGGCCACCTGCCAATGGCCGTTACCTGGTCTTTCTCCAGCGTGAGCAGCTGATAGCCAGTGGAGCGGCTGCAGACCAGTTTGCCGCTAGTGTCGAATGAGGCCAGACGCAGCCTGTGGAGGGAGGGCAGTGAATGAGGGCACATGGGTTAGGGGCCGCACGCTCACAGACAGAAGGTGCCCGTCGGCCGCTCTCACCGGTAAGCTATGTGGCGCCGGGGCTGCAGGCTCACAGCGCCCCCACATGGCTGACTCAGGGTATTCCTCTTGAAGACAATGAAGCGGTTGGTGTAGGTCACCAGCAAGTCGAACCCGAAGCTGAAGCCCGTCCAGCGCCAGCAGTACTGCAGCCAGAAATCCAGCCACAAGTCACATATTTACATTTATATGTATATATATATATATACACACACACACACACACACACTGTGAGTCCCCTTAAGGAATAACATAAAGACCAGCTTTGTGTCAGTCTGTCTCTCATAGTTTTCATTCACAGCTGCCGCTATTCCTTGGTCTGCTCGGTGCTTCAATAGAGTATTATTAATATTGTACATAAAATATAGTTGTAGTTTTGACTAGTCGTAATGTAGTTAACACGTTATGACTTTAAAATTAACAGGATGTGTTAATGCAATACATTTCCAGGCTACAGCTGAAATACAGCTTCAGAAGAGTGAAATATTATTGTGTTGTTCCGATTTTTGATATTGACGGTTTCTATAAATATTTGTTCAGTGATCATGCCTGCAAAGTCACACACAGACACACAAGCGATGCAGAAGTGCTGATGTGGGATCAGATGACTGTTTCAACTCACGTCTCCATCTTTGGCCAGTTTTCTGCCACACCTCATGCTGTTCAGCTCAAACTCTTCTTTGTTGGCCTCCTGCGGTCTGGGGGAAGCACGCACGCACACACACATTCAGGATTACCATGGTAAAAATAAGTGCATTATCTTAATACAGGAGTGCTTATCTAAATACAGGTATCCTTCAAGATACAAGTATTTGATTTACAAATTCTTATCACAAACTTGATTGAAGTCATTTAATATAACATCTTATTAATTTAATAATTTAATCCCTTACACCAGGGATGTCAAACTCCAGTCCTGGGGGGCCAGAGCCCTGCACAGTTTTTGGGTTTCCCCTCATCTAACATGCCTGATTCATGTCCTTGTGCTAATTACCACACAGCTCTTGAGCTGAATCATTTATGGCGGAACGGGGAAAGAACTAACCTACACAGGACTCTGACCCCCCAGGACTGCAGTTTGACACCCCTGCCTTACACCCTTCATCGTTACTAACTCATGTTTGTTTCGAGTTGTGCTCAGAGATCCTTGCGTGCAATTCTGTGATCCCATCTAAGCCTAATGCTTTGAATTTTCCCACAGAAATGTGTGGTAATTGTGTCTCTGACGTCATATGTCCAAGGATGCATCCGGCCCGGAAAGCTGGGGCCACTCACGGGTCTCTGACGGACGTGTTACGGTGTGACGTGTGTGTGCCCAAATGCTCTCACCCCAGGTCGCTGTCATGTTCTGTCCGCAGCATGGCAAACCACTGCTGTTTGTACGTAGCAGAGAGCCATTCTGAAGAGACAGGAACACAAAGATCAACAAAACAGAGACACCAGTCAATAGAATTTCGAGCAAACTGTCCATTTATAGATTTCAGTAGAAAAAAATGTGTTTCACATCCAAATGCATGGCTGTAGAGCAGATCTTTTACTAATTCTAACAACACAATAATACTTCTGCAGTCTGAAACAGGGACTTCCCATACTGCACTGTATTTTTTCCTGCTCTGCTGTTTGTTCTGTATTACACTGTTTTTTTTCCCTATTGTGCCCCATGTACCTGTCTTCCCCCTGCAATTGCGGTGCAAGAATTGCACCGTGTTCCTTGGAACAGGTGGCAATAAAAACTTGAAATCTGAAACTTGGTCTTTGTTTTAAACGTGTGGATGTGACAGCCGGACCCGGACTCGAGGTCTGCTGGCGCTCACATGCTCTCGTTTTTAGATTAACAGGGCAAGGCGGCGGGGGGGGGCGACTTACCTGGGGGCAGGATATTGTCCCGCTCCAGTATGCGGGCTGAGGTCAGGTCGTTGATGATGTACTGCAACCGTACGCGTCTGAACACGGGGACAAAGGGGGCCCCCTCCTCTGTGCTCAGGAAAGCTTCCTCCTCCCCCAGGTCTGTAACACAGACGGAAAGACGGCAGAAAAAAAGGTATCAGTAGGGTTAAGGGGGGGCAGAAAGAGGATAGGGAGACAGAAAAATACAGGCAAATAGGGAAGGCTGAGACAAAGGCACTTTAACTGGGGAAAATACAAATAATATGAGATCAGACAGAGCGTGGTCTGACGGGGGGGCAGGACCCACCGGCCCGGCGTTTGCAGAGCCAGGTGTCAGCGTCAGTCAGCAGCTGCTTGATGGGCCCGCTCCAAGATGGGCTGAGCTGGAGGAACACCCACTGCAGGGGGGGGGGGGATGGCAGGGGTCAGCTGGGGTTCCCACAAAAATCATACAGCTCTCTGCCACTGCCTGAGGCCTGAAAAAGGGGCCATCGGCCACCATATAAAACCACGTGCAGCAGGGCCACGTCCGAACACGGGCAGGGACGGGCATCCGTGTACCTTCTTAAGAGCTGTGTAGACGTCCATCTCTACTTGCATGACAAAGAGGTCGGAGGACTGGACTAGCTGCTCCATCAGCGTCACGCTGGCAGAGTGGATGGAATCAGTCAGGCGGCGCACAACCATGCAACACATACACAGCCAGAGACACAGGCAGAGACACTGGCAGAGACACAGGCAGAGACACTGGCAGAGACACAGGCAGAGACACAGGCAGAGACACAGACAGAGACACACAGCCAGAGACACAGGCAGAGACACAGGCAGAGACACAGACAGAGACACAGACAGAGACACACAGGCAGAGACACAGGCAGAGACACACAGACAGAGACACACAGGCAGAGACACACAGACAGAGACACACAGACAGAGACACACAGGCAGAGACACACAGGCAGAGACACACAGACAGAGACACACAGGCAGAGACACACAGGCAGAGACACACAGACAGAGACACACAGGCAGAGACACACAGACAGAGACACACAGGCAGAGACACACAGACAGAGACACACAGACAGAGACACACAAAGATGCGCACCGAAAGGTTTGTATTTATATTTTTTGTGGGGACTGTGCATTCATCTCTATGGGCATAAGCTTTACCCCTACCCAACCTAAACCTAAACCATAAGTAAACAGACAAAACACAAGTCTTTCGGCATTTTTAGTTTTTTGATTGCAGTCACAGTTTCCCCCTTTGTGTTTTTACCTTGTGGGGACCAGAAAAATGTCCCAACAAGGTAAAAACGTAAAGATTTTTATTACATTGTGGGGAAATCTGGTGTGTGCACACACACACACACACACACATGCGCACGACAAACACATCTCTCAATGTAACCTTATGATTAAACCAATTCCTTACATTTCAGGTCTGCCATTAATTTACCAGTGTGCTCCAACATTCTATTACCAAGCAGCAGTGCTAAAAGCAGAGGTTACTCTTCACCCAGTTTCTCAGGACAATCACCTCAGCTCCTTCATGAGGTCCACGTTCTGCTGGGTCATCAGGTTGTTGAGCAGCCATTCCTGACACCTGGGACAAGGCAAAATGGCATCAGAGGACCTCGAAATCTGACCCCCCCCCCCAGATCACCTCATCTCCATCCCTCCAGCTTCTGCTGTACTTATCACCCACTGTTCACATAATCAAAGCTGAACATCCCCGGGTGTTTAAATGTAAATACTGAGCGCCACAATGCCTCTGTATGCAGGAGGGGCTTTCTAAGAGCTGGGACTCACTTCTTTGTGACAGAGTCCAGCCCGTACAAGCGGGCAGAGGAGTGGTAATGACATACAGTCTTTGCACTGATGGTCTCCTTCATCGTCTCTCCGCACTGCTGGATCAGACTGTCCTGTTCAAAGAGGAAATCAGCACCCACAGCGTGAGGAGACCCGCCCACAGCGTGAGGAGAGCCACCCACAGAGTGAGGAGACCCGCCCAGAGAGTGAGGAGAGCCGCCCACAGAGTGAGGAGACCCGCCCACAGCGTGAGGAGACCCGCCCACAGAGTGAGGAGACCCGCCCACAGAGTGAGGAGAGCCGCCCACAGAGTGAGGAGACCCACCAACAGAGTGAGGAGACCCGCCCACAGAGTGAGGAGACCCGCCCACAGAGTGAGGAGACCAGCCCACAGAGTGAGGAGTCCCGCCCACCATATGAGGGGATTGGTTGGCATGGGGGGGGTGACCATGTGTGCTATTAAGCACAACGACCCATCACCGCGACACAACTGACCAGCTGAAGCATGCAGGCCGCGGCCAGGATACTGACGACCCGGCTGGGCTTGATGAGAACATCGTCCCGGTACAGAGACCCGAATGCCACCTGCAGGGCTGCACAGAGGACAATCATTCATTTAAAAAACAAAATTGCAGAAAGGAAACCAGCCTATATGTACGCCAGGGAGCCAGGATGCCAACACTGGATCTGACCTTCTGTGTCAATGTTCTGGTCTGGAATCTCCAGCTCGATGACCGTCATTGTGGACTCCTTCCAGGACCCACTGAACATGCTGGAAAAGTACCCCGACTGCAGCAGGGTAGAAAGTGAGAATGATGCCATTTATCAGTGGAGACAGAGGAGTCAGCAGCAACCTAAAGTACTATTTGCGGTTCAGGAAAGCAGTAAGACAACAGGACAGCAGCCTTTCCACGCCACTAGACAACCAAACATCCAACCTTTGGACATTCTAGGTCAGGTTCCTGCCCTATTAAATCACCTGTTGTAGATTTCTATGTCAGTGTATCTAAATCTGGTCCTCAAGGACCCACAGATAGTCTGTGTTTTTGCTGCCGGTAGGGGACTGAGAGGGAGCAAAAATGTGCACTGTCTGGCAGGGAGCTGAGAGGGAGCAAAAATGTGCACCATCTGGCAGGGAGCTGAGTGGGTGCAAAAACATTGACCGTCAGGGATTCTCCGAAGACCGGGATGAAAAACACCATTCTATGTAGTCTTATATGCTATTTTCTATTTCCATATTTATTACTGGGGCTGAACGATTTATCGATTTCAAATCAAAATTACAATTTGAAACAATGTGATTAGCAGATCACAAAGGCTGTGATTTAGGGTATGCATTATACAGCATGTCTGACTCAGGGCTTAAAATTGTCGTGAGAATAACTTTACAAATTCACGCCGTCCTCCTTGTGTGACAGTCATTCTCACCAATCAGAAGCACTGTGCTCCTCGCATGCCAATCATGCTCACCCATCAGAAGTGGCCCAAGGTGACTATGGATACGCCCACAAACAGCAAACACATAAAACCCAAGGGAAACGTGACATTCCTAGTGTGAAAAACATGGATTCCGCTGCTGAGCTGTAAATGAATCACCTACTTATTTCCTGATTGTTTACAGAAAGGCCCAATTATTAGGGTCATTAGCGTTAGCTGCAAGATCCTTGTTTTTTCTTGCTGGAATTGTTTTATTTTTATTAATTTATTTTACTTAACTCAGCATTTGCAATAACTGTTTTATGTTCAGGAGTGCACATAACTTGTACGCACTGTGCATTTTAGCCTTTACATGCTAGTTCGTACTTCATTTGTAGTATAAAGGTTAAAATGCATGCTGATTTCTTAGCGTACCACAGCAAATGCACACAAAACACAAAGGCATTTGTGCTGTGACACCAATCGATTGCTGCAGGCATCGCTTTTAAAGGTGAATGCGTACCGATTGTGTGCATCCCTGTTTATGTTCGACTGTTCCCTACTAATTTTAAAAAAAGTAATAAATACATATTAGAATCAACTCAGATCTTTAAGTTCTCATCCTTGCATTAGAATATAGACCAGTTAATATTTTCATGGTATCTCAAGTGATGATGCTGTGTCACATTTAAATCTATTACACACTGAACTGAAGCTTGAGTTTTAAAAAATATCGCAAATCAAATCGCAATCGCAATATTTGTCAGAAAAATCGTGATCAGATATTTTCCCCAAATCGTTCAGCCCTATTTATTACGTACTTCAGTCTTTAATCAGGACACTGCATGTTTGTTTGAGCCATAAAAACGGACCCCCCCCCCCCCCCCCCCACTTCCCCCTCACCTGGCACAGATAGACCTTGTGCAGGTTCCAGTCCTGGCCCAGGGCACAGATCCGGATGTCGCTGTTCTCACCATTTAGGAACAGGGTCTGGTAGATGTACTTAGAGGTGCTTTTCAATGTTTTCCTGTTGAAATTATTAGTTTCACTGAAAGCAACACATGGCCTACATGACTCACTTATGCGTCTTTTATATGCTATTCTACCCACTTCAATGGTCCAACAGCAATGCCACTGAATAAGACGTTGATGGGTTCTGTACTGAGGGTTAAAGCACAGAAGAGCGTGCTGGAGTCACTGACAGCCCTCACCTCCTCGGCGTGTTCAGCAAGCTGTCCTCCTCCTCTGGCTCACTGTCACATTGGCACCCCGAGCTGCGCTTCCTCTTGCGGCACTCGCACCCGTGTCTGGAGGCTCCGCATGAACCCTCCACTGTCCCCTGTGGGCCCCGGGGGGAAGCCTGGAGCCGACTGCCCAGGGAACCCATCCCTCCAGCTGCTCAACAAGAAGCGATGGCAAGGGGGATGTATTAAAGATGAAGATGTATTAAAGACGAACAAACTAACATGACTATTTAATATTAGCCAATGTAATAACAGAGGAAAGCAAAGGCAGAGAAGTCTGCCTCCACGTTATTCTCTTTAAAAATCATAATCAAGGCACATATGGAAGATGCATCACGAGAGAAGGCGATACAAACCGATCCAGAACAATACAATACTATAGTATTTAATCCCCCAGACCACGATCCGTTTTATGTAGCTATTTTCTTTGTTTAAAAGAAGTGCAGTGTTATTTTTTTTCTACAGCAGGCTACTGCTCTCTACAGCAAATGTCAAAGCAGCCAGGCGCAAAACAATGAACCCCTAAAGCAACGATCAAGCCGGAAAGAAAAAAATAACACACGTTATGCTATAAGTACTGTATATTGATTGACAGCATGTATGTTCGGAATGTGGCGTTTGCCACACTTATACGTCGTCTGCAAAATGTGTAAAATGCTAATGTTAAAAATGAGTCTTGATGAACAGAATAACAAAGTAAGTTCAGAAGCAGGATTAATTCCGTTCTTTTGTGAATTTATTGTGATCGTTTTAGCATGGTTTCTACGATGTTATTTCTCTTACCCTCTCAAGCAGACAGTACACTTTGCTCAGTAGCTAACTCTCTCGGCACGGTGGCCAACGCATCGGCCCACGGGAAGCCCAGCACATCCGCGGCCAGCAGACACTTTCAGTTTAGCGGCACTTGACGTACGTCAGCCTGATCGGATAAAATCCCTACGATTATTCGTTTTTTGGTCTAAATGTTTTTTTAGCGATTGTGAACAGTCACACACGTAAACAATCCAGGTTGGCGAGAGAAAGGGGGCGTCACTTTCAACCAATTTCGTCACGTTAAAACAGCAGATCGACTGCTTCTCGGGGCTGATTCTTCGCGCACCGACCCTGCGCCGTAACCGGACAGCCTGGCCGCTAGGCGGCGCTGTAGGTTTGCAGCATCGCCGGCAAAGCAGATGCGTCGTTTTCACACTTTTCTTGTTTACATTCTCCGAGACGAAAGAAATTACGGCCGCTGCAGCTTAAGGAGTCCGACTGCAATTTCAGTTAGTAAACAACAAATGCTCTGTCTTGAAGCATAACGTAAATGGCATGTAAAAACAGTGATTATGAGGCACAGGGAGGGACAGCACAGTTTCCCGTGCGGATACGACAACAGGGAGACGGACGACAGATGCAGAGTTGCCAACTTAGGTCAGCTGGCTGGCGTGAAATTTTAAATTCCAGACAAGTCTGCCCACATATTTAAATTTATGCAGCCGTTTCATTATTACCTTGTAAATAGTCTGTAGGGTTTCAAAACTACCCCTAATGCTTTTGATGTAGCTGATTTGTCTGAAAGCGTGAGTGTCACGCCTGATCAATGCGCGAGAGTTGGCAACCCTGGAGATGCATTTCGGATATTTTAGAGTATCAGCAGATAGATTTGATCATTTGGTGTGTCGCCATTACCCATTTATTGCACATCGGTCTACGCACAATACGTCTACTGACATTCCCGTGACACTGGCAATGACCCTTCGTGTCCTAGTTTCAAGGGTGGAAGCTAACAGGCTAGTTTGCTACGAAGCAGGCTCAAGTACAACATGCTGCGTAATAAGGAACATGGAAAGTACAGCAGTCGGTTTTATTTCCCCGCTCGTCTATATCATAACAGGAAACTATTGCGGTTGAGTTCTGGCGACTGTGGAAATTTCCAAACTGTGCCGGCAGTTTTTGCCCTTTGGCATAGTGGTGGTTCATTCGCTCAGTACCGATACTCTGAAATGTGTTTCTAATACAGATGATGGCTGTTGCTAAAGCACATATTGTTTCAAGGAGCATCACTTGACCGATTCAATTGAGGTGTCAATCTGAAGCGAATCTTTGTGTGCCCTTATGCGTCAGTATTGGGTGGAGAGAGTTTCGCTAGTTGTTGGCAACAGTTTAGTCAGAAATCATAGCACAGGTGGGCTAGTCCCGTAACAATTTACTTGGCAACAAAATCGCACTACAGACTCATTCTCTTTATCCAATCTTATATTACCTGTTGCATTACAAAACCAAATGAACAGGCAGAAAGAAAAATCTATTTGCCTCTCAACACCACATGTCCTCCAATTGATCTAAGTACACACACATACACACAATCGTTTATTGCTGGCTTTGAACACTGAATGGGTGGCCTTGAGTTCCCTCAGGTTGGACCAAGGACCACCTGGACCCACCTGTGCCACCATGGTAATTTGTTGGGTAATAAAGAGGAAAAATTGTACTATTTGGGAACATTTTGAAATCATATTGTCCTAGAAGGTAAATGTTATTTGCAAATAAGGTACCAGGTTTTTTTTTTTTTTGCATTGTCTATTTTTCTGCATTCATGTACAATAGACTTAGTATCTGCATTTTCACATATACAACATTTTAGTTCAGTAGTCGTCAAACTATGGTAAATGTATGAATGCATCAGTGTATTAAAGTGTCTGTCATAATGGTGGTACAAGGTAAAGGACAGGAACAACTTGTTCCCCCCCCCCCCCCCCCCCAACAGTTGGCAACTATGCTGTTTTCCAATGAAGTCCACAAAAATGTTCTTCACTCTGCCTCAGCTAATAGAACATTGTGCTATCAACGCAACGGTTGTGAGTTCAAATCCCAGAGAGCACACATAAGTTCACTTCCCTCTACTGTAAGTTGCTTTGGATAAACGCATCAGATAAACGAGCTAAAATTATTTCATATTGTGCCACATAAATGAAAATATATTTATTTCATACACAATGTTTATGAGATTCACACTAATGTAAGATACATTTGTAATGGTGTCCACGTCTCTGCGCGTAGTTTTAAGAGTAGGTGCTCTTCCTCCAGGCAGCCTGCTGTAATTGTGTTTCTGTCCATCAGATGTCGCTGTTTAATGTCTCGAAACGGCACCACGTTTCCCGACACATTGAGAGTGACGCCTCTTAAGTGCTTCATGAAGCTTCATCTGCCCGTCACAAGGATCCCCGCTCGTGAATTTGCCTTTTACAGGGTGGTTCGGAAAAACTCATTGATATTTATGAGAGAACCGCGACCTAATTGGCCAGTGAATACAGTGAATTGGCAATGAATGGTGTCATGTAGTGTTTCTGCAAATACATGATGTCCTTAAATGGAAACGTAGACTGTAGTAACACCTTAGCCAAATTAGCTAACCACTTATACTGGGTGTGGCTACTTAATAATGATACTGCTATTACGAGTGTACAGGAGTATAACGAGATTTATTACAAATTAATTACATACGACTATAGTCTTATTATTTAACAGCATTAGACTTATGATTTAATAGCCCCACCCCGCATATCCTAAATTGCTATTATATCCAAGTTTAAGTGGTGAACAGTGACGCCTATACCCCGCTGGGGGAAAAAAACAGCATAGAACTTCAAAATTTCCATGTTAGTCTGTGCTGGTTAGTGCAGATTTGATAGTAATGTTGCCCAGGAGCAGGGTATAGCAGCACATTACCTATTCCATATAATCAGCATTAATAAACATAACTTTTCACCTATTCACCCTCTTTCTTCTCATCCTACCTATTTTCTACCTAAATAAATCAAATGTTTTGTAATTTCTGTCTTTTGTGGTTCATGTTTACTGTATTAATACAGAGGAGGACATCGCCGTAGTTAATTTAGATTATTGCCTGATTCCACACTCCTTACAGAATCCAAGCAGATTCGTCTTGATACATTTATGCATCCTTTCATAAACAACTAATGACATTTTATCACCCCAAATAGGTAATTTATTGAATACTCTTGAGTCACCGTTGCATTATATTTAGTGCATTTTTGCTCTTTTTCTAACTTTATCCATGAATTTAAGCATAGAAACTTCATTATTAAAAATAATCTATTTGCTCTAAGATAACCCTAACCCCAACCCTAACCCCAACCCTAACCCTAACCCTAACCCTACTCCCCTGATACACCTGCATAGCTACAGTAGCTTAAGCTATTTAGACGAAAATTTACCCAATTTTTGTCTACAGAAATGTACAAAGAACAAAGATGTACACAAACCATTGCAAAATCCAACTTCACAAACAAACATGCAACATGCTGGGCAAAATAAAGCACTAGGTCGTAGAAGGTCATGCATGGGCTAATCGAATTCCTCGTTTTGAAAGTAGCCTTCTTCCGTGATGGAAAGTTTGGGTTCAGGAAAGGCCTGGGGGTGCATGCGCATTGCCCAGAATATCCGTTTAAAAAAATAAAGTAATTCTAAAAAACAAGTGTTCTGAATCCACCAAAAGAAAAAAGAAACATTTATAGCAATATGTGCAGTACGGTGGTTAATTTTACTGTCGCCCCCCATCGGTCGACAACTTCCCCCCCACTACCCTCTGATATGGAAGAGGATTAGGGCCACCATGAAAATATTATTTGAATTCTGACTTTTTTCTCAGAAAAAAAGTCAGAATTCTGACATTAAAGTCAGAATTCAAATAATATTTTCATGGTGGCCTTAATTCTCTGAATTCTCTGAATCCTTACTCTGAAGTGTAGACCCCAACATTATTTTTTTGTAGTTGCTCTATATAGCTCTTGTAAAAAAAATAAATTAAAATTAAATGATTAAGTGGTTTAGATACTGATGTGGTATGGTGTCATTGGATTCTAGAAAGATTTACTAATTAAACAAGCAAGTACAAGTGGTGATGACAGACGCATGAGAACAACCTGGAAATTTATTTGTTCTGAAAAAAGGGAAGTGAGAGGCGAAATCAATGTAAAATGACTTGACATAAATCATATTTCTTAATAGTTTTCAAGTTGAATAATATATGTTTTCAAATTCTCTGTTATGACACATTTGATGCTCAATACTCAATAAATGAATTAATAACATTTTGGTTATCCTAAGACAACGCTATGTTTGCCAACAGAACGAAAACTCATATGTGTGTGTGTGCGTGTGTGTGTGTGTGCGTGCGTGCATGCTCGTGCATTCAGGTTACTTTTTTCACCCATGTGGTGCTTGGCTGCTTTGGTCCAAAAAGTTTGACAACCGCTGTTATAATATAGGTATATTGTTTAACTGGACTGTTAATTATTGTATGTATGTATATGTACACTAGCGTCCAAAATTGTAAAAACACTTCAAATTTTAAGAAATTTGGAATTTGACTTATGGGTTGGTCAGTGTCGTGGGTTTAATTACTGTCCCAGTTTTTTCTTTGGGGAGTTTTACATTCCCCCCACATTTGTGTGAGTTTCCACCAGACACTATGGTCCTCTGCTGCAGTCCAAAGACATGGATTAGTTAACATACTAATGTCTAAAGTTACTAGTATCTAAAGTCCAAAAGTGCCTTAGTCTAGCAAGTTCAGAGGCTGAATGCATGTAGTTGTGCTTAACACCAGAGGATAATAAGTGTTATAAATTCTGCGTGATGTAGCTTTACATAAATATGAAGGGATCTGAAGTACTGTAAAACATTCTGGCACAAGGGGAATGTAGAGAAATACAGTCAAAGTCAAAAGTCAAAGATATTTCATTGTCAATTCACATTATATGTGCAAGACATACATGAGAACTGAAATGCAGTTTCTCGCTCACTGGTGTGTGTACCGTACAATTACAAAGATTATAGACATTCTATACAAAAAGACAGATAAGCAGACACAGGAAAAACTGACAAGGCCAGAGACAAATCGACAAGTGCAGATGGTACAACGTGCAAATGGTAACAATAAATATAAGGTCAGTTGTGCAAATGATAGCAGTTTAAGAGGCAGTTGTGCAATGGAAAGAGTAGAAGAGGCGATAGTGCAAATGGTAATAATATTAAGGTAGTTATGTAAATGGTAAACATACATAAAGCAGTGATGTCAAAGGTGAACAATACAGTGCAAATGTTAAAATATTCAACTTAAGAAATACTATTGTTATCATTTTGGAAAAGCTGTAGGATTGAAGCTGCATGAAATTTTACTGTCGGTGTCCTTCCAAGTGTGTTTATGAGGTAGAACATTCCAGTGTTTTCAGGTTGAATACCACACCATTTGATAGCATGCAAATAACTGATGTCACCTGCACAGCCTGGGTGACGTCACCTCACTTGTCACCAAGGTATTTTTCTTATCTGCAGCCGCAAGTCCTCAGTGGGCCTTTGGTGTCACTGGGGTTCATCTGATGGGCTTGCATGCAATGGGCGTAAAGCTGTTTTTTGGGGTTTTTTTGGACAGCGTAAGAACTTGAAACAGCTTCATCTTACTGCTATTCGATCCAGTGCAAACAGCATCACTGTCCCTAAATGAGAGGGTTGATTGATTGAATATAAACACTACTTAGCTGTCCATCTATCTGTGAACTGATTCGAAACCAGATAGTGGTTATTAATTTTATACATTGTTATTCTGAGCCATAGAAAGAAGATGGTGTTTGAAATGCTCCTCGTGATTCATCAGTCTTGGGTGTTGGCCTCCTTTGGTCTGGGAAAGCCGCGGGGAAATATGGCGTTCCCTGTACCTCAGTTTGTTTGCTTTATTACGATAATTATCTGGACAAGTCAGGCTAAAAGTACTAAAGTACTTTTTTGAAAACCCACAGGAGTGTTCATCGTAAGGCTCTGCGGGGACCACACCCAGTGATCCGCTACAGCACAATTATCACCAGTTGCAGTTATTTTGTTTAGTTGCATAACAGCCTCTATTAAAGGTTGCATTTTGATGTGTAGTACTGTGCAAAAGTCTTAGGCAGTCAAAAGAAATGTTTAAAGTTATTTATCTGCACAATAAGTGAACATTTGCTCAGAACAAAAACATAATTTAACATTAGAACATATGTAAATTAAGAGACACAATGAAAACTAGTAGTAAATTCATCTCTTCTCCAAAACGTTACTGGTATCTTGCTGGATGGTTAGATGAACACCACTTCAGTTCCCAAACCTCTCCTCAGGGGCACCTCAACCATTCCATGTATTTGTTATATTTCACCACCAGCTCACGTAATTAAACAGTCAATGAGATACTGATCAGCTATACGAGGTGTGCTAGTGGTTGAGTCAAAAATACATGGGTGTATTGTATGGTGCATGGCTGGAAATATTGGGGGGGGGGGGGGGGGGTTTGAGCACAGGTTTTGAAATGGCTAAGCTAATATACTTTGACATGCATAATTTGATTTAGACCAACATAAAGATCATTTAAACATCATTTTCATTGGCTGCTTAAGACTTCTGCAGAGTTCCGTAAGTGGATGTTTAGTGAAGTACAATAGCACAGAAGGTGTGAATGTGTTATCATAAAACAGGAGCTGTTCAACTGTTAATTTTGTTTATTCCGAAAGAGTTGTGTTTAATCATATTTCACCTTCCTGACTACCTGCTTCCTTACAGTTTTTTTTTTCACTTTTTAAAAAACAGGAGAATGTGACTGAATTGGGTATTACCAAGCTCAGGTGTGCCTCAAATGGGGAGAAAAAAAAACATCTAACACAAAGTGACAACCCAAAGCACTTAAGACGATATTTTAACATTTAAACATTAAAACGTCAGCAGTAAAAATCTGCCATGAGCCACATGCAACTTTGCAACAAAACAAGCAAAAACACACAGCTGTATCACCAGGGGTGGATTAAGGTATCTGGGGTCCTCCGGCTGAGGCTAAGGTGCTGCCCATGCAACTACTCCATTAGTCCAGAAGCAGCGTGGGGCCCTGATGTCTGACGGGGCCCTGGGTTATATTCTAGGATAGCCTATGCATTAGCCTGCCCCTCTTAATCACGTATAAAGACAAACACTAAAGTTTAATTAGGCGACATCAAGTCTGCTAGTACAATTTGTTCATTGTCAGTGCCGACGGCCGCGTTTTGAACTAGGCATTGCAATCAAAACGCCGGAACATAACGTTAATGATCCAGTTTAATCAGTCGCTTCTTTCTAGAACGGAAACAGTTTCCACTTCGGGCTCTGACAGCATGAGCATCCCAGCAGCCCCTCCCAATAATAAAAATAAATAAATGAAACGGGTATTTGACAAAGGAACCGCGGGCACTGATAACCGGTCCGACAAAGAATCCCATTCACGGTCCGAATAATGAGACGACTGTCCCATCCTAGTGACATGGCACCCAGCTGCTGTCAGGTAAGGGAGGGTGACAATAGAAGCGCGGCTGTACATCCGCGGAGGTCATGTGACGCAAGTGAGATATAAGAAGCTGCAGGCGAACAATCTGTATTTTAATCCACAGTCAGAACCTTGTCTGAACGGCCATCGCAGCAGCCGAGATGAAACTCACCTACTCTGTGTTCCTTCTCTTTGCCGTAGTGGGAGTTTATTATGGTAAGACGTTTGATCTGCCTATATACTTGTTTTCATCTCGCACCAAGTTTTTTTCCAGTTACTGAATAGGTCAGCAATTTGTCTTGTTATCGATATATAGGCTACCCTTAAACTAGACCTTCACGTGTTAGACTCCTTGCAATAAATAAGTAACCTAGAATACAGTAAGAATTCCTCAGGATACGTGTGATGATGTGTGTCGAAACAGTTTGAAAATTAGCCTATTAATAAAATATACGAGATTTCAATTAATGAAATGTGTCTGTAAAAATAGCGTTAGAAGCCATGTGCGGAGTTATATTTGCTTACTATTCTGTTTGTGAATGAGGTGCATTTACGGGAGGATCGTTTAGCTAAAGCTGCAGCAGCACTTAGGACGATCTTTGAAAGTGGATGAGGAATCAAGGAGGGATCAAGTTCACAGAATTTTAGATCTTAATCATAAATCACGCTGAAGTCTAGTGCTTGGTGTGGCTGTGCAGTTCACTCACATGACGCGAAAAGCGTGGTAGGCACCTTCTCAAATGCGCGGTTTACATTGATAATGTGGGGAGACGCTCGCAGCCGGAGCTTGCACGACGAGCTAAATGACTTGACGCTTTATTAATGTTTGGATTTCTTTCAGCTCAAGCGGCATCCTTGGCAAGTGAAACTGGTAAGGAAGCAAAAAAACTCAATTGCTGTGAATAATTTTATAAGCTGAAGTCGTAAAAATCTGAAATGTAAATTGTGTTTAAAACGGTAAGCTTCATAAAGTATTTCTAAACTGCTTTTTTATTTATAAATAAAGGTACTTCCATCAGTTAAATTCTAATCTGTCATGAAAAACTTAATCTAAAATAAATTTAATAAGTGGGTTTTTTGTTTGTTTTAGTAGTCATTTACCGTAAGGTTAAACAGGCGTTACCCCAAAGGGAGTGTCGGTTCACTGGACTGCACCCCTGTTTTCGAGATGCGCAATATGTATTTATTTATTTATTTGCAAAAAGGCGTTTCTGTCCCAAGTCAGATTGTTCCTATGTTTCAGGGTGTGATAGATTACTTATAGACTAAAACAAACAAAAAGGATCCATTATCCACATGTCATAGCATAAATAAAAGATTGTGTTTCATGCAGTGCAATATGGGGTAGGTGAAAAAAGATTTTCCCCAAAAGGGATCAAGATAGTGTGATTATTATTATTATTGTTTACAAAACGCCTAAGTTATTGATTCTGTAACCAATTTACATTAGAACCATTTCTGTAACCTATTTTGTTAACATTTAAAGTTGAAGATTTTTTTTTTGTCTTATGTTTCATATGTCACATTTACAAACGCAAGGCTGCACGTTTTCGTCTTAGAATCAGTTCGCTATTATTGTGACATATGAAAGAAAACGTTCATGTACAGTACAAACACACTGAGGAATAAATTACGGAAACAGCCTGATGTGAGGTAACACTCAAAGGTGCAGGCATGTTTTTGGAGAGGTGGGCACCGTAGCCTTAAAAAAAAAGCCTGACCTTCCGATGACTGCCCGCAAATTATTCTGACATGCTCAGAGGACCTGACTTGAGGATAATTAAAGGTGGGGATGAAAGAGAGCTTTTAAGGGAGCGCATGGGTCGCCCCGGCTTTGGCTGACTGCGGGACTGATGGTGCCCCTTCCCCGTGTTTAATGTGACCCCCTCCAGACGTTTCAGATACGCCAAACGCGTCGACAGGTGAAGGCGGCACCACAGGTAAGAGTAGGTCTTGCTTCACTGTTATTATTATTATTATTATTATTATTATTATTATTAGAGACAGAAAAAATGAGTGTAAAAGAGAACCACGGAAGCTGTGAATTAACGCGGGAGAACTTAATTACTTAAGGCATTGAGGTGCATGAAACACTACATATTCCATATGCTGGAATATGTAATGTTATATTCTCCAAAGTGTACAAAATGACTAATTATTATTGCTAGACATTTTCAAGTAGTTATTATAAATCATGATGTACTAAGGTTTAATGTAGGGTATATGATGAAAATCTCACCATATTCCGTGGTTCAGCGGGACCCTTGTAAAGGTCTGTTTATAATAACAGATTAAAGTCCTATGCATGAAAGAATATCCATAGTTAGAAATCGTTAATCGGTTTGTTGGATTCACATGAAATCTAAGCTTATAGCTATAAAGTCCGAGACCGTTAGAATCTGCGTTTTCCAAACCATGTGATACGCCCTCTGGTGGCGCTATTGCTTTACGACGGTTAAAAACCCTTCTTTCACCGTGTGCTCGTCGCGCGAGGTAATTTCTAAATCTAACCCATTAAAAGAAACCTCTGTGTGACTCACGGTGAACTGCACCAGCAACCTAACATACCTGCACTTGACTCTTCTGCTTTTTTTTTTTTTTACCTGCATTTTCAGCCGGAAATTATTCCGGAAAGGTGCAAGGTATGCTCGGATTAAACCTCCCATGTTAAACAACTGCAGCTCAAAACCTGTATGCATAACCAGTCCTAACCTCTCTTATCTTGTCCACTTAGCGCTCCCTTAACTATCCTGTCCCCTCACCCCACCCTCATGCCTCCTACTATCCACTTTTATCTTTTACCGCTGTGTGCAAGCCTCTCATTGTTTCTGTGGCCTTAACAAAATTCCCCCCCACTGTTCAATGGTAAGTGGCTGCCTTTGTGGAAGTGTGTGTGTGTGAGATAGATAGATAAGATATCGAGTGCTTGGCCAGGGCTGACGTGTGCTGAGACAATGTGTTTCGGTCCAGTTCAGTGTGGGACTGGACTGACAGTGTTCACTGCTGACTAACTTTCTCTCTCTCTTCCTGCAGATGGTGAGACCCAGGAGACACACTATGGTAATGCCCACCTTCTCGTGCCCCCGCCACCTCCTTCCAGGCCTGACTCAAATGCTTTTACTGAGTAGTCTTAGGCCAGTGCAGGTTTGGTGCACCTCCCTCCCAGAAAATGAGCTGGAGCCATTTCATGTGAACTAGGGACAACTTTTTTTTGAAGCAAACCGTGTATTTAGCAGAGATACATCCCCTCCAAATATTGTTGAAGGAAAAATTCTTGAGATCAGCCAATGAGCATCTTCTGTATTTTTCATATGCAAACAAATTTAACCACTGAGTACTAAGGAGACATATGTAACTGTATAAGATATTTAACTATTGCAGGATATTTTTTTCTGCGCGGTCTATTCTGAGGAAAAAATGGTAAAATAAATTATATGAATTAATAGAGAGATTTGTACTTAATCATCCAAATTGTATGTTTGTTTATGTACGTGGATTATGTTTATATAACATTGTGTGGACCAAGTGTACCCAACAATGTGAACTAATGAATAAACTAATTGAGCTGGAGGTAAAATTTAATAAACACATGGAATGGCTTAGGTGCCCCTGACGAGAGGTTTGGGAACTGAAGCGGTGTTCATCTAACCATCTACAAAGATATCAGTAACTTTGCAGAATAGAAGAAACTCTTGCTAGTGCAATTGATAATTTCCATATGATCTAATGTTAAATCGTGTGTTTTTATATATAAGCAAGATAGATGGCTTTAAGCATTTTCTTTGCTTATGACTTTTGCACGGTAATGTATGTGTTTGCACACACACACACACACACACAGATACATGTATATATATTTCTTTCTGTTTTTGATCCGCCTTGCCATGGGGCATCTTCCTGGGCCCATCTGCTCTGAACCGGGTGTTTTTCTCTCGCTTCTCACACAGAGGGATTGTGGTCAGCAGACCTTTCTGCTGCTGTCTCTTACTCTTGGCCGTCGCTGGGATGTTCTAGGCGGCACGTGGTCCTGTGGCGGCACACTGCCGGCTTTCACGCCGCCGGGGAGCTGATCACAGCCTTTTTGTGTGCCTCTCTGTTCAGCGGCTCCACGCCCGCTAATAATGCCGTTAGTCATCGCTGGTATTGTGACAGATGGGTGACATATCAGACGGGTCACGAGCTGAGAGCACGCACACGCCCCGCCTGCAGATGGAAGGAAAACTTCCAGCGTAGTGGTGCTGTGATTCTCATCTGGCACCTGTGTCCTTTCACAGTTACTGAGATGTTAGGAAAACAAAATCCATGTAAAAACATATTGAAGAGTAATGTATGAAAGCATGGTGTAATGTAACACTCAGAGGAGCGGTTATTGGCGGGGGGGGGGGTTTGACTGACTGTGGGGCTGATGGTGGACAGCCCATTGTTTAATCTGCTTCATTTTCAGGAAAGTCAGACTTGGACACAGGGGTGGAAGAAGATAGCACAGTTAAGGGTAGGTCTTACAACATAACAGAAAGAATCAGTGTAGAAAGATGGAGGTTGTAAAGAAATGCAGGAGAACTTACTCAATCCATTGTCTCCTTTGTTGTTGTGTGTTTTTAGAGTTTTAAGCTAACTAGTTTGGATATATGTAACGTTTTCCCTCTTGCCAACTTCTGATTGTAACTATCTGAAGCTGTCCATCATTTTTTCTGAAATTATTGTAAAATGCTGGTCTAATGTCTCATTCCTTGCAGAAGAGAGGGCCGAACAGGTGACGGCAACCATGAGTGAGTAGACTTTGCGAAGCACGATGAAGGCTGCCAGGCCTGATGTTTTTTTAAGAGATACTTACTCCCTCCAAACACCTGGAGTAACTCTCTGCTGCTGTATTTGCAGATGTCACCACCAGCAGCACCACCACCACCACCACCAGCAGCACCACCACCACCACCACCACCACCACCTCTAAGGAATCTCCTGAATCTGAATCAGATGGTAAGGGTTTAAAAAGACACAGCTCCACACGGACCCTAACCCTAGAAACCAGGACATGTAGCTAAATAGCCTACAAGAACGTCGGTCCTTGATGTTGTTTTTCTTTTGCACTAATGAGACTCCTGTTGACCACCTTGTGACAGGGTGGCAAACAGCAGCAAATATATCTAATTGTAGAATCTGATCATTCTCTGTCATTATCTCTTTATGTAGTTGACCCCAATATTCAAGGTGACATAGAGCTTCTGTGTAACAGTAAGGACCTTTAGACACAATAACCAGTATTATTTGGATATGAAATGACGACTAATAAGGGAATATTGATCAGCAGCTGGAAAGGGGCATTGAAGCCTCACTGGATCATTGTAGGATGAGAGTCACTGGCTTGTTTGTATTGGTTATTGGCCGTATTGGAACAAAAAAGGTTAATCCACAACCTCCAGAAGTTTCAAAGCCCCGTTTCTCTAAAAATTACTAATAACATCATCTAAGCAAAAGGTCAGGATGTTTGAATAGTTTAATGCTTGAGACATAATCTTTTTTGGCCTCTTATTAATGAAATGAATCAAATGTTCTAAAATCCTTGACTATATCCTGTCTCCCCTCTAGACACCACCGAGGAAGATCGTGACAGTAAGTTTGTCTCTTTGAGCTTCTACTGACTAATCAGCCTGGCGTGTTTTTTATATATATTACAACACCATTGGCTGTTAGGTTAGCACTCACAAATGTTACCAAACACAAAGGTGCCATGGAGCTTAAAGGGGCAGTTCACCCCAAAACTGAAAACAGATGTTTTGGAGGGGGGGGGGGGGGGGCTTTAGTGCTATCTATCCCTCTAGGTTGTTCTGCTGGGGGGTACCTTATTTTGGAGATATCGGTCGTAGAAACGTTGGTCTTCTCTGAAATTTAACGTGAGCAAATGGCATTCTTTCTGTGGTGATTGAAGTACCAAAAAAATTCAATTGAAGAATTCAGCTGCAATGTCTATTAACAGGAATCATGACCCAGTCATTGAAGATAATCCACAGACTTTGTAGTGAGCACTTTATTGTAGGAACTGTTTTCTTTTACCAAATTCCACACACCAATCGTATCACTGCACAGGAGATATGGCCACAGTGTGCACGCTCGTATAAGCTGATGGTTAAAATACACTGCTGGTAAACTGATTTTGACCCAGTTACATTAGTGACCTCAGTGCATAGCCCATTGTGTAAACAGCTGAACAGCAAACTGTAGAATATGCTCCAATAATATTGGGTAACTATTTGCACTATTTCTGACATTGCTTGGCTAGTTTCAGAAGACAGTACTCCACTTGTTTTTTTCTCCCACCCTTAATTTGCTCAAGTTTTCAAAGGTGTGCAGCTTTACTTGGTTGCAGACCAAGTGACGTCAACAGGAGCTAAACAGCGTGAGATGATCTGTGTTAAAACCATTGGCAGGTGCTGAGGCCGGGCCTCGGGTGCAATGAGGTCACACCATGTGCAGTGAGGTCACACTATGTGCAATGAGGTCACACTATGTGCAGTGAGGTCACACTCCTGACGTCTTACTAGGCCTCCTAAGTCACGAGTTGTTTCGGGGAATAAACCTTGGTTCTGTACCCAATTAGTTTGACATACACACCACTGCCAGCTGCTAGTTTGATGATACTTTAGAGTCAAGTTGCATGAGCCCTCGTGACAATGGTATCCTTTTCAGTTTGACATTAAGTTCTCAGTTCATGTTTTTTATCTCTCCCCCCCACCCCCACCCCCACCCCGCACAGCTGGGAGGCAAAAGAGACGTAAGTGTTTACTTGATTTCTGCGACCTCAGAAGGACCTGAGGGCTGGTCCACGGTGGATCCCCCATTGTTTAATTACTCTGAAGTTGAAGTACAGTGAATGTCAGTGCAGTTAGGAAAGTTCCAGAACTGCCCAGGGAGGGGAAAGGGACTAGATGCTCACCGTCACGCCCAGAGACCAGGGCTGAAGCGAAACCGAAAAACAGATAACGGTTTAAGTGTAAAGAGCGGTTCCTGTCGGCCAGTGAGCCAATAGCAATTGGACATTATTTACCAAGGGGAAGAGCTTAACGAAGCGATAAGCCATTTAGTTTATAATACCTTTTTAAAAGATTGAGGGAGGGGTCTGGTATGTTAATACGACTTTAATCATCCAAAATATTGGATACATGACATAGTGATATTTTAGAAATTAGAGGTGTTGGTACATTACCTGATGTGATATGAAAGCTAGTGGTGTCCAAACATTACTGGTTATCTGCAGCCACTTGAGTAACTTGTCCCCCCCCCCCCCCCCCTCAGGGGGGCTGGGTGTCAGATGTCAAAGGAATCGTGTAATTTTCTGTATGACAGGGCTTATAAAAGGAAATGACATGTTGACTCCCTGCTATTGTACAATATATCCAGTGTCCTCCTTTTCATCCGCAGAGCACCCTGAGGAATACGAATACGAATACGAACACGAACACGAACACGAACCAACAGGTTGGTCTCCTTAACCTTCCATGACATCTATACCGAACAGGCATTTCTCCCAGCTGTTAGCATGAACAAATTCTACCAAAAATACGCAGATGCTCAAACACGAAGTACAAAATAACATTGAACACGATGCGGTTTCTCACGCCAGCGATGTGAAAGAGAACGACGTATAAAAATAGCCTGTTTGAAGCCGAGGGCGCGTCCAGCACACGGCAGATGGCCACTTCGTAGATTCTCTGGCTGCCTGTCATTCTGCAGCTTGATTTAGCCGACTAATGGCTCTAATCATTCACCACATCTGCTGCTATCGTTCACCGTAATCCCGACCCTCCCCTGCAGACCACACCACCTACTGCTTACTCAGGGGTGAAGGTAGAAAGCTCAAAAGTGTTGCAGAGGGTCTAAACTTCCATCTGATATTCTGCTTGTGACTTAGTCATGTCACACTGGACTGTGAAAGGCTAAGGCTTTTAAGATCATCTTCCGTTTTGTGATTCTCACTGATCTTGTAATCAATGAGATTCCTGGAATCGCCACCGTCTGTCTGTCGCATGCCAGACCTTCATCACGTTCACCTTTCTATTCGGCATCTGACGCTCGTCAGACATATTCATCAGTCACCAGCACCCATTTGACTTTTATTGGTTACTCATGGGAAAAGTCCCGCCCCCTGTCATGCAAATTGCCAATAACGTGCTCTCTGTCTGTACCAGATGACAGAGAGTGATGCAGCAGGTGGAGCAGGGCAACACGGAAGTCCCTGTGTCGGTGAAGAGGAATGCCACCTATAAATGAGCCAAAGCGTTACCTGCTGAGAAGGGGGAACCGGTACAAATCCAAAAGAAAAAAAAAACAAATACACTAACCTGTGAGATACACTCCATACAACATGATTGTTAATCAGTTTCAGATACTTCACTTCTAAGCTAAACAACACTTCTGTGCAGCCTGGAACTAATGACTAACACCACAAGTGAGTGGAATTATGAAAAGTTTATTCATCTTTTCATTCCATCTTCAGAAACCCCCCCCCCCCTCAAATTAATTACAAAAGAATAAGTTTGTACACAGTAGAATGGGGGTGGGTGAGAGAAAAAAAAACTCACAAAAGCTCTTTAGCAGCACAGTAATGGGACTCAGCTGCCCGCCCCCCCCCCCCCCAAAACCTGAAAGCACCCCCCCCCAC
>JAODJU010000119.1:8159469-8171496 GCA_026776725.1 Gnathonemus echidnorhynchus
TCCCCCGAACAAAAATCACAAGAGTAATCAATTTCCAAATTAAATCTCTCTAATACACTTTTAGCTGGATATATACCCAATAAGTACACTCTTCGCAACTATGGCTGTCTCAAATGCGTCACTCTCCCGCCTAGTCAGGGTCCAACGCTTGAATTATACGTAGGCACAGCTTTTTTTCTGACCAGCACATAGCCTTGGTAAATACATTTTATTTGCCTTCTTCTCTAGAAAGCCACGGGAAACTTTGCTTTTAGCACCATCTACGCGTGAAGAATCTCTGTTTATACATGTAGAACGATGGTATGTGAAAAAGACGACGACGGCTTCTTTCACAGGCACGCTACTAGGTCACCTTTTCAAGGGGCCGAGCCAGTGCCGTCGCGTTTTTCTGACGTTGTTTTTCCTGACGTTTTCAAGATCTCGAGCGTGCTAGGGATCGCGAGCGCGATGTGATTAGTTAACTTGAGAACGACAGTAACGACAACAAATGAGAATTGTACTTCTGTTGACGAAAACCAATGGGAGTAGAGCTTTTGTCAACTTTGTTCTAGGACTGTCAGCGTAACTGGTTAATGAGCCTGTGTGCAAAGCATGGTGTAGTACAGGGTTACAAGCCAAGCCACAATTTAGGATAGGATAGGTAGCTTGCCAGCTGACAAAGGGTACTGAAGGGTATTGCCCGTTAGCCATTGGTGAGGGTGGTACAAATCTTCAATATTGTGTATCTCTTTCAAACACCTTGTTAGCATCGTTTGAATTGTTTGTATTGTGTAATCGTATTTACAGTGAACTTGTTGATGCTCTTTGTATTTTGGATAATCACGTCGAAAAGATTAGTTTGGAAACTTAACCAAACGAAAAAGTAGACGTTACGCAGTTTATTTTACTTGAAGAAACAAAGCGTTGCACAGAAACGCCGCCTTTTTTCCGAATTGCTTACAATCTTCGCGAAGTTCTCGTGGTTCAGTTTGATTGTCAAGTCAGACAACTGTCGTTTGACTGCAAAGCTGTCACCACTCTGAAGCGTATTCATACAAAGCGACGTGGAAAGGGTTTATCGGCTGACTGGAAAGCAATCGCGGCGATTTTGGCATTTCTGCTCGGCCGACATGTTATTACTCGGGGTGTTGGGATAGTTGGCTAACTGTACAACAGTGTGTCTGTGCGTTGCAGATTGCAGTCACTGACTTCTGCACGACTTTTTGATACCGCTGTCAGGAGCGTGTTTGCTTCGTAAACAAAAATGTTTCCGTTTCTCCGACGCCGCCCGATTTTCGGGGTTACTGCGCGGATCCAGACCTTCAGTGGATTCTGCAGTGAGAAGCTAGGGAAAAGCAGAAATTGGGCCGGGGAGTGGCTCGGAAGTAGACTTTCGCGTTTTTATAAGGTCGGTGCTAAGGGAAGCGGGCACGACAACAGGCGGAAAACCATGTTTTCCTTACTCGCCAACCAGTGTAGTTTTGTCACTGGCCAGAGGCTCCGGCGAGCTTATCAGATCGGCGAGCTGTACTCGAACCTATATGCCGAGAACACTCGCTGGAGCCTCGTGGGCTCTTTCTGGTACCGCTTCCAGAACAAGCACTGCAAGGTGGGCAAGCTGGTGGCGGCGCTGGCCGGAATCTTCATGTGGGAAGATGAGAAGATTCGAGACGAAGAAATCCGAAGGTATGCAGTGTAATTGCAAATAAATCGCTATTAGAGCAGGCTATTAAAGATGTCATTGTATGGTTAGTAAAGCTACTATCTCTGGTAAATATTGGCTTAACAGTATCTGTGCTTTATCAGCGTGCCCAATGACATTGTGCGGCTGATTTTAAAAGGTTCCGTGCAGGTGCCCAGTAAGGACCGAGTCAGCAGCCGCATCACCTATTTATATAATATACATTGCACTTAATTCATCTGCAGAGCACTATGCAATACTTGATTTGACTTAACGTAAAATTAATTTAAAGCCCGCCGAAGTAGCACATGGTCATAAAACTGGACGTTATGCGTTAAATGCAAATAACATGCATTATTATGCAAATAGTATCGCGATATTGAATAACACCGACGCGTGTTGCTTAGCCCGACCTGCGACTTCTACACTTCTAGCAGTACACTGGAATTGTTTACAATACTACATTTTCCAAATCCACATGCACACACCTTAATATGTGTGTAAGAGTTTTATTTGCCATAATATTTTTTTTTTTGTGTGAGCCTGTAATACATATAATTGCAAATTAGAAACAAGTAAACTTTGTCTATTCTGTGTGTTTGTAGGTCAGCTGAAGAGCTCCAAATGATGGAGCAGATAAAGAACCAGACCCCCTGTCCAGCAAAGACTCCAGGACAGGATGACTCTGGCTGGGAAATTGTCATGGAGAAGAAGAACTTTTGGGTGTGGCGCAAGCCCATCTTGAACAGCCATCTTTATGAATACAGAGGTCTGTTGCTGGTGGTTTTGTTTGCCTTAACCTGAGACGAGCCTTTGAGTTCAATGTATATGCTTAATTTTTGTTCTATAAATTGCGAAACCAGTTCGTATCCAGGGATGGCCCTCGTAGATCAGTATTTTGTGATTGTTCTTTTACATAAATAGTTGTCATTTTGCATGAGTTGCCGGGGCCTGTCTGTGGTCAGCTGACCCCCTTGTCCTGATTGGATGGACTGCCTTCCTGTTATTTTCTCACCCTGTTCTGTCTTTGTCTTCTCTGTAGTGTTGGGGACCTACAATGACATCACCCCCAGGCAATTCTTCAATGTCCAGGTAGAGTCTCCATGTATGCAGTGTGTGCAGTGTTAGCATGAACCGTCTTCCCACTGATACTGTAAATTGTGGAAAAACTGGCATTAAGAGATGTTGCCATAGACAAAATCTATTTTTCAAGAAATTATTCATCTTAATAAGGGGATGGACTTTCTTAATCAGTTTCAATCTGTTTTTGAGTTTGACTGTTTTTCTGTTTTGGGATTTTTGCCCTTCTGTCTCAGCTGGACACAGAGTACAGGAAAAAGTGGGATTCCCTGGTGATTAAACTGGATGTGGTGGACAGGGACGCCAGTACCGGCACAGAAGTTGTGCACTGGGCCACACACTTCCCAGTAAGGTCCATTTACTGTGATGAATAATTACAGTGCTAATTGGTGATTATGTCTTATTTGTTGTCATAGTATGCTATTTTTGACTCTCATTGATTGCTTACTATTGATTTATGCTAGGATATTCTGAGACCTTACCATTAAAAATTTAAAATAATAAAATTAGCCTGCCTTCACTTGTTTCCAGTTTAGAATTTGGCAGTGTTTCGTTGAATCGTAGCCTGTAAAGTTATAGACTTTGTTATACATAGCTTTTTTTTTTTTTCCTGTGTCACCCACAGTATCCCATGTACTCCAGAGACTATGTTTACGTACGTCGCTACAACGTGGATGTGGAGAAGAACCTCATGGTGCTGGTTTCCAGGTGCATTTAGTCATCTGGCCTCCTTACCAGTAGGTGGCACTGTCACAACAGACTCCCTCAACTCAATCCTGTCGTCTTCTCTCTGCAGGGCTGTGGAACACCCCTTAGTTCCAGAAACAAAGGACTTCGTCCGGGTGCACTCCTATCAGTCTCAGATGGTTATTCGTCCACACCGGTCTTTTGATGAGGTCAGTGGTTGGCTCGGGGGTGGGCTGGTTTGTGGCAGCTGACAGACACTTAGCTGCTCATCTGACCTTTAGAACAGTTATTTGATAGGCTCTCTTTCTGCTCCTGAGCACAGAATGGCTTCGACTACCTGCTGACCTACAGAGATGACCCCCAGACTGCCATCCCACGCTACTGTGTCAGCTGGATGGTGTCCAGCGGTGAGGAGCACCCTATACTGCCACGTGTCTGACGCTGACCATGGGCGTGTTGCCGTGATTTGCCTGTGTAGCCAGGGCCCTGGTGATTGTAGCATAAAAGTGTGTCGCAGTGTATTTGGCTAGCAGAGTGTCAATTCCACTTTGAGTGATGCAGTCTTCCGTTGTTGCCGTCCTTCTCCTGGCATCATGCTCTCCCTGACCTCTTCCCTCCCTGCCTTGCAGGGATGCCCGACTTCCTGGAGAAGCTGCATGCTGCTGCTCTGCGGGCCCGCAGCCAGGAGGTGGGCATGCAGGACTACGTGGCCATGGTCAAACCCCTGCAGGAATTCCATAGTGCAGACACTGGGCATGCAGGAGGTCCCGGTCGCATGGAGTACGCTTGAGAGTGGGTCTGGCCAGCGTGAGGGGGCGGAGCCCTCCCTCGGACAAGCCCCCATACACTGCACTACCAAATAGCAGGACTGTGTTTCTGGAATGTGGTGGAGGGACCTGGCAGGGCGCCACATTCAGAGCACCTTGGGGCCCACGCTGAGACAGTTTCACTCCTGAGAGCATTTAATGGCACACATGGTGTGACTGCACACCAGACATGTGAACATTGTGAACCAGTGAACTGAGTGGGCTGCTCCTGTTATGCTGCCCATTTAGCTGCCTGCTCAGAAAAATAATGTTAACTGGAACGGGTGAGGATATGCTCACTCACCGGACATTCGTGGTACCCTGAAGGCGTTGTCTAGGCACTGTACTGTTACCTCCGTAACTAAATGCCAAATATCTGGGAGAGAGAGTAGTGGTGCTATCTGAACGAGGCACCAGGAACCTTCTGATGAGACTCTGCTGTCATGTGGTACTGGGCCCCAGTCAGACAAGCGGACTTAGGGATCTTGCTTGTGAAAACAGTGATGTTTTGGTAGTTGCAAAATGGAGGGTTTTCCACCTGCTTTGCCGTTCTTAGGTCTTTAGGGATGTCGGATGACCTGGTCACCTTTAACAGCCTTTCAGTGAATAACCTCTAGTGTCTTATTTCAGCCGTGACATCCTCAGCGCCAAGCAATTTTCAAAAGCTCATTTATCGTGTGCTGGTGCCAGCATCGTTTGGGTTTCAGGGGTCCTGTGAACCTCTGCGTCAATAGTATTCATTTTATCGTCTGTTGGTTTTGGAAATCAATCCCAAGCTGTAGGAAACTCGACGGACCTCTTTCCACATTCTGTTTCATTTGGCTCCCACTGTAAGTGGGAGTGTCAGTCGGTTAATGTGGATATCAGATTGACAGAGAGTGTATTTCAAACCCCTTAGAGTTTATATAACTGTACAGAGTGAAAGAAACATTCTGGTAATGTGAGAATTTGTTTCCTTTTACCCCCCCCCCCCCCCCCCCCAAATTGTTCCGTTTGTACATTTCCCATATGCTATAATGGAATTTGTTGTCACGACAAAGTATCCTCGATAACCATTTAAACCTGTCTCGACGATCCCTCATTGGGCGCCCTGTGTCACGTGACACAGCTGTCGGTGCTTAAGGTGTGTTTCTCACTTCCTGACCCAGCTGTTGTGTCATGTCAGATGGGTTTGGGCGTGAGTGCATCTTTTAATCACTGCAGCGGCCTTTTCGTGCCTTTTCAGTTGATGTCACGGTATCGGGGTCACCTACCAAGGTCAGGTTTCCCGCCCCTAGCGACCTTGGTAAGAGATGTGAAGGCACTTGAGAAAATATTTGTGGCAGTATTGTTTTTTTTTTTTTACTCTATTTGATTTTTTCTCTCTGCGATTCCAAATTGTGATTCCAAATTTTGCTGGACTGTTCTGGCATGTCATGTAGGTCCTTATGATATTTCATATCCAATAAATTGTGTGAACAGTTTTATTGAAGGCTAACTAGGCTGCAGTGACTGCAGTGAATTCCCCAGCATTGTCCTATATATATAGTTTTGCACGCCCTGCAGTGGAGGGCAAGGGTTCGATGAGGGAGGTTATCCTAGAGAAAGATGGTTGCATATATGACACTGGGAAAAAGGTCACTTCCGTTTAAGTGGATGGGCTCTCCCCAGACAGTGGAGGGCTTTGTTACTGCTGTCCCATTACCTTTCCACGTTCTGTTTGAATTATAGGACATTCAGATAATGTGAGGGGCTGCTGGTTTAGGTTAAATCAACTGGCAAGCAGTATAATAATTATTCCATATAAACTTGTATCTATGATGATTTAACTCGCAATGTAGTTTTAGAGTATTTAGAGCCCAAAAAGTTATGTTTGTCTGTGTGCGCATGTGAGCGTGCAGCACTTACCATGCCAATATTATGATGATCCAGCTTAGTTTACTAAGTTTACTTGACTTAGTTCCTGACTTTACTTGTCCTTCATGTATGTCTCCCACAGAGCAGCTAATAACATCCCCTGTCACCATGGACCACCATACCCAGAGTCCCCTGCTCAGCTACTGAATGCAGTTCACCATGGAGCAATGAGCAGTTATATGATTCAGGATATGGTCGCCCATGATGCCAGGGATGTGCCGTGAATGTAGGGCTATGGCTGTCCCGGCCTTAAATGACAGGCCCGCTCTGCTTCCCCAGTCGTCCTTAACTTGGCAGCCTTTGGAGATGAACCACATGTGCACGGAGCCCTTTTAATGTTTCACATACTGTGTGCTGAGAGTGCAAGCGGATGACAGCCGACACGGAGTCTGGAATTCTGTGCGGCCCATCTGATCAGTCTCCTTCAGCCCCAAAAGCCACTTCCATGCTCACGATGGATGGACAGCTGTCTGAAGGCTCGCAACCAAGCGTGCTGCCTTTTACATGCCTGCTGTGATTTGTGTCTTTGATTTTTCCAATTAATAATAATAAAAAAATGTTTTTCGCCTTTTTATTGACTTGTTTGCTTTCTGAGGTCCAGCTGTTTTACATATTGAAATGATTCCTCTCCCCCACCTGCCATCTCATCTCCAATACACATTGAACAAAATGGTAGAGGTGTACAAAATGTCTGCGTTCAGCTGGTCATTTGTCGTGACCTCGGAAGCTAATAAAGGTTAATGATGACACAGAACGGTCTTCTCTATTTCTAGACTAGTTTTATAATTAGAATTTTTTTTCTTGAATTAAGTTGACTTTGCACTGAGGATTTTTCACCTCTAAAATTGCATTAATGACGCTTTCATAAAGTGGGTGCAGCTTCTATTATGTCAGGCTAATCGCAGGCTGCCCATTGGGTTAAAATATGCAGTGATCATGTAGAATTCTATCCACAATTTTCCATCAGCATCCCCTATGAGACTTCGTCTGTAGACTTATATGCTACTTACCACTGGTGTGAGTTTGACGCTGTCTGCCAAATCAATGAAAAGCCTTGTTATATGTTCCTTTAATACTACTGTAATGTAAGCAAAGTGCCATTTTTGGTTTCTTTACTGGCTGCTATTTGTGCTAGCTTTAAGAAAAACTCAAACCTCATCCACGATTGTGTTTCTCTCTGACTCAGATTTTTTAGTTTAATAGATAGTGCAACTGAGCTTAAAATGCAAACAGCCAGTTGAAAGGTTATGAGATTATTCATTTTACGGTTCATGGTGCTTTAATCTAACGCTTTTGTACACCAAGAGGAAAATGGTGAATAGACTGATTAACAGTTCAAATGAACATGATATCAAAATTTTCCCAGGATACGTCTGCGTGCTGCTGTTTCTTGCAATACCCAGAGTCATCTGTAAATTTAGTAAATCCCTGAAAATTCAGCTGGAGGTACATACACAATAGTGTGCACCTTTTTATTTAATACTGATTCCATTGTGAATTTAGTCAATAATCACCCAAAAGCAATAAACATACATTTAATAATTGAGCTTCTTCAAATTTATTCAGAATTCAGAATAAACTGACATTGCAAGGTTGTAATAGTCTGACAGAGTTGATCATAATGAATTAACAAAATGTCTTTGTCTCGGGTGTATAGGACAGGGTTGTCCCAGCTAAGGCAGACTTTTATTGCAGGCTTCGTTCTTTGGATCAGGTCAGGGCTGTAAGCTGGAGGATGGGGCTCACAGGACCCCAGAGTGCTTGGCACAACCATGGACCGAGGGGGGAACCACATGGTTAGATCAAGCACAATGGGGTCCTGGGCAACTGGGGTGAGAGCCTGGGAAGCCGCCAGAATCTCTGTAGTAAGCAGACAAATGGGCTTGATCACAGATCCCCACACCCCACCCTGAGGTCCCCATGCACCCAGCGAGGAAGTCTGTCTCACTAAGACTACTCAACACGTCAATGCCAAACAATTATACAGCACATTCACATAGACCATCGACCACAGAGCAAATGGACAACAGTGTACATGAACACAAATCTCTGGGAATTAATAAAGTCCCTAAGCATACCTGTCTGGTGATCATGTCTCCGCCAATCTAATCTTGGCTAAGAGTGCGACTCCATTTTTCTGGCTACCAAACCTTTAAAACCCCCCTTTTCAGTTCTTCCCCATTTTGGTTCAAGGTAGTCTAGTTGCAGGTCTTCGTCGAACTTACTGCTCAGTGTTGAAGAAGTCGACCCAAAGCTCAACGCCAAAATGGTGGCTGCTGCAGAGGGGCGAAGGGCGGCTTCAGCATTTGGTGCGCGATGAGGGAGTGGATGAGTTGCTGTCCTTCTGAGCCGATCGAATTGGGTGGAGCGGGAGGCGGCGCGTAACGTATGATGCAGAGGTGAGCAACTCAGAGACAAAAGGATTTGGCCCAAGTCAAGTCCACTGCGGAAAAATGTGGACCCCGCCTTCTTATGCGTAGGAACCCTGCCTCACTCCGCCCCCTCCGCATCGCATCGCTGTCATTGCTAAGCTACATCATATCTGAAAAGCAGATTTCTTTAAAACAAACTGCCAACAGCTTGAGTTACAGAACAACAGCTAAAACTTGAATCTATAGAAATCTGGTTGACTGAATTTTTCCCCCTTCTAGGAGCTGTGTTCATTCACTCGCTGTTATTCACATAGGAAGAGGTTGACACATTGACATCAGTCTGTTCTTGAGCCAATAAAGGTACTGAAGACTGGATAGGCTGATGTCTTTCGTTATCATTCTATTGAGTCCACCACACCCAGACTCACAGAGTGGACCTTGGCTGGATGGCCAATGGGCTCCTAACGAAATTGGGTCTGACAAAATGGACATGACTGATGGACAGTAAATCAACGACAAGCCCCCGCTCTCCCCCACCAACTCCTAAGAGGATTTAGAGAATTGAATAACAATATTAATGCCCCCCTTTCCCAATCCCCTGTGGACTGTTTTAGACAGGGCCTTGGGGGTTTGGTTGGCAATGGACAGTGACATGACCTCCTCAGTATGAAGACAAAGACGATGGCAGCTAGCGGGCGAACAGAGAGAACATGCAGGCAGAGGACCACATATCATAGAGCTTAGCCAAAAAGGACACAAGGATGGGGAGATGGAATGGTAGATGAGTGTGAATTCACAGAATATCATTGCTCATCGGATTCATGCAATAACCTCCATTTCTCCATACCTGTCCACTGGCTGGTCCACTGGAATGTCTGACTTTCTCACTTGCTTCTCCGCAGCTGTCATTCTCTATAGTGTTTTAACCCAGCATTGACCCCATTTTCTCCTGCTACATTTATTCCTTTCCATCCTTCACCCATATCTCCCCATTCATTTGAACCTGATCACTCTCAGTGGTTTAGACCTTCTTTGAGAGTGGGGATGAGACTTTGAAAATGTCTCCATTCCCAACACATTTTCCAAAGTCACATCTATTGAATTCCCTCATCTTCTCTACGAAAGACACTATAATCAAACCAAGAAAAAGATCTTGAGTCAGTCAGGACATCAAACGCTGAAGATTTGTAGCCTTATCTGCAAGTAATTTCCCATCAATGTGCATCAGGAAATCAAGACACTTTAAGTCTTTCTTACCTCAATCACCAACCTATGTAGGCTTTCAAGATGTTGTCTCCAAGGTGGAAGGCGGCTTGTTCCCATTGGTGGGGCGGACCCGCACCATAGGGAAGCCCAATCTGGGAGGCAGCCTGAGAGCTGCTGTGAACTCATGAGTTTGGATGTCGAGACTGAACTGAAAAGACTGTTCTAAGAGCATACCATCCAGAACCCCCTCCCCCAAAGGTGGAGAGAGTTGCATTTTCTTTGGGAGGCATTTGGGGTGTGGGGGGTGCGTTTGCTTCTGCACTTCATAAATATTAATACAATGTGTCCTCTCCCCAAAGGGGCAGGACTTTAATTTCATTAGGGGGGGAAGCTCTTTACTCACTTAATGGCTTTTATTACTGCCTGGACCCAAACCGTTTCATTAGCTAAAGTGCTGCTATAATTCACAAGAGTAGAGGCAAAGTGGGTGGGGTGGTCTGCAGCGCTCTTCCCATTGGCCAACTGAGGCTGGTCCAGATACGCAGGGCCACTCCATCAGAAGCTGGGACCACAGATTGCTGCACCCGTCTCCCTTTGTCCTGTCTAGAAGCCAAACGACTTTGGGACCCGTGTCCATCTCGCCATGCTTCCCTGTTAGGACAAGGCTGTTGTTCTTTGCACTGAAAACTGCAGGAATGTTTCTCACTAAAGCCCCCACGCATGAACCAGGAGCGCTGAACCTGATCAAAGTTCCCCCTGGGCTTCTGAAGGCTGTTGGCCTTTCCGTTGATCCCTGCCCCCCCGTTTTTGGTACAATGTCCCCAAATTAGTTTTTAGTAACGTGCAAGACATCAGACTCAGTTTCAGCTCCTTCTCAGGCCCAGTTATCTCAGACATTTATAACACCAAATAAACGCTGATGCTACTTACTCCGCCCCAATGCGGCGGTTCACGGAACGGTCCGGGGGGTGGTGGGATTTTGCTGGTTTTCACTGCAGCTGAACCATTAATTACTCAAGCTTGATTGGCCTGACTGCACAGAATGCATTACGTTTTTCAGTCGCATGAAATAAAATTATTGCTAACAAAGAGGAAAAACAAAAAAAAACGAATGCCAAAAATATCAATGGCGTTTCTACATTTTTCATCTTTGCCCATTGCTGTAAATGAAGAGGACTTATTACTTTTTAGTTTCTGACCAGAGTAGCTTATTAAATAATTGATAAACTATGTAAAACGGGAAACAGAATTAGTACTTCTGTTCTACTTGAATTTCACGAATGAAAAGTAAACAAATTTCACGACTGTTCTTTAAAATCTTGCATTAATGAAACAAGACCGGGATCCGCAGTCTGTTAAGCCTGATCTGAAACGTGCTGCAATCAATTTATTAATAAAAAAAAAAAAAATCTCAATCAAGGGTAAGTAATGAGGAGGGAGGCTGGAGCAGGAAAAGGCAGGAATGTGAGAGCCCAGAGCTTCATGCTCTCCCAGCCAAGCTCATCAAGTCTTCTAAGTTACTTAATGGCATCTCATAAGGAATCACCTACAGCCAGCAAAAAGCACACTGCAGTACTTATTAACATGCTGACAACCATTTAGACCCCCCCCAAAAAAAACACCCAAATGACATATCACAGCTGTAAAGTTGTTCCACGCACTTTGATCAGGCTCCTCCTCTGACATCACCAAAATAGTAACAGTACTGTGCATGCATATAAGGAAATGCAATAACTCAGTTTGAGAATTTATTTTCCCCATATATCAGGGGACATCAAGCATACGTACTCACATTCTGGCAAAGAGCCAGTTAAACATGGACGACTGAGTTTGTTGGTGAGGTCCATCATTTTTTAAATCCGCCTCGTAAAATATCCTTTACAAACATTTTAGACATTGGTACCTGCTGGAAGGTATGTCTGTATTAGCCGTGATCGTAGATGATTACAGCAGCCAAAAAAAAATATATATATATATTTAAAAAAAAAAAAAAACTACCCACTTAAACATGTTACCTCGAGCAGGATCGTCTCAGTGGAAATTAAGTGATGCACTTCAGAATAATGTTCAGTTATATTGCCTCTTTCTCAACATTACCATCCCCAAGACGTTTTTACCCTTATAGATTATCAGTGAGCCATCCTTGCCAAAATGCACGTTTTAAACACAACTCTGCAGGCATATATATTGACAAATAAAACGGTGCATAAGCACTACAAGATGACAACACTGATGACGCCATTTGTACTTTGAGGGCCCCCCAGGTCCATCCAGCCCCTCACCATATCTAAAGCTGTGGTGTGGGGGTGGGGGGACAGGA
>JAODJU010000119.1:8171596-8190970 GCA_026776725.1 Gnathonemus echidnorhynchus
AGGGATGTGGGGGGGGGGGTCTAAAAGGTCCCTCTACTTCTTGACCAGCTGAATGACATCCTCATCCTCCAGGATGTGATCCTTCCCCACCTTCTGAGGGTTGTGCTTGACCGACGTGCCCCACACGAGGGCGCTGTGTAGGCAGAAAACTCATTTTACTCACTGGCCACGTCTGTATGAAACGGAGGGTTAGGCTGATTACATGGAAAGATACCATTATATACCCCAAAGGGATCAGATATAGCACTTGGCAGGCATGCATGCAGCAGGCAGCATGGCAGCTAAGGAACTCACCTTAACTGCTCACCCATCCTTAAACAGTCAAGTACTTATATTGAATTGATCCAAGACTATTCATTGAGATCTATAAATACCATGTCAAGCTGCATAAATTTGGGCTGAAAATAATTATAAATAGCAATTATGGTCTTGAACACCGCAGTCACTCTATGCAGACTGTAAGCCATGCGGACACGATGGAGATGCTCACTATTTGAACTCTTTGATGAGGTTCTTGTGGATCTTCATGCAGAAGTCCTCCACGGCTGTCCGTCCATCAGGAAGCACGACGGGGGCCGTGTAGTCTGGGAGCTGCCCTTTCGGCTTTGTGTAGCTGCAAGGAGACGCAGCACGTTCACGCCAAGCCGGCTTGTCTTGGGCGCGACGCAGGCATGACGCGCTGTCATGCAGCGAATTTGCAAAATGCCGCCCCGGCCCCAGAGACATACAGTTGGCTTTTTTGGGCACATAGAACTGCCTGAAGTGGTCATAATGTCACCTGTCGCCCAGTAACACCCAGAGCGGGCAGCTTACATGCGCACGAGGTGCAAGTAGTCCCAGATCTTCTCCAGCAGGTCGTCGAAATTCCAGCGGTGGTGCGCCGAGATGGGCACACAGTGGGGGACCTTGTAGATGATGTCCAGCTCCTCTATGGAGATCTGGTCAATCTTGTTCAGCACATAAATGCAGGGGATGTAAACCCTGGGAGGAATATAGGAGGGAGGGAATAGCAGAAAGGAAGACAGGAGGAGGAGGGTGCAAGGAAAAAAGGAGGGGAGGAGAAAGAAAAGGAAGGAAGGAAGGAAGAGTGTCAATGGGAATGTGATACTAGGTTGGAAAGGTCACATACATTACCTGAGGGATGGGCGATGTGCAAGCTTATTTGGGAGGGTAGGAATCTGAAGGTCTGCTGTTTACCGGTTTCCCTCCACCACATCGATGAGGTCATCGGCCGTGCAGTCACTGCGGAGGGTGACGTCTGCGTTGTGGATTTTGTACTCAGCCAGGATGCTCTTCACTGTCTCCAAGTCCAGTTCACTCTGGGAGCACTGAGTCACAGAGAAAGGCGGCGCCTTCAAACTCCAGCAGCGTTATCCCACCAGCAGCCAGCAGGGGGCGAGGCTCCCCGCTCTGCTCACCGTAGCAGTGAAGTTGATTCCGCCCTTGTCCTTCTTCTTGAAGCCGATGTTGGGCGGCTTCTTATTGAGCCGGATCCCAAAGCCTTCCAGCTCGTGCTCAATCAGCTTCTTGTGTCCCAGGGGCTTCAGCACGTCCAGCACGATCAGGATCAGGTTGCAGGTTCGAGCCACTGCGCAGGAGAGGGTGGATGAACCATAAAAATCCAATCTGGGCAAACAGACTAATAAAATTACTCCATAAATAGTGGCCATGGTATGTAGCTCCTACCTGCTATGACCTGCCTCCCCCTGCCCTTTCCATCCTTGGCCCCCTCGATGATCCCTGGAAGATCCAGTAGCTGGTGGACAGAAAAACTGAACATAAATAAACTCACCACATTGGCTCAGGAACACCAAGAAAACAGTGAACAGAGGTCCAGAGAACACAAATCCAGACCAAAATCTTGTTTCAACCAACCAGTTGTGTATAATGAGTCAAAGTCACAGAGTTCTCAAGTGGTCCGTTGAAACAAAATTCTGGTCTGGATTTATACTCTCTGGACCTGAAATCTCCACCTCTGATACCAGAATGTTAACCTCACTATCAAAAATTTGGCCCACTTCCTAAAAACCATAGAAATTGTAGATATTTCCATCTGTGTCACTAGGAAACGTTCAATATATCAGTATTTAATAAACCTGATAAAAGTTAAAGTGTGCGTGGAACAGCTTCCCAAGCAAATCAACCAGGTCCCATACATTCACGAGGTGTCAAGATGATGGAGGAGGCTATTCAGTCAGATGGAGAAAGAGGCCAGGAAGATCCTGAGTGTACCTGAATCTTAGCACCCTTGTAACGGATGACCCCTGGCACGGTGGTGAGGGTGGTGAACTCGTAGGCTGCTACCTCCGAGTACACCCCTGCCAGGTTGCTGAGCAGAGTGGACTTTCCTACAGACGGGAATCCGACGAACCCGATACGGGCGTCACCCGTCTTCGCCACGTCGAAACCTGAGGGAATGGCATGGCAACGTGGACATGAGCGGCTCAACACCACAAAACAGAGAGCCGGATCTCCTTGCAGTGTCTCCACGGCGATGCCCACCTTCCCCGGCACCACCACCACTGCCACCCTTGGGTGTGATGAGCTCCCGCCGCAGCTTGGCCAAGCGAGCCTTCAGCAGCCCCAAGTGGTGAGCTGTGGCCTTGTTCTTCTGGGTCCGAGCCATCTGCAATACAGTCGAACGGGGGCGTTAGTGAGGCAGGGCTCGGGACCGGGGCTCAAAATGCACGCCCTCACTTGACAAAAGATCAATAGTCGACAGTAAAAATAGGACCTAAACAAAGTTCGGGTATTCGCCTAAGTACTTAGTAATATACGCTAATGCTGGGAGTATGTGATATGCGATGCTACTTAAGTTTTCATTATACGTGTCACGCTGTTTTATTATACATGTGCACACTTGTGTTAGCAGACACAAAGTTATAAGCCTCCATGACCATAATCTAATTCATGATCTAATGCCTGAAACAGTTTTCAAGTAGCTAATATCATACAACATCCACGAGCGCGCTAACCAGCAACGACTGGTAAACTCATCAAACATGTTTCGAATAAGTGAAATCTGACGATTCAGTCCAAAAACCTTTCAAATTAACTGAACGTGACAGAACTATCGAGGTGCACTTTCTACACGATGACGGACAGACTGTCTGACACGCAGTTAAATGATCCTGGTTCTGCCTATAGGGTTGATTCATTGATTTTCAGTACCTCGGACTCGATTTCCGCAATTTTGGCAAGCAAACTCATCTCGATCGCGTACGATTCGCACTAAAAAAAATCCAGGTATTGAAAACTGCGCCTCCAATTCCAGACGTGTCGCTTTTAAGTTACTGTTAGCTTTTTACAGACTGTTCACATCACATTCTCAGCCGCAGCTCATGCTTTTCAAGCAGCCATCGGGTACGGCGAAATCACGCGAGAAGTCGGCAAATAGACGGCAGTCCGTTAATAAGTGCGCCCCCTTCGTTTCGGCGGTAGAATTGCAGACGCGCGTTCTCACGTTGAGGTGTGACAGACTCATACACCACGTTCTCAGCACCATAGGGGACTCTAGGCTTCTCTCCCACGGGGTGCAAGGTGAGAGAGCCCAACCAGCAGTGGAAAGTTCAGGTCCAAAAAGTACAAATCCAGACCAAGGTTTGTTTCAACAAACCAGTTAAGTGTAAAGAGTCAGTCACAGAGTACTCAGTTTGCTGGTTTAAACAAAACCTTGGTCTGGCTTTGAACTTACTGGACTTGAATTTTCCACCTCTGCCAAACAGGAATCCACAGCCCTGTGTTCAGAGAGAACCGGGGGTCCGGATGTTTATATAGAGTGACTTGGGGAGGGGCTCTATCAGTCATTTGGGCAAAAGTGCTATATAATTTCTATGTAATTAAATTTTCTTGAACTCAATATGTTCAAATAGAATTTTCAGAGTAGGGAGGGTCCACCCCTGGTAAATCTATCACCTATGCTCATCGCTGATTTATATTGTACGATTATTTGAAATACAAATATTTGACTAGTTATTAAGAATGCTGGTGCTTCATTTCATACGTATGCTTTACTGAATATTCATCGAGTAAACCAGAAAGTCATGGAAGTTGGTGAAGCAGAGAAGGAGGAGAGGTTAAGGACAGTAATGAACATTTGTTTGCATCAGAAATTGATGTTCGGAAGTGATGCTGAGCAAAACTGGGGAGCTTCAAAGGACAGTGCAGTCATCATTCCTGCTTAGTCACAGACTTCAGATGATTCATCAGTTGTGCAGTTTATCCGTATAGGAAGAGCAGAGTTCTTATGTCTGATGTCTGATGGATAGATGTCTGATGGAGAACTGTACTGGGTGGTGTGAGAAGAAGCATCTGGGGCTTAATGGCACAAAGACAAAACTGACGGTGGTGGACTTCAGTAGGGATCTGTTACAGTGCTTTAGGTACCTTGTCATCTACACCAAAGACAGGCTGGAGTGGAATAACAACTCTGAGGAAATCAACAGGTGCTGAGGCAACTGTTTTTCTGGATGAGATTAATGGCAAAGAAAACTGCCACAGATCTTTCCTGTTATGTGCTGGAGAGTAAAGTCAAGCGGCTGAACAAACTAGTTCCATCACAAGAATGAGCCCAGACTCCTTGTAAGTGGTGCTGGAGGGAAGGTGTCCTAACTTCACACTCCATGATGAATAACGAGGCCCATCCTCTCAACAGGGAGGTGGTGCAGTTGAGGAACAAGTCAACAGGTCAACCAAGGATGGCGTCTTCAGTGCCCTGCACACTATTCTCACTAATTTGGAACATCAGAAGTCATATGTCAGAATGCTCTGTGGGGATGTCAGCTTCACTTTTAACATAATAATCACAGGCAAACTATTTTATAAATCCTTGGACATAGTCCATAGCATATGTGGAAATGGATAATGGACCTCTAACCAATATCCCTAAGCAGTCAGGTTAGGAGCATGTCTTTCTTCTGCACTCACAGTCAGTAACTGGCTTACCTCAGGGATGCGTGCATGCATTTGAATAAGGTACGTGGATAATAATACTGTAATAGGTCTGATCTCTGATTATGAGACAGCCAACAGAGTAAGAACCTGGTGAGCTGGTGCTCAAATAACAGTTTTACTCATAATAAAGGTTAAACAAAAATAACTATTGATTTCAGACGACAATATGCTTTAATAAACACACCGATTCTGAGACCAGTTGGAGAGAGTCCACAAGTTCAAATTCCTGGGAGTCCACACTACCTGTATTAGTAAAACTGGTTTGTGCCCAAGTGTGTGGAATATGCAATATTCAACTGTTACCACTAGAGGTAGCTAGTATTCAACTCATTTTAAAAATGTGTTGCTTATTAGGGTTTGTGACCTTGACCAAGAAATTGGTAGATGACAGATGGATGTGAGGGGACTCGACTGGTAATACCCATGTGCATAGCAAGGCAAATGAAAACCAAAATGAGAGTAAATATTCAGCCATGGAATCGTATCTAGTAAGAATAATGACCCAAAAATGCATAAATTGCTCCAACATCATGTTTTTATCATGATGATTTCTGAGAGCAGATGTTACCCACAAAATGGCAAAGCTCAAGGGGCAGAATATGGTGGTTCTGAGAATGTTCTTCTGACAAAATGACCTTCCTCTGCTCTTTGGTTCTTCTAGGTACATCGACTTTCTCATATAGTTAAAATTTAGCACCTTGGCTGTGATACAGTAACCACTTGCTGTCTCTGCCAGACAAAAAGTGAACAAACGAGTAGGAGGCTGATTCAAAGGGTCATACAACACAGAAGTCACAGCTGGATACAATGACTCAAGCAATATCTCTCCTGGTAAGTGACATGGCAGCTACCACACTTAAGATTCTCTTCAGTGCTTTCTGTAGTTAGGTTTCAAATCTGTGAGCCCTACTGGGTCAGATGTCTCTGTCTGCTCGGCTGTAAATCTACAAGCATTGCTGTAAACTTTGTGGTTCTGTGCAGGTCAGAAGCCCGAGGTTTGTCATCGCCACCCTGATTCTTGGCACTGGTGGGACATTCCAGTATGGATTTCACATATCTGTGCTCAACTCGCCATCGCCAGTGAGTCGCCCCATTCTGGTTACTTTCTATCAAATCGAAGTCCATTTGATGGAAGTGGTTCTGTAGGTGATGGTCTGTGTTGCTCATTATGTTTGAGCGAGGACTGTTAGGTTAGGGTGAGTCAGCATGCAGGTGGTTTGGTGTGTGAGTTTCTGGTCAGTGGGATATCACACGGCTAGAATCAAGTTGCCTTGTGAAAAGTGAGCACAGCTGGAAGTTGAGAGACTGCATGTCCGCTGATCCCTAATGGATATTCAGGTGTGAAAAGCAGGATAGAAGAGTGTGAATGTGTTGAACTGCTCAGAAGTACAACTGCAGTTTCATCGCGATGATGTAACCTGTGCATGGCTATTACGTCATTAACCCCCTCCTCATGTGACACTCTTTCGGGTCACTTGATCTTGTTTTTTATATGTGCGAAAAGTTAAATTTTGCTAAAGTGAGTTAGCTAGAAGGAGGGGGCAGTGACAGAGGGAGACAGGTAATGAGTCACTGATTCCTTTATGACACAAGAGTTCTGTGATTTTTCTAATATCTCAATAAATACAATACAATAACATTTGGGTCTTGGCTGTGGTTATCTTACCTGACTAAATCTTAATATCTCATAAGGCCCTTTTAGATAAAACTGAAGAAATTCCCCTGTGTCTTCCCCGCAGCTGTTCAAGTGCTACTGAATGATACTTGTCTTTAATATTAAGTTTGCCTCAGTAGTCAAGAAAGCTTATGCATCCCGACTCAGAAACGACACGTGACCAGCGTAACAGTTGCAGGAATTGATGATGCTGACTCACCCATGTCTATGGTGTAGTTCATTAAGGAGCTGGTCAACAAAACCTGCACTGAGCGCTACAACCTCTCCCTGGAGCCCTGGGTTTTGAGCCTCGTCTGGTCTTTCATTGTCTCCATCTACTGCATCGGGGGAATCCTAGGATCTTTGTTCGCTGGACGGTTGGCTCATGTTTATGGAAGGTGAGTGCTGGTAAGATCAGTTTTGAGATGTGGTCTAATCAGAGCACCATCTGTTCTGGATGTTAAGGAAATTAACTTAGACCAAACAGTTACCAGTGAAAGTCTCAGTAGGTGAAACTAGTGTTGTGACCTTTGAGCCAGATACAAAAACCTCATCCAGTAACGATCTAGTTATGTAACTGCATATCTCCTATTCCAGGAAGATACTGTCAGACACACGCTAATATTTCTGTTAGGGTAGGTTCTTTAACAAGCCCCTTAACAAGTCTTAATGCCAAAGCGATGTTGGAAAAATTGATCTACTAAGAAAACAGAAGTAAAATCCTCTACATGAGGGTTTCAATGCTAGCATTTTGCTGCTGTTGTGAGTTTCTACAAGTATTTTGGTCCATTGGATTAGAACAATTCTTGGTACAATTTTAAAACTGGTAGGTTCCACTAAAACCTGTGTATTAAAACTGCACTGAGATGGATTTCATAGAAGGCCCTGCTCTTCTCACTGCTTTTCTAGAAAGAAGTCCCTGCTGTTCAACAACACATTAGCCATAGCCGGGGCCACCATGATGCTCCTGAGCAGGGTCGCAGATTCCTTCGAGATGATCATGATCGGGCGACTCCTCTATGGTGTCAATTCAGGTTGGTGTCCACAGAGATAAAAGCCACATAAGTGGTCAATTACAGCCTGTGAGGAGAACCTACAACCTTACTAGGTAAACATTATGGAAGATGGATGGATGATAGTCTAGTTAAGGTTGAAATGATTTGGAATCAATCCTAGTGAGCATTTGGCACAAAATGCGATTTGGCACACACCAAAAATCCTGACGGCATACAAAAACCACCCCTTCACTTGAACGGCTTGTCTTTAGAAACTCGACCATCCACAGGAAGCCCCAATGAATGTGTGTGTATATACAAGTCTCAAAGGCATCAGCAGCTCTCTGTAAGATCTTGGTACTCCCAAGAGGAAAAACTGGTAGAAAATGATTGCTATACAATTTATAGTACTATACAATTAAAAGTAACTTAGTATGGTATAGGGTTTAGTTTTTAACCCTTCCAGCACAATGTATCACAGAAATTAGAACAACAGCAATGAAGCAATGAACAGTTTTAGTCTTTATTATATTATACCAGACTTGATCTGAAATTTCCCACTGAAAAGAAGCTTTGATGTAGGATTCCGCCAAAGTTGAGGTTTTCTTCTTTACAAATGCTCTACCCAAAGGATTTGCCCTGGTAGTTCATACATTGTATGTGGTGGAGTGCGCCCCCAGGACGATGCGCGGCATAGCGGGTGTGTCTGTCGCCACTTTCGTCGCCTTGGGGAAGTTCTCTGGACAACTGCTGGGACTCAGGTGAGACGCCAATGCGTTTGCCAGAGTTAGCTTAGCATTAGTAATAGCTTAGCATTAAGGTGGGAGCATTTAGCTATTATCTTAGCATGTGTCAATTCTACCGTGCACTGACTTATTTAAACACAGGTTGCATGCATTAGCTGCTGAAGTCTTTTTGAAGAGGACATGTTTAAATGAAACAGGACGATGTGACGGGGCTGCCCTTCCTCGTAGGGAGCTGCTGGGCTCAGAGGACAGGTGGCCCTGGCTGCTGGCCTTCTCCGGCTTCATGGGCATCTTGCAGCTGCTCACCCTGCCATTCCTCCCAGAGTCTCCGCACTTCCTGCTGCTGGACCGGGGGGACCGGCCTGGCTGTGAGAAGGGTAAGGTCCCATGTGTAGCTGTCATTTTTGATGATGAAGCTCATTTCCAAATCAAAGGTTAGCACTGACCAGTTACATGAGCATTACCACACTACAGCAATCAAAACTACTGGTTCTGAAGATCACTCTAGTTGCCTCTCATTTGTTCCCTCGTCAACCTTGTGTAGTATGTAAAGTGCTTCCCAGTTCTGTGTTCCCCAGTCCTGTCATTGATGTCATTCTGTCATGTTGCATGTGCCCCTCCTCACTCCCTCCTCCCATTCGGTTCCTCCAAGATCACGTGCATTTCCAGTTGTTCTTTTGAGTTTAATAAAACCCCTTTTTGTTTGCCATCACCCCTGCTCCCATGTCCTTCAGAATACCCAACCCAACATTATTATTATTGCTGTGGCTTAATGTAGACCTTTATCCAAACTATTTTCAGCTCTTTACACACTTAGAAAATTTGTTAAGGTAAACAGGTTAGATAAATCTCAAGGTGATATGGATCATCACTGATGTTGATTTGTCCCCTGTCACCACAGCCATGCAGCAGCTGTGGGGTAAGGGAGACCACACCTCAGAGATCGAGGAAATGCTGCTACAGAGGGCGGCTCTCCAGGGGGTGCGGTACCGGTCTGTGTGGGAACTGATCTGTGATCGGATTGTACGCTGGCAGCTGCTGATTGTCATGGTCACTTGCAGTGTCCTTCAGTTCTGCGGGATCAATGCGGTGAGTATCAATCAATCAACTAACTAGCCAATCAACCAATAAGTCAACCAATCAATCAACCAACCAATACATCAATAAATCAACTGATCAATCAATCAATTACATTATTACTAATTAAGATGTGGCTTGCACACATTTTGTCACACATACAATCAAATTTCAGTTCTTCACCAGATATTGCAAACAAACAGATTTGGATTCATTTCAGTGATGTAAGAAAACAGCTGATGAATGCTGGCTACTTCACAGCTCTGCTTGGACAAAACCCAGTGCACCATCAAACCCTGTTTCCTTGACACTGTCAATCAAACGATAGCTTTTCTCAGTGTAATTCAGCCACACCCCGTAGTATGTCTCACTCTGTGCTGCCCTCCAGGCCAAAGCAGTTGTGTCCCCCACCCCAGGTCTACATGTACGCCTTGGACGTCTTCCGCACGGCAGGGATTCCATCTCACCAGCTGCAGTACGCCACCCTGGGAACGGGCCTCTGCGAGATTGCCATCTCTCTGTCTTGCGTGAGCCTCTATCTTTGCTTGTTTTCTTAGCTGTCACTTGTTGCGACTGCTTGATGGGTCAGGATCTCTAAAAGCAAAAAAAAATGTTAGACATATTGAAAGATTGAAACATAAGATTAAAATAAATATTCCACAATCCTATCAATGTTTAGTATAGCCCTGTGCAAATTAAATGAAAACAAGTCTGAAAACAGTGTGTAGGCACAGTGCCTCCTCTGTGCATCCACCCAGCTCTAACCCCACCCAACCAGGCCTGCCAATCCGTGGGCACAGTGCCTCCTCTGTCCATCTGCCCAGCTCTAACCCCGCCCGAGCAGGCCTGCCAGTCCGTGGGCACAGTGCCTCCTCTGTCCATCCGCCCAGCTCTGACCCCACCTGAGCAGGCCTGCCAGTCCGTGGGCACAGTGCCTCCTCTCTCCATCCACCCAGCTCTGACCCCACCTTAGCAGGCCTGCCAGTCTGTGGGCACAGTGCCTCCTCTGTTCATCACACTCTCTGCCCTGTTGGCCGTGCAGACCAGCAGGTCCCTGGCCACAGCATGCATGTCTTTGTGACAACTTGTTTCAATTAATTTGCACAAGTGCGTAAATCTATGGAGTTCAATGCAAACTGGACACAATCCATTAAGCAATTTTTTTCTCACAGGCAATGATAATAGAGAGCACTGGCAAGAGGGTTCTCCTGATCCGAGGTAACCTGATGATGGCTGCCGTTCTGGGACTGCTCACTATCACCCTCAACCTACAGGTGAGCTGCAATTGTCAGGATCAGCACCGTCTTTCATGTTCTCCTCCCCGTGTGGCCAGCAGATGTCGCTGGCCATCCTGTCCTCCCCATTGTCAAAGTCTTCAGTGGTGCTCCCTAGACAGCTGCATAGCTCAATGAGCTGAGTGTATGGTGCACCTGTAAATCCCTCCGTCGTGTGTTCAAATCCCAACTCCCCTGTTTTTGTATTTTGTTCCCTAATGTTTCATTTGTATCAGTTTTTCTAGTGTTTTGGTGACTTGTATTCTTCTTTGGTTTTTTGCTTTGTGCCTTGGTTTTGTTTTACCTGCCTTCATTATTTTCCCAGCGTTAGATTCTGTTTCCTTGTTTGTCAGTTTCTTAGTTTCCCTGTTGATCTCATAGTTCCTTGATTTAATTATTAGTTTCACCTGTTGCCTGTTTTCTTGTGCCAGTCCTTGTGTGTTCGACCCTGATTGCTTGTTGTCCTGCACCCTCCCTGATTAGTTTATTGTTTCATGTCTGACTCCTCCTGCGTCGTTACCCGGTTCGGTTTGTGTATTTATGTTCCTGCTTTAGTTCTGTTCCTCAATGGGTCACTGTGTATTTCAGAATGTTGTTTTAGTTTTGTATTGTGGTCCCTGCATGCACCTTGTTGCCATGTTCCCGGAACTTGTTCCCGGAACTTGTTCCCTTGACTTTTTGTAGTTAGTCTGTGCTTTTGCTTTTTGACCCCTCGTGGTCCATTTGTTTTGTAGTGTTCCCAGTGTTTTCAGTTTCTGTTAATAAACCCCTGTGAACCACAAGTGGATCATCCACTCCTTTCTCAGCTTGCCCCATTCCACACCCCTGTGATAGAAACTTCTGAGTACATGACAGCAGTGGCCTTCTGGTCATCTGATGCTGGGTTACTTCACCACCAGCTGTTTTGAAGGAAGATCCAGTGGTGAAGAGGCTCCCTGCTTTTCCATCAACACTTCCTAACTCCTGGATGTTTTGAGCTTTATTTTAAAGAAATCTGTGTTTGTGTGTGTTCAGGATTGAATGGTTCAGCTGAGGTGTCCATTTACAGAAACAGGTGTTTTGGATGCCTTACTGCAGTATGATCCTCATCTTTGTCTACATCTTCTTCTTCGGCAGCGGACCGGGTATGTATATCCCAAACTGGAAAACTACTCAATGTTAAAATCTTAGAGCCAAGCTCTGTCCTAAATCCTGGCTTTGTGGTTACATTGACCAAGGTGTCTGGGAAATGCTGTTGTGCTAATGCCATTAGATTATGCTTTTTTTGGTTTTAATAAGCTGCTTTGACCAGAACAATGAAGAGGCATTGGATGTGGAGATGGAGAGTGACTGCCTGACATGCTGTGTGTGTGCATGCCTCACAGCTGGTGTGACAATTGCACTTGCTGCGGACATCTTCAACCAGGCCTACAAGCCTGCAGCTTACACTGTCGGCAGCTTTCTCAACTGGATCTCCCTCTTCCTCATCGGAATATTGTTCCCTGTACTTGTAGTAAGTACTTATTTGGGGGGGTCCTTGGGGGTTCAGAGCCCCTCCCATTATGCTAATGGTACTGTAATTCAGTCAGATCACAAACATTAAATTAAACTCAATTTCATTTGTACAGTGCATTTTCACAACATTACATTGTCTCCATGTGCTTTACATTATCCCTGGCCAAAGCCCCCAGTGAGCAAGCCAGAGGTGGCAGTGGCAAGGAAATACTCCCTGGAAGGAACCAGACTCAAAGGGGGAGCCCAACCTCCAAGGGCCGACAGGAAGTCAAAATAACAGGATGGCAAAATCCCAGTTTACACATCATCTCGATTTTTAAGTCTCAGTGTTGCAGGAAGGTGACAGCAGGCTGGAGCTACTTCTGACAGGATAAGCGGCAGGGCAGGCATCAATCTGATGAATCATTGGAAGACGAATGGATGAGTTCTTTGCCACCAAGTCTGGATTTCTAAAGCTTTTTTGACAGGTTTTTACTTCAGTGCAATCTTTTTTTTTTTTTTTCCTGAGCTGATCAAACATCTTCCTGTTGTGATCAGCCATATCTGAACAGACAGCAAAAAATAGGCACATTCGTTCAAGTCGTACTGAAACCACACTAGTTTTCATGGGATCCAAACACCCAAGTGTTGCTTCCGCTCTATAGTTAGACCATAAGACAACCATTGAAGATTTGCATCCTTTCCCCCATGAGGAAAGAGTTCATCTCTGCAGTCAATTTTTCTTGCATAAAACTAATCTGACCATTTTGTATATACAGGGTTAGCAGATGACTTGAGGAAAGCTCTGCTCTGTCTCCACAGCAACACCTGGGTGAATTCTGCTTCATCATATTTCTGGCCTGCTGTCTCTTCTGTGCAGCGTTTATATGGAGACACCTCCCAGAGATAAAGAACCGGACGATCCTGGAAATCACAGAGGACTTCCGAAGAATGCACGCTCCAAAACGAGGTGTGGGCAAAGGGTGCATATCTGAGGCCAAAACCCAAGCCATGAAATCAACAAAACTCTGACAGTGTTTCTGGGTATTTTCAGCATTTGAAAAGCAAATGTGCACTGGTGTCATCCATCTAACCAGGAGTTTTATGATTTAAAAAAAAATTTTACACCAAACCTCCAACCTTTAGAAAACATTAATAACCGAGTCCCTTTTCTGTAGCATTAAATGGTATGAATAACAAACTAGCGGAATTTAATTAAGGTGAAGCAGGGCTGGAGCCGGGGTGGTCGGGGGTGAGCAACCGGACAGGGAATCGAGAGGTAGAGTTAGGGTCACGTAACCAGGAGGGTCGGAGCTGGGGTGGTTAGGAACTAGTAACCGGACAGGGAATCGAGAGGTAGAGTCAGGGTAACGTAACCAGGACGGTCGGCGCTGGGGTGGTTAGGAACTAGTAACCGGACAGGGAATCGAGAGGTAGAGTCAGGGTCACGTAACCAGGAGGGTCGGAGCTGGGGTGGTTAGGGACTAGTAACCGGACAGGGGATCGAGAGGTAGAGTTAGGGTCACGTAACCAGGAGGGTCGGAGCTGGGGTGGTTAGGAACTAGTAACCGGACAGGGAATCGAGAGGTAGAGTCAGGGTAACGTAACCAGGACGGTCGGCGCTGGGGTGGTTAGGAACTAGTAACCGGACAGGGAATCGAGAGGTAGAGTCAGGGTCATGGAGCCAGGAGGGTCAGGGCTGGGGTTGTCAGTCCGAGGATGAAGACTTCAGACACAGAGCAGGAGCAGAGGGAGAGTCGAGGACAGGAGTGGTAGGCATGGGAACAGGGCAGGGCAGATCAGTGACCTGTACTACGAAGCGGGGTTACTGGCTTATCGGGGTAACTTGTCAGATTTAAGGTAGTCTGGGCAAAATGTAAGTGAACGAATATGAAGTCCATTTAAACTGTGGTTCCTTAAATCCGACACGTTACCCTGATAAGCCAGTAACCCCGCTTCATAGTACAGGCCACAGGGCTAGCCAAAAGACAAAGGTTAGCTCGCTCAGTAAGTCTCATGAGAACACTCGACAATACCTGGCATTACATTTCTCCTGCATTATTAACATGACATTAATATAATCCTATTACAGATATTAATTTAGTGTTATTTCAATGTTGTGAATATACAAATCTATGCAAAAGTCTTAGTCAAAGAAAATGATCTGTAAATGATCTGCACATCGGTATAAAACTGATATTATGTCTGTTAGTGTGTCAGCTTTGCCATTTCAGAACCTCTTTTAATGTCACCCCAGAATTTGCAGTAACCGTCCAATACACCCATATATTTTTTGACTCAACCACCACCCCACCTTGTTTGGCTAATCCATATGTCATTTATTAACTAATTTCACTGATTAATTAATTAATTGAACTGAGGGTAAAATTTAATGAATACCTACAATAGCTGGGAGACCCCTAAGGAGAGGTTTGGGAGCCAAAGCGGAGTTCATCTAGCTAACTTTTTGGAAAACAGAAGAAATTCTTATTTATTTTTTATAGTGTTACTGATAATTTGAATATGTTCAATAGTATTTTTTCCTGAGCAAATATACAGGTAATCCCCAGATGAACAGCCTTAAACATCCGAGTGCCTAAGGTTTTTACACACTATTGTATAAACCGTATTGACTCCATGAAACGTTTTAAAGATAAAAGCACACTGCATGCATGCATAGGAACAGCACGATAACTCCTGTCGTCTCATGCTGCCCTGTCTTCCCCCCTTATGTAATAAGACAATTTATCTATCAGCATCTCTCCCTCGCCCCATGTGTCACGCACGCCCGGCAGTTGTTCTGTAGAAAGTCTGCCCAGTTCAGGGCTATGACATCATAGATCATTTCCAACCAGGGGGTGGGTGAGGCAGAGGTGCAAGCCCATAATTTTGGACTTTAATGCTACAACGACCTGGCTGTTTTTGCAGACCCTTTGTTGCCACACCAGGACATGGGTGGGAGGTCCCTGTCTCATTCAGCTAAATGAGGAGGGGGTTCCTTAAAATGTCATTCATACTTCTGAAATATTACCACCATGACGTTATGCATCTGTGGGTTGTGTTGTGATCTAGGTCCAAACTATATCCATCAGCAAGACTTTTGTGGGGTCATCTGACCTGCAGGTTCTGGGATCTCCATTTATTAGCTGTATTAAACCATTTATTAGCTGTATCCGTGTTTGCTTCGTTCCTTGAGCCCATGCTCTCTCGTCTTTTCCGACTGAGTGAGCGGAAGTCCAGACGAAAGCAGCACAGGCTCGACACCAAACGCAAGGCAGGTTATCGTGGACAAACAGCCTTCTATTTTTATACATGATGGGTTTAATGGATAGGCTCTGGTGCAATCAGGAAAAGGCTTTGTTCCGCGGTGATCGCGTGACTGGAATCAAAGCCATCGGTAATCAGATCACCAAAGACAGTGGCAGACTACCCTTCACAAGCTTACGCAGCGATGCACTTTTTAAATGTTGTTCCTTATCAACAGATAACTGCAAAAAGCCAATTATAATTTTACCCATATGTATAGTACGAGAGCAAAGCTATGTAATAAAGCTTTTACTAACTTGTATATGTGCTTGCTATTTTCATTTATGCATCCCGATATTTACTGAAGCTGTTTATAATTAGTTCCTTTTACCTTACGACCACATACGTAGTGACTGGTCCTTAATTTAAAACACTACATCCTTTACCACTACCCCGCTTAGTGTCCAAAGTAGGAAAATATTTTTTAATGTTTCGATATCTTATGAGATCCGCTGCTTCCTTCTGTCCTCGGAAAAATGGCTGGTCGTACTGTACGTGTGTCACTTGTGCTAAACGGCGGTGTTGCTGTCAGAGCACAGGAACGACTCTATATGAAATCGATCTGCGCGGGATTAGTCGGATATGCGGTGTCCACGTGAAGTGTGGCCTAGGCGTGTATTATAGGGAGCGGGCTAAAAATATAAAAAGGACGGGTTCAGATCGTGCTTTTATGGTGCCAATAATTTAAGCAACAGAGTCTGAGGATGCTCTGGGTGTAATTGTAAGGCTCCGGGCTCGCTGCCAGGCTTTCGTAGGACAATCTCAAAGCCCAATTTAAGGAATTTGGGTTTGTAGCCCACTTCACTCATATTCCCAGTACCTCCATCTGTTGTTAATAAACGTAAACCCGGACACCGTCGCCACAATTGCGACTGAAACTGTATTTATTTGACTATTCATACCGTATTTAATCCGGTGCATAGGACTTAGGTACAAAAGGTATACGTCTTATGACTTGCTTGCGTCCTGATAAGCAGAAGCCAGGATGCCCGGAGAACGTGCGTTTGCTTCGGCTGTCCGTGTCCCCCTTCGTGTGTGCGCATTCCTGATAACTTAATCTCTGCGTGTAACGCGGATCCGCGCACCGACTCCATCCAAAATAAGCCAGCATAGGGTCCACACCCTCGCCGCTTTTCGACACGTCCAGACCACACCGCGCTCGGGGAGGAGTTGTTTACAGACGAAAGCCCAACAAGAGGGGACGTAATTCACTTTTGTCCTGGCGCAGCCCTCTTATCTCATATAAACCCCCGAGACCCTGCAGTTTGGACCGCGGTTGTGAACAGGAGGAGACGAGAGGTCGTGAGAAAGGGGGAAGGTTTCGACATGGGGAGCATTTCCACCGAAACCGGGGAAAATACCGGCGAGTCGGTTCGCATGCCGCTGCCATCGGATCCCAAGACTGGTTCGCTGAAAAGGGATTACCAGCACAGGTGAGGAGTCCGATGCACCGGGAATTAGGAAAGATCGCCGCTACTGGAGCGCCCCATTCAGTGACACGCATTAAGAATACCTGCCATTCATTTTCATCATTTACAAAAGATCCCCACGGTCTAGATCTGCACCGCCTGATTTGGGACAATCTTTTGATTTTGTCCCTATCTATATTAAAAACAGTACCCCGCATATATTTAATTTATGCGGTTACATACACCAATTGATCAGCACTGGCATTTAGTCTGATTTAATCAGTTACTATTTGCTGTCATTATTCTGTTTTCAGAGCCGTGCAATGATTCCACTAAATAAACTTTGTTTCCGAGGGAAGTTATAGTAGCACCACATGATTAACACGTTTTATTGCTCAACGAATATGAGCAAAAAGCATCATATAGGCGTTATTTCATACGCTCGAAATAAAATAAGCGCCTTGAATGGTAATCTTTGCGTCATGACATAATTCGTGTTTGGCGATCTTGATTCTAACTTCGAACTCTTTGAACTCATGAACTAAAATCTGACCCCTTGCACTGAGAATAAAGACCTATCGTCTAACACGTACGTCTCAGGGCAAATAAATTTATGATTTGAGGTGGAGCTTGCTGGCCGAAGATAAAGTGAATCTCGTGTTTAATGGACGTTTAAATGAGATTAGTTAATAATTTAGTAAATCCGATGCAGATCCTGTGACTTGAAATATTCACAGCGTACAAGAAGATTGTGTTGTCTTTTCTGCCTGTGTTCTTGTATTCAAAGTTTACAAGAGAAAAATTATGAAAAATATTATTTTTGCCGCATTGTTTAACATACCCTGCGAATGTGTCCAGGGTAATAGGGGCATCGGAGCGGCATGGATATCGCGGCAGATTCAACGGGTGCGCCACTAAAGTGGGGCCCGAGAATACGTAAGATTTTATAATATGGGGGGGAGGGGGGCAAGGTGACTTTTTGTTTGGGGGCCCAGAATTTCTAGGTACTCCCCTGTAGATGAGGGGTTAGAAGGTGGATGGATGGATAATTAAACTTACATACATCTGTATGTGTCTGGGACACATTTGATGCTTATGTTTGGATTGCGAGTGCTGCATTCTGTTACATGAGGCTGGCCTCTTTGATAAGTATTGATTAGGCTGAGTGTGTATTCTTACGAGTTTTTGGTAGTAGAACAAGCAACCTAAATAATTTTCTATAAAAATTAGCTGGTAATTTGATATAATGGAGATTGCAATATTGTGGTTCTGACCAGAGTTGTGACAGACACTCTGTGTGGGATAACGCTGATGTTATAAGGCGCATGGCATAGTGTCATGGCATAGTGCACTGCCTCGCACCCCTGGGCACCTGCCCCCTCTGTCTGCCCGCCTGCGCGGTAGGCCGGTAGAGGATGGATGGATGGAAATGGCACTATTTTATGCTGGATGGCAGTAAATGAACACCCCAGGAGTCCCTTGTTGGGGGGCTGGTTCCTGCTGCTGTGTGTGCTGCCCAGGTACGTGTCAGACCATGTGGCCACCATCTTGTAAATCATTAAATAGGCTGAACATTATTGACCGGGTGGGGGGGGGGGAGAGGGAGATTGGAGGGGTTGGAGAGGGGCAGACTTTACCTTTTAGGTATTGATAGGTGCATATGTGATATGTGATAGGTGGATAGGATAGAGTCAGACCTGAGTTAGCTGGGGCTAAAACACTTTTATTATTCATTTTCATAATAATGACTTATTATGAATATATGCAGAACCTTTAGAATATCTTGCATGAAGACAGATGAGGTATGTAAAATTTAAATTTAGGTCCCACCTCAGTTTGCAATAAACTAAAACATCTTTGAACACTGAGCTTGAAAATTGAGGAGCTCGTGTAAAAAAAAAGAAAGTGCATTTTATGTACGAGTTCAAGACATGGCAAGTACACGATTTGGAATCTCGGAATAATGGACCTTAAGCCTAAAGGAATGCATGTCCCATGGGACTTGATCATGGGAAATTTGGATCCCGACACTTTCGGAAATAGTTTAATAATAAATTCTCAGAGGTCCCACTGGACTGGACAGATCATATGGAATATGGATTTCCTGCTGGTAGACATTCTGCTCCCTGGGGGCTTGCCAGGGATGTAGTTTAACTTGCAATTTGACTAAGCTGACCTCTGCTCTCTGTCTGATGTTAAACTGCACGCCATGACGTTTTTATAGACATTATAGCAGTTTGCGTGTGTTTCAATCACCTCCAGGTCAACACGATGTTCTCCAGAGCATCTCTATTCTCCTGTTTCCTCCCCCCCACAGTGCACAGACAGCAGATGATCATCAGCGTGGGCCCCGGTTCACCACCTGTGCAGGGGGGGGGGGGGGTTGTTTCAGATCCATGGGCATCTTCGTGGGTTCGTGTTATTGTCGCGGAAACAGAGCTGGCGCATAGCACTAGCTGGATCAGTCCCCAATCTCTCTCCCCCCCC
>JAODJU010000119.1:8191131-8202580 GCA_026776725.1 Gnathonemus echidnorhynchus
GACCTCCTTCCCCCCCCCCCCCATCCCCCCACTGTGTTAACGTGACAACGCGAATGGCTCTGTGCATATGGGGAGGGTGTGATAAAGCCAGGACTCGCTGTCAAGATGCGATAGATACCCACTGCAGAGTACGTGGCTCAGGGCACTGACCCCACCCCAGCCTGTCACACGGGAGCCCCGCCCCTGCATAGGCTCCTCCCACTTTGACGCTGCTGTCAGATGATGTTGAGGGCACTGGTACACTGCATGAGCCTCATCTCTGGTGCTGGAGCTGGAATTATGTGTGACGCCCTGGTACGGTGTCAGAGGGCAGAAGTGGAAAGAACTGCTGAAATCTATGTGAATCATTCGGCTGTAAATACCAGTTAATAAAGGACCAGGCTGTACTGTGTAACTGTAGAGATAACTCCTGCTAATTGTGGTTATGCAACATATTGCACTCATGCTATTGATATACATTTATTTAATTACCTGACAACTTTATTACAAGCAGTTTGCAAATTCTGACAAATATATATATACCTGGGTATTTTTCTGGGATGGTTCTAATTGGCTGCTCTGCATTAATGAGAACTAGATCCCTGGTTTGGACATTCAGGTTACACATCCATATGATGAACCACCTCTGGACAAACAGCTGCATGCTAACTGACGCAGTAATTAACTACTAGCTAATTAGCTGTTGGCGGCACACAGTACTTTGTGTGGCGGGGGTGGGGGGGCATGCTGTAAGTGGAGGTCTCAGTGCAAGATAATGTCATCGGAGGACCCTGTTTACTCCCCCTGCAGAGAAGAACCTTCCTTAGCTGCTGGATAAATCATACCATTCAGTTAGTGCTGAAAGTGAACCGAATTTGCAATTGCAAATATTTAATTAGCAATTAATTAGTAATAAGTAGTTTGGTTTCAGATTCATTTATGTAGTTTCAGATTTTAGCTTTAAATTCATTTTAATAATCCATTCAATATTATTTATTAGATAAAAAATATGAAAAGTAGGATGTAAGTTTAAACAGACCTGACAATCTGTAAAACCACATTGAGCAGCCTGGTACCTGCTAGGAGTGCTATGCTAATATACCTTCACTGTTCATCTGGATGGTCAGATCTGTATATAAGGGTTTGAATGGATTAAAGCAGTCAGATTTAAGTGGGCTGACTGGTTTTCCTGCTGGGACCAGCTGAGGGATCCGAAAGCAGAGTGGTCTTCAGGGCTCTGGCCTCCCACTGCATCAGTGGTCGCCATCCATCCATCCATCCATCTTCTGTAACTGCCTGTCCTATTCAGTGTCGACGGGGGTCCAGAGCCTATCCCAGAGACTGCAGGCGCAAGGCAGGGAATAACCCAGGACAGGGCACCAACCCACGGCAGGACACACTCACACACTCACATCGCAGGACACACTCACACACTCACATCGCAGGACACACTCACACACTATTTACTCACACACACATGCACACCTACAGGCGATTTGGTAGCCCCAGTCAGCATGTTTTTGGACTGTGCGGGAAAAATGGAGTCCCCAGAGGAAACCCCACAGCAACACAGGGAGAGCATGCAAACCCCACGCACACGGAGTCATGGCCGAGGCTCGAACCCTGGTCCTGGAGGTGTGCTAACCACTGCGCCTCCATGCTGCCCCCTATGCCAGCTAGTTAGTGTGAATAGCATCCGGTGTAACTCGTTTTCCGGCAGAAACATAGATAAAATCTTTGCAGAGCTTTTAATTGAATCATTACAAAGGATTATTTACTGAGGCCTTTTCCGGCAAACTAATGAAGGTAGCTGTAATGCTATGATACTAAAAAGCTCTACTTCATTATAAGCTTAAACACAGAATGTGATTTGGACGCTTATGCAGCCGGTTTAATCAGCCAGACTGTCCCGGAAGCTTCTCTGCCATAGATCTTTGAATGCATAATATGCTTAATTCTGTTCACTCTTTCAGTGTTTTTGTGAACCGGAGCCTGGCGCTGGAGAATGTGAAATGTTTTGGCTTTGACATGGACTACACCTTAGCCCGTGAGTGCAGGCATCGCCGCTGTTATGAGAGCCGTAATTATGCTGTTCTATTCTGTAAAATGAATGAATGTCTATATTGGTAAAATGGTTGCTTTTTATTTTCATGGTAATCAGTCATAATAAACTCTGTGTGTGTGTGTGTGTGTGTGTGTGTGCTGGTGTGTCTTTGTAAATATTATATTGTGGGGACCAGATTTCCCCACAATGTGATAAAAAGCTGTAACTTTTTAACTTGTGGGCACTTTTTTCAGTCCCCACAGGATAGCCTCAATTTTATAAAAAATCTGTGAAAATTAAAAACGGCAAGAGTCTTGCATTTTGTTTGGTTACTTATGGTTAAGATTAGGGCTGGGTAGGGGTTAAGGGTGTCATAGGTACGGTTAGGATTATGCCCATAGAAATGAATGGAGAGTCCCCACAAAGACATGAATATGTGGACTGTGTGTGTGTGTGTTTGTATGTGTGTGTGTGTGCCATTCCCAATGTTCTTGTTAATTTCCTTTGAATTCTGTAGTTTATAGTACAAGTTTGTAATGTTGGGGGGGTGGTTTTAAATCCCAGCCTTAAGGCCATGACCCACCCCACAGGCTGTAGAGCACTGCGACCCATTTGCAGTGTATCTATAGATCCCTCTGGCCTCGCTGACAGCCCATGTATCCACTGCAGAGTACAAGTCCCCGGACTACGAGGCGATGGGCTTCGAGCTGCTGAGGGACAGGCTGGTGTCCATAGGCTACCCACATGAGCTGCTGCAGTACACATATGATCCCAGTTATCCCACACGGTGAGCGCCCCCTGCTGGACAGGGCTCTGCCTCTGTTTTACCACCATTGACACGATCCAGGATTTTTGCTGATGAACCAGTAAAAACAAGCACATAATAAAGAGATGTTTTCCTTTACCCTGTGACAGCAATTTTATGCACTTAATTATATATTTGTCATATTTTTTTTCCAAATAGCTATTCACACCATTGCTACAGTGTGTTGACTGTTGACAGCTTATAGATCACTGTCTCCCCCCCAGAGGTCTAGTGTTTGACACCATGTACGGCAACTTACTGAAGGTGGACTCCCATGGTAACATCCTGGTTTGTGCCCATGGCTTCAGCTTCCTCCGAGGGTGAGGTGATACCGTAAAACGGCAGCGTACGATTGGTGCCTGACAGGCACATGACCAAGTCTCAGTTTGCAGCTGGAGACTAACTGCACGGAAAGCAATGTGTGTCCAGTATGAAATGCTAATTTTAAAATATTTCCTAACAAATACTGCAATAAAAATTATAGTACAGCAAAAACTGCCACGTGATTTAATTGCTAAATAATCCAATTATTACAAGTTTTGCAGATTTCGTGCTCTAATACTTTTGTTCCAAGGGCTAATGCGTGTGTTGTGATGTTGTAATGATGTTAATTATGAGTTAATTTTAGAATGGTTATGCTGACTCTTAATACCATCAGCTATGACTTCAAACCCACAGCATTCATGCGCTGACAGCGATTTTGGCAAATTGTACGGCTTAATACTAACAAGCTGTTACATGCCAGAGATGTTGACAAAGGTTAGTCAACACTAGTGAAGCAAGGACTCAATATGATAATTATTTCTGACATATTTGCAATAGGAAAGCAATAGTGGAGATGCTTCTTTGAGGTCTTCAGAGAGTTTCTATGAGAATGATGATTCATTACTCCATAACTGATCTGGAACTTTCTTTTATCTAGTAAGGAAATGTTGACAAGACAAAATATGGAGATGAAGAATTTGTAGGCAGTTAGGTCAGAGACACTTTTTCATTTTTTATATCTCTTTGCTTTGCCAGTGGCGAGCAAATGCAGGCATGTCATGTCTGATACAGACAGTGTTTTCCAGCAGACACTGATGAAGCAATGAGTATTTGAGTTGGTTTTTCTATGTTGAAAAATATACAAGGGACCAAAATAGCAGGTCTGTATTACGGCCACAAGTATTCCCTTGAACTACAACAGATGAGACGACCAGCCTGGGAACAGTAATGTGTATTTATATCTTACACCTGGTGAAAGGGCTTTGGACCGGAGATCCAGCAGCTTGTGTTTGTGTCACTCTCTCTCTTTCTGCATGAGTGAGGAAATTTTCTAAGAAGCCAGATTCTCTGTTTTTACCCACCTTCCACCTGATCTGTAAATCTCAGACATGTTTTCGGAACCTCTTCTTCATCCTATATCTGGAATGATGAAAGCTCCCAGCTTTCCAGGCCTTAAGAGGCAGCTCCCCAAGTGGAATCGCAGTCTGAACCCAGAGCCTTTGGCTCGGTTCTGATGGAAAATGGCCCATTACCTCATATCCCAGGCTTCTCCCAGAGAGGACTGGATCTGGGTCACCACTGGTTTGCTCCCCCCAGGCATGAGAAGCCCCAGCATTCCAGCTAGTGACAGGAAGATTTGTCCGTCATGGGCTTTCCACGCTCATGTTACTGTGAAAGTCCAGATATCCATCTGCAGTGTTCAGTGTTCTCTCACTGGTCATGTGACGTGTTTGATCAGGTGAGAAGGACACCATTTATTTAGAGTCACTCCAAGAATGTTCTGTGGGTGCCGAATCAATGTTCGCGATCATCACTAGACGTAACTGGCTTGGCTCTCACCCGCTGCTCCTTTATTCCCAGGTCAGAGATGCAGGAGTTCTACCCAAGCAGGTTCATTCGCAAAGACAACACTGATCGCTACTACATCCTCAACACCCTCTTCAACCTCTCAGGTAGCCTTCTTTCCTGTTAAACATACATTCTTTTGTAAGCTTTATTTAACTGGAAACATCTCTATTCTGCTTCTTCAGTGTGTTACTGAGACACATTGGTCTAACATAACAGCCTTAACAAGTAAAGAAATAGGCATATAGCACTTGGAATATGACAAAAACAATGCAGTGATCAATGTTAAAGTATTTACGATGGGGGACCTCAAAGAGAGAATTTATTTTGTTAGGTAGTAAAAGTGTGTCTTGTTATAGGAAGGTTCTGTCCTCTCCCAATGTGTAATTCCTTCAGGGAAGTGTTCTGTCTCCTTCAATAATTAGTTCACAATAATTAGCATCTCCTGAAGGGTCTGTAAAAGTTCTGACACTCTGCAAAGTCACAAATACATGAAGAATTAGTCAATGGCAGATGTTTGCTCCATCAGCACCCCCTATGTGCCTGATTCGCAATGGCGAGGCTGGAATGCTTTTTCGCATTGTGTTTTCTCTTTTTTTCAGAAACCTACCTGTATGCTTGCCTTGTTGACTTTTTCACCAGATCTACCAGATACACCAAGTAAGTTCCTTCTCCTCATCCTAGACGGCTTCCCACTCGTCCTACATCATCCATGACCCTTTTCATCTGTGTCTTTCTCTCTCGAGTCTGCAGAAGGGCTTTCAGCACGGCGACCTGTTCATGTCTTTCCGAAGCATGTTCCAAGACGTGCGGGAAGCTATGGACTATGTCCATGAATCGGTAAGCGAGTGATTTAGTCCAGGTCACGTGGAATACAGACTTCAAAATGGCTGACCCTTCAAACATATGAAAATGGGAAACTATGGGTCTGACACTTTTAAATTTCCCTTCATCATGTCCTTTACCGAGATTGAAAAGCCGAATTCTTTATTTCCTGCTTGTGTAATGGAAAGTAATGCAGAGTCTGTTAATGTCCGGCCTTTAATGATGGGTGGTCTGCATCGGGTAAATGTCCATCTCGCCTTGCAGGGCAGCCTTAAGGAGAAGACCCTGAAGAACCTGGAGAAGTACGTGGTGAAAGATGTGAGTGACAGCATGCAGACAGCTTGCCTTCTGTTGTGAGCTGGGTTGGAGATGAAAGAGAGCAGAGGACAGAGCCCTGCTTGATGCTTAGCGTTAAAGAGGCCTGCATTGTGGGGGGGCGGCGGTAGAGGCATAACTGCCGGACAGAACCCTGCTTGATCCTCAGCATTAAAGAGGCCTGCATTGTGGGGCAGATCTGAAGCAGGACTATAGTGTGGACTAAGGCTATAGTGAATGTAGCTTAGCAGAAATGAGAACCATGTGACCTGTCTCCTATAGCCCCGCCTCCCGCTCCTCCTCAGCCGCATGAAGGAGGTGGCCAAAGTGTTCCTGGCCACCAACAGCGACTACAACTACACAGAGGTGAGCTTCTGTTATGCACATGCTTCTCTATATGCACACTGTCTCTGATTTAGGACAGTAACGAGCATGTCTATGCAAACAACAAAAACATGATGTGGCATGACATAAAAATAGCAAAAGCTATTTTGGCTTAAAGGGGAAATGAGATGTGGGTTTCCATTGCTGCCAGTTTGTACAGACATGTGTGAAGTGTACTGCCCTCTGGTGGCTCTCCTGTGTAACAGCATGATTTGAACATACATCCAGGTTGTTTATGGATGGATCAGAGCTCCGTCAAAAACATGGATTTATTCCCTCTGACATTATGAACCAAAGGGGATCTAATGTTCTGTATTGTCAAATTCCTCACAGGCTATCATGAGCTACTTGTTTGATTACCCTCATGGTCCCAAGGTAAGACAAAGATAATCAGTCACTCTTTTCTCTCCTTCTTCAGTTCCTGTCTTTCTCTCATTTTTCTGTTCATCTCTCCTTTCCTCTATCTCTCGCGACCATCTCACGTTCGTCTTTCCCCTTTAGCAAATCATACCTTCTCACATCGTTTGTTGTCCCTCACACAGCACGACTGGACGACCTTCTTTGACCTGATTGTCGTGGACACCAAGAAGCCTCTCTTCTTTGCGGAGGGCACTGTACTCAGGCAGGTGGACACGGTAAGACTTTAATAACTACTGACTCAACAAGATAATCAATCACATTCAGATGGACAACATATAGCTGTATGTTAGAGCTGCATTTTATTTTAAGTTATTTAGCAAATAAATCCATTAATTAGTTAAGATCAGATAAACCAATCATCACAAAGACATGGCCTGGTGATATTACATGTACAACAAAGCATGAAGCGTGATCTAACCCAGGAACCTAGAAGTGAAAATATATCATAGCTACAAACCCCATGGCACTCATACTTATGAACTATGAACTAAGGACCAGAGAACACAGACCCCTGCTGTAACCAATAACAGGCTACTGAAGGACTGTCACAGAGAGTGAGTGAGAATCTCCATAAGCTCTGGGTGCGCTAACATGGTTGCCTTGCACTCACAGCAAACAGGAAAGCTACGAATCGGGACATACACAGGGGACTTGCAGCCAGGCACAATCTACGCTGGAGGTACGTAACTGTAGATATCTTGCTTTGGGTTCCAACAAGCACTCCTTCAGAGGTTTTCTGAGGATGTTAAGCAGATAATTATGGTATACTCTGCTCTAGCAGATACTAGTATTATAGTATGCCCAATAAGACCATGAATGGACAAACATGGATCAAAAGAGCATCTGCAAACAAAAAGACAGGAAGCCCCCCTGTAAACAGACAAGAGCACTTATAAACAAACAGACAGAAAGGCCACCTGTAAACAAACAGAACGAGCACCTGTAAACAAACAGACAGAAATGCCATCTGTAAACAGACAGACAGAAAGAGCACCTGTAGACAAATAGACAGCAATGCCACCTGTAAACAGACAGAAAGAGCACATGTAAACAAACAGACAGAGCACTTGTAAAGAAGCAGACAGAAAGGCGAATTATAAACAAACAGACAGAAAGGCTACCTGTAAACAAACAGACAGAAAGGCGAATTATAAACGGACAGAAAGGCAAATTATAAACAAACAGACAGAAAGACGAATTATAAACAGACAGAAAGGCGAATTATAAACAAACAGACAGAAAGGCTACCTGTAAACAAACACATACACAAAACTGCATGCCTCCTCTCCTTGTGCTTTGTCTTCTGTTCCTCTTTACACACTCACCCCCTTTCTCTGTCCAGGTTCCTCTGACATCATATGTGATCTGCTTGGGGTCAAGGGCAAAGACATCCTGTATGTGGGGGACCACATTTTCGGGGACATCCTGAAATCGAAAAAGAAGCAGGGCTGGAAGACGTACCTGGTGGTCCCTGAGCTGGCGAGGGAGCTGCAGGTGTGGACAGAGAAAAGCCGTGAGTAACACCGGCCGCACTGTGAGCACAGAGCCTCACAGAGCCTCACAGAGCCTTTCTGACCAAAGATCAAACCCCTGACTGATTTTTCACTTCACACTTATATGGATGTAATGAAACAGTGACTACAGAGGGACTGCCTTGACTGACCATGCGCCTGTATTATGTACTGATATTGTGATGTTCTGACCACAAGGTGACCATCAGGTCTGACCGCACATCCCACTTTATACAATTATAAAGTCACATTGAGTTATTATTATTATCAGCCAAATGCATCTGGGTCGTTTGACGTCCATTTGACCTCGAAAGAGGCGACCTGACGTGACCCTCTGTTTTACCAGAAATGTTTGAGGAACTGAAGACCCTTGACGTGTTCCTGGCTGAGCACTACAAGTGAGTGACCAGCGTCAGCCCAGATGAAATCAAGGGGATCTATTTGCAGCCTGACTGGGGGTGGGAGCAGAAGCTGGGGTAGGAGTGTGTGTCAGCAATACCAGCGAGGTCTCCTTCTGTTTCCAGAAACCTGGACAGCGGGAGCACAGAGTGTCCGGATATCAGTATCATCCAGACGCGGATCAAGGTGCACTACACTGCCCTACGCACATCCACACGCGCACACACTGAGCTGTCTCAGTCACTCCTCACTGCCCCTGTGGACGTGAGCGTGACCGGCTCTCGCACGTTTGCAGAACCTGACCCGCAGAATGGACCTGTGCTACGGCAGGATGGGCAGTCTACTCCGTTACGGCTCTCGTCAGACGCTCTTCGCCAGCCAGCTGATGCGCTACGCAGACCTCTACTCCCCCTCCTGCCTCAACCTGCTCTACTACTCCTTCAAATACCTCTTCAGGGCCCCGCCTCTACTGGTGAGTCCTGACGGTGACCCCCATTGAAGCTGTTCTTTACGGATGGGATATCGATCTCGAACACCCTGACCTCACCGTTTCAGAGTCAAACTGCTCACTGACGATGCGTGACGAATAACTGACGGTTGTGTGTGACCACCCTCTCTGTCCTAACAGATGCCCCACGAGTCCAATGTAGACCACATCCCCCTTGACCTCCCCGTGTTCAACTCTTCCATCACCAACCATGTACTGACGCTCACAGATGCCAAGGTAGTCACATGACGGTGATAAGATGCACATCTGAGAGAGCAATAATGCGCTCATCTAGGACAAGCATCGCAATAAATGCCTAAACACTAGAGCAGCTGCGCTGTCGGTGGGGATCACAAAGGCGATGAACTACAAGTCCATGTTAACTCTTTATAATATGTAAATTATGGGATTTTTCTGAAGTGATGTATTGAGATTTCACTTCCTATTACTTCTTATCTCCATCCAGAGGAAATGCGAGCAAGGGAAGATGGAAGAAAGAGAGAATTTCTGACTGGGGAGTCACACTTGGGAAAGTCTGGGACCTTCCTGAGGGACAGGGAGGCTCTGTGTGTCTGCGTGTGCGTGAGTCTGTGTGCCTCCCATGCATGGAGACAAACCAAGGAAGACAGAGGGAACCTCTCTGAAAACTCATCATCATCATCCCCCTCCCTCATCGTCATCCTCATGGTATGACACACAAAACTGTGGCAGGCAACCCCGAGGAGGGCAATGGAAATATCAGTCATAATAGCTAGATTAAAGGTGACACAGGTGACAGTTTTTTCATTACTAGCTGATTGCTGGTTGGTGCCCAGAAAAAAACTGGGTCTTATGAAATCTTAAAATACCCACTTATAAATGAATAACATGCATTCAGTGTTTATATAGATTTCAGCTTCTACTGTTTCAGAATTATATTTTGTTGCTCAAATATTTAAAAATAGCAGCAACATTTGTTGCCATTTTTGTAAATCTTTAATTCAGATATTACTATTTTTAAAATAAAAAGTTACGTACAGAGTAAATGCATGTCAGCATAGCGATTTTTCTACAAAACTTTCGAGTAACGATTTCATTTTACAAAACTAAAAAATAAAATGCAAAATATAATATTTTGATGATAAAAAATGGAGGTAATACATAAATTGCTCTTTGCAGCTTTTTCTGTTGTCTTCACTTGGAACATTTTGTTCACCATTTTGTTGCCCCCTGCTGGGCAGTCTTCAAAGCTACAGTCTCAGTGGACACGGTCCCATGAGCGTACTGTACTCTGCCTGCAAAGTAAGCTGCAATGCAGCAAAACGTGTGTATTCCAACATCAGTTAGAATGAAAACCAAAGATGCCGAGGAAAACAAGAAGAAACGATAAACTCAGAACTCCTTATAAATGCAAAACGTGAAACTGGAAGTACGCCAATATTACTGTACGCAGAAGATAGTTATCTGACTCCAAGCAGCCCAGGAACATCCAAAGTGCATCTGTGAGTGTGGATTTGTAGATAGTACAAAGTTTTATGCGTCTCCACCTATAATGCATTCCCGATGTAAATAGGAAATAGATATATACGTCAGGATATTTTTATACAGAATTTAATAAAAAGCAGGTGTGAACTGGCAACATGAATTTGCCGATGACCTGGGGAACACGCCGAGGTCGACAGACGGGTTAGCCCCCCTGGTATACAGGCCGTATAACACCGGGTTTGGGGCAGAAAAACCGGCCCACCGGGGAAATTCTCGAACTTCCTCTTTGTGCCTGATAAAATGATTTAGATTTATTAATATAAATAAAAACAGCGGTGTAAATGAACTGCAGCTAGAACATATTTCAGTAATAGCTGTATATAACCGAGTCCTTTTCCTGCAGACGTTCTAAACTAACCGTGACATTACTAACGTTGTGTTGAATTGTGTTCAGGGGCAATAGGTGGCAGTATTATGACACACGTGTGAGTTGAAATGATAATGAAATTGGTTGTATATTTGGTATTCCTGTTTTTAAGAATTAATAAAGCAAAAAAAAAAGAAAACTATTTCGGTGTCTGTTTCCTCTCAGTGATCTTACAATACTACAATGAATTTAAGTGTTTATATGATCATCATCAATCGTTGCTAATTAAAAATATATGTATGACGGCGCTTAATAAGAACTATGTTTATATCAAAACCTTACGAACAATTCGCTGTGTTTAAGGAGATTTGATGAACGTGTGGAAAGGGACCGTGGGAGCGTCCGCGTTTTCCGTCTTTAGGCACAGGGTTCCCCTTCCCCAGGCACAGGGGCTCGCCCCGGCAGTTCCTGAACTCCCTTCGTTTGCCGCTCATTCGTTGTGTTTTCGCAATGTCCAACAGTAACAGGAGAGGGCGCCTGTGCGCCCAGGTGCCACTTAGGTAACAGTGGAATTCTATCCATCCATCACTCAATGGCTATACATAGGTCACAGAGAGGG
>JAODJU010000119.1:8215289-8231484 GCA_026776725.1 Gnathonemus echidnorhynchus
CGCACCCCCTCGCCGGGCATCCCACCCCCCCCCCCACTGCCTCTGCCCCTTGTCGCCTCCTCGCCGCCGCCGCTGACATGCCAGAGATCAGGATCCAGCAGCCATCCAGAAAACCGGAGAACATTACGTAAGATTGGGAGCATGTAACCTCCTGGCGATAGTGAACCGGGCTGCCAGACCGGACTGCCGAACGGGACCATCAACCCGGAGCATCAACCCGGAGCATCAGCCCGGAGCATCAAACCAGACTGCTCCTGTCTCCGGTTTTTGACGCCGCCAGGACCCAAGACTGGGTTCAAAAGGACCGAATCGGGGAGTAGTACTGCAGGTCAGAACAGCAGATGCGGCTGTGTGTGTGTGTGTGTGTGTGTGCACGCACGCGTGCAGATGTGTTTGTGTGTGTATGTATGTGTCTGTGTGGGTCATGTATATATTACACTGTGGGGACCAAATATCCCCACACCGTGATAAATACCTGTTATTTTGATGTCGTACGGACCATTTTTTTGATCCCCACAAGGAGAAATTCAATTTTACAAAAATCTCTGACTGCAATCAAAAAACTACAAATGCCAAAAGTCTTGTAATTTGTTTGGTTACTTATGGTTAAGGTTAGGGCTGGGTTGGGGTTAAGGTTGTTATTGTTGGGATTAGGGTTTTGCCGATAGAAATGAATGGACGGTCCCCACAAAGATATAGATACAAACGTGTGTGTGTGTGTGTGTGTGCTTTTGAACATTTAACCTCTGGCTGTTGTTCTTTGTTCGTACATTTGGTGATGTTGATGGTGTGAAATTGCACGCTCACTATTAGACATGGTAAACATGTATCTTCCTGCGGAGGTGCGAGAGGCCATATTTACATGCTGTCAAGGGTACAGAAACGCAGAGCGCACACAGATGGCTCCTTGCGGTGGATGTATGAGAGGCCAGCCTGGCTACACTGTGGTCATGGTGGACGTGCCGCGCCTGCTGGAACCTTCCGGAACCTTTCTCCGGGCACCGCGGTGACCCCTCACATTTGTTAGCGGCTCTGTGAATGAGCACAGTATGGAAACAGGTGAGGCGGGTTAGTATGTGAAAGCAGCACAGCCACGGTGGGGGAGTGGTGGTGGTGGTGGGGGGGGGCTCGCCTGCGTTCACTGCACTTGCAGGTTTTGCGGCTGCGCTCTTTCGAAGGGGGAGCAAGTGCGAGAACAAAGACGCTGGAAGACAGTTCGTCACAGGCGAGGCTGCTGGTGGCTTGTTTGGGGACGGAGCGTCAAATGGAAAATCAGCTGCCCCCCCCCCCTCCCCATGCTCAGATGTATGCGGGCATGCACACGCCGGACGTGGGGGCACCTGATCACTCTGAGACCGATTTTCCGTGGCAGGGGGGAGGTGACCTGTGGTGGAGTGAGGCAGGGGCCTTGTGGGGCATCATGGGCAGGCGCAGACGTAGCAGGTGTAACGCAGGCAGGCAGGCAGGCAGACCGCGGAGGAATGTGCTGGAAAGATTGTGAGCAGAGGCTGTGTGTGTGTGTGTGTGTGTGTGTAAGGGGGGGCAAGTTAGAAGGGCGCCGTTGGTAGTGTGGGAGGTGACGAGCGGGTGTCAGTCCCACCCCCTTCACTTTTAGTTTCTTTCTCATTTGGCGGGGGTGGGCATTGCATGTAATTAACCTGGATGCCTGCTGGGTCGGCGTCACCCATCTCTGTGTGGGCTGATCTTTCCATTTTCTTACTGCTGTCAACTGCTAATTTGTTAATTGTGTGCCTCCCTACGTGGGAATGTGACCGGGGGAAGGCGATGGAGGGAAGGACGTAAGCAGCTCTTTGAGGTTCTGTGTGTGTGTGTGTGTGTGTGTGTGTGTGGGGGGGGTTATATTACATTGTGATATATGTGCGATAATAACCTGTTATTTTGATGTTGTGGGACCATTTTTTCAGTCCCCACAAGGGGAGACTTGATTTGATAAAAAATCTGTGAATGCAGTCAAAAGTCTTAGATTTTGTTTGGTTACTTATGGTTAAGAGTTAGGACTGAAGAAGAGGTTAAGGGTGTCGTTGCTGGGATTAGGGTTTGCTCCAGGGAAATGAACAGAGTCCCCACAAGGGTATAATTACAAACCTGTGTGTGTGTGTGTGTGTGTTTATGTGTGTGTGTGAAAGCAGGTCTGCTACGAATTCCTGCTGTGGGCAGGACCAGCTCAGCCTGGCTTCCTCCCCCAGGGCCCAGCAGGCTAACCCCCCCCCCGGGCTAGCGGGGGCTCTCTGGCAGGAACAGCACGCTCAGCAGGGGGAGAAGCCCCAAGCGGTGTGGAGGGCAGCCTGGAACGATGGTTTTTGGACCCATGTGCATCCTCAGGTGACCCCCCCACCCCCAGTAGCTACCACAGGCTATCCCGGGGTGGATGGGGCGGGGAGGGGGGGTAGCGATCTGCTTCATTTCAGAGAGCCGTATCTGCCTCAGTCCATCAGCCAGACAGGAAGCCCTTGCCCAGCATAGATAGAGAGTGAGCTAACCACCTTGGTGTGGCCCTTGGGCACCCCTTCCTCTCCCCCCCCCCCCCGGGGCCCTCCTCGCCTACAGGTAGCAGCCCCTCCCTCAAGAGCCTGACGTTCAGTGTGTCATGTCAGTATATGAGTGAGCCCAGGTCTCCAAGTGACATTGTGGCTGGTGTGTGGGGGGGGGGGGGACTCTGTATGAATGAATGAGTGGAATGTTTCGGTTGACAACAGGGCATACATCAGACGCACCCCCCACCCCTCCGCAGCAGCCCTCCATGCCTGTAGTGGTCTGGTCTGTGTTCCTGAGAGCTGTCCTTGTCTGTGACCGCCCCCACCCCCCCATTTCCCTGCCACATCAACAGAGTGGTACGGCCGGCACTGAAGTCACAGCTGCAAATCCCAGCTGGCACAGCGGCCCCAGTCGGGTTGCGGGGGGGTGCTGTAGAGACGTGGCTAATGGAATCAGCCTACGTATATTTATGGGTCCTCAGCAAACTTGTTTACCAAATTAATCCCTCTGTCCCCCCCCCCACCAAAGCAACACAAAGTCACACATACACACACACACTCACACACATACACACACACACACACACACGCTCAACTAACACTCATTATCTGTGCAGTGACCTGCTGCATTTTTAAACAGAAGAAGCAGCTGCGTCATCAGAAATATTAAAAACTTAAGTACTGATAAAAATGCCTGACAGTGAGATGTATAGCATACAGAACCCACATGGATAACCCCCCCCCCCCCCTTTCAGGAAGGGGTTAGGGAGGCAGGGGCTGCACAAGCTGACCGGAAGCTGATGACTGTGAGCCCCCCCATTGAAAGTGTTTAATTTCAGCAAGGCTGGCAAACAAAATCTCTCTGCTTCCGTCCCCAGGCGCTTGAGCGACGCCCCCCAGCCAATCGCTGGCGGAGGATTATGCCAGAGCGGCCCGCCCCCGCGTGACAAGACTACGTGCATCCTGGGCATCCATCCTGCCAGTGCCCCCCCCTCGCTGCGGCCCGGAGAAGAGAGTCACGGAGGCTGAAGGGAGAGGAGCACGCCGAGGAGCTCACGCCTGCCCCGACCTGTTCTTGCCGCGGCTGAAAGACGAGGCCTATTTTTCGGCTCCAGAGCCTCTTAGCGTAAACGAGACGGGAGCAGAAGGTCAGAACAGACACAGCCTGACTCCCTATCCTGTGCGTCTCCCTGGGCCTGAGCGTGTCTCTCATCTTTTTATTGGTGCAAATACTGAAGCTTCCTGCCATAGTGTGACGTTCAACGTCCCAGAATCCCCTGCTCCAGCTGCCCAGAGCATTACCTTGGAAGGAGGCTCCATTGGCAGAGCAACACCAAGCGTCCTGTGATTTTCGGAGCTCCTCCTCCATTGGGCTGGGCAGCCCACGTTCCGTCAGGCCAGCACTACTGTCACCATGCACAGGGTCCTCGTCATCCCCCGCGTTCCCGCCAAAGGCTGATGGCAGAGAGGGTTTCACTGCGTTCCTGCCAATTTGCTGCCCTGTGCCGCAACTGGCCTGATGAGCTGAACTGAGTCTCCCCCCAATCGAATTCCTGCCCACCCTGCCGGCCCCGATTCTACTGAACGAATGTCCTGCCTGAGGCGCCAGCCCATGGCCATCCCCATGGATACGGTCAAGATCATCCAATCTGAGAAGTTCCCCCACGAGTGTCCCGCCCCCGTCACACAACCCCGCTACGCGCCGCCGCCTCGCGTGGCCTGGGACGGGGGCGGAGAGGGTGAGGTGATCGTGAACCAAGCCTGCGGCGACATGAGCCTGGACGTGGCTGTGGGCACGGTGGCCCCGCGGGCCCTCGTCTCACCACCACGCCCCCTGCCACCAGCACCCGCCCGCCGCGAGCGAGGCTACCTGTCCCAGCGTAAGACCAGTGCCACCGACATCTGCTACCACAGCCAGTTCCACTACAAGATGGACGACGTCATCGTGAACCAGTACGTGCTGCGCTCAGCCTCCTCATCCTCGGCCTCCGTGGCGGCTGCAGGGGGCGGGGCCACCTCGCCCTGCGAACCCCTGGACTGCCCCACCTGTGGCCACACCTACAACTTCTCCAGCAAGCGGCCGCGCATCCTGTCCTGCCTGCACTCGGTGTGTGAGGAGTGCTTGCAGATCCTCTACGAGTCGTGCCCCAAGTACAAGTTCATCTCCTGCCCCACGTGTCGCCGCGAGACCGTGCTCTTCACCGACTACGGCCTGGCCGCACTCGCCATCAACACCAGCATCCTGGGCCGCCTGCCGTCCGAGCCCGGCGCCACCGTGCAGTGGGGCGCCGACGGCGACCGCAGCTGCTACCAGACCGTGCGGCAGTACTGCCAATCCGCCTGCACCTGCCAGATGAGCAACCCTCTGTCATCCTGTGGAATCATGTAGAGGACCCTGGCCCCTCCCACATCTGACTCCGCCCCCGACCCCCTGACCACACCCCTTACACAGATATATCTATATATTTAATAGCGCTGGAAAAGACTAATGTGTAGAGGAACTATGAAGGATACACACAGCAGATGGGAATTATCTAATAAATGTATTTATGTATGGACTGCATCTCTCCCTGGATGTGTTTGTCGCTCTCTCTGATCTCTCTGGCAGGGATTTTCCTCCGGGCCCCAGGGTTACTTTGAGATCAAGAATAAAATCAACGAATTGCTCGATCCAGCGTTTCTGGAGTCATCTTGGTCATTCCGCCTAAAGTAGGAAGCAAACAGTTAAGCTGCACATCCAGAGGTCTGTCTAGCAGGAAATCTTTATCTGATCACTGGTACAGGCTGCGATGACGGCGGATGTGAGGAAGTAGGTGCTTATTGGCTGGTTTGCTCCGCGTAGCTGGGCTCTGCTCTCGAGGGAACTTCCGTTTCATCTTGGCCTTTGTGGGCCCATTAGCTGCTTCCGGCCAGTAATCAGTCCTAAATCCAGGCGGTTATAATCACACATCCTGATGGTTACCCTTGATGGCAACATGTGGACAGCCCTGTCCGTCAGAATGCAGGCATGTTATCAAATCAGATAAACTTCTACCACATGCCGTGTGATGTTGGCTGAGCACATAAGCTACATCCAGCTGGATTTGTCTCACATGAACTTATTTGCAGTTTCAGTCCTGGGAATGTCCTGGGGGTGCATGATCAACAACCATTTGTGGGTGGGATTAGAACAAAGAGTGACATCACACATGATAATTGATGGTTTATGAAAGTCCCGCCCACTGTGGGTCAGAAACTGTCCAATCACAGGCCTTTTAAAGACCATCTGACCATAGTACCAAATACGACTTATTTTATTTAAGAGAACAGAGGGTGCCATTTACAACAATAGATAAAAATGAGATTCACTGTGAATAAAAAGTCAAAATAAGGCTGGAGACAGGTGACTCAGGCATAGTTGTTCTAAGGTCCTGCTTTGCTGAATGAATGTACCCTTTGGCCACTTACCACCTGTTACATTAACTACATCACGAAAACAATTCAGTCCATGTTATAAATACCTATGTTACAATAACAGTGTCCTGATAACTACAGTCGTGAATGTGAAAATGACTTCACAGGTGGCATACTATTAGGGGCCGATGGGATAGATTTTCGTGAGTTTTCTATGCGTGTGTGTTTGGGATGGATGTCCTATAGAGCGAGACCTGCAGAACTGCACTTCTCACACGAGGAGTTCCTCCGTGGGAGGACGAGAACCTACTCATTTCACACCAGCTGGTGATGAAATTGGTCACACAGGGTCTGATAAAATCTAGTCCTGCTTTTGGCTGGGAACGACCAGAAAAGAATTCAGGTTAAGGAGGACAGCCAGTTGGGGGGGGGCAGGTGGAATGCCCCGCTTTCTAAACAGACAAGTTGAAGGTGGTTGACCAGGAAGGCTCCACTCCAACGCTCGTTAATACTTAATACTTAGTGGGTGAGGAATGGAGGAAATTAGTGGTGGAGCTTGACTTGACTCCAGTACAAACAGAACTTTTGACAGAACATACCATCATTGTTCATGATATGAAGGGGGCCTTGTTTTCCATCACTCAAACACCAAGCAAGTATTTGCACTGAATATAGTAGCATAAAATTGGTACTTTTATAAATTAAATTCACAGTAGTCGCTGACATGTAGATAAATACAGCCCTGCTTTAATATTCTTTACATCAAATGAGCGGATCTGCAGCCAGTGCATCAGTAAAAACGTGTTTTCAGTTTCGGCATGTATTTGTTCTGGGACGAGTGAAGATCACAGCGAGGGGGAAGTAGAAAGAGAAGGACTCTGCAGATGGGGGGTCAGAGGCTGGGGGCCTTGACGGGCGGGGGGCCGCTAGCCAAAGTAGGCGTAGAAGAAGACGGCCACAGTGAGGAGGATGATGGCATTGGCGTTGACCACGTTCCTCCAGACGGGGTCCTCCGAGGTGTCGGTCAGCTTCTTCTGGAGCTCAGCCTGCTCCTCGGGGCTCAGCTCGGGGGCTGCGCTCTGCTCAAAGCCACAGAACCAGTTATAGGCCTTTTTCCAGCAGCTGGGGTCCTCGGCGGGCTCTGGGGACACAGAGGGGTACAGCGAGGTGACACGGGGGATGCCCATACCTCTCAGCAGTCAGCGTAGCATGCACGCTTTGCAGCTACCCCGCTTGTGAGATACTGCAGTTATACCTTAGGGCAGTGTCTCCCAATCCGGTCCTCGGGGACCCACAGTCAGTCCATATTTTTGCTCCCTCTGAGCTCCCAGCCAGAGAGTCCACATTTTTGCTTCCCCCAAGCTACCTGCCAGACAGTCCACATTTTGGTAGGGAGCTGGGAGAGAGCAAAAATGTGGACTGTCTGGCAGGTAGTTTGGGGGAAGCAAAAATGTGGACTGTCTGACAGGTAGCTTGGGGGAAGCAAAAATGTGGACTGTCTGTGAATCCCTGAGGGCCGGATTGGGAAACGCCAGCTTAGAGTTTTGAGAGTTAATTTTTAGTAGAATATACAGCTCTATAAACGAGTCTGATTATAACTCAGCTGTGTAATGAAATAACGTCTGACAGGATGTTTTTTCCCATTGCAGGCACCAGGAGCCTCATACATCTAGTTACATCATTATAACCTCGATTGAATCTTTCATAGGGAATAATGCTGCTAGTTAAGTGAATTATACAGCTACTTGGTGTAACTGGTTTGGAAATGCGGGAGTCAGCCTGTGCAGTGCCGGACGCAGCAGGGAATCGCAGTGCTGCACAGTGTCAGCAACACAGCTCACACTGAAAGCTGTAACAGTATGCAAACAACATCCCTTGGGATTCACACCCATGCATCCTATCTCCTTGCTAAATAAACACACCCGATATGTTTATCCTTACAGAACAATTGCAAAATTAAGTGGCTAAGTGTAATTGATGCTAATTACTGGTTTGATGAAAATGTATTTTAAGGTCCTGAGCAGAAATGAACGACACAGCATGCGTGGATACGATTACGGCACGTAACAGTGCTCCACCTACTGGCCAATGGCGTGAAACGCGACGGCGCCTCACCTTCCACCTTCATGGATTTATCATCGCTGGATTTAGTATCCCAGGTTTCCACCTCCAGGTCCACCCTCTCTTCAGTGCTGTTCCGCAGACTCCAGCAAAGTCGGTGTAGCTGGAAGCACAGAGTGGATAGGGGGTGAGAGATGGAAAGAGCCTGACTTAGCTAAAAGGTCCAGAGGTCCGGTGATGTTTTTCTGATACTCCAACCCATCTAAATTAGCTAAATATCTCCTGCTAATTTTATGGTTTCGCTCATATATTTGCTGTCATCCAAATCTGTCGGTTTAGTTAGTGCGGTTTGTTATTCTGAATTTCATGCCTGCAAAACAAAGGGTGAGGAAATCAAGGGGAAAAAAAGTCAGCATGAGAAGCAAGGGTAAGCTGAGATGGGGGGGGGGGAGGAGTGCGTGAGCGAGCGGAGAAGTGGGCCGCTGGCAGGGAGCGGCAGAGAGGCAGATGGGCTGGGAGGTGCCACCCAGCACGAGGAACACAGAACTCCTCTCCGCAGCGTCGCCGTGGCGCCGGCTCCTGCCGCCAGCACCACGAATAGATTTATTGCACGCTTCGCCATATGGATGATCTGAAGATCCCTGTCCTCGATTTACTGCTTTTTTATACAGGTGGGCCAAATGAGAAGGGCCTTCAAGGGTTAGGGAGGCCACGTGGGTCCTTTACGACCCAGCGGTCCTGGGAGTTCTGGGCAGCCCGTCGAGTTACCTGGAGCATCCGGTCAGGTGACCTAAAACCCAGTTTAACGTCCTAGATGGGCCGGTACAACCAGGATGCCAGCTGGCCACTGGGGGCTCATCCGGCTCCCAGTGAGAGGAAGTACCTTCGCAGTGGAAGTGTTTTTCACAGAGAATGCCATCCACCAAAATGTTCCCCTGCAGGAGCCATTTTGTGTAAACATAGCCAGCCCGACTGCGTTTTCATGTCTGTACCAACGTCAAACATTCAACAGTCATTTTTTTTTTGGGACCCCATTTCTGATATACATTTCATCTCTTTCTAACACGATAATGGATACCAATCAATGACCAATCGGTTTCTTGGGGGGCGGGGCCCACCAGTTTGTTGGGCGGAGTCAGACTCACATGCTTGTCATCGATAGGCTTGGTCATCAGAGATATGGCCAGAACGAGCACACAGGAGATTCCAAACAAGATGAGGGCAAAATAGAGGTAGTGAACACCGCAGATGATCTTGGGGCAGTTGCTGGGGTTCACACAGCTGCCCGTCCCGTAGGCAAACTCCGCAATCATCCGAGTCAGCCCAATGACCAACCCCACCAGCAGCCCATAGAAGGCCCCCTGGTGGAGAGATAGAGAACTCAGGTCACTAAAGCATGTGTTTCCAATACAAGAGCTTAACTTTGTAAGACAATCAAATGAAGAGAAAGCAAAAGCAACAGTAGGTGGCATAATGGGCCCCTAATTCTTCGGTTTGCTGCTCCATGCGACTCTTGAACCTTCACAGCAGTAATCAGTACTGCAGCTTTTGATAAGCAGCTTTGAATGCAGGTGTCATGCAAGAAAATAAACACAGAGATGAATACAGAGTGTGAATCGAGAAGATGTCATGGAATGACTGAAATGTGTTTAAGATGTAATCCTTCCTCTAACATAGATATACAAGCAGATAAAGTGGTAAATAGTGGGACCAGATGAACAGATATGGGTGGGTGGACAGAGGCATGAATGCCTGAAGTAGTAAACTGGGAGGCCTGGAGTTTGGTTTGGAGATATGCATTTTGCAATGAGAGGCTGCAGAGCTGAATGATCAGTCTCGCATCTGACCACTGATCTGGTTTAGTGACATGAAAGACGTTGTTCTGTGATGTAATTTTTTGGGCAAATGCCAAGCACTGGGAGCACTAGACGAACTGGGAGAACTGGAAGGACTTCATGCAGGAATGCAGAGAGTTCGGAACGGACGTTCACCGGCTCATTGACACGCTTGCAGAAGATGCCCAACAGGAAGACGGCGGCGATGGGTGGGCCGAGGTAGCTGGTGATGGACTGGATGTAGTCAAATAGCTGACCGCTCTGTGCCGTCTGGACGATGGGGATCCAGGCGATGCTGACCGCAATCAGGCCTAAGATAAAAACCCTGTGCAAACAGCAGGTGGCGCACTGATTAGAGACCTAGATTTACTTGGGGAAAAAACTTTGAGTACCCTCCAGTCAATAGAGTAAATGGATCAAGGTCAATTTGTAAGCTAGTGAAAGAATCTACTTCAAAGCAAAATAATACATGGCAAACGATCCTGAGATTAATTAAGTTCAGAGTTGATTAGCTATTTACACCTATTGACACTTCTGTCTATCTCGGCTTCACCTTCAGAGGTTCTCGCCACCCCACATGGGTAAGTTACCTGCCAGCGATCATGAGTTCCTTTTCGGAGGCAGAGGGGCGGATTTTGGTGTAGATGTCCATGGTGAAGAGAGTGCTGGCGCTGTTAAAGATGGAGGTGAGTGAGCTCATGAGGGACGCCAACATGACTGACAGCATCAGTCCCCTTAGGCCTGTGGGGGGGGGATGAGGGGTGGAGAATTAAGGAAGGAAGCGAGGGGCCAGTAAATGAGGTGTTGAAGTAACAATAGCAGCTGTTCTATTTTATGTTGGGCCTTGACCTCTCTGACCTGTTATTTTTACAGTGTAACTGATTTTTTTGAGGAGGCCGTATAAGACACTTCATACTCTTGCTGAGCTAAAGAGTGTGTGATTTACAAGAAGATGGCATCCATTGCGTGCGATTAGCCAGCAAAACAACAGCCGCTTCCGTTTTTATTGTTACCCGTTGCCGTGTGAACTAAGTCACTTCCCTCTGCAAACACGGCGTGCGGACACTGCCAGACGGCGCGCCTAACGTCGTCATGGGGGTGTGTTAGAACACAGCATGTGCTACACAATAACTCAGGCTCCAGGGCGGGTAAGGGTATTTTGTCCGTCGTTCAGATCTCGCCACAAGCCCCATCTCAGAGTGTCTCGTGCTCCGGGCCACGGGTCCAGCCTCCCGTGACGTCTTGCAGAAGTTGCAGTGATATTTTTTCGAGCCTGGGTGACAGTGAATCGACCGAACGGCTTCCCAAATTCGGCAGAGCGCCTGACTCAGTGGAGACTTTCAGGCATGTGGCTGTAACTGGCTAGGTAGGCACGCATAAACAGTCACTGGGCAGTTTACCAAACACGACAGTCCAAATTCTACACAATGTTCTCTCTGGTCAAAACAGGCATGGAAAAACAGGGGAGATGGGCATTTATGAGATGGGCACACATCCTGCAGAAATATTTGTGGACATCTGAGAACTCTTAATAGAATTTAAAACCCTTGCTCCAGAAGCTCCAAACCCACTTCCTACTATAACAAGAAAATACATTTACAAGGTATATTTATCTGTTGTATCTGGAGGCAGAATATTTCTTTTGATGAGATCTTGTTGCAGTCTGTTGTCTCCAAACAGAAGTATTTCTACACATCTGATCCTTATTGAGTTCCTAGAAGTATTTAGGTTTCTGAAGCTGTGTGCCCATGTGACACTCAGTTACTGCTCGTCAGTTTCCCCACAGTGGGTGGGATTTACTACATGCCAATCACAGGCCATTTTCTCTCAACATCAATAGGCAAAGTAAGCAATCAATAAAGTTGTTTAAACTTGCAGGTAATCGAGAGCGCTTGATAATCCTGCCCACTGTGCTTTATTTCATTTGTTTACTTGGCAAATCTTCATTTCAGTGCTTGATTTGTTCATTTAATGGAAACATGCCCCCTATTGGCCGGAGGACTCCCAGTCACTAGTGGTCAACTTGTGCTGAGTTAAGCCCGTACCGTTCGGCATGAGGTCCACTACCATCTTGGGGTAGGCGATATTGGTGCAGCCCACACTCGTGCCACAGTAGGCCTGACACTTGTCCGGCTCAATGCAGGCCACCACATCTGCAGGTGCGAGAGTCATACATAAAAGACAGGGACTGGAGACCTGGTCAACCTGCCAGATCTCACCCCAGCAAACAGGTCACTGACACGGATAGAAGAATGACACGAGGCTGCTGTCCGTGACGATGTGTGTCACGGTATCATGACACTGCTGGCACAAGGTGCACATGAACACAGACATACAGACAACCCCCACCCCGCCCCCTGCGGCCACTGACCTGTGTACAAGATGCGGCTGATCATGCCAGGGAAGACCATGAGGAACATAGGAAGCAGCTTTAGGTAGCCACACAGGATGCAGCCGGCCTTGACGTGAGACATGTTCTTTGCAGACAGACAGCGCTGCACGATCACCTGTGTGTGTGGGGTCAGACATGGTAGGGGACATTAAGAGCAGTATCCATAGCAGCATGTCCTTGTAAATCATGCCTCGCTTTGATGTGCTCTACAGTGGGGTGATTCACACACGTGTCCTGATACAAGTCTCACTCTAGATGCTCGCCCTCCGCTCCTGTGCAGTCAGTACCTGGTCTGTGCACCAGTACCAGGTGGCCAGGATGGTGAGGCCGAAGACCAGTCCGGGCCAGGGCATGTCGCCAGTGATGGGGTCCCGGAAGATGTGGAAGGCGTCTGGGCGGGGCGTGTAGCAGGCCTCACTGATGTTGGCGCTGACGTTGGCGGGGATGGACGTCATGTACTTGTTATGAAAGCTGTTATAGCCCCCCACTTTATTGAAGGCTGCAGAGAGTAGATTTGGGGAGAGGAGGTATTATTTAGTGCAGGTGGCGGAGGAAGTTTAATGGGAGGAGCAAAAGGAGGAGGTGCGAGATGGGAGTAGTGACAAAAAAGCTTAACGCACCATATCCCATTAGGATGAAGGAGCCAATGACCATGATGATGGTCTGCAGGGTGTCGGTGTAGATCACCGCTGCCAGGCCACCTGAGCAACAGGAAACGTCACACACATCACAAACGGCGTGGGTACCGGGGTACACCCAGTGCAGAGGCAGACACAGTTATACTGTACACAGCAGAAAACAGTCAGTCAGGAAACAGTCTATCATACCCACAGAGAACAGCTACACACAGGGTCAGCAGGGACATGGACACCCTGGCAGATTCAGGGGGCCCAGCACTTAACAGGGGCCCACACTACATTACAGAAGCCCCATACTGTGTTACAGGAGTCCCACACTGTGTTACAGGAGTCCCACACTGTGTTACAGGAGTCCCACACTGTGTTACAGGAGTCCCACACTGTGTTTTAGTCCCGGCAAGCCCCACAATGTGTTACAGAAGCCACACATTGCATTATAGTCCCACACTGTGTTACAGAAGCCCCGCATTGTGTTACAGGAGCCCCACCCTGTGTTACAGAAGCCCCACACTGTGTTTCAGAAGCCTCACACTGTGGTTCAGAAGCCCTACACTGCAATACAGAAACACCACACTGCAATACAGTCCTGGGATGTCCTACATTGCGTCACAGTAGCCCCACACTGCGGTATAGAAGCTCTACACTGATATACAAAAGCTCCAAACTGCGGTACAGTCCCAGGAAGGCCCACACTGCATTACAAAAGCCCTAGACTGTAGAACAGTCCCGGTAAGTCCCACACTGTGTTTCAGAAGCCCTACACTGCATTACAGAAACCCCACACTGCACTGTAGAAGCCTTACATTGCATTTCCGAAGCCACACTTAGTTATAGTCCCAGGAGTAAATCTCCAGATTAACTGCAGAGCTGACTGCAGATCACATGGACTTTAATCATACTCGTTCACTCTTTTGCCGATAAGTAAGTCACGCTTTCACAAGGCTTTTTTGTAACTATGCCGCTTCCTGCACGTGAACACACGGCCCTGAGGACTGTTCCTTAGGCACACTCAGGTTTTATTGAGGGCTCAGTTGTAATCAGAACATTAATGCTGTGCATAAGTTAATTAATACAGTGAGAACAACTGACTTGTCTTCAAAGTCTTTGAAGGGGAAACTAGAACTCAGGCACTCCAGAGGTATAAAAGACTGGATTTATATTTACCCATAGGCATTATATCTAAAAACCGAGAATCTGCTCATCTTAACAGACCCCTGTGACTCTGCTCAGAATAAGCAGATACTGTATGGGTGAATGGATGGATGGATGGATGGGTAGATGGATGGATGGATTGCATTATAATACAAATAGTCCAGATGTACAGTACATAGACAGAGAAAGACAAGTAAAAATGCATAAAAATGGTCTGTGATGGTGGGTAGATCATGTGACCTGTGACCGTGTAGAGGGCAGTGATCAGCAGCAGCAGGACCACGGCGAGATAGATGTTCAGGTGCAGGGCCTGGTTGATGAATATGGCCCCAGAAAACATGTCTGCCTGAGGGGGTTGAGATGGAAGGGACACATTAGCCTGCGAGACGTCAGACAGCATGGGAAGTGATGGGCTTTCACAGGAGATCACTGGAATGCCAGGAGAAGTCCATTAAGCTCTGGAACACCAGATCCACTTTAAAAACATTTCAAGCTCAGCGGTACAGACTAAGTAACATAATGGAAGAACATTTGACAGACAGTGGAGAAAAACCAGGGCTCTACCAAGCAGCATAGACAGGGATGAAGTTCCTGCTGAAGAATCTGACACTTTGACGCATCAATAAGAGTTCAGTTTCCATGGCTTCTAAAGGCTCCACTTCAACCCAAGCTGCTCTAGTCTGTAGCTGCACCAGGGACCCCGTTGGACTCACAGAGATTTTCGTGAAGATGTAGAGCAGCAGGGACAGCACAGAGAGGTAGATCCGAATGCGCTGTCCGCCGAACCTCTTCTTCAGGTACTCTGGCATGGTGACCACCTGCAAGTGCAGCAGAACAGTTCTTTAAAGCGTGGAAGAGTGCACAGGCACGCTACGGGAAACACGCATGGGTGCGGGGAAGAGCGGAAGGAGAGCTGTAAGGACACAATGCGAAATACTAAAGGGAGATCGGGTATGCAGCCAAAGACAGGGACTCACCCCAGCCTTGATGTAAATGGGTACAAAGAGCCACCCCAGGATGATCACCACGATGAGGGCCTGCACATGTCACATGTGCTCAGTCACTTAACACCACAAACACCACCTACATATCCTCCCACTGCTAGTAAAGGGAAGCTAACTTGAAACACTTTAATGACCCAGACTACAAATTTTTCGGCTTAAAACCACTCTAGTTGCTCTAGATAAGGGCATCAATATGAGTGAAAATGAATAAATGAATGAACGACTGAATGAACAAAAGAATGGAAGAATGAATGAATGAATTGATGAATAAAACTTGACCAGTGATCAAAAGGTTTCGGATCATAAAACACTTGACTTGAATTTGAAATGTTATCGTTGACATCTGACATTACAAAGCAATGATTTTCAGCAATAATTATACTGAAAAAATATGGTGGTAAACAGAGGTGGAAAGCTCAGAAAGCACGGAACCAGGCCAAGAATTTGCTTCAACCAGCCGGCTGAGTATCTGTGAGTGTGACTTTATACTGATCTGGCTGGTTGAAACTAAGTCTAGGTTCTGGATCTGCACTTTCTGAACCTGAACTTTCCACCTCTGGAAGGACATGATGTAGAAGAACATGGCAGCTGGCACTCACGTTCCACTCGAAGCCCCCGATGGCAATGCCCGCCGCTGCGCCCGTTCCAGCCAGTCCAACAAAGTGCCCGGATCCGATGTTGCTGGCAAAGAGTGATGCCCCGATCTGAGGAATTAGGAAGGGTTATCACATGTCCTATTACAATTAGATACACCATTGTAACACCACCCCCTTAACCTTAGTACAAACTGTACAAAACACTACAACAAGCCTGGTGTACTTGGGCACCCCTATTCCAAATAAAATGGTACATTCCATGCGCGGAACCTCATATAAGGAACATTACTGCCCTCTGAGAGAGCAACATTACAAACCGCCAGTCATTTAACCTGAGAGGAGCTGAATTACATAAGTATAGATCTGAGTTTAGTCAACAAAACATAAGGAGACATGCGCTGCAAATGTAGTTTGATTATACAAGCAATACATTTCCCAGAAGCTGTTTATACCCATAGAGAAATATGGCTCAGTGGAGCCCTGTTCATTCCTGACCAAGCGATAGGGGATCGGAGATGTCGCAATCTTAGCCTCATATGCGACTGTTCCTTAGCATCAGGACTGGAACTGTGATCACGTGGAGGTGGACTGCAAGTTCAACGGAGGCTCCGGTGGGGGGGGGGGGTTTA
>JAODJU010000119.1:8239170-8257730 GCA_026776725.1 Gnathonemus echidnorhynchus
ATGTCCCACTGGGAGGAGGCCCCGGGGAAGACCCAGGACACGCTGGAGGGACTATGTCTCTCGGCTGACCTGGGAACACCTCGGGATTCCACTGGAGGAGCTGGAAGAAGTGGCCAGGGAGAGGGAAGTCTGGGTTTCCCTGCTGAGACTGCTGCCCCCGTGACCCAACCTTGGATAAGCAGAAGAAGATGGATGGATGGATTAATAAAGTGATTATTATTATTATTATTATTATTATTATTAGATGCCCCGCAGCTGCTGGACCCAGTCCATACAAGCATTATACAAACACAGGTAGATCTTCGCCTGCTAAGGCATTGCTGCCTGACGCACCTCCTCCGGTGCCTACAGGTTGGCTCGCTGCAGGGTCATTAGCCGGGTACCACCATTCCTTGATGTTTCGCCCCTTTGAACCCGGAACGTCTCCTGGTGGCCTGTCCTCCATCTCCCAATTGTCCCCTGCGGCCTGTCCTTCAGCTAGGGGAGCCCCAGTGAGTATCCCTCCTCTTCAGCCACAGCCAGAAGCTACTCTTCTTTGCCTCCTCTGCTAGATCTTTGGTTGTAGGAGCAAGAACACACCCCTGGTGAACCCCAGAACTGGGAAGAATGCAGAGGTTCTGTCTTCACTCTGCACAGCACTCACAGTACCAGTGTACAAGCCAGTCATGATGTCCAGCAACTTTAGGGGGGATCCCGCAAAGTCTCAGGATGTCCTATAGGGCAGCTCGATCAACTTTATGGAAAGTCGAACACTTTATGGAAATGATGAAAGGCTGCAAACCAACCCTGCCAATATTCATGTTTGTGCTGGATAAGGACCCTCAGTGCCAGGATGCGGTCTATGGTAGACGTCTTAGGCCCAATACCAAACTGCTCCGGTTTTGGCAGGCGAGCAAGTGGCCACAGATCCTACTGAGGATGACCCTAGCACATGGGCATAAATTATGGGGGGGGGGGGTTGTGACCCCTCTAATAATCAAAACCAGCCAATACAACTCCCTGGACCCCTCCGCAATGCTCAACCCAAAGTTATGCCTTTGCCCTAACAAGGATGTTATCCCACTGTAGTTGCGGCAATCCAGGCGATCATCCTTCCCTTCCCTAGAGAAAAGCGCTGTTTTTCAACATTTATATCACATTTATGAAATTCATTCATACATTTCCTGGCAGGTAAGCCGTCATAAAGACGAACACCTTTTTTTTTTTTTTTTTTTTTTAGCTATTTCAGATCATAGTACCAGAAAATAAATTACTTGTTCCTGAGAAATCATATTGTGTAATGTGCTTCGTGTTGGTCGATAAAGTCAAGGACTTCCTTGTTCATTGAGTAGTAAAATAGTGACGTGACTAGTAAATAAATAAACTATGTTCTCGTTCGCGGCGTAATCACATAGTTTATTATTACCATATGGATAAATGCATATTTCGCGATGTGAAACAATGAATCTTCTAAATGTGCAAACACATTTCCTATTTCTGTAGTACACTAAGATGGACGGAACTACACCGACGCCCCATTCAAACCGAAGAAAAGAGCTGTGCACGCTCCTGACAGGTGACAGGTTTCACGGCAGAGATGCTGAATCCACAACACCTTCTCAACTCAGAGCTGCCCCCCCTGCTGTTGAAGAGACAGAATTGCAGGCTATGAAACATCAGCGATGTTTTGAGTAGGAAGTGATTTTTAATAGAAGACCACCCATTTAGACAGACCTGATGAAAGATAGCTAGCAAATGAACATCTTGTGTGAAGAAGAAATATGGGAATTCACAGGAGATTAAATCTGCTTTATGCAAAGTATCTGAGACACTACTGGATTATAGCAATGCTTGACTCATGAATTTCATAGTATTGTTAAATGGCAGGTATGCACATATTTTGTTCTCATGACTTGTGCAAGGCGTATAAGGATAGTTGAGAAAAGCTGAGAAAGTTCACTGATGCTTCTGCAATATGTGGATCAAATATATCTCTTTTGGGCTTATTTCATCATATGTGCATCTGCTCTTCAGTGTACAGACTCAAATTGTCTATGAAGCCACAAACATGCACCATTACATGCTTGTGAATTAATTCAGAAAAATTGAATTTCTGATTAAAAGCTTTCAGTATACAACACAAGTCAATGAAAGTATAGAAATTAGAACTAGAATGATCTGGGACATTTTAAACACTTCATTCATTCACTGTGAAGTTTTTTTCAAACAGTTCAGTACCAGAAGAGACAGCGTATGCATATACCAAACAGCAGACCTGTATTCTGAAGATGATGATGCGCAGGGCAGCATCCACAGTCCAAAAACATGCTGAGGTTAATTAGAGTTACCAAATTGCCCATAGGAGTGTATGATGTGTGTGTGACCTGTAATCCGTTGATGCCCCAAGCAGGGTTGTTCGCTGCAGAGGAGACAAATGAGAGACTCATCTGGCTCTGAATGACCACAAAATTACAAGTTGCCCACTGAGATCCAAGTTTTTCAAACAAAAATTTGTTGCCCAATATCAATGGGAGAGTACCTGAGCAACAGTTGCCCTGTATATCATCACCCTTGTATAGTTGCTATGGCTAACATATCATTGCTAATTAAGATTAATTTCAGCTTGCTCAGACATTTCCCAGGGTGGGTCTCAAGTTTACCATCCTATCCAGTCTTACTTTTCTGATCCTCTGGCTTCATCTACTGAAAAAGTACTACTGTGGTATATGAACAGACACAACAAGCGAATCACTGCAGTCTTTGCTATCAAAGAGGACTTCTCTCCTGGCCACCACTGATAATGGAGCTACTTTGAGTTTTTATTGACCTGCTGTAAAGCAAGATCAGCTTCTAACCCTTATGGGCTGCCAGTCCTCGCTTGGGTCCCTATTTAGCCCATAAACATACTTCAATAACAGAGTCCTTATCTTTTCACCATGCTCTCTAAGGACACTTCCTGTTGCCGAGCAACAATATTCTATTCAATGAGGTCATGATTAAAGGTGCATTGTCACCAGCAGCCAGCAGATGGCGCCAGTTGTATGGGTGTCTGGGAAATATTCTTCAGGCAAGGAATAAGGACACATTCTAGAGGACACGGATTTGTGCTGAGTCATACTAAGAAGGGGGAGGGGCTAACTTGAAAGTGGGCAGTTCTGTCAAGTGCAATTTTCATGTGACAGCTGGGACTGAATAGCCTTGTCTGGAGAGAAAGGGGAGGTAATGATTCAGCTGTAGAGGGGGCTGATTACAGTGTGAATGATTAGCACTGCTGCTGAGAATATGCACAATAAATGAGTGAACGAAGGCAGTTAACATTCTGTAAAAAGGCAATAGATGTGTCACTAGCTTAAATGTACGAGTGTGCTCGCTTGCTTGGTTGATTTTAGCTGAGGACTGGGAAGGACAAAAAATTTTATCCAAGATACGGCCAAGGACCAGCCTTTATTAATATATTTGGATGAGACAGCACATTTCTCTCATACAATTTAGTGGAAGGACACAAGCTGTAAGGTGATTGGTGAAAGGGGCACCAACTGTACCTGTGATTCGCTGAGCGCCGTGACTGGTGAGCTACCCCGCCACTGCTCTTGTCAGCGTGCAGAGCTGCCGCCCCCACTGAGTGAGTGCTTAGTCATTGCACTGTAATGGATTCATTTCTAAGTCTGTAGCAGCCGGCACTGCTGCTGAGGGTGGGGGCGGGGTGGTAGAGGGGAGTCCAGGGATTACAGCAGCTGGTGAACTCTACTCTTTCAGAAGTGACTCACACCCGCACAGGCGTGTACCCACACAGGCCCGCGCACCGATAAAAATAGGCCCAACTCTGCCGCCTCTCTGGTGGAGGCCCGCCCTGCTGAGTGTGGCCCATATGGACAGAGAAACTGGTGTGGCATGGCCTGCGGGGGGGACAGATGGACCCAGGCTTTTCAGCCCAGCACAGAGCCTGCGTTCCACGCTGGAAGCAGCGGAGGCGTTCGAGCCCCGCTATGTGAGAGAAGGAGGCCATCTTGGATCACCGAGCATAGCTGATGTCACCACTTGCTAGCACCTGCTTCCCCGGAAGGCCCAAGACTCTAAGGCGTGAGTAGTGCTGCTTAAATACCTGTGCCTTGTGGGTATTTAACTCGTAGTGCTGCTTAAATACCTGTGCCTTGTGGGTATTTAACTCGTAGTGCTGCTTAAATACCTGTGTCTTGTGGGTATTTAACTCGTAGTGCTGCTTAAATACCTGTGCCTTGTGGGTATTTAACTCTGTTTCATTTAAAAAGTGCCTTCTCTTTACAGAGGTTAAGGGCTTCTCAGTGTACTGTGCACCAATATTTCCCCTCTAATTCAATTCTCCCTTTTTGATTAATCTTCTGCCTTCTTCAGTCTGTTCCTTTCTAGTCTTGAACAATCCCTTATCTGTAACATCAGATTTTTAAATATCTGACCTTTCCCCTTTTTTTCTCTTCCTCTATTTAATGGCACTAGCGTTCTGCTCTCTCTCTCAGTCTCGCACTCCTTTTTTTTTCTTGTAGCTATAGCAACTGGCTCCTTTGACATCAGCTCGTTGCTGAGCAACAGCGCAGAGTGACATAAGGCAGTTGTCGTGGTAACAATTCTCCTGGAGAGAAACGTCATGAAGGACCTGGGTGGGACAACACATGCTTAGCCAATGATAGTAGAGCTATCACAGAAGAAGTATTCTGTTTTCCTCCTCTTCTAAGATGGTGTCTGATTACCAATCAATCCAGACACACACAACAATGCCGTCTTGTATTAATATTATCTCCTTTTACTAAATGATTCATATTATTGACATTGTGTGTCCTTGGTATAACCTATTCCTACATGTAAATGATTAAATTTACCAGATCTTTATAACTCAATCTTTATAACTCAGAGTGGGTGGCATGGTGGTTCTGTGGTTAGCATTGTTGCCTCACAGCTCCGGAATCAGCATTTGAGTCTCTGTCATGCCCATAGGTGTGTATGGTGTGTGAGTGTGCCCTGTAATTGGTTGGCGCCCCAAACAGGGTTGTTCCCTGCCTTGCACCTGTAGCCTCCAGGATAGTCTCTTGACCCCCTGTGATACTGAAGAGGACAAGTAGTTACAGAAGATGAATAAATCATTGCTTGTCTTAAGGTTCATATTTATCTCTGAATCATACAGCAAATCCTTCAGTATTGATATTCACATAGACATGTTTTATAAACCTTGGCTATTAGCAGTGGCCAAAGAGCTGTGTAATGTTACCGATATATGTTTTGTCAAACATATGAACACAAACCATCCGTTAATGTCGTCACCATCCCTTATGGTCTCATTCCCCTGCTTCTTGGACTTCCTGGTTCCGTGGTTTTTCACTTTATCCTTGCTGGCTATGTCAAATGCCTCTAATTGTTTTACTGCACAGATTACCACTCTGCCCATGTTGAGTCCCCTGGTGCTTCTTGGCTCCTTCTTCATTGCACATTTACGCCAGGAGCTCCCGAGGTCACCTGTTTCAGGAGGATGTCGAGTACACAAAAGCCCCATTGCTGAGCCACAGCCTTCACCTATTTCAGGCCTTGTACCCCCCAACCTACCCCAATCCTTACTCTTGCTTCCAAAAAGAAGATTTTTATTTTCTGTTGCAGGATAAAGGAAAATAAGGCTATGATCCTCTCACAGAAAGTGCTAAATAAGGTCATCCTGCCCATAGTGATATTACAGCTGTTGTTTTCTGCCATCTGATTTCCTCCAAGGCCAGGATGGTCAGAGGAACATCGTTTTCAGAGTATGGATGGTACTCGTTTGCGAGCAAAGGGAGTGCCAGTTCCTCTGGCCCAGGATGTGCCTACACAGGCTCTAGTTCCATGTTTGGCAACTCGGCAGGGCTGAATGATCGGTAATGTGGGTATCGTGAAATGATTTTAACGGACTTCATTAGGCCGAGTTTTAGCGCATTCTCTGCAACTGTAGCCCCCACACCTCACAGTATCAGCACATGCTAATTAAGAAAATACTTCGGTTTTGTTGTTATAAAGTTGGCAAATTCTGGACATGTGAATTTCGATTTTTATATATAGACACACACACACACACACACACACACACGCACACGCACATTTTACTGAATGCTTTCAGTTACCTGGTATTAGGTTGGAATAGTATGCAATCTTGCAACTGTTGCATTAACTTACTACTATAAGTTAATTAGTTAATTATGAGTGAATTAGGATTTTTCTCCACATTCTGTATGCAGCAATCTGGTATGGCCAAAAATTACCCAAAGGCCACATGCAAACATGACTTGTGAAAGACAGATTGTATAAACACTAGACCCCCCCTTTTGAAAAGCATTGATTTCAGCAGAATGGGGCGGCTCATCAGAGGAACCAAATGGCCACGCTCACAAACAGACAAAGCCACGCCCACAACCACACAAAGCCACACCCACAAATAAGGAGCCAGCCACCCAAAATCAGTATCCAGGAGCAACCTTTATTTCAGCCCTGTCCCTCCAGGAGACTTCCACTCAGTCTGGCTTTCCATATCAACCAACAGTTTGACAAATACAGGCCAGAGAGAACACTGAAAGCAGCTATTTGCTCAGCCAAAGTTTGACTTCTTAAAATGAACAATAAAATAATTTAAAAACTCAAAACTCGCATTGAATGATAAAATGCATCTATGTGAGCATGTTTGTGAACATCATAATCATCCCCACCAACACCTGCCAAATAAAACGACCATTTATGTATCATTCTGAAGCACACGTGGCCATTTCAAATCGATCGAACTTTGGAGATTTGGCTTGAATATTTAAACATGAAATATTAAAGAAAAAAACAGATACATTAGTTAAATAATACTTGTTCTAATAAATAGTGTCTGTGCTGCATGGTAAACCAAGTCACATGTTAAAGGACATCTTGCTGTTGAACTTAAGTCTGTTCTATGAAAATGAGGAAAAATGGGGGTTTTGTTGATCCAAACCAAGCAACCTCAATATGAGCTGAGCGGAAACAAAGTGTGTATTCTCGCCCAAATCTTGCTTTGATCTGTTTTGCAGTGTGATTTAATTTAACCAGTACAGATTTCATCTTATGCTGTTATTAGACTGGTATGAGGACCAAAGGAGCCACCATCTCTAGGGGAACATTGCTATACCACCTCCAGGACAAAAGGTGGCACTATGGAGCATACAAATCTGTTTCTTCACCTACTCCTTTGTGTTAGATACATGCAGTCAGAATGGGACCATGGTACTGAGGCACTAGGGGGCAGGCAAGGTCACTTTATGGACGAATGACCAACTAGAACCTTTAGCCCCCCCAAAACTGGCTTTAAATCCAAACCATATCATCACTCTTTTTGACCTCTGACCTGCAAAGACGGGTACGATTAGTTTCCCCAGCCTTGCACTAGCCACAAGCAAATGACGACGCCTTGGATACCCGCCGTTCAGTCACTGCAAACACCATCAACCTTCCCACCACAACCACAGACTCGCTTGGGTGACAAGTCATCGGCATGTCAAATGAGACAAGGCGAAGGCGTCGCCACTGAATGGAGCCTCTGCCCAACTAAGCCAGCTGGCCAGGAGGAAAAAATAAAACCTCCGCAAACACACATATGCTTGGGCGACAACACGGTTACGCACACAAAGGACACAGCACCTGCCTTCTAGAAACACGAATGGCACCAATCGTACGACACGTGAGAGACTAACAGCTTCATTGTATCGTATACGGTTAAAGTTTCTACTGAGCACTGAGAGAAAGACCCAAAAACAAAGAGTCCCTATAGTATGGTTTTCAAATGCAGGGAAGCTGAAAATAAAGTTTCTGTGCAGGCAGAAAGGTGGCGACCTCCTGACAACTGATCCGGAGCCATCATCCTGCTTCGAGTATCGTAATTATAGACCACACAGCGATGCATGAAGGAGGAGGGATGAATGAGGCAGTGGTAGAGATGGAAACATCTGGTACTGTTCAGAACACATCTGGGGAGGGGGAGAGCCGTGATATGGCAGGGTTGGAGAGGTGAGCAGAAGGAATTAGTGAACAAGGAAGCAAGCGTGAAAATGCAGGATTTCCGAAGGGGAGATCAGAAATGGAAAGAGGTTTTCATTGGTATGCCAGGAAGAAGCGTTCAGAGCACATAGCGAAGGTTGGTGGTGAGGGTGGACTGGGGGGTTCAGTGAGTAAGGAGCTGGGGGGGAGGGGATCTGTTGGCCGTGATGCAAACATGGTATAGGGTGGCCCTAATTGTTAACCTCCCCTGCTTCTTCATCCTGCTGGTCACTGGTCCACAGGGTGAGGTTGTCTCGTAGCAGCTGCATGATGAGAGTGGAGTCCTTGTAGGAATCCTCATTGAGCGTGTCCAGCTCCGCGATGGCATCGTCGAAAGCCTGCTTGGCCAGGTGGCAGGCCTGCTCCGGTGCATTCTGGATCTCGTAGTAGAAGACGGAGAAGTTAAGTGCCAGGCCAAGGCGGATGGGGTGGGTGGGCTGCATGTGCTCCCTACTGATGTCAAAGGCCTCCTTGTAGGCCGCCTCAGAGGACTCCACCACGGCGGCCCGCTTCTCACCCGTGGCCACCTCGGCCAGATACCGGTAGTAGTCGCCTTTCATCTTCAGGTAGAAGACCTTGCTTTCGAACTGCGCATCGGTGCAGTTCTTGATGAGGTACTTGTCAAGCAGGTTGAGCACATCCTGGCACACAGATTCCAGCTCCTTCTCGATCTTCTCCCGGTAGGCCCGCACCATCTCTAGCTTCTTCTCGTTGCCATCAGCCGCCGTTTTCTGCTCGATGCTGGAGATAACGCGCCAGGAGGACCTCCGAGCCCCGACCACATTCTTGTAGGCCACGGAGAGCAGGTTGCGGTCCTCATTTGAGAGCGGCTCGTTCATCTCCGTCACCTGCCAACACAACAAGGAGGTTGAAGGATGGGGATTAGACTCCTAATTCTATCCAGACAGCCTGGAGGAAGAGAGAATTTTGAAGATCCCAACATCCAGAACTACCAGGCAAAATTATTTTGGTTCTGGCTAAACCCCAGAATGATTGCAAAATCTCAGCTACAAGACAACCTCAGCAAAGAGTCCTAACATACAGATTAGAAAACAGCTCTCCAGTGCAAATTAAACAGTGTAATAATAAATTAGAGGTTATATACACAAGTACAAAAAAAAAAAAACTATAGTTATTTTGAAGACCTCACTCTTCAGGGCCTTAAAGGATTGTCTTGGCCTCTTTGGTCCCCCAAACATTCTGCCTTGGAGAGATGAATAATATTAACAACTCTTTCCTTTTCCGGTCTATGAGCAAGGTCAGAGAGTCCAGAGGTGGCCTCGGAGAGAGACACCGGAATCACGGTTATACCGGGATGTCCCCTTACAAATGGACCCCCTAAAAATAACAGCAGGAGTCCCCCAAGACTCTCACACATGGATCGGCAGACAGCTTAACATGACATGTCTCTTCCCTACACTGACTCCACCCTTCCAAAAATGCCGGTTCATGTTGGCAGACCTACATGACTAAACCAAAATCATGCACCAAATTTAATGACGGTGGAAACAAGGTGGCGGTAATCTGTCTGTCATTAATAAATTAGTGGAGGGAAAAAGGCCATTTATCTCTCAGGACACAGAACATCCTGCATTACACTGAACTAGAGACTCACAAGTCAGCAAAGGATAATACAGAAAGTTTTACCAAAATGGACTGAAAGCACTTCAAATCAACAACGTCAACTTCTCAACCATTTTCATGAGGAGCCAGAAAGCTTGATGACCATGTTACTGGATGCAGGTAAGTGTCACTCTCCTGATTTACTGTCCCCAACCAGCACATTCATTGTCTGGGATGCTGCCAAATCAGGTCTCTCTCTGCAAGGAGGTATTTTGGCTACCGTCAGCCTATTTGCTGTCCCAGAGACTGCCGTGCCCCCCCCCGTCTGGGTGATCTGTACCATTCTAAACCACAGGCAGAAGTATCCCTTCAGCCAGTGACCACTCAAACGTACAGCAATAGTCTGGAGAAAATCCGTACTGAGGGCCGCACCCAGTAACAGCAATTCTGCTCATCAGTCTTCAATCATCATGCGACTTTGTCCGGTGTGACCTGACCGAGCTGTGGAGAGCACGGGCCTGCGTGAAGGATTCTCACTTCGGTACACCATGTCCTTAAATGCCATGTCTGCTGCATGTTTAATATCCCTGACAGAATTTACTATTCTCACAGTGCGGAAGTGTCCTGGATCTCACTGGCCTATACCAGTTCTGCTCGGCAGAAACGTCCAATGTCACCCTCTGTCGGATATTCCGGGAACTAATGCTACCCGAAATTACATCAATATCAGCAACGAAAGGGACATCTTAAACAGCAGAATCGTTTTGTTTTAAATACACCCCCATTTTTACAGGTGCCCACCCAGATGTCTGGAAACATGCTGAATAAGGGAACGTGGAAAAGACCACAGGATTCGGACATGCGGCACGTATGATGGTCTGGTGGACTATGCAGGGCATAAGCTGACAAATGTCTGGCAGCAGCACATACGTTCCACTTGTCTGTACAGCAGCTATCAGGATCGGGGCTGAGAATGACATCTCTATTTTTCGGTTATACCAATATTTATTTAAAAATCTAGTTTAAGATTCGTTCTATAATAAAATGTTCATTGCTGAATCCTTTAGGGCAATACAAATATAAGGGGAAATCAATAAGAAAAACTGTCCAAAGGTTCAAATCAATGGTTGTGAAGCTATCGTTGTTTAATATTATTAGACTAATATTAAACATGCATTTTTAAATTCTGCCCTATTCTGATATGTACATATTATTTAGATAAGAACTTATTCAATCTTACGTCTTTAACAACACAGGTTTTTTGTGGCCAAAATTTCATTGTGTTTTCTATCAACTATATTATGATGATGACAGGTGGATGTACTTGTGCTTAATCGTGATCCAGAATTCGGAATTAGAACACGATTTACTGGGCAGCCCAGCAAAGCAGCCTGCAGGGTTAAAACGCGGTTCACCTCCGGTAATCGGCTAGCTGGTCGCAGATGAGTCAAGCTGGCAAAAGTAACATCACGCCCCATGTCCATCTCACACACAGGGCGGAAATAGTTTACATGGACTGCGAGTTCTTACTGTCAGCCTGCAAAGGGAATTCGAGCGTCCGGTATTAAAACATCATATGACAGCTACGACAGGGAGAATTCGTCCTGAAGCGGTACAGGATAATGCGGCGGAGAAACGTCACGATTTATGGCACAGACGTGATTTTGAGCCCCCACCCCAACACCGTCCTGCATTTTGGGGACACTAGATGAAAATCCACTGGACGGGGAAATATTTCAGACACGGATCAAATCAAGCCCGTTCAGCCTTACGTGGGAGGCGCTCCAGGTTGCGCAAATGTCGCTTGCGCTGGCAAGTGTGTCCGTTCTCTATGAAAATAAATATTTCGGGAAAATGAAGAAATTAACTTAACTGGAAAAAAACAGATTCCCGAGAACACTTACCAGTTTCATTGCTGACGCCATGTCATCGTAGCGCTCCGCCTGCTCCGCCAGACGGGCTTTCTGGACGAACTGCTCTCTATCAACCATCCTTGCAATCAGGCGGCTGGACGTGCGGGATACGGCGCTGTGCCTCTTGCAACTCGGCTCTTCTAAGCCTAAATGGAGACCTGTTTCACCCACCTGACAACCTCTGGGAGTCACAACTCGATCCCACCCTACAATGAAACCCCACACTCTAGCGGAGTGCAAACTGCAGAGAACTGGGAGGATGTCAAATAGCAGGGAATAGGTGCAGGAATCAGCTGTGACTAGCTACCCGGCTCTGCCCTCGCACCGCCCCCCGTGGCTGCAGGGATCTTTGGACTCTCTCTGGTCTACCTATCCCTCACATCCAACCTCGCCTATCCCCTGACTTTTTTTCTCTTCTCTCTCCGCGCTCCTCACTCCTCTTCAGCCTCTCCCTACCCAACAGCGATGTCGTCTAACCCACGGCTTCCTCACACGCTTTGCCGCAGTCGCGCAGGCGCACTGTGGGTCTCCCAGGGCTTGAGGGGTGGTGGGGCAGGGGGGAGGGGCCCAGAGATATTTTATGGTGACGTCACCTTCTATTAATAGCACGGCGCTGGACTGGCGCGCACCTGCGCAGCGCGACGTGCTGCATTTTTCGTCGCAGCGGCTGGGGGCGTGCCTGCAAGGCCAGCGGCGCAATACGCGCATTGATCAGCCGAAAGATCAGCATGGGGCGATACGCGGGGTATCGATGCCGCTGCCGTTGGACCGATATCGTGCTGTCTGGCCGGAGGGGGTGCGGATGTCCGTCGGTCTATGTAGTGAGTCGCATGTTTGCGTCATTTGCGGAAGTTTTCCTCACAGAAACTCGCTTCCCAACTTCTCAATAATACATTGTAGTCCTAGAAATAGACATCTATGTCTACTCCGCCCAAGGACAGAGTTACATAAATTCAGGTGTTATTTTCACTTTTAGGCTCATTTCTGGCCAGTTTCAGTAAAACAAAAACATGCTTCTTTCATCTGTACTTCTAAGACAGCTTAGGCTTGCAAGTCCCCAGCCTGGTAAGCCATTGTCCCTGCTCCATTTCCTCCCTTTAAAAGCAATTCTGATTTATGCTGGATGCTGGGATGTAATGGAATCTCAGGAAAGCCACAAGGCCCAGGGCCTGATAGCCAAAGGCAGGGGCAGGCCTACCGCAGGCAGCTTTTTGAATCTGTAACACTGTAAATGCTCTCATCCATTACAAACTGCTAATGATCACACTGGTTTTGCACCTTTATACATTTTTGTGCTTAATATGGCTGATAGATTCTTCTAGAGACACAGAATAGACACAAGAGTGAGTAAATATTTATTATTTACATATGTTGAGAAACAGTTCAACAGCATAACCAACACAGGACTGCCCTAAGTACCTGGCACTGTGACCTATCACCTCATTCTGACACAGGAACTGCCCACACCTCCTTAGGGAGGGGTCTCTGGAATGCAGCCCCCTTCCTTGGGGGCGCTAGCGTTCATCTTCTCCACGCAGCTCTCCCAGAAGGCCAGCAGCCTGTTGTCCTTGTTGGCGCAGAAGTCAGTGAAGTCCCGTAGCAGGCGATCGGCAAGGCGCTCGTCTCCGAGGGCGCCGGTGCGCCACGCCTTGGTCAGCATGGTGTTGTAGGCCCAGTTGTAGCCCACACGCTCCTCCACCCCGAAGAGGCTCTGTGTGGCCGACGTGGTGGAGTTTCGGCGGCGGCGCTGCTGCCCGCTGCTGTACTTCCTCTTGGAGTAAGGAAGCTGCAGGAAGACGGTGCCTGAGGGGAGGGAGGGCCGGAGACAGGGACAAGGGGGGGAGAAAGACCGGAGTAAAAGAGAGGGAGACAGACAGGGAAGAGAATAAAGAGGTAGGAGAGAGAAAAGGAGAGATGGGAGAAAGAGAGAGGTGAAAGAGAGGGAGAGGAAGACAGACGAGGAAGAGAATAAAGAGGTAGGAGAGAGAAAAGGAGAGATGGGAGAAAGAGAGAGGTGAAAGAGAGGGAGAGGCAGACAGACGAGGAAGAGAATAAAGAGGTAGGAAAGAGAAAAGGAGAGATGGGAGAAAGAGGTGAAAGAGAGGGAGAGACAGACAGACGAGGAAGAGAAGAGAGGTAGGAAAGAGAAAAGGAGAGATGGGAGAAAGGTGAAAGAGAGGGAGAGGCAGACAGACGAGGAAGAGAAGAGGTAGGAAAGAGAAAAGGAGAGATGGGAGAAAGAGGTGAAAGAGAGGGAGAGGCAGACAGACGAGGAAGAGAATAAAGAGGTAGGAAAGAGAAAAGGAGAGATGTGGAGAAAGAATAGAGAAAGACAGGTGAAAGAGAGGGAGCGAGGCAGACAGACAAGGAAGAAAAAGATAGGAAAGAAAAGGAGAGATGTGGAGAAAGAATAGAGAAAGACAGGTGAAAGAGAGGGAGCGAGGCAGAGAGACAAGGAAGAAAAAGATAGGAAAGAGAAAGGAGATGTGGAGAAAGAATAGAGAAAGACAGGTGAAAGAGAGGGAGAGAGGCAGACAGACAAGGGACAGAAGGATAGAGAGCCAGGGAAAAAAGGGAGAGGGGAGAAAGAAGAGAGAAAGACAGGTGAAAAAGAGGGAGAGGGGTGAGAAGGATAAAGAGAAAGGGAGAGGGGAGAAAGAAGAGAAAGACAGGTGAAAAAGGGACAGAGATAAGAGACAAGGGAGGAAAGAAAGAGAAAGAGAGGGACAAGCAGTGAGAATGGAGAGAAAGACAGGACTGGATCAGTGTTTGGCAATACAGGGAATCCACAAGGAGGGAGTGTCTGCCCTTCTGCTGGGGTGCCAAGCAGATGGGTCCTGAGCATGGCCTCTCACTTCCTGGCCTCTCACTGCCTGGCCAGGTGGGAGGGACTGGAAAGGGAGGCGTGCTCCACATCCCAGAGGAGTTCCCCTTAGTAGGTCTCTCACATGCTTCACAGAAATGTCCTGAGACGAAGGAACGGGCCGTCCTTTTTTAACCCCCCCCCCCACTGTCCACTGTCCACCCAGGCAGGGTGGAGGATGATTAACCGATAACAGGGACAGACGGCAGAGTATAACCCCACCACTGTGAACATTACGTAGCACGCTTAACTTTTCTGCCTAATATTTTTACCATTATGATATCTTTGACATAGCCATGCCTTGGCAGGGGCCACTTCTGTGCTGTGCCAATGATTTCCTCTGAATTTAAAGAGGAGAGCGAATCGAGAGACAGTATAAGGAGGGAGAAAAGAGCAACCCAGTGAACGAGAAGTGGAGAGAGGGAATGTGAAGGAGGATGGGAGGAGGCAGGAGGGGTGCAGTGGGGGCGGAGGGAAGAGATAAACAGAAGTGGGAGGCAAAAGGAACAGGAAGAAGAGGAGGAATGCAAAGGAAAGAAAGAGCAGGAAAAAGAAGCACTTGAGCAGCACAGGCTGCGAAGAGGATGCACTTAGGGCTTGGGGCTGGAAATCCCACGAGCCGCAGCTGTGCAAGGGCGCCGCCTACCTGTGACGTGGATGTACTGCGGTTTGTTCTCTGACGGGAAGTTAAAGGCAGAGGCGGAGAACTTGTCATGGACGAAACCAAACCTGTGTAGGACAAGAGGGGAGAGTGAGGAGCAGTTAGTACAGCCCGAATCTGGGGGCAAGGCTGGATGGCTGTCCGTCCTCCTGAGCCACTCCTACCTGTAGATTATGGCCTCTTGCAACAGCTGCATTCTGTCCCAGTAAGTCTCGGGTTCGAATCCTGTCAGGATCACGTGCGAATGGGAATTCATTACTCAGTAGAAAGACCAAAAAATAAGACAAAATATATATATAGATACAGACACACATTTTCATTTGGAGTCCCAGATCATGTGAATGTAATTCATAACCCCCTCCCTAGGCAACACTGAAAACTGAATACTGATATTTAATATAATGTTCTGGAACTTTCAGCTTCATAAAAGCAGCAGAGGGATCCCTGCAGGAAGTTTCAGGTCCCCCCCCCCTCACCCTCAAAGAGGCTGTCGCTGCCGTCCCTCAGCAGGACCTGCACGTGCAGCGGGATGAAGAGTTGGGCACGAAGCGGATCGCCATATAGGTACGAGGGCAGGGCGAAGGGCACCTCCAGGGTGGGCACCAGCAGGAAGCCGCACGAGGCCGCCTTCCTGTGCCATCCCTGCACCTGAAAGGGGGGGCGGGGCCCAAATAGACAGACAGGCGTCCTGCTCTAATCCAAAACTCACACACACACCCGCTCCGTCTTCATCCCTCAAGGTCCTCCATAAATTCAGCCAAGAACCTGCTTCTGAACAGACCGGACATAAAACATACAATGCTGGACGACGTTTAAGCGATTAAGTTTCAGAAAGACGGTGCCTCTCTCTGACGGCTTCCCCAACACCTCCCTCACCATCTCGAAGAGAACCGCGGCCGTAGCCGCCATCCACTGCAGCTTGATCTCGACGGCGGCGTTGGGAGAGAAGTTGCCATGGTAATAGCAGCTGCACCACTCGGTACGATCGCTGCGGTTGTTCACATCCACATCTAGGGTGACTGTCTTCTGCTCTGGCAAGGTGGCAGCTGGGGGCCAGATGGGGGGGGGGACAAATCGCAGAGGCGAGTTTGTGGTTTTGGGTTAGTTTATCAAATTGACCCCAAAGGCACATGTCAGGTGACTTCTCATAGTAACATCATTATTATACGAGCGTGTAAGTGTTGTACATCACACTCTTACCCAAATCCTCCGGTTTCTGTCTGCTGAAGATGCACTTCAATCACTCAACAAACTCACTCAATTCTGCGTGACACAATTCTAGCCATGACCTAGAAACGTGCAATGGGGTACATACACCCCGCTCATAAGACAGGCTTTCTTCTGGCCTTTGTCAATATTAGAAGAATCCAAATTGAAGCCCACTTCGGCGATCACCAGGTGGGCGTCCCTGCATGCTTGTGCCACACAGCTGTGAGATGTGTCTGGTGCGAGGAGACAGTGATGATGCGTCCCTCACTGGCGACCAGTGACTCCAGTGGGGCCTGAGAGACAGCACTGTGGGCACTCAGGGAATCCCAACCCGGTTTCTGTATTTACTCTGTGACAGCAGAGCCAGCTTCTCCTGTCTGAAAGAACTCCCTGGTCCAGCCTGCCGGCGAATCAAAACCGAGGAGGGGGGCGTCTCACCTGAGCGACCCGTAAGGTGGCAGCATAATGCCGACACACCCTGATGTCTGCTTAAGTGTAACGGTACACATGAACCATTAGCATGTCAGCCGATGACGGGAACCAGCATGACCGCTGCCATTTGACAGCTATCATGACGGACGGAGTCATGGGTGAACATGCAATGGCAGGGGGTCATGCAAAGCTTCAGCTCCTGGATCCGGCAGACGGGTGACACCATTATGAACTCAAACACAGAAGTACCAGACTTGGGTGTCGCTTTGAGGATAAGACCAGAGCAGGTAGAGGACAGGTCTAGCAGCCCTGGCTTCTGACCCATGCCTTGATTCTCCCTCTCAGACTTGCTGTTTGCAAGGCAGGCCTGCGAGTGGTTGACCCGAGGCCTCTACAGCCATGCAGACATCCACAATCGTGCATGGCTATTGAGATTTTTTTCAGGGAGATCCAGTTAGGCTCAGAAGCCAAGCTTGACTCATAGATGGGTAGCTCCAGGCCATTGGCTTTTCTGGTTGTCACGTGACCTGTGACTTACATTATGATTGGTTCATGACAAACAGTATGCATTTTGCCCAATAGGGACTTGAGTTACACATGTATGTAAGACCTGACTGCCCCTCCAGGCTTTGATTATAACCACCCTGAAGGGGAACACAAAAATACAAAAATTAAAGACAGGGAAAGCTAGAGACTTGTAAAACGTTCTCCCAATGTTCCTGAAATGGCCGTAATGCCCTCAGGAACGTTGCGAGTACGTTGTACATCAGTCACAGGGAGAGACAGCCCAAACCACTACACTACAGTAACACAGCCACTACCAGAGCATGCATTAAGCACGACAATGATCAGTTAATGCTCATCTGATTGGGGGGGGGCATGCATGGGGCTCTGTCTGCATCCACAATGTCGCCAATCACACAGGATTTTTTGCGTGCACAGCAGGTGGGTGGTGGAATGCCAGACCCACCCACTGCCAGCTGACCCAATCACAAGCCAGTGCATGCAGCTGGAGGGGTGGGATCAGTCCCAGAGTGCTGACATCACATGGAGCCGGTGATGAAGTCATGGACGTGAGGAAGAAAGGGAATGGAGAAGTTCGCTTTGGAGTTTCCGTTCAAATTCCACGTCAAAATCGCACAAGAGAATTTTAACCCGGTTTGTGTGTATCAGTTAGCAGAAGCTGTGCTAATCTTTCTCACATAACCCCTATTCCAGTGAGCATATAAGGCAAATCTCAGCTAAAGGTTCCCTGTGACCTACACTAACACTTGCTGCAGCCCCTCTAAGCCGGCGCAGTCTGTTACAGCAATCCGGTCCTCTCAAACCCGCAGACAGTCTACGTTTTTGCTACTCCCCTTGGACCCCAGGTCACCGCTCCACGAAGCAGGAAGGAGTCACCTTGCGGTGTGCTGTGGTTTATAGATGCTGATGCTGCATCCAGTTAGAAAACTGACGAGCGGGGTTGGTGATTAAGGTTCAGGTGTTGAGCGGGCTCTGTGTGTTCAGTGTGCCATGAATAAAGGGTAACTGTGGTAACTCTGAGGTCGAGTAGAATGTTCAGTGAGGCAGGTGAACAGGGTCTAAGGTGTCCCCCAAGATGAGAGTGCCAAGCGGGCCGTGTGCGGCGGAAGAGAGCGACCGCTGTATTAAAGCTGCCCGAGGATGTTCAGTGCAGGAGGCCACGTTCAGAGAGCTGCATAAACGTGAGCTGGCTGCCCCGGACGTACAGGTGTTCAGCAGATGGGGTGAGCAAAAAAATCCTTCACAGGTACGTGTTCAGCAGGCTGTGTTATGCGAGAAAGTATGAATGAAGTCAGCAGAGGCGGACATTTCAGGTCCAGAAAGTAAAAATCCAAACCAGGATTTTGTTTCAACCAACCAGTTGAGTATAAAG
>JAODJU010000119.1:8308876-8322170 GCA_026776725.1 Gnathonemus echidnorhynchus
TGGCGTAAACAGAATGAGAACATGGATCCATCATGCCTTGTTACCACTGTGCAGGCTGGTGGTGGTGGTGTAATGGTGTGGGGGATGTTTTCTTGGCACACTTTAGGCCCCTTAGTGCCAATTGGGCATCGTTTAAATGCCATGGGCTACCTGAGCATGCTAACATAACACCGTGATTCTCACAGATGTGCTATAAAATTAGGAAATTAGCACATAGTAAATCATGATGCACACTGTGTGAACAGTAAACATCTCTTCGGTTTTGCGTCACTGTCTCTCTTCACACCTTTACCAAGCTGAGCCTTCTGCAGTGGAAAACCGATGCAAGCTGGACCCATGATATAACTACTCTATTTTTGCAGTATGGTTCTGGTATGGGTCAGTTCATGTATCCTAGTGGAAAAGCACCATATATGGTGCTTTGCTCATCTCGCAAATATGATGAACATCATTGACGTTTATATTTGGTAGCTCGTTGAGTCAACGAATGCAAAACATTTCAAAACCACATACCAACATGTAAGATGGGAAATGAAGGAGCTGTCTTATGCTGAACGCGGAACCATTTGTGCAAGCGATCCATTAAAATTTGAAACAGTAATGATAACTGTAATTTTACCATGGTTTACCATGAAACCGGTAACCATTTCATTGCCAGTTGGAATACACCCCCTTTTCCCTCTTTTTAAAAATGGGCCACCAGCCCCGCACAGACATTCAGAGCTACTTTACCCGTTTTCCATGCCACACTGAAGAGGTGCATCAACCATGTCACTCTGACATCTAGTGCTTTCAAGATCACTGGCTTTCCATGTACTGCATGAAAAAAATCCATCTTGAATTAATTAAAGGCAAATTTACCCATCACGAAAATACTGCAGTGAACTTGGACCCCTATATCTGCTTTTATGTTTGTGGGAACCTCTCCCTTTAAGATTTCAGTCTCAATGGCTGAAAGAAAACTGAGGCCCTCCGTGTTGGGGGTGGGTAAGGAAACTGAAAGGTGACATTACTCAGTGTATCTGCACCTTATTTATAAATAGCTTGCTTGTTCTGTTTTGTTTAGTTTCTATGAAGTAATCAAACAGTAGCCACACTCTGTTTCGGTCACCATTTGTGCTTGATCTAAATACATAAAGTTCAGCCCCTGAACTGGCTCTTTTTATGTTTATATTCTCCCAGTCTCATCTCTTTCAAGACCCCATCTATCAGCTCTCTCATCCCTGTCCTGTGATTTATCCAGCATGGCTCATTGAGAAACCAGTGCCGAACACTGACAAGAAGACAAGTAAATATTTTGAATTACAGAAGATCCTTGGAATATTGCAGACAAAAGTGCAGAGTCCTAACCTTAGGACTCAAACAAGTGAAAAGACGTGATGACCTTCCTTTGGAAAAGAGGTTGACAATGCTTTGAAGTCCTCTTATTACCAAGAAACAGTTTGAGTTGTTTAGACCAGAACTTGATCTACTGGAAAAATAATTGAGATACCATCGGCATAAAAACAATAGTTATATGATGATACAGAACAAGGCTGTTAAATACCTTACATACTGTTATACAGGATAAGCCTGATTTGAATCCTGAGCTTCTTAACTAAAGTGAACGTGTGTTGTGATTCACATTTGTTCTAAGGACACATTACAGTATGTCAGAAAGCTGAGGGGTAGGTGCTGGAATTTCACTGTAAACACTTCTTTGACATTCGAAGTTCAGTTCAGTTTTAGCTGGTAGTCTTCTGACAGCTGCTTACACAGGATGGGTTACGGGGTTTAAAACCAGCATAGGTCACCCTGCTTTTGGAAATGTGCTACAGCCCAGTCTTTGTACTACAAGTGTACTACTGGTCAATTAACATGGGAACATGCTCCTCCTTGACTTGGAGATCACTGACAGATTGCACTCACCAATCAAAGGCATTTCCATGATTTCCCAACTGAGAAACAGGGTATAGTGTTTGTGTACTGCGAGAATACACAAGGCTATAAAAGTGTGTTCACTTCAAATCTACTGCTGTGTGTTTCTCTTATGTGTGCCTGTCAAAGTTTAATATTGAAGATTCAAGATTCACTTTATTGTCCTACAATAGGAAACTTGGCTTGGACTTCCAGCATCCATAACAAAAACTCATTCCACAAGACAGAATAAGACAGCTGCAGGGAACAAGAATCATATCTAAAAAACATTTACTTAAAAATAATGTTGATAGTTTATCTGTTTATCAGTTATATTTTGTCATAATTTCATGCACTGCAAGAACAGACTGTGAAATGCACCGGAAGCGTACACCTAATGTAAAGCCTGGACCAGCGCCCATCACTTTATTCTATCTAGGTTGGATTAATCGGTATTCTGGTTTCCTGAAAGTGAGATCCATAGGAGTATTCACAGTCCTAAAATCTCCAACCTTGTGAGCTGCATATAGATACAGCACTGCGATGATCTGTTTCTCTTTTATCTACATTATATTAGTCACTGAGAATTGTTCAAGTCGGCCTGCAAAAGGTAGTGCTACAAACTAAACGCTTACGCACGCAAAGACCTAATTAACGCTTTACGCCATAGCTAAACATCCACCGGACAAGGTCGCCTGCTTAACGTAGAGACAATCATGCAATTTTCAAGCATAACAAATACACGGATCCGTTATCTGAGAAAATAATTATTATGACAAAAATATATAAATGTATCATGATAAAAATATACAAGGGTTTTCCATAACGACGCCTTTCAGTAGCGTAATTATGATGCCCAAGCCGCTCTGTAAATAACAGATAAAATGTCCACAATTTTAACTTTACAAGTTTCTTCATGTCGGCAACGTTAAGGTTGCAAAATTCAATGAAATCTCCTGCTTTCGCTGAACAGCCCTTCAATTAAGTGTAATGCAAAAATGATCAATGAAAATTCAAACAATAAGTCGTTTGTACTCTATAAACTGAAGAAAATTATGGTGATTCTATTCTAATGTCACAGCTAAGTTTGTGTTTAAAGGATATGGTATGCATAAAGGTCTAGCACTTTAGATGTACTGTATTGCATGGACATACCTGTCGATGCTGATCGCACACAGGGTAAGTATGGACGCGGTGCAGCACATGACATCCATGCCGATGAAAATGTTGCAGAAAACCTCACCAAAAACCCACTTTCCTCCTTTTAGGTCCGTCAATATCGCAAAGGGCATGACGCCCAGAGCCACGGAGAGATCCGCTACGGCCAGCGACACCAGAAGGTAGTTTGAGGGCTGCCGAAGTTTCTTGACGACGCAGACAGCAATTATCACCAAGCTGTTTCCCACTACAGTGACAAGAGTGATGACCGACAACGCCACCCCGATAAAGAAAAACTCTGCAAGGCTGGAGTCGATCTGCTGCTCCACCCGTGACAGGTTCCTCGTGGGGTCCACGGTCGCGGTGACAGTGGGGTCCCCGTAGATTTGTTCATGTCCGTGTTCCGAAGGGGACTGGACTGTCGGGATCGTGAACATCACGGCGGCGAAACCGCGGGGATGGTGCAAAAAACTTCGGGCGAGCAGTAAAGCCCCAATGCTCCGACAAACCCGGCGGAATCTGCGTGAAGAGGCGCTTTTCCGGAAAAACAAATGCAATCCATCCGTACGCTTCAGCCACTCAGCCGTATGCCTTCCAAAGCTCTGAAAGCGACTGACACTCACTGACAGCGCCTCTCAAGGTGTGATTCTAGACAGCACCTTGATATACTGGGGGGCACACCGGCGGGAACCTCAGCAGAATTAGTACTAGCCTACTAAACACAAAAGTATCCCCCAGGACCCGGTTTAATCCTTTCTACGGATTAAAAGATTTGCCTGCGGTTGAGCTGTGACTGCAAGCCTGCGTACCAGGCATCAAGTAGAACTGAATAACTATGTTAGGACGAAAGAGTACTAGACTGTAATGCTTCTTTTAATTGTAATAGGCAAGTTAGTAGCCGATCATTGCATCTTGTCACCTCTCCTTCGCGTCCCGCTTAATATGGACAGAACCCATTGCAGATGTTGGGCCGAATTCTGCACCCCTGCCGTGAAATACAACCCCTTTCGGGAGCGCGCACAGCTCTTTACTTCGATTCGAAGGGGTGGAAAGTAGTAGTTCCGTCCATCTACATGTGCGACAGAAAAATTATATTGCGTTTACACATCACGAAAGCTGCATTTAACCCTTATAAAACTGATAAACATACATGCGATGACATGTAGACGATGAGCCCCGAACCAGAACGTAGGTTGTTTATATGTCTCGTCATTAGTTTACTAGTTTATGAAGAAGAAAGTCCTTGGCTTTATTAACTAAAGAAGATTACACAATTTGATTTCTTATACAGATAATTTATAGTAATTTATTTCTCTCCACAATGAAGAGAATGCTCTGGTATAGTGATCTGAAATGCCTAAACAAAAAAGATGTTTGTCTTTATGACGGCTTACCTGGCAGGAAATCCATTTCCATTCTCTCATTTGATTCTATCAGGAAATGCTGTTAGCAACCAACACATTTAACGAATTACATAATAATTACTGAATTGCCATATTACTTGCAGCACGTGTATAATATTTAAGAAACTGGCTCAGTAAATGTGTTATTAGTACCTTACAGAGTTTTCACAGTTTATTGATGTTGGTGAATTGCGTGGCTTTATGAAAAGAATCTTAGGAGAACATGACAGGAACAATTGGGGGGTGCATCATCTTTATGTATAAGAGTATGCACCCCTTTCAAATTTAGCTACACTGAAACTGAATCTGTGAAGCTTGCTCTGATAACAACTTTAGGTCCACTGTGTGTATTATCAACATAATTATGATATGATCATCTGAGAGAATGATCCTGAGAGGGTGTATTTTACAACAGGGCACCTGCAGGGAAATGCACCCCCTTTGAATTCTGGTTCTGTCGGTGCTACGTAAAGGAAATTTGCTCAGATAGTACATTCTGTCACATTGAGTGTACTGTCAAAAGCATTTTTTTTAAAATTATATCAGAAAATGCTTTTGATAATACATTCTGTGTGGCAAAGTGTACTATCTGAGCAGGTTTAATTAATGTAGCATCAACAGAACCAATTCAAAAGGGGTGCATTTCCCGGAATTATTATAGTACATATTTAAATATTCATGATGCTGTTGCCCTAACCATTTTCCAGTGGTTACTAATTTCAATCAATGCAGCCCTATTTAGCCTGTTTCCCAATTTTTCAGTTTTGGATGAAATGGCAAATAGTTGTCAAAACTGCTAGACACACCCCATGGTTTAATGATCACACTCATTCTAACAAACAGGAGTGCCACAGATAAGACCGCAAATGGAAATCTATGAGGTCAGAGGTGTTCAAATTGGCATGGTCCGACAGGCTGCGACAATACAAGCTATATAAGGTTTGTTCAGCCTCTTACCCTAACCTTACTGATTGCAATCGAAATAACCCTTTTTAGGACAATAACTTATCTAACGGCTAAACCACTGATACCAAGTAATATTGGCAGAGAACAAGCCTGTGTGCCTGTGATTAGAAGGTCACTGGTTGGAGCCTGGATTCTGCAGAATAGTCACACGTCTGTGGGCCCCTGACCAAGGAGCTTAAGCCCCAGCTGCAGCAGGTGGCTTCTCACCTACATGTGTGTCTGTGTGTCATGAAGAGCAAGATGGGGTAGGTGAAAAGAATTTCCCCACAGGAATCAATAAAAGTATTGTTATTAGAATGTGATCCTCAAAAATTATGTACATACATTCAGTCCATCCATCCATCCATCCATCCATCCATCCATCCATCCATCCATCCATACCTGCTTATCCTATCTAGGGTCATGGGAGTCTGGAATCTATTCCAGAAGCTGTAGGCACAAGGAAGGGAATAACCCAGGATGGGGTGCCAACCCATCCCAGAGCACACTCACACTCACACTCACACTCACACACACCATTCACACACACATTCATACCAACAGACAGCTTGGTAACTCCAGTTCACCTTAGCTAGTTTTTGGACTGTGGTGGGAAACTGGAGAAGGAGTTTTATATCACATAAAATGTGTTTTTTACTGTCAATACTGTATATCATCATAACAATAATTTCCACAAGAATCAAAAAAGTATGGAGTTAAAAAAAATGGCATAAAGTTTTGTGCAAGACGGCATCACTGTTGATGAACGGACACTCAGTGAAACAAAACATTTTCTGCTTTACTAGGCTAACAGACTTAAATGCATTTCTGATCACTTTCTGTTTAGGAATGCATTAGATAGTTGCGCGCCCTGATGTGTTTTTGTACCCACCCAGTGAGGCAGTGCGTGTTCTCGACGCAAGAACTTTACCCATTCAGAACATGAGTTTGGCTGTTACGCAAGATAAACTCATTTTCTTGCCAGTGTTCCTTGTTGGTTAGTGAACAATTAATGCAATTTAATTTTGTCCTCCATTGGAGCTGGAATTGTGGGGCCATGAGATTAAAAAGCTATAAGTTGACAGGTATCCATTCCAGCTACAATGATGTTCTGGCTTTTTTTTTGGCATATTTGTATTGCACATATAATGTAGAGCAGGGGTCTCCAGCTACAGTCCTGCACAGTTTAGTTCTCTCTGTTCCTCCACACCTGATTCAACTGAAGAAATGGGGGGTAATTAGCAGAGAAGTAGAATCAGGTGTGTTAAATGAGAGGAATCTGAAAATATGCAGGGCTGGGGCCCTCCAGGCCTGGAGCTGGAAACCCCTGATGTAGAGCAAAGCAGTAATGTAAAGTTGTATAGCATACGCATATTTTTATGAGTCACTCATTTTGGTGTGTCACGGTGGCAGTGGGTAGCACTGTTGCTTCACACCATGACCAGAAGGTCTCTGGCTTAAATATTCTGGCCGACAGAGATAATATCTCTGTGGGGCCATTGAGCAAGTCCCTTAACCCCAACCGTACCAGACAGATGTCTAACCCCACGCTTCAATCTCACCTGTGTGTCTGCTTCCATTTTGCTTGCGTGATGTTTTGAAGCAGATGAGAAGTGATGGTGTAGAGGCCCAATCTGTGCCCCCTCCCCCCCACTGATATAGCATCTGCTTGAAGGATTCGGAAGTCCTGCAGACTGAAGCTCCATGCTGGCCGCCCACGGAATGACCCTATTTGCGGCTGTGGCATGTTTTCACCCTGGTCAGAACGGTAGCACTGAACGAGTGTGGGGCATGGTCAGGGCCAGAGCTTGGGCAGGGGGCAGAGCTGGGCCTAGTTACAGAGCTTGGCCAGGGTGTAGAGATCCCCCTGGGGGTGGAACTTGGCCTAGGTAGCAACACAACAACACTTTAAGCAACTTACATATTCAGCCATATTTCCACTGATGCTGTGTCCTAAAAAGTAGGGAGAAAAACACATCAGACAATGTGACCTGTGACAGCCAGATGGCCTATGTGGCAGTGCATGAGGTTCGAATGACCCAGTCCGGGCACCTTCATGAAGCCGAGGTTCTTGGCTTAATTAAGTGCCATCTGGACGGTGCTGAGAAGCTGCTTGGCCTCCTCCTGTCCCTTGTGGAGCTGCGAGACCTGGGATGAGTTGTCCTTGCAGCACTTGTAGTGGGCTGTGTCCAGCTTCCTCATTGTCCTCTCCATATCCTGCACCAGGAGCTTGTGCATTTTCTCATATTGAGCTTTCACCCTCTTGCTGACTTTCTGGAAGCAGTCCTGTAACATAAGTGGTTTGGGATACGTCACCCACTCAGAGAGCTGAATGATGTTTTAAGATCCCGGAAACTTCAGAGCAGCCCGGCACACACCCCCCCCCCAAGGCACAGAGAGGTCCTCAGGCTCTGAGCAGCAGCTGTCCTACCTCTGCCTGCTGCTTATCTGCCTCCGTCATGCTCAGACTCTCCGCCATGGCCTGCAACTGTTCAGGTACCCCATCTTTCACCCTTTGGTCAGCAAACCAACACCATGTGAGAAATGTGTGGTTATCCAATGCTAGAATGAGCTGCCAAACCACGTCTGGTCATCAATGCTTCAAGACCCTTTTGTTCCACAAATTCCTTTACTAACCTGACTCTCTATGTTCTTCGAATGCTATTATGTTGCACTTTTGGTCCTTGAATAGTCATATCAGTTTCAGGGGGCAGTGAGTGGCTCAATGAGTTAAGCCTCTATGTCTGTGATCAGATGATTGCTGTTTCAAACCACTACCTGGGTAGAACAGTTACATGTCCATGAACCCTTGAGCAAAGAAAAGCATTCTGATATACTTGTGCAAGTGACAAATAAAGGAACATTTTACCTGACTAGGAATGCTCAGATGAATGGTGTTCCATCTCTCTCCTTGCTTTGTTAGAAGTTGTCCTGTAGTTTTTGCTCCAGCATTGCTGACGGTTGTACCTGGACATTCATTGGAAGCTCAGCTTAGTTGGACTTATACCTACTGTAGTTGAATCCCTTTCAGCATGAATGTTTGCAATGTGTTTTTGCCACACATGTACGTCACTTTGGACAAAAGCATTTGCTAATATGTAAACGCAATTGTCTAAGTGTATTATTACTTAATACTTCTCATTATTCTTTTTCAGAGTTGTGGTTCTGGAATCTGGTCACAAGTCCACATATGAATGGACTTGGTCTTGTCGCACACTAATTTTTAATTGGTCTTGGCTTGGACTCGATCACTCCTTACGCAAGAAAAAAAAAACAATGTGTATGTCTTCAGCCTGTATGCAGCTATGCAGCTTGGCACCCCCCCAAATTCCTATATTAGCTTCAATGTTTTTCAAACATTGTTCATACACCCACTGATGCCCTCATCATATCTGCCAAGTTAGCCATTATCCAGTTTGCGTACATAAACCATAAGGAACTTCTGTGCAAGACATCCAGTAAAAGAAAGCACACTGTGGAATGGAAATATCTGCAAAGCATTGATGACTGAGGGGGCTGGCATGACTTTTTCTGTCAACATTTGGAAAGGAGGCTAGGTGCGTATGCAGGCTAATGCTAGTAAACTCAATTTGATGACTAGTCACCCAGGGAATGGCCCTAGTCAGTCAAGTGTACAGTCAAAATTGTTATACATAGTAGTGACAGCTATCCTGCTACCTATTCAACATCTTATAATAATTATTGTTGCACTTTATTAATCCCCATGTCCAAAATTCTTTTTTTCATATCACAGACCTTGGTCTCCAGAAAGACACAGTCAATCAGCGTTTAGCATGTCTGGCGTAGTTATGTTTACAGGTTTTAAGGGACAGTTGATGAATGGGGTCAGTTTTGGCTTGGGTAATATCAAAATTTTCATTCTGAAAAGCAGCGTTATTCTGGTATTTGCAATAAAATTTGTAGACAGGGGGACCCCCACGATTACGGCGGTAAGTTCCTAGTGATAAATATATAGGTTGTCGTCGACTTAAGACCGATGCGACTTACGACTGATCAACTTTACGACCATGCTGAGACCGCAGATAGGTGTCCATGACTGTGCTGAGTCTGCCAGCACAAGTGTTGCCCAGCGTTAGTGTACTGTAACTGTCTACCATTGTCTAAATGTATTTTTACTGTCTAAATATATGTATTCAGCTAGTGTAAATATGCATGATGCTATCACAGCGAATGCGAGGCTGAGACTGAAGCTTTACCTTTTGTTTCTGCTGAGAGACGTTCAGCGTGACTCATTTCCCCGCGTGTACAAGTTATCTTAGGTCGGTGTTCACGGTTTGACTTCTGAGATTCCGATCGAGTTCTAGGTAATTTTTTTTCGAACTGGTTAGTTCGACTTTTAAGAAATTCGAGTTCTAATGAGTTCGAGAACTGAGGTACCACTGTATATCATAATTTTTGCATATAAAATAAAAGGCCAACTTACAACCAAATCAAGCTACAACCGGACAGTCAGAACTGATCGCAGTCGTAAGTCGACAGTGACCTGTACTCAAAACATTGCGTTATACTGTATTACCTTACTGCCGCCCAAGCCCAGTTGTTGAACAGACTTTTAATACACATAAATGCCGGAACATTAGCGCCTTTAAATGTATCAGTGAGTTATTGCGTAGGTGCATATTTCTCAACTGTGATCTGACTTTTTTTAACAAGTTAAACGTCTGTTCAACAACTGACCATGCTCAACAAATGACCCTCAGGGGCCTAATGCTGGGTGATTGATCTGCTGGGAATGGAATAAAGCAGCAATTTTTCACAAGAATCTTAACTGTTACACACCACCTTCTGACTAAACCCTTTGAGCATTAGATGGCTACACATTGTCTGTGTGCTTAAATGAAGTTAATGGGGCACATCTTAAAATCAATTATGTTATACTAGGTAGCTGTAAAAATGATATGATCCTGTCATTATAAGACCCATCATGCACGTTTAAGACGTTAAATGCTCACAGGACTTGTGTTTCTGAACCGCAATATGTCGTTAATGGAGTGACAAGGCCCAGTCATAATAGATATCATGCGAGGTGTTACATAATTGTATGTGCACTTTATCTTTATCTACTCTGTGCATATGTTTAATAAGTTGTTAAAAAACCCTTTAAAGGAACTTTGTATTATTTAATGCATATTCTTTGATTCCAGAACAAATTTTATATATAGTCAGGATACAGCGATATTACAATGAAATGAATAATTACTACAGGATGCAGTGGGGGTGTTTTCTGTTACCTTTGTGTTTGTATTTCTTAGGTGAAAATAATTATTTCATATACATTTATAAATATTTATAAAGCATTTTAAGTAAATAAATAAAGGGACAAAGAGCACATGCACACAGGTAACCACACATTGTTTGGCAAGAACACAGTTTTTATGCAAACAGCCTATCTTGTGATTTATAGGCTAAAATGGACTGAGAAACAACATTGCGAGTTCCTGTCTTCTACCTGAAAGACGGCGGTGCTCCACATCAGCATCTCGTGAATGAGAGCACCCTGCAGTTTTAGGATATGACCATGGTGTGTCACTATTAAACAACTTTTAATCCTTCAACATTTCTTCTTCGTCCTGCCACCCATGCTTGGCAGCCGAATGTCACAGCACCTTACCCCCACGTTTCATCTTATACAGTACAGTAGGTGCTGATTCCATAATATAGCTCTATGTAGCCAATTCGGAGCTCAGCTGGATTATGTGAGTGGTCTGGCCTCTCGCCTATAAAAACCATCCCCAGCCTGATTTTCAGTGTGGGTCCTGGCTTGTGTTCTAACTTTACCATGCACACTCTGTGTATGTTATTCATTTTCAACAGCAAGAAAAATAGAACCTTTGTATAGACTATAATGCAGTTATTTGGCTTGGTGATAGCAATAAACATCACTTTACATTCTTTAGGTTTATTTGCTTCGTCAAATTAAATGTTTTTTACCTGGTGCAGTTTTATATTTCACTAGAAAATTTCAAAAAAAGCACCTTACTCATGGTTACAACAGGAGTAGCGTTTGTCTGAGTTAAATGTAAACCCAGCCTTTCTGGTGTCAGTTAACTGTCCCCTCAGTGTTTGGAGAGCAGGAGGAGCGCAGCATGTCTGTAAGCAGTGCTGGAAAGGTATCTCATCAAAACAATGATCCATTCTGCGATTGGATGGAAAACCCATCCATCATTGTAATTGCTTAATCCCAACTGGGGCCATGGGGGTGGGGGAGACCATCTTGGGAGCAATGGATGCAGGCAGTAACCAACCCTGGGCAGTAGCCAACCCACCGCAGGACACACACACAGCCAATTTAGACTCGCCAATCAACCTGCCCTGCATGCTTTCGGACTGGGGGAGAAAACCAGAGCCCGAACACAGGGAGAGCATACAAACTCCACACAGAAAGGACCCGTGACTGAACCCAGGCCCTTCTTGCTAGGAGGCAGCAGTGCTAACCACTGCACCACCATGCCAGGATAGAAACCTCAAATTCTCAATTTTGGTTCTATTTCAGTGTCAACAAAATTGAAATTGTATTGCTTTCATCTCCATTTTAAATGAATTACCCACAAAAAATATAATGTATTTTATTATAAATTATAAATTATAAATGTTCAATACAAGGTACCAAGGGGTGGCACAGTGGTGCAGTGGTTAGGACTGTTGTCTCACACCTCTAGGACCAGATGGGCTGGTGCCCCACCCTGGGTTATTCTATACCTTGTGCCTGAAGCTTTTGGATAGGATAGAAATTGGATGGATAGATGTATCAAATCCTTTTAAACAAGCTCTTTTTGGAACTGATAGATTTCTTCAGTGAAACCTCAGGTTAGTTGAATGATGAGGCAGGTTTCTTAAGCATAAGCAGTTTATTAAGACAGAATGAAGATGTTACAGAAAGATGTTTCACACGGCCGGTTCAGTGTCTGTCTCTGTCTGTCTCTGTCCCCACTGAGGGCAGCAGGCCCTTTATCTATGGTCTTCCGACAGGCTCCTGGAGCCAGAGGGTCAGACAGCCTTGGTGAGAGTACAGTAAGTTGTATGAGATAGGCAAAGAACATGATGAGCGAGTAGCAAGGACAGAAAGAAATATAAAAATAAGAAATATGAAAGCTATAAATGAGTGAACTAAATTAACATAATTAAATAACTACAAATTAACTAGGGAAATCCCTCAGTCCCCCCAATGACTCTATGGAAAACAAAACACATCAAATCATCACGAGTAATTAATTACAACAAGTAAATGACTGATCAGGATATCACTGTAAAAACTCAGCATAAAGCCTTGAATCTACACTAGGTTTTAAAAACCAAGTGAGGCACCTTGCATAAAGGTAGCAAAATAAAATAAAAAATAAACCCATATCCATTAATCAATCACAATTAATCAATCATAATCAGCACCATCAGTTTTGGCAATTGTGTTTCCATGAACATTTCTGCACAGACTACCAGGAAAGCAAATAAAAGCTTGACAATCCACAATATGTGTTTGTGTGGATGTGTGTGCTTGTCTGTTGACAATCAGCAGTGTTGTTGTTGATCTTCTGGCTGGTTAAAGTCTGTGACTTTGTCGCCCAGCAGCGTAGGCTACTAAGGGAGAGGTTACTAGCACATCACCTTAGCGCGTTAGATCTCAGGAACATAGTGTACTCTTTTTCAGTGGCTAGCATGAATCCATCTCCTTTTACCACACACTATAACTGCTGCATTTGTTGTTAACAGTACCTGATATGGGCCCTCCCACTTAGTTCTTTCTGGGGTTTCTTGATCAGTACCCACTCACCAGGTACCAGAGTGTGACCTCGAACGACCTGTTGAAAGGCAGACTGAACGGCATTGGTGAGCTTAATGCAATAATCAACCAGGCTATCACTAGCAAGGTGAAC
>JAODJU010000119.1:8327949-8339955 GCA_026776725.1 Gnathonemus echidnorhynchus
GGCACCTCAGCCATTCCATGATTTTGTTAAATTTCACCAACAGCTCAATTAAATAATTAAATAAATTGGTTTAAAAACTCAGTGACAGATTGACTGGCTGTATGAGGTGTGCTAGTCAAAAAATACATGGCTGCACTGGACGGTCACTGCAAATACTGGGGTGATTTTAGCAGAGGTTCTGGAATGGCTAAGCTGACACACTTTGACAGGCATAATATCATAGTTTTACACCAACACGAGGATATTCTAAACATCATTTTCTTTGCCTGCCTAAGACTTTTGCACAGTATTGTATATATGAATATTATTTATCTACAGTACTTAACTCGAGACAAACCAGTATTTTAGATATCTATGATGCATCTTTCAGTGCGTAAGAGTGGATTCAAGCTTATTACAGTTTTAATTTGTTTTGTGAGATCAAATTTCCCTAATAGTAAACTGAAAGAATAATTTGCATTTTAAAACCATTATTGTGTATTTCTTAAAATAGAAGAGAAGGACGGAACGCTGAATGTAGTTCATGTTATACGGTTATTACTATATGACTGCAGATGTCATTATGTACTGTAGGTGTCAGTAGTTTCTAATAACTATTAACTAGAGAGCCGTCGTATAATATGGTATCATATTATAGGCTTTTAAAACCTCCGCGAAAGGGACTTTTTTCAGTTCCGATTTTACTGTATGTTGTATTTCAGTAAAGAACTATAATGAAAAACGAGGTCTGAATGCAAGAGGTAAAACAGCTTTAATCAACATATTTGTTGTTAATTATTTACCCGTATACAAGTTAGAAGCAGTGTTCATCTACGATAAGCAATATTCACTAGAGAAAGCATCTGCTGGAAAATTATAAAATTAAATTATCACCAGATTCCTCCTCCGCCCACAAATGTTACAGGATATAGCTAGTCATTTTCATGTCAACTAATCATCTCTGGGTAATTTCTTCTAAATTTGAATTAGAAGCAACAGACAGAAATACATTTCGTCCTCTGAGATAATGTGATGTGTGTAAGGGACATGGTTGTTAGTCACACTAGAAGGGTCAGATCGAGATTCTATCTTCTCTAAAAATCGCCAACAGAGGAACCTTGAATTGGTTCAAAATAAAATGGCAAGTAAAGGTATAGAGGGTACACGCATTTCACGCCGTTAGACAAATAAATACAATCGTCGTCAGGATTAATGGCAAAACGATTATATTGTTACACTGCTGCGGTTCTGGGATTCAAACCTAAGACTGTCCGGACAAAAAAAGGTAGTCCAAACCCACACGCTACTCAAAATGTTCTAAAAAAAGGCTCATTATTTGATCCACTTCGTTAAATAAATAATATTATATAATTCAAAATATAGTTAAATTATATATCTATTTGTTTATTTCCCTTATCGTCAAGGTTGCTTTTAATGTGTAGTCTGAGTGTCACGAATTCGATGACGTCGCTATAAAATACATTTCCCATAAACCAAACACTTTTTCAAACTAGAAATCGTCAAAAGTGAAGTTGTTCGGGAATTGTAGGGGTTTTTAAAAATACCTTCTTGGCAGTAAGATGTTCGTCGCACTTCAGTACCCATAATTCAGTGCGCTTATCGATTTGATGCCGCCATGTTGTAGGAAATCCGCTTGCGGTGGATTACAGTTTAATCCGAAAGAAGACGAAGAGGGACTGGGAGACAGATCGGGTCAGTACCGTACCAAAGCCAACAGGCAGAGAAGCAGCTGAACGAATCAAATGGACATTTCGTGTGTTATTTTGTATTGTTAGAGTAGTAGGTTTTTCCTCAATGAGGAAGCAGCTAAATTAGCTAGATCTTCACAGTTTTTCCCCTCTTGTACCTCCGCTGGCTTCGTCGATTCTGATAGAAATTGACAGCAGCTGGATAGCTACTAAAGGACACCGAATGCAAAATAATAAAAATAAAATTAGTCACAATTTCGTTGACAGAAGCTGAGTTTCCCCCTTTCCCCTTTCCCTCAATAGTTTTTTTCATCTTGAAACCAGCCTAGACGAGGAGTCCCATTTCGGGGAGGGGGGGTTGGTGTCCTGGGTCTACGATTCGGGACCAAAACGGAAAAGATCACCGCTAGCTAGCATAGTCGGCTGGCAAATTTACATCGCCGGTTACGCCGAGGGACGGTCTCAGCTCGTTAGCTGCCGGACGAAGTCCGGAGATGTCAGGAAAGGAGATGAACAAGCAGTCTACCACCGACCGGCCGATTAAAGGTAAGATGCCGCTGCTCAGCAGCCTTGTCTCTTTCTTCCTCGGGGGTTAGCGGAGGTTTCTGGGCTATAATACTTTGACATTCACCGGTCTGCCTCCAGTTCGGGGCGTTGAGGGGTGGACCTAAACCTGGGTGATACGACCCCTCGGCGTCGTCGGCCAGCTGGACGCAATTGACGGGGTTTAAGCCCTGTTATTCGCTGATTATCTCCACATTTGTCCTTTACACACCCCTCTGCACACACATGACTGAATTTCTTCGACAGGGCGTTATCCAGGCACATAGGCGCTCTACACCTCCGACCACGTTTCCCTACACTTTAAATTGCCGTCCAGCTGCAGCCTCTGGTTTCCGGTTCATTTTCAGTTTTTATTTTACTATTTTGGTTGATTTTTTTCGGGGGAGGGTGGGTATGATTTAACGCATTTTTGTAGCTATCCGAATGATTGAAAAGGTCCTGCTGTAGCCGCTGTAAGTTTTGTTCAGCAGCTGTCAAAGAAGTAATCGACACGCGAAATGCAACAGTAACACGGAAGGGCTGTAAAAAAAAGCGCCTTTGCGGTTCTCGGGTTTTTTCTCGGGTTTATTGGCGGGTTTATTCTTCTCTAAGAGACAGGAAACCTGCAGCCTCCGGGGCTGCGATGCGCACTGAAACGCGACTTGAATTTGCGGTATATCTACGTCGGGAGACCCCAGTATATAGGCGCACATGTTATGTATGTGCATCCCCGGAACTCCGCATGGCCGTGCATATAATATGTTTGTATGTCTTTCAAATATGTCGTTTGCTGTCTTTGGCGCTATTGGTCGACTAATTTTATTTTATATGTCTTACATGTTAACTGATTATGAAGCAACGGGTTTTTTAAAATATATATATATATTTTTTTTTTTGCAAATTATGTCGGCCCTTTAAGGAGCCTTGTATTTGGTTTCAACTAAAGTTGGAAGGGGCACAAGGGGGGCATTTTCAAGGATCAAGGGAGAGAAACGGTGATTAATGCGTTTCACACGCAAGCTGGCGGGAGTCGTGACTACCAGCACCTGACGGGTTTAAATGCTGCAGTCCTGGGAGGGGATCTGAAGAATTAATTAAGCCCACCCCACCCCCTGGTGAATGTCACAGGTGAATTCAGTGCTGTCACCACTCCGGCTTGTGTAACTAAATGTCCCCGTAGGAGGAATTTAAACATGTCTCAGTTGTATTTAAGTCGTTTTGTTCTGTGCAGTGGACTGCATGCACCAAAAAAATCACCCTCCCCATGGTGTCTGACCTCCGGTAAAACTGGTATTAATAAATGACACAAATTTGTAAATGAATATGGAGGCAAATTATTTGAAAGTGTTTGGCTTTTACACCCTATCATTCCATCTTGTAATTTGTTACCTTTTACTTTAAGTTGTTCAGTACAAAAATTCTTTAGTGAAATCCAATTTTTGTTTTCGGCTATCTTGAAATATACTTTAGACTATTTTTTAAAATAACGAATGAGTTCAATAAGAATCAGACTGGATGATACCATAACTAGACTCACATGCTCCTCCAATTGGGCAAATGTCTGCTTCTTGTTTATCATTATATCCAGGGTCTGAATGTTTTTATGTTGCCATTTATGAGGCATTTTTGTGGCATTTGTGCCGCATACGCATAAACCGTTGCCCCCAAGCGCGGGGGCCTGCACGCCATGAAAGTGCACTTTCTTATATTCCAAAGCCTGTGAAGGCCACGTAATGAGACCTCCGGCATCAAGGAGGGAAAGAAAAAATAACAAGATGGTTTGATTTTGATTTTGTTATCTCCAAGGGCTTTGAGTGTTCCTGGAGAGTGCTGGGGCACTGTGTTTGATCTGAGCATGTGGATTAGTTTGATGCTGATTTAATCGCATGGGTCGCTGCTGACATGAGCAGCTCATGGTGTTCCCATGAACCTGCCCGGGTACGAGTCCAACAACCCAGTCATGTAAAAGCATGTCGCCATTCAGGGAGGCATCTGATTAAGCCTTGGGCTGAAAAGACTTGAGCAACTTCACCAGTTCATTGAGGTTCATGGCCAACTTGTGTGTACATATTATGCAATACCACATAAGATGGTGACCAGGAGTAAAACGCATATTTTAAAGCATCTGATGAAATGAATATTAAAAATTTGTCAAAATAAGGTGATCCTGTTTTCTTTGAATGTGCTTGAAAGGCACTCTGTTCTGTCAGTGCTTCCCTGTTGGAAGCGGGCTAATCTTAGCATGTCATGGCCTCACCCTACGCCGGGCCCTGGGCCCCCACCCTGTGCCGTCTCTCTGTCCCAGGCTTGGCAGCACGGTGGGGAAATCCACATAGAGCTCAGGGCTGTGGCAAATTGAAATGTGGAGGTACATGTAAGGGCAAGTCTTGCTCCTAGGTCAGCATGTCCGTGTTGGGGGGGGGGGGGGTCCTGGAGTTGCTGCTTTTATTCCAGTTTTAAGGTGAATCCAAATCAGTGTGTCATCTTAGTGCCCAAAGGGAGGCTTGCTAGTCTGGATTACCTACACTAATGTCCACATTGGTAAGCACTGTACACACCCAATCCCTCTTAGTTATTATTGGTTATATGGAGGACAGCAACCCTACTGGTGTCATTTTACTGACACCCTGACAGACTTGGAACATCTTAAGAATTCCTTGGAGTAGAGGAGCGGTTGAGGTTGAATGTAAGATGGTAACACCCCTGCCCCCACCCATGTGCTCTGAGGTCCCGAGGTCATTGCGGTATCGCATACTCTATCCTACAGTGGAATTTGGGGAAGCCCTGCTGCTGGGAGATTGCCAGGAAGAGGGACTGGAAGGGACAGCTCATCAAGTGAGGCATGGAGGATAGCTCTATTTTGGAGTGACTGCCCTGGATGGGGGGCCGTGGGAGGTGGGGGCAGCATTGGGTCGCTTTTATTGAAACCAGCCCGTGCATACACACACACACACACTCCCTCATTGCATTTTGTCCCCTACGAGCCCGAGTGTGTGTCCAAGTCCTCCTGTTTGTTCTCCGTCTCTAGTCACGAACGGCTTCCAGAGGCATGTTGTCCTACGTAAAACTCCTGACTGAGCCTCCTTTTCCCTGGTGGCTGTGTCTGTCAGGAATCTTCACTGCCTAAACTGCTGGCTGTCGCCTGAAAAGAGCACAGGATTACATCAAGACCTGCGCTAAAAAGGAAGGAACGAATGAATGATGAAATGAATCAGCGTTGCGATTAGAAGAGACGAGGCAACGAGAGAGCACCAGGAGTCTTATTCTCCTAACTCGGCTTGTAATGCCGCTATTTTTAAGGGCTCTGAGGCTGCGTTGTTGTCAAGGATGTTATATAAAAATAAACCGGACCGAGTTCTGGCTATTTTAGCTACAGCTAGCCTTGACATCACAGTGCATTGGGACATCAGACAGGCGGACGGCCCCCAGCAAGCATGACTGTGCTGAACCTAGTCTACTGCCATCCGAGTGAAACCTCATAAGGGTGCATTCAGAGAAGACTTGTTCAAGTCAAATGTTCAGGAAGCACATCTGATGTAGCCAGCGATATGCTAAGTGACTGCAGGGTTAAAATTGATAAAATACACGTAAGATGCATATATGTGAAAACACAAGCTCATGTTTATATACACGGTTGCCCGAAGGCTTCTATGGTATCCTGTCTGGTATCTGAGGTATTAAAAATGACTGTTTTTGAACCGCAGTGCGAGACACCTGAGTCAGCAGGGTCATCACATCTGTCGGCTGTCACCTGGTTGCAGTGGTTAGGTTTGGGAGACTTTATTTTTGGTGTCCACCTGCATGGGCCAGAGGGTGTCTTGTAAGTAATTCTCTTTCATTTGATGCCCCTTGTTTCCTTTACAGTCAAAATCTTCTTTTTCAATCTGCAACTTCCTGCAAGCCAGAATCAATTCCTTTCTCTCCAAGCCCGCCTCTGAATTCCTCCTCCATACCTTCATCTCGGTCATCCCTGAGTATGGGGAATGCCTCCAGGGTCACAAGATTCAGCTGGTCCAGAATTCTGCAGCCCACCTTCATGCCCGTGTTCAGACCCCCTCTCATATTTCTCCTGCACTCGGACTTTCAAGATCATTCTCCTCTCTTATGAGGTTCTCAGCAATCTTTCTCTCACAGCAGGCACCTTAGTTGAGTAAAACTCTGGAGTGCAAGTGAATTGTGTCGAAGTGTTTTTTTTTTTTTTCTCCCTTTGTTTACATGTACGTCTGTCACACCTGCTTATTCTTAATTGGCTTTAATGTTTTTCAAGGTTACAAGGTTGTGCAAGGGAGGGTTGTTCAATGTTGTCAGTAGATACCATTATTATTGTTTTATGGTCATTTATTTGCCAAAAAAGTGCCGGGTTGGTAGCGACCCAAACGTGTTTGTATTTTTACGTGCAGTTTTTAAGTGCTGAGTTTGTAAACGGCACTTGTTAAAAAAAAAAAAACGTGCTTTTTTTCCTTTACTTCATCTCTCTCAGTCACAATCAGAGTTACATAGACTATCACCAAAGTCAATTATAAACATTAGAAGTTTGCTCATATTGATGTTTTTAACCATTATTGCTATCACTTCCTTAGCTGCAAGGTGTAAGCACTTAGTATTTTGTATACTCCAAAGTATTTTCTGTTGGTAGGGCCGCAGAATGTCTTGAGCCCAAGGGCCCCCATCCTCATTAATTTGACCCCGCTCTTACCCCCTCAGCCTCCCTCTGATCATCCTCCTGGCCTTCTCAGTCTTCTTCCATCTAAACCACGTAACTTTTTGTGGACTGAGCCTTCTCCAGAGTGGTACCCTGCCTGTGAAATTCCCTTCCCCCAGCTTTCCTAAATTCCTCCACACTCCCGACTTGCAAACCCTGTTGTTGTTCTCCCGGGCTTTCCAGTTCCCTTTATTCAGCCTGCCTCTTCCCTGCTCTACCTACCGGTGCCCTGTATGCTCAATTAGCATTGTCTCCTTTGTTTATCTTTTCTCATCTTCCCTGTTCCTGCTCCATTGTTTCATCTACAATATTTGTTTCTGCTGTATAACATGGTGTATACTACAGTAATATTATGGTATACTCTAATTATTGCATTACTACATGTCATATATACATAATGAATGCATTGCATTACTGTACTGTAGTGCATCTTGTAATTATTTTTATGCAGTAGTTTTATACAAACAGTACAGTGTAAAAGTCTTAGTGAGTCAAGGGAAATGTTTAAAGCTATTTATCTGGGTTGTACGTATATATTTTCTCAGAACAAAAACATAATTTAACTTTAGAGCATATTCAGATTAAGATTTCTTCTTTTCTCCCAAAAGCTGTGAGGTATTGATTAGCCATAAGAGGCAGTGTAGTGGTTAAGTCAAAAAATATATGGGTGTATTAGATGTTTGCTGCAAATACTAGGGCGATTTTAGGAGAAGTTTTGAAGTGGTTAAGCTGGCGCAATTTGACAGGCATAAAAATCGTAGTTTTAGACCAACATGAAGATAATTTAAACATTTTCTTTGCCTAAGACAGAGGTTTTCAACCTTTTTCAAGCATTTTATCCTAAATGATACAAGATTTTCAAAGAGCTGCAATGGATACAGAAGAGGGTTTGAGATACGATTTTTTAAATGCGATATCGGTATATATGCATTTAACACAAAAACAAAACACTAAGTAAAATAAATAACGAAAAACAATTTTGGGGTGAGGAGGGGGACTTTCGGTTTTAAATCACTTGGACGTGTAACAGCGTAAAGGTTACCAATATCACGATATTGTTCAGTTCTGTAGCGAAAGTCAACCCTCACTCAAGTTTGGCTCTGCAGTCGTTTGGCTTTCACTCTCCACTTCACTACTTGTAACTGTGCTGACCATGCCGTGCAAAATGTACTCACCACTCCGAACTCAGCTGGCTATATATATGTAGATCGGAGAAAATATAATAATTTTACAAAGACCTGGGAAGGCGTGGTGACGATTTAATACAAAAAGTATATGAAAGAATTAGGGATGCCAATAAACTTTGAAGCCTACATCGAATCTCGGACACTGAACAAAAGTCCGGAAAGCATACCATTTCACCAGAGACGTAATCTCGTAGAGAATGACTTTGAGGAAGATGTAAGTTATGCAGTTAAGACATCATAGAAGCATTCCCTCATTCACCAAAAACCGTTTTTATTATTGTTATATGTTTTTTTTTCTTTCTTTCTTATACTGCAATACCAGTTTAAATAGCCTACACAATGTTCGGAAAGTGGCGCAGTTGGAAACTTTAAGGGGAGACCTTTTTCACTGCTGCACCGCTAAAAATGTACCGCGAAAGATCAGAAACGGAAGATATGGCTGACGGAGTTGAAAGTAATGAGACACTGGGGTTGTCAAAAATCGATTCTCAGATACTAATCGATATTACTAGTACTACAGCGAAGGCACGCGTGCACACACACACACACTGGCGCAGCCCCTCCCCTCCTCTCAATAGCCGCTGAACGCATTCGCGCTGGTTAACACGCATACCAAGTTGGCCGAACATGGCATATGCTGCAGTTGAAGGCACTTTGCAAGCTGCTTTAGAAAAAAAAAAAAACGCAGAAGTGTCATTTGGAAGTAATTTGCAGAGGAGCATGGAAAGGCTAAAGATGTCGATAAGCCTCTATGCAAACCGTGCTACAAAGTTGTGGCGACGAAGTCGAGTAGCACATCAAACCTGGCGAAGCATCTTAAAGACCGACATCCTGGTCTTTATGAGAAATGTTCTTACGTTCTTAAATTTCACAAGGTTAGTAAAGCTCGCGTTCCAGCAACACAGAACTATTAAACACTTATCAAAAATGTTAACGCACACCTTAACATTAGCCATTTATCTATAAGCAGTTAGCCGACAGACACGTTAGCCGTATTTTATCATTAATGTAGGTGCAATGGCTAATAATAAAATAATATAATGTGGGAACAATGCAAAAACGTAAAACAAAAATGTGTCCTGTAAAATCCTGTAAAATGTGGTAAACGCCCAGTCATACTTTAAAAAAAATACCTCTGTATACCGTGAAACCGATATAACTTTGAAAAATACCGTGATATAAATTTTTGGTCGTACCACCCAGCTCTATATTAACCCATAAATAAATGATTTATATTTATGAAAGTATTACCATATGTTAGTCTCATTCACATTTTCATGTCTTATCACTCTGAGAAGAGCTGCAGTCTCGTGCTCAAAGAGTCGCACGTGGCTTGTGAGCCACAGTTTGCTGACCCCTGGCCTAAGATATTTGCATAGTACTGTGTGTTTTCTTTCGTTCTATGTAAATAAGCAACTAACTATGCTAAGTAAGTAAGCATCTTTGGCTCCATCAAAAGTGTGAAAGTGAAGAATAAAATGTAGAGTAATAATATTCTCTGGCATTGTTTTACACTAGTGTATGGGTTGCCATGTCTGTGCTGTTCCCCCTTCCCTGTCTGTTTGGTGTCAGGTTGCCATATCCACGCTATACATGTAACTGGAGTTCCTGTGCTTTCTGCAAGCATTGCTATGCCCCTTAGGCTCACAGGTGTATCTAGAATCAGTTTGCTATGGAATGTGGAAGCGTATGGATATGGCCTGGCTGAGAAGTAGTCCGCATTTTCTAAGGAGTGAAACAATAGCATGGACTTGCCACAAGTTTAATGGACTTGTGTGCTCCACTTTTGATTGCAGTGAAACTCATGCCATATTTGGATTTTGGGTCAAAAGGAAAATTGTGTGTGTGTGTGTGTGTGTGTGTGTATATATATATATATAAAGATTTATTAAATTTTTTTTAAATGACTTTCTGTTAAATCTACCACTCAGACAGATCTCTGGGGAGTGTCTGCTTGCTTTTCAATATCTGACATCCTCAGATCTAGCAGTAATTTTGGTTTTGAGTGGCAGTTCTACCTCTCGCTAGCCTTAAATCAAACCATCAAAGGAAGATGAATAATTTAAAGCACAGCTGAATGAGTATATGGGCTGTGTGGTTCTAAATGCCATTAGGGGGGGTGTTGTCTCATTTATACTCCAGTCTTCAGAAGAATTAGTATTATGCCTCCATGGATTAAGCTGTAAAGGGCTCAGAATTGTATTGTAATATTATTTGTTTTCAATCAAGGTTGTCTTGAGATCAGTGGATTTATCAAATGAACACATATTCCGACAGATCCTTGTCTTGTCCCCTGGAGGCATGAAGAAACTCAATATTATCAACCTGAATGAAGGGTAAAATTAAGTTACGGGTAAAAGTTAAGGGTAAAATTGTATGTTACGTCAAATGAACATCAACTAAACGCTTAAATGTCAGCATAAACTGTTGGCCAAAAGCTCCCACTGCCAGCCACGAAGGCTTGGCTTTTACAAAGGGTACAACGGTTAACTTAAATCTGCTTCAATAAGCAGCCTTTTCAGCAGCCACATCACATCAAGATCAATGCTCGATGTGGAAGAGTGATAGAAAATCTGTCTCGCATGTCTCTGAGGTAGATGCGGTCTAGAAGAAAAGTCATTAAGTTCTGTCTAGATGGGACTGCCTTGTCTGAGCAGACGGCTGATGGTATTGCTGAGAAGCAGTTACCATGGCAAGTAATATCAACCCCTCCTTCTGCCCACTTTTCTTCAGCTCCCTGCGACCTGAAACATTGTTTAGCTGCAGTGCTGCAAAATATAAACCGAAAGAGAAGTGGCTGAAATATTAGTGAAGTGAAAGATGGTGTCCAGGGTTAAGCGCGGATCCTCTTGCTAAGGGGTGCTGCTTTGGGTGCAGCTGCTGATGACCAAGTGAAGGTGGCTCTTCTCTCCCCAGGTGGCCTTTGTGTGCCTCATGGTGGCCGTTTCCCAACAGGACGTTCACCCTTGTGCACTTTAAGATTGTAACGCAACCTCCCGGGCTGCTTCCCTGCCCATGTCATTACTCAGCCATTAATCATGCATAAGCCCAGTGTTTCTCCGCCAGAGTCATGTGACTCCTTTGCCTCACCTATCCCTCTCTCTTTCTCATTTTCCCTCTTCGCCTTTGAATATCTGTACCCTGTCTTTGGTAGTGGAGCAATTCTATTTCCTCTTGCGAGAATCTAAAGTGAAATTGATTTGGCCTGTAATTTTTGTTTGGTGTTCCTCGGTAGCCTTTTCATGTTGTGCAGGTCTCCTGAACCTTTGGGACCATAAAGTTGTTGGCAGGCGACCAGGTGACTAATGCTGAGCAATTCAGCAAATTTCCAGTTTCTCTTCACTGATGCAAAACCTTCTGGGAGGGTTCCTTGGCCAGGAGTCAGGGAGTTGTCTCTGGGTTAACCAGGAATTTTCCTGAGATGGGAGCTCCCAGCTTCAATCTCTCAGGCCTTTGTATGTTTAAAACGGTGTGTTTTAATTACCTGACTTAACGACTTCAGCAAAGTTACTTAGAACTGCAGGTAGGTCAGATGCCAAAAGATCCCGTAGAATTGGAACTATGGAAACATTCAGATAACATTGCACTAGTGGTGGCCACTGTCACACCCAGTAATCCCCAGATCTCTTCACATCGTAACAAGTTTATTACTGCATGGGTGTTTCTTTCTTCCGGAGGTGGGTCATTTATGGTGTAAGATATACTTCGTCCAGCTCCACAGCCCTCGTTAACTGGGTGGGTACCTTGTCGATTCAGATGGCGTTTACTGGGATTTTAATTTCAGTCAGCTGCTGTAAACCAGCAGTAAGCTTTAAGGCAGGGGTCTCCAACTCCGGTCCTGGAGAGCTACTATCCAGTAGGTTTTCTGTCCCACTTGGCTTCTGAT
>JAODJU010000119.1:8340950-8358529 GCA_026776725.1 Gnathonemus echidnorhynchus
GCTGCACCACTAGCCGGTCACATCATATCAGGGTCCCAGCTGGCTTCCTACCTGAAAACTGCACTGACTTCTGGCCCCCCCCCACTTCACTGTGTGAAGTGTTGCCATGTGACTGAAGTTCAAAGGAAGCAGCTGAATCTCCGGCTGCATCGCCATTGTCTCTGTCACCGTGCGTTGCGTGATCACGTTCCGTGTTACGTGTCTGTATGTTTGTGCCTGTGTGTGCGGGGCACAGAATGAATGTGATGTCTCATGGTTGACGCTCCCCCAGCCCAGGGTGATTATGAATTTCGTGTGTGATTAATCTGCTGTGTGATTAGGAACACCACTGTGTAATGACGCATTCCCTCACTGGGAAGGCTTGGCTCCTGTGTGGTCCTACCTGGAACATTAACTTAACCTTAAGTTACAGCTCATTCTCTGTCTGTAGATAAGGTTGTAGACTTAAGCTTTAAAATTATGATGGGTAAGTTTTAAAACAGGATTCCCGTAACATTATCGTCCTGGATGCCGTACCTGGATGGTGTAATTAAAAGCGACATGATGTGATCAGTCTCGTTACGTCAGGCTTGGATGTCCCGTCTGCGCAGCTGAGCATTGCTGGGGTTTTCACCTCTGTGGCTTTCAGCGCCATACAGACCTACCTGCAGAGGCATTAGCCTTGCCCGTCCACACCGGGAGTGAGGAGCGAAGCTCAGCCTCTCAGCCAGTGGGCTTGATTAACTTATGGACGAGCAATGAGGTTACAAGATCAAGTTAGTGCTTTCCAGGTGGGCAGCATCTGGCCGTATGAGTTGGGGTGGGGGATTATACTTGTAGCCCTGCAAAAAGGCCAGGTCTGAGGTAGTTGTGTGTGTGGATAGCAGAGCAAGATTAGAGAAACACACTCTCTCGTCAGCATAACTTTTTCACTGCAGATAGTCTTTCCGCTGCTCTGTAGTAACTGCACTGATGTGACTCATCAGTAGTGTTGACCCAGGTCTGGAGGTGCCCCGTCTGCTGCGTGATGGGATGTGCTGTCTGGTTGAGGACCAGAATTGGCCTGCAGAGCTTGGACACCACATGGAGGATTGAGATACTCTTAGGGAGGTTAATGACCCTTATTGCTCCCATCTAATTTGGTGGATACTGGCTTGGTTTGGTTGTCTCTGTCTCTGAAAGGGGGTTGACTTTTTTTTCCTTAAATGTGTCACATCCCCTACAAAAACCCCTTGAGCTCATTTTGCAGGGACACCTCCCTGGGAGAGAGAAGTTGAAATCTGGTTGAATTGTGCCGGATTGCTAACATTTCTGAGTGTTCTTGACAAAATGTGGCTTACATTGTGAGCCCACAGTGTATTTATACTCTAACTAGAATTTAGGTCAGCGTCTCCCCCGGGGCTCTCAAAACCAGCTGGTCCAGCTGCCACGTCCTGAGCGCCGCATTGCTGCCGTAACACTAGACCCACACAGGCCTTCCGTAGGACGGCAGGCGGCCTGCCCTTCCGGAGATATGATAGCTGGAGAGGGGAATTCCCCTCCTGCCCCCACCCCCCTCAAGGGCAGTGCTGTCATGGGGAGACTCACAGGGAACCCTGTGCCTAAAATAGCCCCTCAAAGGGCAGAGTTAGCCCACGTGTCTCTACACGTCTGTGGGCTCTGTCCCCATCATCTCTGTTCATCCCTCTTTTCTTTGCATTTCACTCGGATTCTGCAGGTTGGCTGTATGCATTTCAGGCCTTCTCCATTTCTGCATTTCGCCTGGGCTGACCTATAATACGTGCCACAGATCAAACATTGTTAAACAAAGCGCAGTGATCTAGTTAGGATTGCAAGGGGGGTCTTTCATTTAGTCCATCATTGAATTTTCCACAACTTTAAACGAATGATTGTCCGCCTATTCAGGGTATTTGTAGAAGCCTGTCCAATTAGTGTGACCCCACTGAAAACACGGAGTCTGATTCCTGACTACAGGCCTGTGGTTTGGAGGTGATTTTCTGAAGGCTTCCCACGTTTCCCTTTATGAAAATAGAATGGAATTTGGAGAATGCTTTAGAAATTCAGCTGCACGTGGAAGGTTGGTGATATCAGTAAGTGCCTGGAAGCCCTTCTCCTCAGTCAGGCTTGGGCCAACCTCATCTTCTCCTATTTCTCAGATTATTCTCTGCTCAGCATTCAGGCTACTGAAAAGCGGAGGCTGATCAATGTTGGGAAAGGTATAGATTTAGATGTTAATTGACAAGCATTTGGTTTGTGTGTCTGACAATGACCAAGACCCAGCTGTGATAATGTGTCCTTTGTTTGTTGGCTGTGCGCATTTGTCTTCCTTTTACTGCATTCAGATCCCCAAATGAACATCGCACGCTGCTTGTCATATTGACGTAGAGGCGAACACAGCTCTCACTTCATTTATAAAGTGTTATGTCGTATAATTAAATTACGGTGAATAAAACCAGAAGTGGAGGTTGTCATCATGTTGGAGCGCCAGGTCGGTTCCTCCTACGTTTCAACTGGCTGTGTTTATCTGTGACAGTGGGAGTCGCATTTATGTGTTGGTTTTTTTTTTTTGTGAAAAACAATGGCGTGTTCTGTCATCGGATGTCAGAATGACGTTGAATATGTTCAGTTTTGTTGTAAACACAATAAGAAGCTCTAAAGGAACCTCAGAGGAACCTCTAATAACCGTCAGAAGGTGTCTGGTGCCCTGCGGGTACTTTGATCAAAAACTGTGCAAATACTTTTGATTTGCCTTGTGACAGAAATGAGTAGCAGGTTAATAACCTCACCGATGATAAACCAGAGACATCCAGGCTCCAGTCAAGGGATTTTGAGGGGGAGGCCGGCTGGCTTTTGAACTTGGGACATTCTGATCAGAAATTTCAGAAGGACATCATGTTTGCTGAAGGACCATTTCTACCTTGTTTCCTGTGTTCCTTACCTGGAGTACAGGACTAACTAGATCTAGGGCTGCTCTGAGTATTTTGAGATCTCAGCGCTCTAGTCAGACGTGGCTTGGTAGCAGGCAGTTGCTGGTAAATCATAAGTGTATGGATCCTTTACTAGGGCAGGGTCCTTCGACTCCAGGTATAGACCAGAGAACGAATGCCTTCAGTTGAGTTTGTAGTTTTTGGGCTTGGTGCATCACCCATACAGCCCCAGGAGACCCCAAAATGCTCCCCCTAAGCAAAGACGTAGTGGTGCTGCCTCCCAACTCCACACGCCTTAGCTCTGGTAACGCACAGCCATCACGGTTTGAGCAGTCAGACCGTAAGGGTCAGGGCTCTGGGTTCTAGAACAGTGCAATTCACCTCCTGAGAGCCTCAATTTGAATGACGACCTGTTTTTGAATTTTTCAGCAAATTGTTTATTAAAGCTTCTCAAGCAGCCAAATCTGTCTGCATACGAGGCACTCTGCGTTCAGAGAGGTCCTCCTCGCTCAGGTGTGCTGCCTTTAGAGTGTGGTGTGGGCCCTGGAGGGAGCTTGACCTGCCTGCTGGTTTCTCACGGTGACTCACTCCCTTTAAGTGGCTGGCTTCGCTCTGACACTTTAGTGAGGTGGGCAGCCGGGGCTTCTCTGCGCTGCTGCTGGGCTGTGGGGGCGGGCTGGCGGGGTGGTGTGCGGGGGATGCGGAGAGCGCTGCTGTCGGCCGCTGTGGCAGAGGGGCAAGCCCCTGTCTGATCATATTGTTCGCGACGAGTGGGATCTGGGCTCTGGATCTGGGAAGCATGTAGCTTTTAATGCTGCACGGCTCAGCTCTGACACTGTTACACTGACAGTCAGGGCCACCAAAGTCTCACCTCAGCGTGAGACAAACGAGATCCTGGCTGCTCCCCGGCAAGTTCATGGGCTGGGTGTTGTTTTCGTTATACTTTGTGGTCATGCTCTCCGCCTGCAGAAATTCAAGGTCGGCTAATCCCCAGTTAGTTTGATCAGGGCCACGCAGATCTCTCTTTGTGGATCTCTCTGTTAAGGAGAGCCCTTCTTACCCCTGACTGGGTGCAGGAGTGGCCTCTGTAGAGATACAATCCCCAAAATTCCTCGATGTAGGCCGTCCGGTCCCCCAAAGGAACCTGGCTTGATTTTCTAGAAGAGCGCGAGAGCTGGTGGTGAATTTAATGGTTGTGGCAGGGACCTCATGAAGGACCACACTCTAAGGGCATGTCTGTAAGGTGAAAAAGCAGCCTTGCATAAAAGTAAGGGTCCAGTGGCTGCTGGTTTACTATGTTCACTGTCTCCTGTGACAGCGCTAACGGGCGCGTGGACACACACACACACACACAGCTGTTTCCGTCCCACGTTATCACAGTCCTCCATCACTTCCACATCCTCTGACTGGGCCGCCTTATTGAGACCTGACAAGAAGCTATAGTTATACTTTAGACCTCAGTAGCGAGATGATGAGATGAAGCTGAAAGCCCACTGAGCTCCAGGTAGTCACCTCCATTTGGGAGGAGGAGCGTGTAAAAGGGGTGAAGCTGGAAGGCCTCCACGCCGGTGCAGTGATGCCGCGTGTCTCCCACAGGGGTGCCGTATCCGCCCACGACGCGCCTCTCCATGAAGGAGCTCTACGAGAACGGCAAACCCAAGGTGGAGGTGCTCAAGAGCCACCTGGTGAAGGAAGGCCGGCTGGAGGAGGAGGCGGCCCTGCGCATCATCAACGATGGGGCCAGCATCCTGCGCCAGGAGAAGTGCATGCTGGAGGTGGAGGCGCCGATCACGGGTGAGCTGGACCCCCTGTGCCCCGCCCTCCTCGCCAGCAGAGGCACTGGTGCTCCTGGCACGTGAGGTGTCACCACTGCGTTTACTGCTGAATGAAAGCCTGGCTCCCCTGGGCTGCTTTCAACACTCTGTTGGAGTTTGCCCCTGTCGTTAACTCCTTGTTGGTGTTAGATGCATCCTGGAAGCTGCGTTTACCCCTAATTTTACCACTTTCATGGTACACATAACAGAAATTAATTTTACGTCATAATGATTATGATTAATGTAGAAACCAGAAGGTGACAGAATTCCGAGGACTTTGGTTGCAGCCAATAATAATGGTACCAGATGTTATACGGCTTGTTATGCCTGTGGCCCCCCCAGTGTGCGGCGATGTCCACGGGCAGTTCTTTGACCTGATGAAGCTGTTCGAGGTGGGCGGCTCCCCCAGCAACACGCGCTACTTGTTCCTGGGCGACTACGTGGACCGGGGCTATTTCAGCATTGAGGTAGGTGCCAGCATCGTCGGGGGAGGTGGGCGGGAGGGGGGGGGTTATAGCAGGCGGCTCCAATAGCTGATGCCCCATTTTAAGCTAAAGAACACAGCCTCTGACGCAATTACCTGGCTGAATGGTGTAAGAACAGGGCTTGACTGTGCGTCATCTCTAAATCAACTAGTGGCTAGATTGATAGTGATTTTATTTCTGAATCATACCTGGACATGAAACTAATGATTGATGGGAGCTGAAATAACTTGAGACCTGGTCCTCAACCCTTAACCCCCCGGTTCACCGTTATGTTATATTCCATTTCGTTGCCTTGGCAACCGCTTGGCAGGCCACCCGGGGTTGTGTGCTGTCCACTCAGTCGGAGCAGCGTTGTGGGTGGCACTCCTGGATTTGAGGGTGCTGATCCGTAGGAGATTATACTGATCCCTGATCAGTAATGGTAGATTCCAAAACAACAGCATTAACAAGCTCTAGGCTGCTGTGATAGGACCTGATAGATAGATTAGACAGCCTACAGCTAAAAACAGCTGCAGACAAAGAGTAGGTTTAACTTCTTAAATAATCCATTTAACCATTTCTGGGACTCATCGCTGAAATTTTATTGGTCTTCCGAGTAGACAGGTGCGATAAAGGGATTAAAAATCCAGTTGTTAGTCCAAAGTCCATGAACTGGCTGTAAGCCTATGGATAGATGCCCAGGTTCCCCTTGCATTGTATGCAGAACAGATGTTTTTTAAGCTAAAACGTTTGTGCTGTCCTTGGTCATGCCTCAATCGCTGCAGGTCTTTGTTCTGATATTTGATGCCATGTTTGAATTTCATTGGCTGTTAGCAGGTCTGGACAAAGCCAGTGTAAAGCATGCAGCTGGACCTGCAAAGGCCCATCTGCCCGATCAGACGGTGTAAAGCCATGGGCAGCAGACAGATCTGCGATGAGTTAGACAGGAAGTGATTCAGCTACAAAGGAAATGACCACATTAATAGGCACGGTAGAGCTTTGTATTGAGTTTTTGAGTTTGTTCAGAGTCATAGGACATCATCAGGCCGTGGAAGCACTACTGGGCTGGAGAAAGATCTTCTACTACATCCAACCTGGGGCCCTTTGGTCGGGGGGTTCAAGTTCAGAGTAAGGCCTGTGCATGGTGTGGAGGGGATCTCCCTGTTCCTGAACCTGGGGAGCCCTGTGAGGCCTGGATGTGGCGGGTTGGGGGGGGGGGGGTACTGAGAGAATTTGGAGAGGCTGTTATTAGTGGGGGGTTTTTGGGGGGGGTTCATGGGACCTTCTGATTAGTAGAAGCGTTTGATGCTGGACTGCAGGGAAATGGGAAAAATATGACTTGTCACTGATGAAAGGGGCAACTTTGCACCATAGAGAGCAGGGTGGGGTCTGAGACACCCCCCCTCCCCACTGTGCTAGTGCCCAGTAGGTCTAGGTCTTCTTGTTCAACTCATCCCTCAACTACAAAAGCAGACGGAACGGCACCTCTCTCCCCTCCTCGGCAAAACTCCTGTCCCAGGGGCCGCCACTCGCCCCCCAGGATCTGATGGTTGGAGCAGCTTAACCACATGCCAGTCAAAGGGGGGCCAAGGGCGGCCATTCGTAGCTGCAGAGGGGCAGGGAGCTGTCCGCAACGCAGCCTTTCAGCTGGGTTTGTGAGCACTCACCAGGCGTGGCCCCTAACCCACAGGCATTGGCAACGACCCAACAGCCGTGGCCCTTAACCCACAGGCATTGGCAACAACCCAACAGCGTTATTCTAGTTTGCTAACAGCCTTTAGCCATTGAAACAGCTGCTTATTTAAGTTTATAAGTTTCTAACTGCTTGTTCACGTGCTGTTCTGCACGTGAGATGTCTTTATCATGGAAGAGCATATCTGGTACATGAATTATATGTAGATGTTTGTGGACCCCCCCCCCCCATTGCTCTGTCTGGCCTACGATGCTGAGTGCATCTCTGCCTTTTCATTCTGTCAAACGCCTTGCTCGTATCTTTTTTTTTTTCCCCCTGCTGACCTTTACCGCCCCCTCCTGTCTCCTGAGTGAGACCCGCCATCCTGCCTTTGATGAAAGGGCGCAACATCCCTTTTGATTGTGACTTGTGCTTTTCGGTCCGCGGTTGGGGAGCAGGATGCCCCCCGAAACCACAGTGGGAGAGGGCATGGGGGCAGGGATCTAAGCCCGGCCTGGCCGCGCCGAGAACGCAGTGGGGGGGGGGAGTAAAGGCACGTTTCTTTCTGGCACGTGGTCTTAAAGGCCATCGTCGGCTGTTGAACTTACTCTGCTTTGGATAAAATGCTAGGTTACATCAGAAGGAACTACATGGTGAACAGACCCACTGTGAGTTCAGCTCTCGATGATGCCAAAGCTTGTGCAAAACCATTTTCACAAGTGTGTGCACTTCTGCTTATCTGTAACTTCAGTGTGCACCCAGGAAACGCCAGACTCTTCTGGGGAGATTTTAGTGCGCCTTGCCCCACACCCGCTTCTTCTGGATCCCTCTCTTAGACCCACCCCTTTTTTTTGCAGTGTGTGCTCTTCCTCTGGACCCTGAAGATCAACCATCCGACCACACTCTTCCTCCTCAGAGGCAACCACGAGTGCCGGCATCTCACAGAGTACTTCACCTTCAAACAGGAGTGTAAGTACCGCCTTGCACTGCATGTGTGTGATTTCCCCATGATGGGCAGCTTCAGGCCTAATGGCCCATTCCCATTTGAGACCACGGGGCCAAGTCATCAGGTCTGTGGCCCTGGACTGAGCAGAAAGCTGGGACTCGTGAAATTCACACCTGCTAGTGGAAAAAGCTCCCTGCCTCAGACCTGCTGTGGCAGAGGAGAGAAGTCCGACTGAGTTTCAGGTTTGTACATTCTTAGTCTGAATTTCTGCATGTATCTGAACATGCTGTTCATGGGGTCCTTTTGCCCCGTGTCCTGTGCATCTCGCTTCGGTGGGATTCTGTCGTCTGACAGTCATCAGAAACAGTGGCACTCTAAGAGGTGAGCTGTTTAAAAAAATTTAGAGCATCATTGGATTGGTCTGGGTTGGGAACCAAATATATTATGCTTCCATGGGGCTGAAAGTGTCTAGCGGTGCCCCTGAAGGAAATTAGTACAGTCATACACAGCATGACGATGTTTCGGTCAACAACGGACTGCATGAACAACGGTGGTCCCGTAAGATTATAATGGAGCTGGAAAATTTGTGTCGCCTAGTGACATCGTAGTGCCACGTGTTACTCGTGTGTTTGTGGTGAGGCTGGTGTAAACAAACCTACTGCGCTGCCAATCTTGTAAATTATAGCACATACAATTATGTATAGAACATAATACTTGATAATGATAATAAACAACTAGTGGTTAGTGGTTTATGTATTTACTATATGTACGTTTTATCACTATTTTAGAATGTACTCTTAATACTTGTATAAGAAATTTTGCTGTGAAACAGTAAGCTATACCAGCCAGGTTTGTGTAAGTGAACACTGATGTTCGCACAATGCTGAACGTTGTATTTCTCAGGATATATCCCCGTCAGTAAGCGACACATGACTCTATTGCTTTTTTTATTTTTAACTTTTAACACCTTTTTTTGCGCTGCTCTCAGGACATAAACCTAATTTGACTCATGGGTTTGTGTGTGTGTGTGTGTGTGTGTGTGTGTAATCATCTTAATGCAATGGTTTGTGTCTCCGCTTCGCACTAATTTAATGCCCCTCCAAGTCACTCCATGCTTCCTGTCCCAACACGAACTCATTCAGATTGACCGTGACGATGTGCCATAAAATGTGGAATTAACTTCAGTTGCGTAACGGAGGAGAGCATCTGGCGTTGAGCAGTCTGGGACATCAGCACAACACTGTCCTTATCTGGCCAATCAGCATGCGGCTGCCTGTGTGACAGTGAAGGCCCAGCCCGCCTTAAGGCAGTGATAGTCACAGGCACTGTCAGGCCTAAGTTTCTGTGTTTTGCTTTGTGTGTGTGTGTGTCTGTGTGTGTGTGTGTGTGTGTGTGTGTGTGTGTGTGTGTGTGTGTGTGTGTGGGTGGGTGGGTGTGTGTGTGTATGAGAGAAGTTAACCTTGACCATGTGCATGGGGTGTGAGCTGCTTGCTGCTAGATGGAAATTAACTTTTTAAGAGAACTGTGACCATCATCACCAGAAAAGTTGCCCGTTTGTTACTGGTTATAGCCCTTTGGGGAAAACCATATAAATTACATGTAACTGGAGATGGTGGGAAGACACAGATCGGTGAAGTGTTGTGTTGATCCATGCTGTGGGACCCTCTGCCCCTTGCAGGTAAGATCAAGTACTCTGAGCGCGTCTATGATGCCTGCATGGAGGCCTTCGACTGCCTGCCACTGGCTGCCCTACTGAACCAGCAGTTTCTCTGCGTGCATGGTGGCCTGTCCCCCGAGATCAACTGTCTGGATGATATCAGGAAGGTAAGTAGCACCGTGCTGTGTGGGGGGGCAGGCCAGCCGGGAACGCCCCAAATACCCGACACAAACTAGGGGCGAATGGTGCCAGGATCTATAACAAGGACAGCCCCCCCCCCAGTGTGGATTATTACAGAGTGAGCTGGGTTTATGGAAAGGGAAAGTGTGAAAGTGATGGAGCTCCCACTGAGTCTGGCTGCTCTTTGTCCACAGTTAGACCGCTTCAAGGAGCCCCCGGCCTTTGGGCCCATGTGCGACCTGCTGTGGTCCGACCCGGGCGAGGACTACGGCAGTGAGAAGTCATCGGAGCACTTCACCCACAACAGTGTGCGTGGCTGCTCCTACTTTTACAGGTACGCTGCCCGCCCCGGGGCAGATAGCTGCTGATGGTAATGGTAATAATGAAAATGAGGTTAGTGGAGCCTTTATCCAAAGCCGCTTCCAGATCCCACAATATTATCCGTTTCTGGAGCAGACTGTTTTTCCAGGTTAATTATCTGTTTTATAAATGTATGATTAGGGTCATACGTTTTCATGTCAGACGATTCCAGCCCCCTCTTACTCGCTGTTGTGTTACAGTCCCTTCCTCTTGCCCGGCTTTCAGATGGCTCTGCTTTTCAGCAGTTGGGTTGTGATGAGATAAACCCCCCCGGTAGCCTCTGCTGTCCTGTTCACTGGCTTGCGGGGGCAGCTCTGGCTCCTCCCACATCTCTCGTGCGGCGCTAACCAAACACAGGTGTCTAAACATCAACTGCAAAAAAAGTGGCTCACCAAACGGTCTCTGCCGCTCGAGTGCCCGTATACCTTTGTCAGACTACAGCTTACTGCCTTTACAGCTCAGCCCTCCCCTCCCCTCCCCTCCCCCACTTTTGGAAGTAGGGGGCCTTGAAGACAGAAATAGGAACCAATAATTGCTCAGAGCAGGTCAGGGTGAGGCGAGACCTCATGTGGGATCAGAAACCCCGCCTGCTCTGGTCAGAACTGCAGTGCTGAAGTAGATCTGCTCTCCTCCTTTTCGTCTAAATGTACCTTCCTCTCTTTCTCCCCCCACCCCTGCAGTTACCCAGCAGTGTGTGACTTCCTGTTAAACAATAATTTGTTGTCAGTCATAAGAGCACATGAAGCACAGGATGCTGGGTAAGTAAGATATGTGTCACCGAGACTCTGGTTAAGGCAGCTGCTGCATGTCTTTGTGCCGAAAATGTGGGTAATTTGTTTTAAAGTCTGACCAGTAGATACTTCAGCTGGCAGTTCACACCACTAGCATGGAAATCCAGTGGCATATATGTAGATTAATGCCTTTAAATGTCAGTCTGCTTTAATTTCATTGGAATGGGTAATTTAGTTTGATTAGGAAGGGAAATGTTAAAGCATCCTACATTACCTGTCATGTAGATTTATATCGCTTCTTCCTTAGCTACCGGATGTACAGGAAAAGCCAGACGACAGGATTTCCATCATTAATTACCATCTTCTCTGCACCAAACTACTTAGATGTATACAACAACAAAGGTAAGTTTGACGGCTGTTTTTATCCGGAGGAGTTCTTGTGTGTGTGTGTGTGTGTGTGTGTGTGTAATTGTGAGGCTGTAAGTGGGCGTCTCATTGCTCTCTACATCAGACAGCATCTCCGAGTGCTCATATACATGTGGGTGCCATTGTCCACCAGTCTGAGTGACGATGTCTCCAGGCAACATAAATCTCTGCTGGTGTGAATCGGCTGTCCTACAAAATAACATCCAGCTTTCCTGATGAGACGAGGGGCCCTTCAGCTCGCCTAAGCACCTTTAAACATTCTGTGCTAATTCCATTATGTCATTTCACCCACTTTATACAGCTGGATACGTAAGCCAGGTAGGTTTAGAACTTATGCTTTAGACTTCACACCTGTATCAGTCCCGAAAGGATCCAGGAGGAGAACTAAACAGACATACTGTGAAGGAGGGTTCATTTCCTTGTTTTGTGTGACAGCGTATTGTCAAGTATCTGTTTTGCTGATTTTTGGTGAAAGTGGTCGTGCCCTTTGTATCAGGAAGCCATCAGCTTCTGTTTTCATATCTGTGCTGTATTTTCCCTGAAGATATCCAGTATGTGGTCCCTCTTCTTTATTCTGCCCTCACCTTACCCCATAGCCGCTGTGCTTAAGTATGAGAACAACGTCATGAACATCCGACAGTTCAACTGCTCCCCCCATCCCTACTGGCTGCCCAACTTCATGGACGTCTTCACGTGGTCCCTGCCCTTCGTGGGGGAGAAAGGTGAGCTCAGCTTCTGGGCGTTTTTCCTGCTGTTTGCTAGTTCCGACCCAGTCTGGTGACATGACCGTCCGGTTTTTTCATGACACCGCTGACCCAGTATCCTCATAATGCCTGACGTGACGTCTGTCCCTCCCCAGTGACAGAGATGCTCGTGAATGTGCTGAACATTTGTTCCGATGACGAGCTGATGTCAGAGGGAGATGACACCTGTGAAGGTATGTCACCTGTAACGTCACCTTGTGACGGGTGCCTGTCAGGCTGATTTAGCTGAATCTGCAGTGACTTTCAATGCACATTTATAGTTAACAGCTGCTCTTCTGTGGTTTTGAAACAGATACCCTGAGACCAATCTCCCCTAAATTGTGTCACTTTGAGCAAACATTTCCTGGGTTTGGCTGATGATTAGAGCAGAGCAGCACTGCAAAAAAAATGTAACTCAGCCAGAAAAATACAGGCTTTCAATTTCCTGCTCATTTTTATGCAAGCAAGCAAAATATTTGCTATTAACCTGATTCTGTCACTGAAACGGTTTCTTTGCTGTCAGTTGCCATTTCGCAGAAGATAGTAATTTGAGGAAGTGTACCAATGAGAGTATAAAGCGGAAAGCTGTTTTGAGTATCAGATTATTTCTGAACTGGCTAACATCTGCTGGAGCTTATGCTCTAGTGGTTTTTAAGGTTTGTTGTTTTCCGGTTATCCCACTAAAAATACACAAGAAGGTCAGCATGTGCTGCTTTTAATGGTTTCAGAGTGATTTTCTTTTCTTTTTGCAGTAGACTGGGGGGGTCGTTAATAAGGCTGCGTATGTAGCCACCCTGTAGAATATATTAGGCTATATTTTGGGATCTTTGAGTCGTCGCCCCAATGGACAAAATCTAGACGTCCATGTTGAAGGAGAGGGGAGATTGTCCTGTGCTATTATTTGATTCCCCCATGGGACTCAGCAGACTTCCAAAGTTTTAACGTTCAGACGCATTTAGAATCTTAAGGAGCGGCCCATTGACAGCACAGCTCCCACTAAGATTGCTCACTGTCACTAGCAGCGATCACACGTCTGACGGGTTTCTCCCTGCGTAAAGGTGGCACACCGGCCGTGCGTAAGGAGGTGATCCGGAACAAGATCCGCGCCATTGGCAAGATGGCAAGAGTTTTCTCCGTCCTCAGGTGAAAGCAGCTCTTTTCTGCCTATTTCTGGCAACCTGAAACCCTTGTGTAAGCCTGGCTAGGCTTGTGTGGTTCATTCAGTCTGAGCCAGCTGGGCGTTTATAAAGATAAGTGCTCCACACTGCATTTGGTTCCTGAGAAATCCTGCCCTGTGCCATTGGTCTCTCACTAGGCCATAGTACACGGGCAAAGCAGCACAATTAGCTTCCACTCAGTAGGTTTTCATTATTAAAATCAAGCTGACATCAATGACTCTTGTAAGATGATGTAACGACTTTGGCTGCTGTTATTGGTCCACATCAGTGTGACTGTCTCACAGCTGAGGCACCTTGGTGTTTCTTGCTGGGTCTGTAGCCGTCTGCTGCCTTGTGTCACGGTCATTGCTGATGCCCCTGTGTCTGTTTCTGCCCCCAGAGAGGAGAATGAGAGCGTGCTAACCCTGAAGGGCCTCACCCCCACCGGGACGCTGCCCCTGGGGGTGCTTTCGGGAGGCCGCCAGACCCTGCAGAGCGGTATGTTTGTACCCCCCCACTGCCATGTCTACTTTTGCCTTAGCGTGTGGGTTGAGAAGGGAGGTTTGACAATGTGCCCCCGCCATAAGCATTAACGTTTCTGCTGTCACTCTCTGTGTCAGTGTCTGCCTCGCGCCGCTTACATCGGCAGGCCTTTAACGAGCGGGTTCATGTTGACAAGTATTAAATGAATCAGTATGCATTCACTGAATCAGGGCTGTCTTAGATAGTTTTAGTACTTAATTGAGCCAAGTACAGGATGAGCATGCTAATGACAGTAAAAAAACAACTATTTGTGCTGACTAAACAATTCTCAAAGCGATAAGCAGTGTGGTCCTCGTCTGATATAAAGATGGTGAAACAGCTGTAAGCAGATCAGCTTATTTCACTCCGCTCTCGGCAGAAAGTCCCGCATTTGACATCCCTGAAGGTCTTGCGGGGCCTCAGTTACGCCCATGCAAATGGGCGGAAATGAGCAGAAGCAGCCTAATGTTGGCTCTGAGTGGCCATTCTGCGCAAATCCTCAGCAGAGGAATAAAACCGGAAAAGCCAAGAGGGCTGTAGTCGAGTTGGTACATGTTAGCCTCTGGGTAGAATCAGTGGGTCCCAAGCACCAATCAGAGCTGCCTGAACGCTGCTGTTCGGTATAAAGCTAAAGCACAGGGCCCGGTCCTGCTTCTAAGCATGCTCCGTCTGCCATCCCCCATTAAAAAAAACAAAAAGTCCTTGACCTTTAAAGAGATGCGATGGAAGGTTTGAATTTAATCATAACTGAATGTATTTGCAGATGATCGCACCCTCGGTGACTATTAGAGTTGCAGTTTTGATGAATCACGGGGGGGCCTCGAGAGAAGTTGGTCGAACGTGCAGTTTGGCAGCGATTCAGCCGTGGCGTGTAATGAAACACGCCCCAGCGCCCCCGTCTGCACTGATAAACACTTATTGCTTTATGAAGGCCCCCTTGTCTCGGGGGTTGTGGGAGCCATTGAGGCTCTGCTGTGAGGCTGTAGTCAGGCGTGAGCACATCAAACGCTGCGTTTCTCTAGAAACTTGAGCCAACCGACTGAGCTTTTTTCCTCCCAGAATGCTTTGCGCGCTGTAGTACTCTGCTTCTTTAAACATGGGTGTGGTAGGGAAGCAGAGGAGGGTGGGTGATGTAGTTCTCTGTCTCACAGCCAGCAGTGACATGCTTCAAGGTCTCCTGCCTGCTCTTCCTGTCTCTGGCTTCACCTTTAACCTGACTGCCTAACCCCGGGGAGGCGGGTGGGGGCAGGGTTAGGCGACTGGCTGACTGCTGTGGGTATGTCTGATGGTGTTGATAACCCAACTTACTGTTTCTTCCCCCTTCCCTCCCATTGGTTTTTGTTTTGTTTTGGCATGGCACTACTACACTACTACTCATGCTTACACAGCCACCGTAGAGGCAGAAGAGGCACGAGGTATGACAGCGGTCTGTGTGTGTATGTGTGTCTCTCTGAGACCCATTGTGACTCTCACCCCCCTTCCCCCCCACCACCTTGGAGTTTATTGTATTGTCTGTGGTTTATTACATCGTGCTGTTTGATGCTACTTTGAAAACTGGGGACTCTTGCACGACCAGCGAGTGTTTCTGTATAAAGGTTTCAGCCGGCGTAGGTTCATGGGTTCCGCAGAGAAAGAGGTCACCATGGGCTACTCATGGTCTTGGGATGTTTTAGCCTTGTTGATTGTTATTTTTAGGGTAAAGAGTCATGAACTGACTTGAGCTTACCATTAGAGTGTAGTGGGAATGATTGGTGAGTTATTGTAAGACATCCCTGGGTGACTGTCTCTGGTTTTGGAAGCTTTTCTTTGACCTAGATAGTCGCTCTGATGTTTGGAATTTGCGTCTTCAAAGACTGAATTAACTTTTTATTCTGTTGTATGTCACCTGCCCAGTAGCTGCGTGCTGGGGTTCAGTCCCTCTCCTCCACTCCCTGTCTCTCCTCCCCCCCATCTCCCACCTCGTCCCTCCCCCATCTTTTCCCTCCCTTCTCCTCATCTCTCTCTCCCTCTCGCCGCTGGTATGAGATATTTTTAGGGTAATCATGTTACGCTACTTGGCCGGCACAGCGCTCTGTTTGTTTTCCATGAAAAGTAACACTTTTGGCTCGGCCTACGGCCCGTCGGTCAGCTTCAGCGAAGATGGCGTGTTCCGTCGCTCGCGCATGTTCGCCAGATCTGTGGTGCTGCGTGAGGCACGGCCAAGTTCCGCGTTTCTCCTGGTTGTGCAAGAGTGAACCGTTTTCTTCAGAAGCGCCCTGCTCGTGGGGCGATTCTGAATGACACACATCAGTGTCTTTCGTACTTGTGGCTTTTCTGTTGTCCTGTGATGGTCCTATAAATATCATTGTTTTGTTTTTTTTTAAGTACCTGTTTGCCCCCTTCGGCCATAAGGTTTAACACAGAACTGTTTGGCTCTTTCCCTGTTCCGTGGCTCTTGGAGCAATGCGTGGACTGGTCCTCCCACCCAACACCGAACAAAACACAAAACGACTACTAGCAAATGTTTTCAGCCTGTTAATCACGAGGCCATTCTGGTTCCAAGTCATCATTTGTAGTCCTACTTCCCGAAGGCACGAGGGGCAGCAAGTACGATGAAGGAAAAACAAAGGCGTTGGCTGTCGGGGTGTGTGCGTGCGTGTGCGTGCATGTGTGTGTGCGTGCGTGCGTGTGTGTGCGTGTTTGTGCGTGCGTGCGTGTGTGTGCGTGTTTGTGCGTGCGTGCGTGTGTGTGTGCGTGTGTGTGTGCATGTGTGTGTGTATGTGTGTGTGTTCATGTAGTCAGTGGTGACTCTGCGGTTGTCACCACTGCACTGTGCTCTTTGTTCCCGTTGGTCCATTCTGCTGTTCCGTCTCGTTGCGTTGATGCTCTTACTGTGCAAACTGCTATTAATGAAATGCGCCCCCCCCCAACCACGCTACCACGGCCCCACCACCAAGTAAGTGAGATGCTTTCATTTTTTTTTTTTTTTTTATTTTTGTTGAAAGACACTCCCATCATTTGTACAAGAATGATGCAACGCAGAATGCCCAGTCATTCCTGTGGGGTGGGGGCTTCTGTATGGTTCAGTCAATTTTCTGAGGGATAGAATAATAAACTTGTCACCCCTTTTTCAATCCGTTTGAGCCTCTGTGGGCGTGAAGGCATCCAAGGTCAACACAGATGTGGCATGTGCATCATCCACCGGGGTTTGCTTTACACTGGGAGGGTGTCGAAGGCCACTTGCAACTGCAGTGTCTCTCGTTTGATTAATGAGACTGTCACTCAGTCACTTCGGGGACAGGATCTGTGTTACTGGGAACAGGGGTTATTGATGGACTTTGTATTCTTTGGTTTGCAGTGTTTTTCTCCTCTTTTAGTGATGTTCATGTCATCGGCAGGGTGTCTTAGGTGCTGGTGGTGAGACCGGCCGTAACCCATCCCGGTCGCATTAGGTGGCAGGGTTGAGGTCCCGCCAATCCGCTCCCCCTTGGTCTCATCCGCGCTCTGTCTCTCTCCTTCAGCCATTCAAGGCTTCAACCCTCAACACAAGATCCAGAGCTTTGAAGAGGCCCGCGGTCTGGACCGGATAAACGAGAGGATGCCACCGCGGAAAGACAGCGTTCAGGCCGATGGAACCGGCGCCAACTCTCTCAGCTCGGCCAACTCGCCAGACAAGAATGGCACCAACTCCCAGGCGTAGGGCAGCTGCCTCTCAGCCCCTCCCTGCTTCCCGCCCTCCGCACTCTTTTGTTCCCTGCCCCCCTTTTGTCCAGCCCACTGCTAGAAGCCCCGCCCCCCCAACCACAACCCCGCCCCCCCTCCCCCCAGTCTGGCTGACATGGGACAGGCAGTCAAATGCACACCACAACCCAGATGGGGACATATGGCACCTAAGACAAGTTTAGAAACAAATTGAGATCCTATTTATTTATTAAGATATGATACAAATGAAATGAATAAACGTCATAGTTGAAAATGAATAATTCCACAATGTATCACAATGTATTGTTATAAAAGTATTT
>JAODJU010000119.1:8358633-8378582 GCA_026776725.1 Gnathonemus echidnorhynchus
AGAAATGGGTTGGGCTATCGTTACTGCAGTGAACATCAATAACCCTGTTTTCTAAGTTTGAGTTGATCTCTGACATTATGTCCAGTGACACCTTTTTATCGATCGGCACTTAATGGCTGCTCGATCTTTCTTCTAGTGTCTTTCATGTGCGTCACGAGGGAACGATATAAAATGATCCGGTGTGCGTCTGCCCAGGAAGCAGCCATAGGGGGTGATCCATTCAGGACAGGAGAATAAGTATGATTAACAGCCTCCAACGTGCGTTTGTTTACTGTGGCTGCATGTATGTATTTATGAAGTTCCCTTTAATGTGATCGTGTGTTTTGTCTGAGGAAGCATGAATGGTTACCCAGAATTCCGTACCAGTGACATCATTACAGAATGTCCGTTAGCTGGTTTTTCTGCGCTCGCTCTCCCTCGAGGGTCGCACGCTCTTGGATCTGAACCAGTTCACAGTCTGTGTGTGCAGTGGTGGCGTCATGGAGGGGGATGGTGTAGGTGTGCTGTAAGCTGAGATTGGTGTGTCGGTGCCTGTGAACAAGGGCAGAGGGAGCATCCGGCCGTTCAAAGTGCATTCTGGTCCCTAGCAAGTCTCCTTGCCAAAACACAGCAGAGCCACGGTGACGTGGTTTCAGGGTGAGCCGTGGTCTGTCGCAGGGGCCGGTAGCAAGCAGGGCCCATCCTCAGGTCAGGAGCCCCTGACCTGGTACCCGACTGAGCCAGTAGGGGGCGTCGGCTCAGTTTAGACGGCTAATATTTAGGGGAGGATGGGTGCACACTCTCGCAGATACACCTGCCCCCAAACAGGTGTAGGTCCCGCTCGGCTTACAGCGGGGCGTCATGGCGTGTGAATAGCGCGTCGCACTCAGCGCTGTCAGACACGCCCAGCTGGGCGCATGCAGCGGTCCATTCATATTATTACCGTCGTTTTTTCCTTGCGGTGTAATTCCTCATTTTCATCACCTCTGTTATTGCCGTTCCTTTCTCTACCGCTCCTACCAGCCTTCCCACATGTGAGGCATGATCTGAATGTATCTTCACACAGTTCAGCTGGATGGTTTGCCTAATATATATATATAGTAAAAATGCTATATATAATGTAAAGTCTGCCTGTATATTTAAGCACCCCAGTGCTGCCAGCCCCTTGACAGGCTGTGCTGGCGGCAGGGTCTTCGGTTTGGGGGCGTCCTGTTGTCTGATTATACGTTGCTGTATTTGCAGTTTGTTTTTCTTTCGATGTTAAATGCAAAAGTTAAAAACATGTTTTCTCTTACGGCAAACCGATCTGCCACATGATTCCTCTGGTCTTGATCTGTGAGGTTTTCTAACTTGCAAATATCCCTCTTCATCTTTCTTGGTGTGTGTGTGTGTGTGTTCTGTCTTTGTTCTTTGTTTTCCAGCCTCTCGTGTATGCTCTGTCAGGGGAAAGTATGTTGTGTGTGTGTGTGTGTGTGTGTGTGTGTGTGTGTGTGTGTGTGTGTGTGTGTGTGTGTGTGGAAACAGGCAGACCTCTCTTCCACAGGCATGCTTGCTCTTACTCGTAAGTTTTCATGCGCCTTGTTCCCACAAGTCTGTGCTCATTATGGTTTTTGTCCCTGTGCCTCTCCCTCTCCTTTCACCTTCCCCAGCTATTCTCTTTACCATAATTCTGGAATGCCTTCCTACCTGTTCAGTACTTTGGTGTAGCCTTCAGAAGCGTGTACTCTAGGGGGCGCCCTAACTGTGACTCCTAGAAAGTATAGCTGTGAGAAGCCTGTTCTTCTGAGTCTGTGATGAGCAGCACGTGGCTGGACTGTGTAGTGCGCGTTCTGATGGAAGTAGGGTCGTGCTGATTAGTGAGTGTGCTCTGACTGCAGTCTCTATCAGTCTCGGTCACTGCGGTACGGTTCTGGTTTGTAGTAACAGTTCATTAGTAGTTAATCCTGGTGCAAAAAGGAGAGAAATAAAAGCAGGAGGTGTCTGTGTGTACAGGGTACCAAAACATTTCATCAAACACGCTAATAGAATCAGTTTGTCTGTCAGTCCTGTTGTGGTTTAAGGAGCACACACTGTGATGCAGCTGGTGAGGCTTCAGAGTGGTGGCATCACAACACACACACACACACAGATACACACACCTCTACAAATCACATGACTGGGATTCATGTGGCAGGCCGCATCATTCATATAAATAACGTGTGTATTTTTTTAATTATTATTATCCTGGATGTTTGTCTTTGCAGGGTGTGATCTTCCTATTTACTGAGGCCCCGCAGACTTGGGGTGGAGGGGTGGGTGNNNTGTCGGGGGGGGCGGGGGGAGGGATCTCTCGCAGTTTAATTTAAGGAAATCTTCACATGAGACGCAAGGCTGTATGCGCCAGTCCACCTTTCTGACTTCTGTTTAAGCATCCAAACATATCTTGCAGAATGTACAGAAATTGTTTATTAAGATTTTCTTAAATCTTCTAGCTGTTTAAAAAAAAAAAAAAAGAAAATCAAGAATAAGTATTAAACTTTTTGTCCAGTAATTCTATTGCAAGGCCTCTATAAATCTTGATTTATGTAGATGTATCACTCAAAAAGAAACAAATATTAAAAAGTTTAAAAAATAAGTGTAATTTGTCTTATCTTTCAGGTGTGGTGCATGTATACATGGGGAAGATCGTTTTAAAAGCTGAATTGACTGAATTTTGTGGGCTGTTGCATGTTATCCATGTGTCCCTTATTTATTTTGTTTTAACTTTCTCACTAAAATGTCACTAGCCTTGGATACGCTGACTGTTCCATTGACAGGACTGGTGACATGGCAGGTAACACAAATTTCATCTGTGTGTCAGCTTATTGTATCCAGCTTTCCTATATAATTGATTGTATTAATTGCTATGGCAACCCAACATCTGCTTGGTTTATGGTGCAAGTACTTGTCCAATGGTAACACGGTTTCCACAGCAACCCATTTTCATCATAATTTCGTATTTACTTGGAGTCCACTATTATCCCCGGTGACCTTCTTGCTTTACAGCAGTGTTTCCCAATCCGGTCCTTGGGGACCCACAGTCAGTCCATGTTTTTGCTCCCTCTGAGCTCCTTGCCAGAAAGTCCACATTTGGGAGGGAGCAAAAACGTGGACAGTCTGTGGGTCCCTAATGACCGGATCGGGAAACACTGCTTTATAATGACACCTTTCTGCTGGTAAATATTTATTGAACTTATTTGGGTCATGTGACCTCTCGGCTAAACCACAATGTTTGTCCCAAGTGTGACAGCTGTCAACACACCTGTCACGGGGGCAGGCAGGACATAGAAATATGCCAGAGTGTGCGACCTGTCCAAATCAGTCCCTTACCCTGGAATCGCACTGCGACTTTTTGTCTTTCATGGCAGATTGAAGGATGTGATGGAATACATTATGAGTCAGAGAAGATCCACACTGAGACACATCTGAGAAAACATCTTTGTTATATTTTACAAAACCATATATTTACAAAAAATAACAGTGATGGAAAGATGAGCAGAGAAATGCATCAATATGACACTCTTTGTGCTGATATACAGAGTAAAACCACCGTCAGAGCAGCAGCCGCAATCCGTGACTGACGGCGTTGTTAGTTGTCTTTTGTACCCAGCCTTTGAGAGCTGACTTCAGCTGATGGCTGCCGTTCTGCAGAATTCCTCTGCGCCGTTGCCAGGTAATATCACAACCTTGGAGTCACGTTTCCATCATACCTGAGAGTGCCTGCGATGCAAGTTACAGCATGTTTGCTGCGGCCTGCTTGCTGCAGACACACCTCAGGCAGGTTTCCTCCAAATCAGGTGCAACTCTGTCCCGGAATGCCAGGCTGACTTGGTTTTAAGCAAAGCATTTCGTGAAACACATATCAAGTCAGAGTAAGTGAAAACTAGAATCTGGTATCTCTCTGCTGTGATACATCAAAACCCATACAGCAAGGCTTTTCAACCTTAAACCAGGGACACTGCAATGAAAACAGGTCCAGACCCTTAGTGTGTAATCAAATAAGTAAGGACCAGGCAGGAACTTTAATATTTCTTTCCACATAGGGTAATCCTTGTTTCTCACCACTGCGGATTTATTTTAATTTTTTGGGTTTTTTGCATCTTGTAAATTGAATTGTAATATCAACATTTCATCAGTTTGCAGTGAATCTCTGCAGCAGTCTCGATCTCCAGTCCTGGAGGGCTGGAGCCCTTCACAGTTTTTGGTTTTACCTCATTTAACACGCCTGGTTCAATTCCTTGTGCTAATTACCTCACAGCTCTTGAGCTGAATCTTTTGTGGTGGAACAGGGAAAGAACTAAGCTACACAGGGCTCCGGCCCCCCAGGACCGGCGTTTGAAGCCCCTGCTCTACTGTCTTATAGCACCAGCTTGGTCAGGTGTTCTGGCTCCGCCTCCACGTTCATCCTGCTCTCTGCTGGCAGGTGCTGATATTTTGTTGGCCAGTGGAGCTTCCTCGCTGTGTGTTCCTTCTGAAATTTGACCTCTGCCTTCATCCCGCACCCAGGCGTCTCCTCACACCTGGGGGGGGCAGGGATCCTGTGTGGGGAAAGACCACAAGCGGGGGGGGAGTCTGTTTGCCTGGTGCTGTGAAGGCACTGATCTCTCTCTTTCTCATCTCTACAGGCCCAGGTCACAGTTTGAATTATTTACAGTTTTATTTAGCTACTGCTTTTAACCAGAGTCTATAGTTTTAGACTTTAAACAGCTGGATACTTTGATTTAACCTATTCAGTTACAGTAATAGTCCCCCTTTTACACTGTTTAGTTACATAAATCATATTGACCTTATGGAAAATTATTCCATATTATAGTACATATTTAATACATTAGATTAGATTAGAATGCCTTTACTGTCATTGTAACAAGTTACAACGAAACTCAATGTCTGTGATTCCCCAGCAATGCTTTGAGGTACATATGAATACTAATACACAATGATGAATGTAATCCTTCCTGTTGTACATTATTTTTCTTAAGGTTAGCTGTTTGATGTGTCCCATTTCCCACTTTCCTAAAGCCAGCACACGCCTCAGCTGATTCCATCTCCGTGTTGTTGGCCTGTGGCCATTTTTACTCCACGAGCAGCCTTGATGACGCGTAGAGAATAAGAGCAGATATTTACAGATATTTCTTATGTCTATTTTTACTTTGTTCACTGACTTTTGTCCAAGGTGACTTACAAACTTTATAATCCCACATTTTAGAGTGATTTATTAAACACAGGAACAGGCTACAGTGACAGATCGTATTCCAGGTGCTGTGTTCACACATTCAGTCTGTGCATAAACAATGTGGTGAGCCCTTGTGGAAACGTTGAGTCTCACCTGCATGCCATTGTGGCTGATTGTGCAGATCTGCAGGCTGTGTAGGGAAGCTGTTGGGTAATTCTGGCCTTTCCTGCTGGAGCAGATGTTGTAGGAACAACTGAGTAAGACCAGCATCCTTCAGTCTGTGTGTCGTTGAGGGGGAAGGTGGTAGCGGAAGTCATATGAGCTAAGTACCTGTTAGCATCCAAGCGATTTCGCCTGCGTATGAGGACAAGGGCCACCCCACCCAGGACGAGCAGGATCATGAGGCTGCCCCCAGCTACTATGACAATGACGATCAAAGAAATGGGCCCTAGAGAGTGAGAGCAAGAGTGCACTGTTAGTGAGTGTTCTCTGCAACAGCAGCAGAGCTAACGTTTTTTGTTTTGTTTTTTTTATGCCAAACTAGGCAGGTAAGAAGTTCTCCAAGACAGATGAGATGCACCATTGAGGGCATGTGGTGTTAAGATGGTCAAGGAATGAACACGTTCACGTTAACAAACTGTGACGTTAATCCACACACGGACTTGTATTCAATAATCTGATCCTTCACTCAAGCAGCTAGCAAGCTGCTAAAACACCATGCAGGATGGGTTCTAAAGCAGGATTGCCCCATTCCAGTCCTGGAGGGTTAGTCTGCACCACAGTTTGCGGATTTCCCTGCTGGTGAGCTGAGTAAGGCGTGTCTGAGCAGGGAACCCTGCCAACTGTGGTGCAGACTGGGATCCCTGACCTATAGTATAGTATCAATTTCATCGAAGTTACACCTTCATTGCCTAAAAATTATACATACGACTATATACTTTTTGTGAAGTTCACATTAATTTTGTTCAGCAGTAGACATTTTGTTCTGTTGTATAATGGATTTTGCTGATGTGGAACTCAGCTGGATCATTGATATCTTACATTGAATGACACTATAACACTTTTACTATAACACTATTTACAAATTAAACGCAGCACACAACTGTGGGTGTAGCTGTATTTAGGTGTGTGTGACAGCTTTGTGCTCTCAGTGACACCTCACACACCACGGGGCGTCAAGCAATCTCGCTGGAAATAACGGAAGCATCTCCTCTGATGACTCGGAGGATGTATTTGGTACTGACCCTGTGACTGGTCTTGCGCCCCCATCTGGGCGTCCTGGCTGCTGCAGGTGGGGGGGAGCCAACCCGGCTCACACTGACATTCTGACTTGTGGTTGCACACCTGCGGGACATGGAGATGTGGAAACTCAGTTACGGGACGACACTCTGGTGTGTCGTGATTAGGACAGTCAGCGCCTTCATGAAACCTCTTTAAAACTGTATTTTAATGTCACACTTTCTGTTAGGAGGACACAAGCTCCCCTTTAAAGATGCCTGAAGCCCCCCAATAGGAGAATAGGTCTGATGGATGCAGGCATGGATGGAAATAGCCCTCAAGCCCTTCTTATGATGTGATGTTTTTTTAAGGAGTTTGAAGCATTGGGTAATGGAGTAACTTATATATAACAGTGAGATCTGAGCCCCCCCCCAACTCACTGCATGGCCTGGGCAGTTCGCAGAGCAGTGGGTGTTCATGTACGCCAACTCAAGATCTACACACTGATTACTCCAGCAGACCTGAGGGTTGGACCAGAGACACTGTAAATGTAGTATGATGTATCTCCCAATTAAGTAACATTTAACATAAAATACTTTATTGAGCCTCATGGGGAATTTCTCCCTTTTCCTGTTTCATCTTGCTCTGCCTGAGACACACAGACACACATACAGGTGAGAGCAGGCTTGGGGGTCACAGCCCAGGGTCAGCCAGTGTGCAGCAGCCCTGGGGCTGGGGGTGATGGGCCTTTGCTCAGGGAGCCAACAGCAGCATCAGTCTGCTGGCCCTGGGATTCGAAATAGTGCATGACGGGCATAATAGTCCTATCATGCTGATCCACGCATGACCCCCCCATATACATTCACAAACATTATTAATTAAATAATAAATTGAATAATTTAAATCAGTAAATGAATTTACAGGTCAGAAATTACCAGGTCAGACACTGTAAGCTGGAGGATCTAAGCCCTGGAGTAATTTAATGATTGATTTTTGATTTTCTGTTGGATCTATGAACACCCCCCCTGCCATTTATCACTTGGTCTTACCTGCCCTTCACCACACTTGGACCCAACTTCCACCTGGCCACGGTCCTGGGAGGGGTCGCCATAGAAGGAGGCTTTACACTGACCCACCTGCATCGGCTGGCCGTAGCTGGGGGTGTCACTGCCGTTGGCGCAGAACAGTTTACCGCACAGCACGTCCCTGCAGGGGGGAATTGGGGTAAGGGGTGATGCTTCGGGGCCGAGAGGCAGAGACTAGGTGAGAACAGGCCAGAGGGCGGAATTCCTGGTTTGAGGCCTGACGTACGATTCATTGCATTTGAAGTAGTCGTCTGGGCCAACGCGCCGGCAGAACCCAGAGAAGACACCGTGGGTGTTCAGTTCATAGCAGGAGTCAGCAGCCACTTCTGCCGCTGGAAATAAACATCCAACAGGCACCTGGTTACATGAGCAGGTGGACTTGTCCTGGTCACATGATGTCTCTGAGGGCTTTTAGGCATCTGTGGACCTGCATCTGCTACAATTAAGCATACAGCTCTGACTTAGATATATATATATATATATATATATACACACACACACACACACACACACACACACACTGACATCACATACCAGTGTTTCCCAATCTGGTTCTTGGGGACCCACAGACCTTGAGGTAAGGGGCATGTGCTGATTATAGTGTGTTGCCGCACCCACCACATGACAAACCACCTCAGGGGTGAGAGCCATGTGGCGGGTGATACCTCAGCACCACACTAGTCCAAATGGACCTGTGTAAATTTTTTTCCTGGTGGCTGGAGTGCCAATCCTGCCACCAACCCCTAAGTTTTTCCCTGTAAGTTGGAGGACCTCCTTTTAGGGCTGGATGTAGAGTAATGTCATACCCAGGATGAAGTAACTGCATGTTAAGGGCCTTGCTCAAGGGCCCAACAGAGTAGAATCATTCCAGGTATTTATGGGATTTGAACCAGCAACCTTCCAGTTGCTGGTACTAATCCCTAGCCTCAGTGCCACCAATCCACCACAGACCTTGAAGGGAGCAAAAATGTGGACTTTCTGGTAAGAAAAGCTTGGAAGGAGCAAAAACATGGACCGACTGTGGAGCCCCGAGGACCGGATTGGAAAGCACCGACACGTACAGTTGAAATTGCTACCTTTCAGGGCCGATAGAACTCAGCATGCATGTCTGGGGGTAAATATTGACACAGTCACTCACTTTCCCCCCACATACGGATGCACTGCTGGGAGCGCATAGGGCACTGCCCATCATAGCAGTAGCCCTGTCCATCACCACAGGGGAGGCCATTTGCAGCGTAGACGTCCTCGGGGCAGCTGGCGTCTCTGCCTGTGCAGAACTCAGGGAGGTCACAGTCGTCCTGCTGCGGACGGCACTCCCGTGTGGCTGCCACAATCTGACAGGCAGGAGAGCTCGTTACCGGGATTTTCCAAGAAGGGGGAACCATGAAAATAATTAATGTCAAACTAACAGCAGTACAGACACACTATCTATAACTCTGTCTGTCTGAAACGCTCTGTTAGAGCTTTAAGCCCCACCCCCAATTAACCCAGTGTGCTCTGATTGGTCGGCTTGCCTACACATTCCTCCCATGTCAGACCTTGCAGTTAGGCAGCCAAAACAGATTGTGTTATGAGGTGACCTCACCATGTCACGGAAGTAAGGGCTGGAATTCCAATGTGCCATTTTAGACAGGTTAAAGAAGAGTGTTTCCTGTGGTGAGAGTTAGTCCCTTTGGCGTGTACATTGGGTCTTCTACTGTTTACATGCACATAAAGCTATATAAGACACTAAAGGAAAGTTTAAAACTGGAAAAGCATAATAGGCCCTCTAAAACATCTGAGCTAAACAACTCATTTGAGGCTCATTTGAATTCATTCAGGGCTTTAGCCTCAAATGCCCCAGGCTCAATTTAATGCAATTCTGTAAGAATGTTAAAACTCCTATCAGCATCCCACAATAAAGCCAGCTCAATACTGAGTCATTCCCAGATCCTAGGATAAAGATCAGCAGTAGGGAATACCATCTATCCATTTTCCATACAGTACCCATCCTATGCAGGGCCACAGGGGTCCGGAGCCTATTCCGGAAGCTACGGGTGCAAGGCAGGGAATAAGCCAGGACGGGGCAGCAGTGGGGAACTGTGGCCAAATAATCTGAAAATCCCATTCTGAGATGTGATTGGGTGAGGACCAGAGACCAGCTGCATTGGGATCTGATTAAGCAGCAGGTGGTGCAGTGGTTAGCAAATTAGTGTTACATCCAAACAATTACAGGTTTACATCCCAGGAGAGGTCTGCTGGTGCATTTCAGTCACTTAACCTGAATTGCTCTGGTAAATACTCAGCGGTATAAATGGATAACATGGTCGCTTTGGATGAATGCAGCTGCTGCCTTATAAATAATGAAAAGCAGGATTGGATTTTAAAATGAACAGCTGTATTTCAGAGTGCTCATGTGGGGACCACTAGAGGTCACTAACGCACCAAAACAGCGAGACACGTTCTCTGGGAAGTATGTGGTATTACTGGAGACATGAGGCTGCTTTTAACTGTTATGAAGAAAGAAACTGCTACTGAAAATGGGAGTTTTGCCAATATATGAGTGCTAAACCCAGAATAAGGAGCTGCCTGTGTGTTTTTGAGTGTTTCTCAATATGCATCCTTGTGTTCTCATGTACCCATTTTACCCCATCTTCCATTGCTGAAGACCAGTTCCAATACTCAAGAACAGAAGTCCAGAGGACGGTAAAAATCCCCAGTTGTTGGTCTTGCCTCACCCCGGTTGCATCCTCACTGAATGAGTCCAATCCCATAATTCATTGCGCCCCAGGTTCTTGGGAGGCAAGTTAGCAGTACTGTACAGTCTTTGCGTTCTTGGTATTGAGATTCATCCTTTGTTTTGTGTGTGTGATTCACAGCAAATGGGTATGAAAGATGTAAGTGTGATGCTCAGTTTGTTTAGGGTGAGATTGTATCTAAGCATGTATGTATATGCATGCCAGTCATTTTCATAAGGTGCACCTTGCAGTTCTCGCAGCAGTCCCCGGACACACACTGCACCCCTTCAACCAGCCTGCAGGTGGCAGCGTTGCAGCATGGGTCTGTGCATTCCTGTTGGCCCCACCCACCAGAAACAAGATGGTCATACATCATGTACGTGATTAATCAGTCCCTCCATGCAAATGTCTAGTGCCATGGTCACTTGCATTTCCACTGGACAGTTTCCGTTGGACTGTTTGCACATCACTCACATTTTATTGTTTGTCTTCACTGTGTTTGTGCACTTTGGAATCGGTGAGACCATTAAGTCAAGATCTGATGTAGAAACACATCTCAAAACCCTTGTATGTGTAAAAACAAGATCTTCGTACAGAAGGCTAAATCTACTTAAAGCATGAATGTCAGTTCCGATGGTGATCAGAAGAAGCCCCTGTTCTGAGGATGAAGGCAGTTTGTTCAGAGGGAGTCCTACCTCCTCGGTGCTACAGTCGCACTCCTCTCCCACCTCCAGGAGACCATTCCCACACACCTGGACCGCCGCCACCGGCTTATCCAGAATGCAGCTGACATTCCGAGATTCCTGGAAAAGCTCATACCTCTTCTGGCTGCAACTACTGAAGAACCTCGGGGGGTTGTAACTGAAATCGCACCACATGTATCTGTGTCAACCCAGTGCAGATCCAACCAGCCCCAGAAGCACTCACCAGCGCTTATTGCTCTTAGTCTGACGTGATTTTGTAAGATTTAGGTGCCGGATATCGGTCACGTGTCTTTGAATTGTACAGTTATCTGGAGTCACATAGTAGCGAATACACAGCTGTGTAAATGTATCTAATCTGAAACATCAAGCCGTTCTGGTTAAATCCAGATGCTAAACAAACAGATAAAGTCAAACCTTTGCATCTTTTGTTTTTTTTTCTGCTACCATTGGCCATGTTTGGCTTGTCATTGTATATGGTCATTGCGTGTCTGCATTCAACGCGTGTCGTCTCATTCAGTTCCAAACATTGTCCTGGCAGGAGCCACAGACAGATTGTAATTTGAATGCACGCTGCTACACGAGTAAACAGGGGTGTGTGTGTTAATCATGGATTAATACATGTAATGTGATTCAAATCGTATATCATTTATATCATGGCCATAAACTGGATAAACATTTGGAAGATGAATTTAATGCATTTCATTTAGCAAATATGATATGGGATATTTTTGCAGTGATACTTAATAAATGTTACAGGACACATGTTACAAATATTACTGGTCACAAATACAGCATGAAACACAAAACAGCGTTGATCCTTGTATTTCTCATTATTAATATCACCATTACCCCTCCCCTCCCAAACAATGAACTCCTACCTGAGCACAGCAGACATAATGCAGGCGTCCTCTGCACAGGTGCAGTCTTCAGTGTCATGAGTCATGCCCAGGTTGTGTCCCATCTCGTGGGCCAGTGTGACTCCGGTACTAATAGCGTAGGGCTTGCTGTCCTGGAGGGACATTAAATATTTTCTCTAGATAACAGTCATAATATTACATCAGACAAGTGAGACAGGAGACATCATGGCAAATTTAGAAGTATGTTGGTGTTAGAACTTAATCTTGGCAGTAGGACCCACAGTACCTGCACCAACCCTGTAGACTGGGGTCGGCAAATGGTGCCCACATAAGCCAAACCCACCGTGCCACCCTCAAAATCCATGGCTCTGAAAGAGAAGGCAGGAGAAAGCTACCCAGGGAAGGGTGTAGGTTTGCATCCCAACAGCACTGTTGGTGCCCTCGTGACATACTTTAAGCTGAACTCTGAAGTACACAGTGTATAAATATAAAACAGTTGCTTCAGATTATAAAAAGTATTACTATATATTACAATTTATTAGCTTTGAATAAAAGGGACAACTGAGTGAATAAGTGACAGACTAAATAAAAAGGCTCTGGATCTAGTGCTTAAGTAAAGAAGGTACAGCATTCACTCATTAACCTGGAAACATTAGTATAATATTAGTAAACACTGTACTGTGTGCTACGGAGAGACCATTTTGGAACTATTTTCTGTGCAGGTTTTATGTATAATCCTGTCATCATTCCACGAAGATCTGTGAGATGAACTCAACTCATTACTGAACCTACGTTATCAGTTGTGCGTTGTCGTGAGTCCTGGCGTTCACCAGGACATCGTTTCTCCACTTTGTGAAGCTGTCCAGGGTCTCCCCAGCACTGGTCGACAACCGGATCTTGTCCTGGTCCGTCCAGACCTCGATGCCCACGAGAATGATATGTGTGTGAAGGGGCTTGTAGACCTGGGGACGTGAATGGTACCTATTCTTATACGGGGACAGTAATAGCATAGCCATCATCCATACCACATAACGGCAGCAAGGTGCTATTTCGGATAAAGAAGTGAACTTTGCATTAGATCTTTCCAAGGAACCACACAGAAGACTGAAAATTTCCAAAACTTTGTCGGTTTTTTGTTGTTTTTCAGATGAGATCACCGATGACCTAAAGTCAGGCATCCAACAAAGAACTTTTCTTAATTAATTTCTACTATTATCATTATTTTTTCCTCAGCCTTCAGCTGTGATCTCTCCAAAGCAGGGTGCGCTGGTGAATTCTTCAATTGATTAATTTTAGTTTTTGTCACTTCTTTTAGGGCGCTGTCTTGGGGGGTGGGGGAGAGGAGTGGTGTTGGGGGGGGATGTTTGTTATGTTTCATATTAATGCTTGTTCATATTCTTCTTCCATTGTCTTTCAATAAAAATTCCATAACAAAAAAACTTCCTATACATTTCCACAACACATCGGGCGAGTTTTGGAAATTTGCTCTTCAGTCGTAAAGTAATTCAGTGACACTTTGTCGAGTTTCTGGATAGAGTCTTTTGGATGGTTTGTAGAACAGGAAGGCTCTGATCGACTGTTGGGTGGTATCTCCTAATGAACAGCAGATATTCTCTGAGCCCTCTCCGTATAAAGAAATAAAATGAACGCATGGGGCCCTTAGAAGTCACTGCAGGGGCATGACTCTGTAAGACTCACCATGTTTACAAAGATGACAATGTCAAAAATGCGCCGTCTCACTTCCCCCAGGTCACTGTTCATTTTGCGATACTGTAAGAAAGGCAAGTGGCTGAGCTGAATGAGATCAAGGTGCCCATAAGAACAGGGGATGGAGTTAATGGGGGTCAGCAAACAAACAGCGTTTTAACATATAAATATTTCAACATCATAATTAAAGGTCTGGATACTGATTTATTAATGGTGTCGTTCTCTGGCGTAATGAGTGTCGCTGTGATTTGGGAGCTTCTGATGGTTTGCTGTGTCCTTGATCATTGTCATTGCTCACCTCTCTATGGTCCACAACCAAGTACAGCTCAATGTACTTCTCCTGCAGTGAGGTGGACGGGGCCTGTGGCACAGGGGAAAGGGTTACGCTGAGCCTGTCGTCCTGGACGGTGAAAGTGAACCAGAGAACTCAAAGCTGCTGCATAATTAGGGTGGCGGCTGACGTCTCTGAATGCGGATTTAAAAAGCAATAGCTTGTTAAATAAGTAGCCGAAAAAAATTCTCGCTTGAGTTTCATGCTTTGATGTACTTGTGTGGACCTGTTATTTTACGAGCCTCCACTTGAAGTGCGGGTCCACCAAATGGCAATCAGCCAGAACTGCTACGACACACACGTGAGCCGTTACACACGTGAGCACTTTCACTGGGGTGTAGTGCTCACAAACATCATCTTTCATTTCATCAGTTATTAACCTGTGATTAACACGCCAGGCCCAGAACTACTCCCAGTCGGGCTAATCATTCTGAACCCAAGGTTAACATATCTCTGGAGACATGCTTTCCCCTGCTTTTTAATAGCTTTGCTGTTTGAACAGAGCATTGTTTTGACTTACTGAGGCTCCTGAGCTCCCCCTGGTGCGAATGAATGGAATTGCAGACTCCAGCGTGTGGTTGTACACTCCACACACCCTGGGCTCTGTAACCAGGTGCCTGTACTTGAACAGGGCGTGGTCCCCAGTGTCACTGTCTGACAGTGGCTCTATCAGGTATAGCTCTGCTGCAGTCTTAATGTAGCCCCTGAGATCAACAGTAAGAGGTCAGGTGAGACCTGCCGGCCTGCAGGGCATCGCCGAGGCATTGTGACCAGGTCTTTGCATTAGGTCTCTGCTCTGTTTCAGCAGCTTTTGTGTGTGTTTCTGTCTTCTGACCTCAGGCCGTGGCAGATGCTGATGCTCGCTGAGGACTCATTCCCATCGCCAGCCGTCCCAGAGTAGCAGCAGAGATCCTGAGTCAGAGCAGATCGGTAATCAGTGAATGGAGAAGAAACCGTGTGAGCGTGCTGCTAGTATACTGTTACCATGGTAACTGACCAGGTCCCCCGGGGAAGACGTGACCCTACTTCCATTCTTGGTGTAGTGTGTTTCACTGTAGTCTGGTGCAAACAGGCCCCTGAGAGAACATCATTGTTTAGTGTTAATCCAGATCTTCAAGCTGCTCAAAAAACCCACGCCACTAAGAGTACAACAGTAGCATCATGCTGGGACATGTCCAGGTTAGCAGCAACCCAACATGGCATGCTGGGAACGAGGGTCAGACTTACTGGTTTCTCTCCAGGTGAAGTTCCATGTGTCTCCCAGCCATGGTTAGCCTGTACCCAACCACGTCGGGCCGTGCTGACTGAGGAAGAGGAGCAAGCAGTCAGCAGGAGCGACAATGGGGTCCATGTCCTGTCCTGGGGTTTGGCATAACCTGACATCTCTTCAGTTATCTTTATAAACATGTAAAGCTGCTTGCTGCTTGTTTTTAGATGTTTCAGTTCTTTTCATTTAAAAGTACAGTAATACTTACAGAATAAACCGTGATGCACTGAATGATGGTGATCTCAGTACACGCATGGTGCACACTGACTCAAAGTGATGAAAAAATCTCTCAAAAGTGATGAAAAAAACACATGTTCATTCTAGGAGCTTATTTCAGTCACTTGCTATTATGTACCTGTAGTCTAGCAGAATGGTAATACTTTGTTAATCCCTGTGTGGAAATTCCTTTTTGCTTTGCCCAATCTTGATCACCATACAGATAAAAGGGGGGGGTCACAGCAAATGGGCAGCCACCTTGCAGCACCCGGGGGGGGCTGAGGGTTAAGGGCCTTTCTCAGGGGCCCATGGATGTGCCTTAGACTGATTCTTGAACCAGCTGAGTAACGCTTTACCTGGGTGTTTGTCCTGTGCAGGATATAGAGTCTTACTGGCTGGACCACCTCATAATCCCCCTTCCTTCCCAGGAAGGGATGGAGTCCCTCTGCGGGGTGAGAGCCTACTAAAATGACCTTATTTAACAATCATTAACATGGATTCCAGTATCACTCATTCATATGTTAACTATTAGCTAAAAAATCCATCCAATTACATTTATTTGGGACACAATAGCACAGTCTGTCCTCGGACACGAACCGGAATCCTCTCTGGTCCTAATTCAGGCTGTTACGCTCTATGAATCTCTGTGTTTACATTAGGCTGAAATCCCCACAGTGACTGCATTGGGTCACTCTGCTGTGCTGTAAATCCTTATGACTGCATTTGTTTATTTTGGAATTCTCAATGCTTTATTTACCATATAGTAAGTTCTTACATTATAGTCAACTTTTTGGTTATTTTTATAAACTTTTGTGTCAATTCTAATTTTACTTATTATACAGTATTACTGTAATGTCCAGTAATAAGCATTTGTCAAAAGGATTATAATAAATTATAATAAAAGTGAATATTTATTTCCACAGGAACCATGTATGGTCACAACCCCTTTGCACAGATTTTTCCTGGAAGTATCAGTGTTAAGCACCTTACTCATTGACTTCCTCAGAGGTGCAGTGCTTTAGTCTGTGATGCGCTAAGCTGACTGCAGACCGTGTGTCATGCAGCAATAGAGCCAGGTACCCACCTGAAGGCCAGGCTAGGCTGCTCAGCAAGAAGGTCAAAAGCAACCGGATCCCAAACTCCATTCCTGTTCAGAGTATGTATGTGAGACGCACAACAGCTAGTTTCTTTATATAGGGAGAGAGAGAGAGGGAGCACAGCCTCGTTCCAGTATGGACGGGTTTTTTTCCTCCTTATGTTTCCTTGTCCCTCTCGCTCTCTTTAATCTCTGTATGTGTGTATATGGTGTCAATCACAATCCACTTGTCTTTATCAGTGTCAATAATGTATATTGTATTTTTTCGGTAATTAAGGTGAAGGTTGGGTGGTTCAGTGGAACAGCAGACAACACCTCACCAAGACCCCAGAAAAGCAGGTGGTGCCGAGTGTGAACATATTTGAATGTACAAGCAGGGGGAGAAAAAGGTGAATAAAATGACAGTGAAATCTAATGTCCCTCTCCCTGCCTTTGAGATAATTCCCGTATGTACTGTTCCTTACACAGGAAACACAAACTAGCCTGTGCTTCACCCACAGTGACTGTGCTGTGGAGACAGAGCAGCATCCAGTGAATGCAGGAACTGGGTAAATTGAGGCCTAAATTCTCTACAGAGACTGGCAAAGATCAGGATCAAATCTCCTTTTAAAGGTAATGTTGATTATTAATTACACCTGAATAGTTTCTGTAAATCTTGAATCTTCCAACAGGAATCTGCACAGCAAAGGTTTCTTTAAATACAGGAGGGTGCAGTGGAGTGTAAATGTGAACCCTGTTTGTTATCATGTGTGTATTTTTGGCAGAGAAATGGAGAGAGGAGACATTTCATACACTGGCTTGTACAACGTGAATATATAACAGAGTGGCTGATTAGGGGTCGGGAGAATTCCCAGTGGGCACGACGAGGTGTGGGCTGGTGACAACAGTTGGGAATGCCAGAGCAAAATAAAATTTAATCCGGACTGTGTGGTTGATCCCCCTCCATCCCGATGCCAAATTTTATCGTCAGCACACCCCTGTAATGCTCCCCAGCTGAAGCTCAGTACCAATCCGGCCCTGAAAAGATTTTTATCAGAATCAATAATATTTCCAAGCTTACGAAAGCTTTGCTTTGTTTAGCAATGTATATTATTGATATTACTCATTAACTCCTACAATAAGGTGCAGTGACCAGTACAGAACAATTACACTTTGCAGGAATTCCATTTTCAGTTTGTTAGTTCTGGCACAGGTCCTGTTAGTAACAGCTTTGTTTTTCTGTTTACTCTCACAGTCATCTGTAATTAATGGAGTTCTGAGAGAGGCAAATATTTTGTAATCCGTTTTCCTGGAAGACACACGTGATTTGCCAGTTTAACATCTGATTCCCACAGACTAATTTATACCAAACCCGAGCTCAATATGCAACTCAACCCTACAACCTACTGGCTCTTTTTAGGAGGTCTTAACACTGTACTGTAGACCTACTGTGTTTTTGTCCAAATTCCAACATTAGAATCTCTTCTCAACCTTCAAGAAGCTGCTCAGAAACACTTCATCTAGCCATACAACCACTGACCTGGTCTATTGTTATCTCTTATGCCATATCTACTCTCTTGCGTATCCAGAATGTTCTTTTTGCCTTTGATTTGAATAGCTCCCTTATTTATTGTTGCTATGTTTGTAACATATTTATAGCTCTTGCTCCAGTGCTAACTTCCACTTGTAACTAGTTATTCAGTGGAAGCTCAGCCTTACTGCATTCATGCCCAGTTGCCTCGCTTGTTCCTCTCTTCGGACAGAATTATATGCTAAATAAATAAATGTAAAACCAAATTCAAAATATCAATACCTACCATCATACATGATTAGTTACATATTTATATTTGGCAGATGTGATCACACACAGTAACTGATACACACAAATTACTTCAAAGAAATTCCACGGCTCAGCTCTAATAAATGGTTTGATTTGCGGCTCATAGTCCAACAGCTTGATCTGATTTAGTAGAAACAAGGTCACATCCTCAACTGCTGACGTTGTACATGCACTTTCAGTTTCATGGGTTTACAGAACGTGAATGAGGCCTGCTTTGCCTTTAGTCACCATTTAGTATACAGAACCTATAATCTGAATTTGGTCTAAAAACAATGATAAGAGCAAAACAAACATCAATTTCTGCCATGTGACTGGTCTGTGTAGTGTAGCTCCCCCTCATTCAAAACCTTTTTATAACTTTAATGAAATAATTGATTGTATTTGTTCACTGTCACAGGGAACCACACAGCCGCACATTTCATCAATGTAGAATGAAGAGCGCTTTAGTTCTACAGTATGAACACTGTGTGCCATGATTAAGGTTTCCATGGTAGGAAAACATGAAATTCAGGACAAATTGCGTCTAGCATTGGTTCAATTGATTTTATTTTTCAATACAGGACAATGCTGTAAAATATGGGAAGGGTAGCAGTTATAGCCAGGATTGCAACATTTTACACATGCAAGAGAATAACATTGTTTGCCTTTAAGTCCCAATAAAACTCGGCACACTCCCTCTGCTTCAGTTTTGCTTCAGTGTTTTTCATCCAATTTCCACTTGATTCCGGGCTCTGCTGCACAGAATGTCCTCTATTCCAGTTTCTGTGAGATCGGGGGCATTTATTTTGTCCATCTGTTTCTCGTTTCTATGTGCAGAGTGAACTTTCAAATCAGAGGTTGCTCACCTTGGCACAGTAGATTTCTGGGTCCATCCATGTCCCACCCAGGCTTGAACCCATAATCCTTTGCTCTCACCCAGCCTCAGTTACTGCCTTTTTGGCTTTTCCAGACATGTGGGACTGACCACGGACTAACTAATGAAGGTTGTCACCAGGAGACACAAACAAATGATTAAAGCCTGCCAATACAATAATTGAGACAAGATGGTGAGAGTGTATACAATACAGATGCATATTTATAAGGGCTTTCAAGCTGCTCTTTCAGTCCTGTGACCCCTTCTAAAAATTCATCCTCCAAAATAGGCTTTGTTTATAGACCCTTACCAGGAGGAGCTGGCAGAATAGCAAACAGACAATTAGCAATAAATGGATTTTTAAAAGGTGTGGGGGACATTCCCAGATTTCCCTCACAATTCCAGGAACAGTATGTTATGAGTATTTCACACCTTTAAGAAGTACGTAACTGCATCGCTTATCTGTGTTTTCATGTTTACTCATTACAACAGGGCCCTCCAATAATCTCATTTACACTTCTGTCACGTCAACTTCCGTCACCGCTGCCAAGTGTGTCATTTTTTATGTAGGTTTATTTGTCAGTGTTTCTCTGTCGGTTCGTCTGCTTCTCTAAAAATAAATGAGCAGTGAAATGTCCAAACTTGTGAAGGTCGGCTCTTTAAGACTTTAACAGAAGATTCCTGGTTAATGGGAAGTAGAGATCAGAAATACTTCACTTCGCTGTTACTTTCCGCTGTTTTCCATCGCCCTCACAAGCCCTGTGCCTCAGTTTCTAGGTGACATTTAAGATCCTGAATAATAATCACCATTACAGCAACCGAAAAGCTTCCACGTGAACATCAGGCCCGCATCCTAATAATCACCATTACGGCGACTGACGAGCTTCCACGTGAATTTCAGGCCCACAT
>JAODJU010000119.1:8378682-8410264 GCA_026776725.1 Gnathonemus echidnorhynchus
CCTAATAATCACCATTACGGCGACTGACGAGCTTCCACGTGAATTTCAGGCCCGCATCCTAATAATCACCATTACGGCGACTGACGAGCTTCCACGTGAATTTCAGGCCCGCATCCTAATAATCACCATTACGGTGACTGACGAGCTTCCACGTGAACCTCAGGCCCGCATCCTAATAATCACCATTACGGCGAATGACAAGCTTCCACGTGAACCTCAGGCCCGCATCCTAATAATCACCATTACAGTGACTGACAAGCTTCCATGCCCACATCTAGTGTCTGAGCCCCACACAAACCTGTCTACTGTGGAGCCTCACATACAGTACGCTGACTGTATGTTAGGAAGCCTCACACAGGTCCACAGTATACAGGACCCTACTTTTACCTTTATTTTGTTTAACACCTTTTCAATTTTTTTTCAATTTTCACTTATTTCAATATTTTTGTACTTTTTTATCAAAACACATTTAAATACGACATAACTAGATACACAGATATAGAAGCTGTTTCAGGTTTTGTCATTTATTACGCTGTTTAGTTGGGGAGCTTTTGCAGATACAAATATAAAAGAAATAACAGCAGGGGCTCTCTGAGGATGATAGAGTCCAAGTCATTAGCAGATTTGCCTAGGTGGGGGGGAGGGGCTGTCTTCATCATGGTGGCTCCCCAAGCTTCTCTTCAAGGCCACATTTTCCTCCCCAGTGATCAATCACTGACCATTTTTTTCCCGAATTCTCACTGAGCCAATTTAGTCCATCACTACAAACCTCCCCGATATGTAAAGTCCACAGGAAACCACATAACTGGGCCAAAAACTGCAATTTTTTTTTCAAATAATTCCGGCCATTAATGTCACCAGGAAGCAGTTCGGTTCCTGTTCGCATTAAATGCGCATAGAGGAAACCTTCGTGTTCTCTGCTTTGACCAAATGCATAGTGAGCACATAATGCCAGAGCATTCACTGCAAATTATGTGAAACTTCTGATCACAGCCTGCGGTCCATACTCCAGGAAATGACACAGCAATATGTCTCATTTTAGCACAGAAAAGTCATGTGGCAAACTATCGTACTATAGTTCCCATGACAACATATCTTGTTTTGGTGTATTTGCCCTGGAAACAGGAAAACTTGCGCCCTGAATTGGGTGTGTGCATTGTGCCATTGACTAATCTGATGTCTCACTGCTATCAGTGCTAAATAAAGACTCCCCACTGTGTCACTCAAAATGGGTCAAGGAAAGACTTCTTTAAAATGTCTTCATCTAAGACATCTGGTGATCATTTCAGTGAAGAAACTCAGTTATTTAAAAACATAATTGCAGAAGCAGCTGAGAATCCTTGGTACATCAAAAGCTAAATCAGCTCAGTTGTGTTCAAATACATTGCAGTATTACCTTTCCTTTTTGCTGTTGGATGGCTCCTTGTAAATGTCTGATTGTATGTTTATATTTTTTGTCATTTTGACCAACAGTGACAAATAACATGTTACTGCATTCCGACCAGCAGATGGTGCTAGGTTCACACAGGCAGAAGCCTGGAGATTTCTCTGCTAGCATGACACCAGCCTGAAGAGGAAGTGGTGGGGTGGGGTGTTTCACACAGCCGACACACTGAACTCCAACTCCTGGGGAAGTGTGTGGCAGTGAGGTAAGCTCTTCCAGCAACTGACCTTCTAACACTCTGTGGTGCATGTCAATGTGACTGACAGTATCCAAGGACGCAGTAGAGACTGTGTCAGCAAAACTGCATACTGTGCACAGCGTGATGGAGTGTCACAGACCACACTGATCCATCACAGCTTCACAGTATCATTAAACACTGTGACAATGACAGTGGCAACAGACACACACAGCAAAAGCCATGCTGCAATGTGTCGATAGCTGGTTCTTGGTGTACCCAGCTGCAGTTTACTGAGTCTTACTAAAGAAGGAACAAAAAATTAAAGAGAAATGTGTTTGGGAACTTTGGAACCAGTCTCAGCCCACATGGCAGCCTGAGGTGACCCGGTGTCCAGCTGGGACATGAGCTGATCAGGCCAGCCAAGTTATGTGGGTAGGGGACCTCTGGACCCCAGCTATTTTCCCAGGATACTCAGCCCAAAGCACTGAACATATTATCCAGCAATATGTCGTAAGCATATAAGCAAATTACTGAAGTACATCACATGGAATGAAATGGCACAAAGTGACCACATCCTGACCAGAAGGCAGCAGGGTAAAAACAAACTGGCTGAACTTCACTGACTATAAGTACATCAGTGAAAGGTTCTCGGTTCTGTTCAACACCACCCCCTCCACCATCTAAATGGACTGTGGGTGCGCAGACCCCCGCCAAGCCCAAAGAATGACCACCGTCCCGCTAATGAGCTGGCAGTAAGTGGGTCCAGACTGCGCTCTGGGGAGTTTCCTTACAGTACATGCTTCCAAACTGTTAGCTACTCATTACCCCACTGTGTTTGTAGTCCTTTATTCCCCTGTTACCCCACTGTGTTTGTAGTCCTTTATTCCCCTGTTACCCCACTGTGTTTGTAGTCCTTAATTCCCCTGTTACCCCACTGTGTTTGTAGTCCTTTATTCCCGTTACCCCACTGTGTTTGTAGTCCTTTATTCCCCTGTTACTTCACTGTGTTTTTAGTGCTTTATTCCCCTGTTATAGGTCACTTCCTGTCTGACATGCCTCCTTAGCAGAGTCACCGACGGCCGCTTCCCCTCCCCAGGCCGCCCGTGCCGCGCCTCATTTCAACATGAATCACAGACACACTCTAGAACTTCTCCACAATACTCCTCACAAACCACGTGTGTGTGTGTGTGTGTGGGCAGCCTTGCTGTCTGGTCAGCCCAGCTGATTAACACAATTTCATATTTTTAATTAAAATGACATAAAGACATGTTTAATTGAGTTTAATGTGCTCAGGCAGAGTCAGGACTCTGACCCTGGCTGTTTTCAGACACATCATGTGCGGAAACCACTGGCCAAGCTGAAAAGCAGCGCGGGGGCGGACTGGGGGATAGTTGGTTAGACGTCTCTTTGTTACATCACTCAGTGACAGAATCACCTTGTTTAGTCTGACGCAATGTGTGATGTAAAAGCCACACCGCCTGCAGTTCAGATTAGGTAATTCATCTGAAGATAAACAGGTTTGGGCCTAGCCTGTACTTGGGTCATGTATATATTATATCGTGGTGGCCACTGCAATGTGATAAAAACCTATTTTTTTTTACCTTGTGAGGATATTTTTATGGGGAAAATGAATTTAAAAAAATCAATGCAATCCAAAAACTAAAAATGCCAAAACTCTTGTATTTTGTATGCCTATGGTTGGGGCTGGTTAGGTGTTAAGGTTGTCATAGGATTAGGGTTATGCCCATGGATATTAATGGAAACGTTTGTGTGTGTGTGTGTGTGTGTGTGTGTGTGTGTGAGAGAGAGAGAGAGAGAGAGAGGGTAAGTTTGCATAGATCACATTTGAGGACCGAATTGTCCCCAAAGTGTAGTAAAACCTGAAATTTCCCTACTTTTGGGGACATCTTTTGAGGTCCCCATTTGGATAACCTCAGTTTTATAAGTGTCTGTGAATGCGATCAAAAAAGTAAAAATTCAAAAAGTCTTGTATTTGAGTTGGTTACTTATGGTTAAGGTTAGGGATGGGTAGAGGATGGGTGTCGTGATTGGGATTAGGGTTTTTCCCATAGAAATGAATGGACGGTCCCCATTTAGATAGGTACACCAACTGATAGGTGGGTATATTCTCTTGCATGTGTGTGTGTGTGTGTGAGTGTATTTGACTGCAGGCATCCATAGAATAACAAACAAGAACAGCAGAGACCCTAATACACCTTACACTGTCCCTCACTCACCCCTGTCACTCTGTTGCCTGGTAACACCCTACACCAAAATGGCTGACCACAGCATGCTAGGCATGGGTGCATTTACACACATTTGATCCAAAACATTCCTTGCCCGTTGCCATGCAGGACATTTTGCCCACCTGTTTAGCCATTGGGCTCCACCTCCTTGGTGAATTATAGTGGGATTGTAAGGATCATGCTAAATGCTATGTTATCCTATTAAAGATCTTGTTTAGACGTTGACTGTCTGTGGCTACATTCCTAATGATCATCTTGCACGCAGTTATTTTTAGAGCTGATATTAGCAGGTGACTGCGTGTTTACATGGAATATAACAGAGCCACGACCCATGAGTGTGATGTACATAAAACCACACCCCACAATCTCTGCCTACATCACCTCTCTGCCCAGCCAGAATATATGGGCACACATGCTCTGGGTGTCATGACGACGAAGGGCGCCACCCCCAGGAATTAGCGCCACGCCTACCTGACTATTTAAACTCCGCACGGAGATCGCTCCGTGCGAGGTATTGTTAGTTATGACACTTCCGTGCGATTCTAATCCCTGTCTCTATTGCAGCTCCGCTCCGCCCGACTCTCCCTACTCCCTCTGCCCGCGCCTCCTTCTCCTCCCCACCTCCCTCCTGACCAGCCCTGATCGTCCCTCGTGGTTCCTCCTCGTGTGTCTTGTCCACGTCATCGGACAGATCTCCCGGTTTCCCGACTCCCCAACGCCCAGCTTCAAGACCTCCCTTCTGGACGCTCCTTTGGCTTTGGTGAATTGTATCGGACTGATATCTGGTTTCGACCCTGCTTGTCCTCTGGATCCGATCCTGCCTCGTCCCAATAAAGGATTTCTGCTCACACCCGGGTGTTCTGTCGTAACACTGGGTAAAAAGAAGTTTCAGATGGTGGCGAGTCTGTAAATCACATGTGACCATAGCACACAAACAGGTCACACACCTTATGTATAGCTTTGAGGGGAATACCTTTCACACTTTTGTAACCATTGTTCATGATCTATAACTGTAACACATCAAATTCAGAAACAGATGAACACTAACAAAAAAACAGAACACTTTCTTGCAAGTGGTGTCTTTTAATATTTTCATACATGCCGTGTACATGACCAACAGCTCAGCTTAAGTACTGCCTTGGTATATAATAAAACGCTGCATGTTTTCCTGTGTCTTACACATGATGGCTGTGTCTATTCTTTCAGCTATGTACATGGGACACTTACATTCTTACATTGGTGATAGGAAATCTGCTAGGATCGAGCAAAGGAAATGTCACACAAGCTGACTTGTTTATCTCAGCAGCAGAATTCCACATAAAAATCATATTTAGCTAGTTTCATTCTCCATGAGATGTGTTTTTGAAAGGAACTGATGATTGACACTTCTGGATTTTCCCACAAAAAAAAATCCCACAAAAATCTCTATAACAAAAGCATATGGAGATCAATGTTTATGGAGTCTAAAATAAGGTAATTTAGATGAATTTCCGCTTCCCTTATGTCAGCTGATATATTCAGATCACCAAAAAAGCATTCCAGTGTTGTGACACTGATGTTGAAATAGTGTCACTGCTGCAGTTTTCTTTCTTTCAGCTTCCCCTAAGTTATCGGCTGCTAGGAAAACGGAAAAGGTCATACTGATGTTGGAAAATGCACCCGGCAGTTGGGAATTTCATGAGTCTGGAAAGTACGGCCAGGAGAAGAAAGGCTAATGAGACTGAAACTGTGTGTCACTGCGAGCACAAAGAGCTGCAAATGAACTAAGTGAAATGTGGACTGGGAGGCAGCAGTCACTGTCTTCTCAGTTAATGAGCGCTGTCAAACAACAAGGTAAAGGAGGGTATTTATTCACTCTTCATATGGAGCTCTGTCATGTACAAAAAGCAGGGATTTGTGGGGGGGAGGGGGGGGGGGTTCTACGCAAGGATACGTGAAAGAGGTAAACATAATTTTGAAACTGGTGTCTCCCACCAGTGTGTAGCCTCCTTGCAAGTGATTGTGATGTAAACTGAATGCTAACGAACACACTGAAGCTTCAGTGACACCGATCAGAGGAAGCCAGTGTCTGAGTGCAGCCTCAGGAACCAGGAACCACAGTAAAATCTGTGTGAGATATTATGTAGGCTAATAATAAAATACACTATATGGCCAAAAGTATGTGGCCACCCCTATTAATTAGACAAATTGGCTAATTAAGATGTGCCCGATGTTGACACTGGTGTAAAACTAAGCACACAGCCATACAATCTCTAGTAACGATTCTTAGCAACAGAATTGGTGGTCATATACAGAAGGATAGTGACTTTCAGCATGGCACCATCACGGGACGCCATCTTTACAACACGCATGTTTGCCACATGTCCGCCCTGTTTGAGCTGCTCTGCTCAAACATAAATGAAACACCTGGGAGGTGTCAGGTGTGCGGTCTGTGTGCTGTTTGCTTTCCGTCACGGTCACGCATAATTTACTGACTTGTCATTGCGTGATGTCTAAGTGTTTAACATGACCATAGACTTCCGTTAACCAAGAGTGTGCATGAGCATACAGTATATTGCAGGGGTCACCAACTCTGGTCCTGTAGAGCTACTATCCAGTAGGTTTTCTCTCCTACTTGGCTTCTAATGAGCCACGTCTGCTCCTGGTATTTACCTGAGAACAGGTGTGGCTCATCAGAAGCCAGGTATGATAGAAAACCTACTGGATAGTAGCCCTCCAGGACCGGAGTTGGTGACCCCTGATATATTGTATAGGAGGCAGGCAAGGTGGATTTCTCACTTGCCAGGTCATGTGGGGTGTTGCTCCATGTAGACCACACTCATGGGTTCCATGTAGACCACGCTCATGGGTTTTTGCTATGTTGTTTTCTGGTGAAACATGCAGTCGCACATTAATGTAAGCTCTTGATGAAAATAGGCCACACAAGGTCACAGAAAGGGACCTTATCGTCCAGTGCCATCACCCACTGGCAATGTGCCAACATCTAATGGAAAGCCTATCCAGCTTCATAATGATACCTGCAGTTTTGGAATGATATTGTTGCGGGAGAAACTGATGTCCACATGCTTTTCGCCATATAGCGTAAATATGATCATACTTGGATATTCCTCTGTATTCCTCTGTATAGCCATACTGAAAATAATCACATAATTTTTGAAATTGCAGCTTTCTATACAGTGCTGTTGGCTGATACTACAGTACAATGAAGAAGTACCACTGCCCTTTTTCCAATCAGAAGAGAATCATTTCAGAAGTACAGTACTGTGCAATAGTCTTAGGGAAGCTCTAGAATTAATTTATCTTCATGTTGGTGTAAAACTGTGATGATTGTCAAACTATCAAAGTTTAGCCGTTTCAGAACCTTCCTAAAGTCACTCAGTATTAGCAGAAGCCATCCAATATACTCATGTATTTTAATTGACCACTTGCATACAATTTTTGGATAATTAACACCTCACTGAATTACTTAACAAATTAAATTAATTACTTAAAGTGAGGTGGTTGTGAAATTTAACAAGCACATGGAATGGCTGGGGTGCCCCAGAGGAGAGGTTTTGGAACTGAAGCAGTGTTCATCTAGCCATCTAAACAAATACTAGTAACCTTTTGCAGAATAAATCCTTATTCATTTTTGTTTTATTATTTTTTTTTTTTGTTATTATCAATTTAAGTATGTTCTAAAGTTAAATTGTGTTATTTTTTTCTAAAGCAAACATACGCTTACTACCCATAAAAATGACTTTATACATTTTCTTTGAGTGCCTTAGACCTTAGCACAGTAGAGCAGGTCTTCCTGAATTCAGAGTGAAATACATTTAACCCCAATACCACAGTACGGCTCCCTGGGCTGTCCTGGTAGGTGACAGCTGCAACCAACAGAGCTCTAAAGACTAGATCATATCAGTGTGGTCGCTAAGCAGGGGAACCATTCAGGGACGCATTTGCATTTACGGGAAATCATCCTGGGTCAAAGAGAAGTGCAGCTGCTAGACCATACAGGGACATGGGGTGTGTTTATCCCAGAATAATGTCCAGTGGCAATTATTGCCCATCTAATTACCAACCAAAGCTCAATTACCGAAATTCAGCTCAACATTTCTTTCCAGGGGCCATCAAACAACATCCTGCATAGATATATTAAGAAACAAGCAACAGCAGCTGTATATTCCTGAGTATATGCGAGTATACTATGTGTAAAAGGCAAAAACAGGACCTTACGTTTCATTTAAAAAGTTACTAGGGTGGCTTCCAGGGTTATGAGTCTGAATCTCCATGGTTTACCCTCTATGTTCTGGGACAAGCTCTGAATCAAGAAGGCGCAGACTGGGCATGTGGTTATTAAAATTAATTTACGATCGAACTGTGCTATTAGAGAGCAGCAACTTCCATCAAAGTACTGTAGTTCATAACACTCATATGCAACATTTTCTGGCAGGTCCTTGGGTAACTGCTAATATAATAAAGAAAAAAATAATAATTTAGACGGGAAAGTTAAGTATATACACATCGACTATAATAATTTAAAAACAAATATAAGTTAAAAAGTCGATTAAACAAGTTGTCTTCGACCAAATAATGACCCAGACATGTTCCGTCGGATGTTCCCACATTCTTCTAAAGAATTAAACTTTTAAAGAATTAACTTTTTGTGGATCTTCCCACATTCCGCTAATGAATTAAACTGAGTTGATCAAAGAAACATGGTTTCATCGAATGAAATGGGGGGAAAAAAAAACATTACTCAGCCATTGCATCAACCGCCCAGTCTGACTGCTAGCGGCGCTTTGGTGCGCGATGATCCGCCCACTGGAGCGTCACTGGAGTGACCTCAGCCGCCCCACCGGGGAGCCCGGGGCAGGGATTAGCGGATAGGGGCGTCCCTGGGGGAGGTCTTCCGAGACACTGATGTCACTGACGTTGCTAGTAACAATTATATAAGAGAGGCACACCCGAGCAGGGACAGTCACCGGCGGACGGCAGCTATTGCTTGCTCTCAGATTAAGCTGGAGCCTGAAAGTCACAAGTACCCTCATACGTGACCATGTCTGCCTGCGCGTCAGCGGACCACCGTCGGGTATGCCCCTCGGTCCACGGAAACTGGTTCGACACTACCCGCCGCAAGAAAGCCGCCGCCAACATCTTTGAAAACGTCAACCAGGACGTCCTGATGAAGCTCTTCCAAAAGACGGGGGACATGAAAGCCGAGGAGCGCGTCAGGAGCATCTTCTCTTACGGACAAGACCCCGAGGAGATATCCAAAGCCTTAATGGCTCTCAAGCAGAGGAAGAAGGACAAGCTCCTCCAGATTGCCGGCTTCTCTAGGCAAAGCGTGAAACTTCATTGACTCATGATGAGCTCCGGTGGAGCTTTTCGCGTCATTTAGCCTTGGTGAATGTGCTCAGACCCGGCGCGGAGGTGCGGCGCCCAAGAAGACGGAGAAATGCCCGCAGGGGCGGACAAAGGAACACTGCGTTGCACAAGTTATTGTTGAAGTTATTGTTACTTTACGAAACAGCGGACTACTTCTGCTACTGCAAAGCAACGAAAGACAGTTTTTAACCTCGCACTGGAGAGCAATCACCGGGGCTGAAGCCCCAATCGATTATCTTTGGACGGACTTTAATACAGTTGTTTTTTTGCGGACTCGGACTGGGGAACTTAAGATGAATTTGCTAAGCCGCTATACATTTGTTTAAATGTTGAGGCTAAAACTGCACCTTATAGGTGTAATAAATTCTTTGCTGTTACATAAATAAAAACACGAATTCTGTATTATTTGACATGTACCGTTTTGTATCTACACTAGTCTACGCAGTGATACTCGAAATAATAATACGCCAACAGAATATTAGCCTAACACTCATTTATTCTAACATATTTTGTGTCGGGAAATTGCATGACAATATACTGTGGTAAGTTTAGTGTAGTTAATAAATTTTATTTTAATATCAAATTAGTGCAGAACAAAGTAGGATTGGGCACCGATATAATTATTTAAATAACGAATACGATGTTCTTTAATGACTGTAGGAAATCTGTCACTTTCTATTAAAGCTCAGTCACAACCACATATTTGTAGTGAAGAGTATAAAAAGACGGTGGTATATAAAGGTGATGAAAAGTGCTGATAAAAAGGTGATAAAACATTTAACTGAGGGCCTTGCTGTCCTGCTTCATAGAAAACAGGCTACTTAGCTGCAGTCCACAGCTGGGGGATGCTGGGTGGCTTAGTGGGTTAGGCCTTGTAATCAAAAGGTCACTGGTTCAAATGGGACTGGCAGACTGATGCCGCCACTGAGCCCCTGAGCAAAGCTCCAAATTCCCAGCTCCAGGGGTACTGGTAATGCTGGGGGGGATCTGTATATGTGTGTCGGTGTGTCTCATGGGCAGCATGATGGGATTGATGAAATTTCCTCTCTGGGATCAATAAACTATCATTATTCCAAAACACATAGCAGTGTGATTTTAATCGTTAAATTGTCTTGGATATAAGCATCTGCTAAGGAACTCGACAATCAATTGATGATTCTACACCTTTAGCTAATTCAGTAAAGATAATTCAAGTAAAATACACCAGTTTCTAAAAAACCTATGCAAACACAGGCTGTAATAAACTGGCTTTTACATGCAGGACCTCTTGCCAGTGGCATTTACTGACATGACTTTAAACAAAGCGATGGCAGTGACACCATACAGTCATGCATCTGTGAGCACTGCGTAACAGTTTATCCAGTGCAGGTTCACAGTAAGCCTGTCCCAGGGAACACAAGGTGCGGCTCAGCCCATACGGAATGACAGGCTGGTACAGGGTGCACACAAATTAGTAAGGTGCACCGAAATGCTGGCCAACTCGGGCCAGCCTTCTGCGCATCGACCCCAAACTTGTCATGCAGTTCAAATAAGGTAGGTGTCAAAATGTAAATAGTTTAAACCAGTGTCAATAACAGCCAGGCCCAAGATTTTCATGGAGGGAGACACAGGTGCTCTGCTGGTCATTTGTTGCCCCGCCCTCCTTCTCGGCCCCAACACTGATTTAAACTTGGTGAACCCAGCTGTTGGTATTCAGATAGACTGATGGTCCTTTGTAGAACTGAATGCCCTTTAAGAGGCTCAGAGATACGGCAGCTTGTGTGTGATTATTACGCACCTTTAGTAATGTATGTGTGGAGCACAGTGTCCTTCTGTATTTCAAAGCCTTCCGTTGACCATATTTGGGCAGGGAGCATGCTGAGGTCATGGTGTCATGTGACCAGTCTCACCTTTATCCCAATCCCCTGGCTCTGTGGGTGCAGAAAGGCAGCCAGCTCAAACCGGTTTTCGAGGGGTCACACACCTGGCATGTTTGTGGACGGCGTGGCAGTTCTGACCACTGGTAGTCAAGAGCAACGGGAGTATAAACTTTCCCATTCGCCCTTATTATTATTTTTGGAAAACATTCTCAAGGTTGTAAAACACCAGAAAACAATCTCTCTGGGAAACGTGAAGATGAATGAGAACTCTGGAAGTTTCAATTTCAACCAGAAACACAGAGCATGCTTATGTTGATTCAGGCTGCTGTAAATATTTTGAAAGGGGAAAAGGTAGAAGAAATCGTACCTTTCATAAGGTGCAAATAAGCTTTGTGATGCTCACATTGTGTTCCACAGAACCCAGCTGAAACCAGGTTAATTGGCCAGTATGTTGTCTTGCAGAAGACAAAAATGATAGATGTTTTTATTTGTGGGAGGGTCTGTCAGGTCAGTGGTACCTGCATTATCAGTTTGAGGCTGAGGTTGGTGAGCCCTCTCTATCCTATATCACTGACAGTTTCCAACCAGCTCCATCTGGCCCTGTCAGGAATGTTTCTGGTGTCCCTCAGCCCCAAAAACCTTAAGGACTACACTGGATTTCACCTCCGTAGCTCCTCAGGCAGCAGAGACACAGGCAGGATAACAGAAGGGCTCTCACACTCAAGTAAGTACCCAGATAAGCACTCACGCTGCTATTCAACCACATGTAGTTGCACTTACACACTGTTGCGGTCATAAATGTATACATTTCAACACCCAAGCACACCAGAAACATTAAGGCTGAACAGTTCACTACAGACATTTTGGTCCCACATTACTCTTTGCAAGACACTCAGTCACAAACAAGTTTGTGGGGTCTGAGCATGGGCCATCCATCATCCAGTGCCTCTGGAGCAGTTGAGGTTAAGCACATTAAGCTTATATGCTTACTTTGCCAGCTATGGGGTTTGAACTTATGACCTTCCATCACAGATTCCTATCCTGCTGAGCTGTACACCACACCATTGGAGCAAATTCCTCAAACCCACATTTTCCAGTAACTCCTTTGTTCAGCAGGGCAACGTTAAACGAATACTTTGTCTACCGTTGTGCTTCATGTGCCAAGGTTTTCCACCCCTCCTGTCTCTCGTTTTTTCTCTAGGGATGGGAAATTGTCTTCATTACTCTGCTCATCACCACATACAGTGCACAGAGAAAGTTTTGGCACATGACTTTTTAAGTCAGGAAATATATCGCAGATTTATTGGTTTTATAATAAAATCATTACTCATTTCTTTACAAAAAAACATTAAAAACAACTAGTAGAATTAAGTAGTAAACTCAAATTATAGTTCTAAAAGAGCTGTTTTCTGAGCTAAAAAGACCAGTAACAATCAAGATTAGTACCACCTTTGTAATTACATAAAATACAAAATATTTATGTTTAGTATCACTTTGGGAGCCAAAGGCTACAATTGCAATTGATCACAAAATAGTAAGAACAAAACTGAATGAGCCAAAAAATTTTGACACTTAATAAAAAGAATATCTGCATAAAATATGTACAGATGTATTAAACATTGCTTGTCAACTAACTTTTGTTATGAAACCAATAAATCGGCAACATTTTTACTGAATTAAGCAAGTGCCCCAAGCCTTTCTGTCAGCACTCTATTTGGAGTTGTGACCATAGCGATAGCAAGAATGAGGAGCTGACTCTGAGAAGAAAGGAAAAGTAGCCTTTGAGAAATGCCTGCCCCTGGGGACCAGCTCAAGCCGGTTCTCAATGAGCTGCCCAAAAGGGGAAATTAAAGTTTAACTTTCAGCTGAGTCAGAGCAAGCCCTCGAGAGACTGATTAGTCAGCCCACACACTGCAAAGTGCAAGACCGTTTGGTCACTGTCGCCGTTCTCCATTGTTCCTTAACATCATCAACCATTCCTCTACAATTAACACTCAGGTATTTGAACGTTATTGAGTGTAATTTCTGAATTACAGTATATCTCACGTGATAAGCCTCTGTACCATGACAAAGCAACTAAAAGGGCTGTTTTAATTACTTTATTGCTGTAGTGCTTTTATAAAGTATAAAGCTTGTTGTTTTATGCCCTTTTCCATTAACGCAGTAGAACATCACTCCTGAAGTATCAGAGATTAGGATCCTTTTTGGAGGGACTTCACAGCCTCAGGCACGTGTCTTTAAATACGGTAAAATGTGCTGCCTCATAAAGGTCAGGAATTAAAATTCCCTATTAAATTCCCTATATTATATTCCTTATATTGTGCATGTCTTTTCACAGTCACATTATTACCAGCATCCCCTACTAAACCTTGAAACAAATACGTTACATTAATATGCATTATACTGTCAAGCCTATGAAAAAGCAAGCTGCTAGCTTGTTCAGTCTTATCTACATATTTGCATTATTACAAGGGACATTTTTATATAATTACAGAAACATTTATGTTTGACTTGTAAAAGATCAAGTTCTATCTGTGATCAAATAAGTTGTCATTCAACAAGGGAGGAAAGAGCTTCTGAAACATGAAAGCATGTCTGTTAGGGACAAAACGAAGGACATGGTTGAATGATACCTCATCTATCAAGGCGATGACAGCACGTCTTTCATTACCATCCACAAATATGGGAAATAGTGGTTCTTTGTTGTAAAGAATGACTCCTACTATGGACTAGCATTTAATACAGCAGAATAATTAGTTCCATCCGGATTCAGGATATAACCTTGAGCATGCCCTTCAGGAGTCGCAGTGCGGTTTCTATTCCACGTTCCTCCACGGCAGTGCCTGATCCTGATGACAAGAGGCTGAACACTTTCCAAGCCCAAGGTTAGCCAGGGCAGGCTGTGGGCTCTGGAGCAGCAGCGAGGAACATTCTAGAGGGTAAAAAGGTCATTAGTCACTCATCTCCCACAAAAACTCGTGCCAGTCAGCATTCCCAAGACACCCACAAACACAGTGGGTCTGCAGAAAACATTTAGACAGTTGTCCTTTACAGGGGAAGCTTTGAATCTTGTGGGAGACAAATCATCGACATTCCCGTGATGCTGGTCTATGTTGTATGTCAGGGCCACTAGAATCCACTCAAATGAAATTGGAGGGTCCCTGTTGTTGTTGTTGGACAAATGCACAAAATGTGCTCTCAAGCTGAGTATGAATGGCCCAGTGTCAATATGGAAGAAAACAATACGTCAGAGGATCAGAGCTTGTGTTTGGCCAGATCATTAGGAAGACGCCCATCAAAGCCGGCACAGAGTGTATATTCTAAACAAGACGATGACCTTCCTAAGGTTAAATGCTGGCCCAAATTGTCAGTCCCCTTAGTCTGTCCGTAGCGCCGTTACCCACAGCCCTGGAAACTCAATTTCCTGTTTTCCATTGTGAAAGCGATCGTCGGAAATTAAAAAGATTGTCGAACTCCTGATGGCCTATTGGCCCCCATCTCGTGTTTCTGCTCCCGAGGCGTGGCGGAGACACAGGCCGCTTCCTGTGGGAACCCAGGCTCCCCCAGGTATGCGGGAGGGACACACCCACACTGCACATACAGGCTGTAGCATGTCAGCTCCTAGACGCATCCTTCCCATCCCGCCTTCTCCACTCACCCTGTCCATATCCTGCATGCCGTATTACATCTGTAAGTCACTGTATGTAAAAGTAATTGATGGGGGGGGGGGCGGGGGGGGGGATTGGCTGGCCCACAGTAACAATGCTTCATGTGCATGTATTTAACAGGGATGTTGATCAGCTGGTAGAGGGACGGCGATGACATGCAAGAAGATTGTTTTATTTTCCTACTGAAATGACTGACAGTGGGTTTTGAGAATGCCAAGTCCAGCAGAAACTGTTAGTCCCTCTCCATCTCCAGTGTTGGGGCTTAGAATTCTGCCTGCACTCTGTGAGCTTTGGCACGTCCATGTTCTTCCCATTCTGCACGGTTTACCTCCTGCAGGCCAACGACAGTCAGTGTACTGGCATCTCCAAAGTACACGTAGTGCGTGCATCCTGTTACACTGTCAGAAAAGGGCACAGCCCTGCTACAGTTATGTTCCCCAAGGTACAACCAACATGACTGTACCCACAATGATACAAAAATGTTCCTCAGAGTCCATTTCTCTACCTTAAATTAGACTAAAAGGTAAAGTACTGTGCAAATTTTTAGGCTATCAAAGAAAATGATGATTAGATGATCTGCATATTGATGTAAAACTGTGATGTCTGTCAAAGTGTGTCAGCTTTGCCATTTCAAAAGCTCTCCTAAAATCACCCTGGTATTTGCAGTAACCATGAAAATATATCCATGTTTTTGTTGAAGTCACCGACTAGCATGCCATTTTTGGCAATACCTCATTTAGTTATTTAACTAATTAATTAATTATATAATTGAGCTGGTGGTGAAATTTATATAAATATATGGAATGGCTGAGACGCCCCTGAGGAGAGGCTTGGGAACTGAAGTGGTGTTCATCTAGCCATCCAAAGTAGATCAGTAACTTTTGGACGAACAGAAGAAAGTTTTGTTTATTTTTTATTGTTACTCTTAATTTGTTCTACTGCTTTATTATGTTTTTTGTTCTGAGCAAAAGTGCACTTACTTTCATTGACTGCCTAAGACTTTTACATAGTACTGTATATATACCTACAGCTGGAGTACAATTGACAGACCCTTGAGTGTACTGCCCCAGCGACAAGCAATTATACCTTGAAAGGTACAGATTGGTGCTTTATTTCTGACAGTCTATGGACTGACAATCCATCCAGTCCATGCAGCCTGGAATAGGCTCCAGGAATCTACAAGACCATGGTGCTGGAAAAGCAGTTGTAATATAAAAAAAATGTTTCATAACCTTCCCTGGCTACTTAGAGAAACTTTATTACTCTATCAAAAAACAACCTGTACTGTGTAGCCGTGTCAGGTTCTGTATTTATAGATGAATATTCTATTAAATTGACCCAAACTGACCTAAAGTACCCTGTTTAGTGGCCAAAAAGTAGGGTGCAATCAAGGAAGTGACCTGAGCAAATTCATGTTCCAGGGTGGAACATCACGGTTCCTCATGGGCCCCATTTTAGAGTTTGAAACAAACAATAGGACATTAAGCAGGGGTTGCTGGCGCCGTGGCGGGGACTCTGACGGCAGGGTTGGACTCCCTAACATGCCCCACTGCTGAGCCAGAGAGACCCTTTCCTGTGCGACCAGGAACAAGGGCATCCTCAGGCAGACGGGGGCTGGCGGCAGGCAGCCCATCACAGGCTTCCGAGCATTTGGCCGAAATCGTGCAGGAGGAAACATTATCTAAGAGCAACGAAAGATGGGTTATCCTTTCACAATCCCTAATGGGAAAGAGAACATCCTCATTTGCGTGGTGATATTTACATGGAATTTCAACTATTGCTTGAATTTCTGGTTTTGCGTAGACTATTCATTCTATTTAACAAAGGAAACACCCCTAAAATAATTTTCTATCAAAAATATTTTAAAAACAGTTAAAAGCAACTTATTCACTGCGATCCATCCGGAGCCTCACATATATGTTGCATTGTTAAAATGTTTCTATTTCAAGTTATGAAAAAACACATAAATATGACAGCATATTCAATGCAGACTTCACACACAGCTAATTACACACAGTTAATTAATAACAAATGTATTAATTTTAACTGCAACGTGTCTAAGTGGAGGGTAATTTTATCATTATGAATTTTGGCAAAATGCTTTGCATTTAATTGGCCATTATGAATGCAAGCTTCTGCTATCTAAATAATAATAGAAGTCCCACAGACAGAAGTAAAGATTAAGTGGAAACAGTACTGCCTCTTTCAGTTATGTAATTTTATATTTCACGACATACCAAAAATGAACTGGTCTTTAACAGGTCTGAAAATTAAATGTAACCTCAAGCAACAAGCAATAAACATCAATAAGTGAACATGCAGAAGTCATGTGTGAAAAAGTAATGAGTAATGAGTTTGGGGTTGCTCATCGAATCCTTTTAGCTGTAAAAAGAACCCGTATCTGACCCATCTAGTAGCATATTTCACAGTTGGTATGAGGTGTTTGTGGTAATACCTGGTGGTTTGCTTTGCTAAACATGGCATTGTGGATTATGACTCATCATCTCCACTTTGGTCACATCCATTCCAGAAATCTTGTATTTGTTTAGATCTGCCTTCTTTCTGGAGAAAATAAAGAGCAATTGGCAATAATGAGAAAGATGTGCAGGCTTTCTCCAGGCTTCCTGTCCATGAAATCTATTCTTCTTCAGTCCTTTTTTGATTATATCATGAACTTTAACATTTAACATCTCCGGATTTAGCTTTGATGTTGATGAATTAGTTGGGATGCCTATTCCTGGCAGGACTCGCAATAGTCTTAAATATCCTCCATCGTGAAGACTGCCCACTGTATAATGATAGATTTCAAATTGTTTGGAAATAATTTTATAATCCTTCCTAGATAGATGAGCAGCAACACCTCCTGATGATCATATAATGCATTACATTTGATAAGCAGTGTTTGGCTGCTAATTAGCTTCTTAATTCCATATGGAAGCACACTTGCACGCTTTTGCATTTTGGCTGACATTTTGTTGAATGAATATTGAAATAGTGATACGTGATACTCTCAGTCTTGTCTGAGGCTAGATCTGTCTAATGGTAAAGGCTGCTGGGGACCAGATGATTGCTCTCTATGCCCTGACATATAAAGCCTTAGAAATGAAACAGCATGTACTTCCTTTGCCACTGCACTGTAAATCAATATCAAGACAGAGGACGGAGCCCAGAGGAAGAACTCCGTCTGAGACATCACACTAATGCTGGTATCCAGTTTGTTCCCTGGGGAATTTTTGTTACTTTCCTATGTGGCTACAAGTGACACATTGATGGGCCAGGGAGTATATAAGAATTCACACTGCCCTTTCTGTTGCAATCCGTTTGATTCCAGTGATCTGCAGGGGTGGAAATGAAATGTAAGGATTGGAGTACAGTACTGATGTTGAAGTATCCCGAATGGTTTTTATATATACAATATGTGTGTGTGTGTCCGTGTGTGTGTATGCAGATTGATGTTGTTTAAAATATGAACTTCATACTTGCAAATATGACTGTACCACTATATATTAACCATATATAACAGATATAAACCCATTTTTTCAAGCCATTGGGCTTATGTCCAATTTGCAAAGAAACATATAGACTGACTCAAATGATGCAAATGAGTCGATACTTTAAGGTTTGACCCGATTCAAGAAAAATCCAGGAAAAAAGTATCCACTGGTCCAGCCTGAACTGCACTGATTTGCTCTTTTGTTAAGGGTCGTGGAACACAACGTCAAACAGTGCTTCAGTGAAAGCGAAACAATTTCTATAGTAAAAGTGCACTGATATCTGTTCATTATAGTGAAAGTCCAGTGGTACATGTTCATTATAGTGAAAGTCCGGTGGTACATGTTCATTATAGTGAAAGTCCGGTGGTACATGTTCATTATAGTGAAAGTCCGATGGTACATGTTCATTATAGTGAAAGTCCGGTGGTACATGTTCATTATAGTGAAAGTCCGGTGGTACATGTTCATTATAGTGAAAGTCCGGTGGTACATGTTCATTAGTTGCACATATAACATAGCTAATTTATCACAGTCTTCATATGATGTAACAATGTATCTTTATTATTACAAAATTCTTACTTTGTAAAGCATACATATAATTGGCAGTTAGGAAGAGGGGTTTCCACTTTCAACAAACATCAGGACAGAACAATAAAAGGTGATGCTTTACATTAACTGCACCTTCATAATGCATTCATTATACATGCATAAAACATTCAGTCCACCTTCATAATGCATTCAAAATGCATTCATTTAAGCATCTGGAGACCATGGGGTTGCTCCTCAGCCAAGGGAGAGGGCTCACTCACAGTTCTGCCCAAATACACTGCCATGAATAGAGAATGGTATGAAAACGTCCTCCAAAAGCAACTTCTCCCAACGAAGAGCAACTTCTTCTTCAGTATACCATAGAAACACGTAAAAAAAAATCTAAAAATGCTGAAGCAGCAAAGTTTGCAAAACACAAAATCTGTACCACTGCCAAAATTTTTGGCCAAGACTGTACCTTAACAGCTGCAGTATACAGTAATAACAAACTTAAAAACAAATAGTATACTCATATAATCGTATAAGGCTTTTATTGAAACTTGCAAATGAAGCCACAGAGAAATTGTAGATAAACACAGCAATTCTGCATTGGGAAGTAACGATGGACATTAGTACATGTTTAGCCATAATGGAAAGGCAGCTCAGAGGAAGTGTTGCGTGAGGTTGACACCAGAGTGTGAGCAGAGCAGCCAGAGCTTCTTACTGTTCCCTAATGATTCTCTGGCACAACAGTCTGATGCGGTTTGAGGTGGTTTACTTTACCAGTCTGTTCAACTTGACAAGGAAATAACAGAACTTTTTCATTTTAAAGCATCTATCATCAGCTTACTGATATACTGTAAGAAGCATTTAGATTTTTCCAGCTCTATGAACTCTTGAGTCACAGCAAGCCAATGGGGCACAGTTCAGGATTGATATGGTGCTGTAGACAGAAGCCTGCGCTTTATCTCCTCAGAGGTGCCCCCCCCCTTGTCTCCCAGTGTCAGGGTCGGTGTCCATCTGGCTCTGTCCCATTTGTCTTTTGCCCATTTGGCCCACAGTTCCCGCTGACCATCCTGTTTGATATTCCCCTAATGTGCTCCCCAAGCTGCCACGTATCTCGACCAGTTGAGTATGTGACTCAGAGGCTGACATGACCTGGCCTGAGGTCTGCCTCACCTTTATGATATATCTTGGTATTATTCTATCCCCTGGTGTCTATATGGTTATATTATGGGTGTCAAGAATGCAAAGATCACACTTATGGTCTTGGTTACACCGGTCTTGCCAATTTGCCTCCCATTCATTGGGAAGCAATGAATCATGGGAGTGGTCTTGTTTGGCGAAGATGCAACCGATGTATCCCTGTTATTTGGGCCAGGGCAAGAACGACATCCATGGATTTTTACCATCCTTGTGTACTTGTGTTCTTAGTATTGGAACTGGTCTTCAGCAATGGAAGATGACGTAAGAAGGGTACATGAGAGCATGGTCAAGCACAGTCAAGTACCCATATTGAGATATGTGTCCCTATGAGACCCTATGTCTTGTTTTTGGTTGTCCTGCCAGTGCCTTGTTTATGTTCTGTTTTACTTGCATTCCTTTTCTTGATTTCTTCTAGTGTTGATGCCCCTCTATGTTGTTACTGTTTCCTAGTCACTAGTGTTTGTTAATTGCAATTTACTCCACCTGTACCTTGTTGCCCCATGCCCTTAGTGATTGATTTGATTATAGTTCCCACCTGTCCTGCGTCGTGTCTTGTTAAGTGGTGTATTTAAGTGCCCGTTCTTGTTCTGTTCCTGAGTGGTTCATTGTGGCCCTGTGTTGCTGTGTGATTATTAATTAAAGTTACACTGTGTTAGTTATTGTAGCTCCCTATATTCCTACCTTCCCTTGGCGTTCCTGATGCTGCTCCTACCTCAGTTTAGTTTTTGACCCCTTGCAGTCTTCTTGTTTCCTGTTTCTCTCTTTATGTTCTGTTTTGTTAATAAATCCCGGCAAAGTCCACTGGAGCGGTACTTGTATTTTGTCTTCCTTCATCATTCCTGGCCATAACAGCCAGCTGAGTTTATCATTTACTTAATTGCAGCTTACTTTCATATAACAGTAATGTCAAAGCTGTGTGTAAGGAGGTACAGTAAAGTAGGCAGACTTAACACCAGTTTAAGTTTGACCTAGCATTTTTTGTTCCCATGACCAGAAAGATGAACATTGCAATGTTGTGGAATCTCAATGGGACCACCACAATCTACAACTTCGCATTAATTTCATACAAACAGCAAATCTTATTCAGTATTTTATGTTAAATTTGAAATCCCTTTGGGATTGGCTAGATGCAAACCTGGCTTGCATTCCATCCATCCATTTTCTGTAACTAATTGTCCTATTCTGGGCCATTGGAAGTCTACAGCCTATCCTGGGGGCCATTGGAGGTCTACAACCTATCCTGGGGGCCATTGGCATAAGGTAGGGAATAATCCAGGATGGGGCACAACCTGTTGCAGTGCACACTCACACAAGCATACCTAAGGACAATTCTGTAGCTCATCTTTTTGGACCATGGGGGAAACCAGAGTACCCAGAGGAAACCCCACAACAACACGAAGAACCCAGGTGGACACACGAATGCTGGTTCCAGAGATGTGAGGCAACAGTGCCAACTACTGTACCACTATCCCACCCCCACAGTCTGCATTCTGAAGATAGAATTTTTATCAATTTATAAGGAAACAGCTGAATACATGCATTTTAATTCCATAGAAGTGCCTATAGCCCTGTGAATTGGCAAAAGTATGGTCGAGTGCCTGCTGTTTGGAAAATGAAGTCAATCCCCTTATCCCAGGAACAGATAAACCCCTGGTTCTTTGCATTGCAATTCTGAGCTTCTGAAACAAGGCAAGCCCATACAAGTTTCACACAGTTATGTCTGACTTCAACTATAAGAAGGTTAAAGTAAGTATTGCATTACAATATTGAGCTTCTTAAAGAAGACAAGCCCATGCAAGTTTTACCCTGTTATAATTCATCAGTCCACTAGAAGTGGGCTCTTCCAATCTGGACCTCGATTACAAATCCGGACCATGTTTTCACTTCTCCCAAGTAGTTCGTTTAATAATGACTGATTCTGATTGGCCAGAGGCTTCACACCTGGCTCACTGGTAAAGGAAGGGTGGAAAATCAGCAGGGCTCAGACCTAGAGGACCCTGCACTAGAACATGAATAAAACAAGCAATTTTGGACTTAACTACGTTGCATCAGCACATAAACACTTAACCTACAGAACACAGGGTGTAACATTCTAGGGTATACAGTATATTTTGGCCTTCCATTGGGACGTAAGCCAACGACCTTTTGTTGCTAAGTTTTTAAACAATTGTAATACTATGCACACGCACACTCCAGAAGCACTGTTTCCAAGATCACTGTGTTCCCCTGGCATTTCAGAACCAGTGTCTCCACACCCAATGTACAATGAAACTGCTGATAGCTGTGATATAGAACATGACACTTGTTTTTCAGGCGCAGTATGAAAGTGAGGAAGTGAATCTCTCAGTTCTGCCTCGAGGATATTTGCTGCCATGTGTATTTCGTAACCAAGCAGGGATTTCATTTCTGTCTTTCTTCTGTTGTGCAGGAGCATGCTGTGACACCGAAGATTGGATTTAGTTTCTGAGTCTGTCCGTATGCAGCATCCCAGTGGAGCCAATTGATATTAATATTTGCCAACCAGTTTAATAGTACTTTGCTCTTTTGTGCATGCAAACACAACCTGTTTGCCCTTACGAAACAAATATTCCATCACACCCCACATCATGCCCTTCTCTTCTTGTCCAGCTGCTTTGTCACAGCCCTAAGTATGACACCATCTGACGAACACATGTATATTACTCGCATGTGTAAGTTGTGTCTGGGTCTTTAATGTGTCCATTCCTCTTAGAACCAGTACTGAAACCTGAGATTAACTGGATCAACCCTGAAGATTATGACAGTTGACCAAGTACTTAAAATCACTGTTTGCATGCATGGTCGCCAGGTGCCCGTGACATGCACAATCTGCCCACAGTTAATCAAGTTTTAGCATCATTCAGATAACAGGTCTAGTTAAACCAAACCAAAGCTCTCAGCCTCAAACAGGGTTATCAGCCTTAATAAAAACTAAAACTATGGAATAGAAAAACATTTTCGTTATCTGAAATAAAGGATATGAAAATCAAATAAAAAACTAAAACTATAACTATTGCTTCCGAAAATAAAATAAAATAAAATAAAATAAAATAAAATAAAAGCAAACATTAAATACTTTCTGTTACACTTTTTAAATAGTATTTAGCTAAAATAATGATTTATCAGTCCTCCTCAATGGAAATAATTTGAGGAAATATTGTCCAGTATATAGCCTTTATATGACGACTCATAATACCGGGAACATGTTTTGTCCCTTTTGAGGACATTAGTACATAATGTTCACTGTGTATTCATGTGGGAAACTCTAAAGGTTAGACACGTAAAATAGCTCTACAACATTCAGTCTATCCCTAGAAACAAAATTACTAAAACTTAAACTATAACAAAACTAAATAAAAACAAACAGATATATATTTAAAATAAAAATGAATAAAACCACACTGAAAACTAGCTAAAACTGCATTTCAAATGAAAATAATTTGAAGAAAATAATCATTCAAAAATCATCTAAATTATAATAAGACTGGCCATTTTGTTTGTCTATAAACTTGCAACTGACACTGGAAATAACATGTTTTGTCCAAGCCATTTGACCCATTTTCAACAAACAAGACAAAGAGGATCCTGGAAAGAGACCCAGATCAGGTGCAGACCCCGGTCCCGAAGCCAAAACACTGCCCTGTCTTCACTGAGCAACAGCTCACAAGGACTCTGTGGGCCCCATTTAACAAGCAGGCCAAAATATACCAATTTCTCAAACCTCTAACAATCATGAACACTATATAAATTAAATTTTAAAAATATTGCGGTGATACTCAATCTTGTGGCCTAAACCTGCGGAACACAATTTTGCTTGAGTGATAATTTGTATTTCAGTTTGCTGCTGCCCTCCCGTGGAATGTTCTGGAATAACAGTTTTTTTATTCTTATTGCGCAATACATTAGACTAGCACAGTGTATCTTTCATAGACGAATTTAACGGGGTGCAGGGCGTGCACCCCCTACTGTTCAGATAAAAATGCTTTTGCAAACAAACACATTAAACCAATTAATTAAAAACTGACATTTCTGTTCTGCTTTGTTCATATCAGTAAGTGAAGTGAAAGTTCATAAATCTACCACCCGCTCACTCTCACATGTATTGCTGCCAGCTAAAGCGCTTTCTCCAGTTCAGGCTGACTTGTGGATACCAATCCCACTCTTATTTGTATCAGCGCTGTGGCAGATGCACTGAAGCTTACACTGAAGTTTTCCTGGATTTGGCACAATGCCACAGATTTGTAGTAAGATGAACTATAAAGAAGCAGTTCAGATGGTACCCTGTATGTGTAGAATCTAAAACTTAGACAAGGGATAAATTAATGTTAAAAACACATATTCTGGCTATTATATAATTTTAAATATAACTATAAAAAAGAACATGGCTAAAGTTTGACACTGGGTTAACTAACCACACTGGGATTACGCAACGAAAAAATGACTATTCAGTGTTTATTATTTATTAGGTTGTACAGTTACTTTGTCCAAATCACAGATACTGTAAGATTGTTTTTTATGTATTTGTAACATATTGTGCTGTTGTGTCAATGCGATAAATAAGAACTGCATCTCCCAGATCAGCCCTATCCTGGGGATTTAGAGGAGCTATTGACGTGTCGTTTTCTGGGATGCAGGAGCTCACAGGTGGGACATATGGCCCAGCTTAGTGTAGCATGACACACGTCTTCCGGCACTGTTCCCTCCAGTCACCTGGTTTGTTCACATTACTGTACAGAATCAAATACGAGCAGAACAATGAAAATGACACCAAGAGTAAAACTGCGTTAGGGGCATGAAAATTAGAAGCTGAGAACAAAAAAAAATCTCATTTTGTTCATGGGCAAAAAACTTGGATTTAGCTTAAAATGTGTATTTGAGTATATGAAAACGAATATGCTTAATTCAGGACACAAATCTATGTCTTAATGGTGGATTTACAGTAAGAAAAGACAGATGACAGCTCCATGCTTTGACTTGTGTGAAATATGAGGTGATGTTATTTCAGATAAGCACGTTCACTTTAAATCGAGTTGAAGAAAAAAACGAAGCAGCTTTTCTTTTAAATGTTGTGAGTTCGACTCAATGTTGAGATTTGGAGAATAATCTTTGTGTTGTTTGTTCTGTGTATGCAGTTTAGTTTTCATGTTTTGGGCTACCTTTTCAGATTTTTATGCAACATCAACTTTATTGGTAAGAAAACTACCACCAATTCGGAAAATATATATTTAAATTCTTCATTTGTTCTGGATTTTTTCCCCCTTACGCTTCCATGCATTTTCATCAAACACTACCAAGGTCTCAGTGCCCCTTGTGACTCTGGGACCTCAGTCATACCCACAATTCAGTGCGTGCGTGTCAGTTTGGGCGGACATATAGCATCGTGTGGCACTGCTGTAAAAAACTGTTTTGACAAACTGACTTGGAAGGCTGGAAACTCACCCCTTTGTCATACAAAAACAATAGGGTCCCTACAGCTACATTGCTTGGAATTCCACTGTAATTGACTTCTGTACAAGCACATGGAGGATTGTACAAAGTTCACAGGGCAGTGACAGTTCTAAACCCCCTGTTTCATGCAGTGATTTCTAACTACCACATGAACTTCAATTTCACTACTTTTTGATGCAAATTATAACTTCTATAAGTACTTATGTGCTCCATTATTTTCACTGTGCAACACTGACCTGATTGAATTAATATTTTCATCCAGCTTCTAATTGCTTATCCTGGCAGCACAGGGCAAACCCTTGAACAGAGTTTATCATAGGGCTCACACACACACACACACACACACACACACACACACACACACACACACACACACACACACACACACGCACAAGCGGGTATACCTATCCTTATGGGGACACAATGTTCCTATAATGAGATAAATATCCGTTTTTTTTCCCTTATGGAGACCAGTTTCTTGGTCCCCATAAGGGAAAACTCTATTTTCTAAAAATTGGTGAATGCTATGAAAAAACTAAAAATGCAAAAACTCTTGTATTTTGCTTGGTTACTTTTGGTTATGGTTAGGGCAGGGTGTGGGTTAAGGTTGCCATAGTTAGTGTTAGCATTTTTCCCATAGAAGTAAATGAGCGGGCCCCATAAGGATAGGTATACCTGACATGTACACCCACACAAGCACACACATACATACACACACACACAGATTTGTAATTATATCTTTTTGAGGACTCTCCATTCATTTCTATGGGGAAAACTCTAATCCCAACATGACGACCTTAACCCCTACCCAGCCCTAACCTTAACCTCAACGTAAAAAAAAAAACAGGATTTTATTACATTGTGGGGGCCATTTGGACCCCACAATGTAATTTAACCCTAATCCAGACAGACACACACACAGACACACATACCGCACACACATGCACACGCCCACACACTGGTGCCTACTGAGCCCCCATACCACCCCTGTAACGGATATTATGTTGTGTTTAATTTGAAGCCTGCCTTTCTCTAAATAATCTTAATAGTCTTATCTGATGCCCTCTGCAATCCGAACATAGACAGGTGGCTGCAGAAAGTCCGTCAATGTGGAAAAAGCTCCTTCATGTCAAAGACTGACTGCAAAAGCAGGAGGTTTCAGCACCGTCTTCCCCGCGGCTTCCTGCCTCATTTCCATGCTGTGGCTTCTGTTATACTTCATTACACTAATCTTCTTTAAGCACCTTAACTCACCTGATTTGAATTCTGGTTTCAACATAATTCATCTGTGTGAAAGTACACTGTTCACATGAACTGCCCCCCCACTCCTTACATGTTACACTGATGTAGTAATTTTGCAGGTTTCAGTGTAACATACACAACACACACACATGCACAACCCACAGCTAACTAGGGTTCAAATACAGATAAGCCTCGACTCTGCCTCCTCATGTCCAAATCGCCTCTCTCTGGAGTGCAGCTCAGCCTCTTTAACCTTTTTTAATTATTTACTTATAGATATCTGTTAATCGTAGTCATTTCCTGACCTATATATCTAGCGAATGTCTGGTCTAATAGAAATACCCTTCTGGCACACCTGCTCTATTGAACACGTCACCTTTCAACACACCCACCTTTAGCCCCGCCCACCTTTGGACACACCCACCAGATGTCAGATGCACCTCATGAATATCTTTATATTTTAATGTCTGAATATGTAAATAGGCAGGAATATTACTTGTAGTGATAAGCCATTTTGGTGCATGTTTAAGCCCCATTTATATGTTATGTTTCAAAATTTCAAATCCTGTTTAACCATGTGATATGTACACTACCGATATCAAATAAAAATTATTTATGATAACTAATAACATAAATGTAAAGAGTAGCTGATTCAGCACCCCTATCACTGATCTGTACCTGACAGGGCCCCCCCACTCCCCTCTGAGTCTGATTTAACTCCTGCGGCAAACTCATATTCAGCCAATTAGTGTCATAATATTTAATATAAAGGCAGGACCCATGACTGCTACACACCCCAAGAAAGGCCTGGTGACTGTTTCAGCAATAGGCTGTCTTGAAAAGCACTGGGTGATGGATAGAGAGAAAAAAGCCAAAGGTGAGCACTGTGGGGGCAGCAAAAGTGATGAAAAGAAATATGTGACTGGACTAAATGAGCCAGAACCAGTTCCCACACTTCTGTGCACCTATTTGTAGCAGAAATAATATCATGCCAGCGTACAGGTGGGATTTATAAGGCCTTATAAATAAGACTCCAGCAGTAGGGTCCGTCAGGAAGAGCAAAGGACCAAAACTGGGCTGAAATAAGGGTCAAGAGAAGCCATGAGTCCAATGTAGCTTTATGGAAAATAAGGGACTGATTGGCATGGAGATGTTTAAATGCCAACCATGGTCTGTAAATGACTTTTAGCACACAGAGCAAATTCAAAGAAAATATGCAGCATTTTAGGGGGGGACAGTCTGTAGTCTGGGTGAGACAAATACTGAAATAGAGAGACCTGCCAGGAAACCTTGCTTGAAAAGCTCGAGATTTCACTCCAAAAATGTGACCAGTACTCACAGCACACAAGATCACAGAATCTTATACAAGTGCCTCATCAAGACTCTTTACAAAGCGGTGGATTGATTTTATAATCAGCCAGCTCAATGTTTTGCTCTCAGGGGACATTGCTGCTATACCCTGTAACAGTGTACTGAGATTTTTAAATAAAATTTATTTCCCACTGCAAAAACGGGGGAAAAAACTATTCCAGAGTGCAGATAGAGAATGAAGAATAACAGAAGTTAGGGTACTTCATGTGCTCCTGCAAAGGAAGAAAGAGGCTCCTCTATTCTCATCATGTCAAAGCAAAATACTAGTAGCCATAAAACAGTTCAGATTCTTTGCAAGAAAGCAACATGAGGGCAAAATAAATAAGCAAGGACTATAAAGCCAAGGTATGTTCAGAATTGCAACTTCATTAAATTTACGAGACACAATGATAGAAAAAATTCAAGGTCTGAGAGATCTTCTCCTGCCACAGTGGAGAAGAGATAGAACAATCAGGGTACATGGGAGTTATTGGGAGTGTTGCTGGATTCTTCCTTCACCTCTGAGGGGAGGCAGAGAATGTGGTCCACACCTGTCCTGTTTCTGAAGGAAGCCACTTAACCTGACCAGGGTGACTTCAATAAAAGAAAAAAAATTCTGAACCAATTTTCATCCCTGAGAGACAACAGGCTTTGCTTATACAGCCTGGTGGGTGGGACCAGACTCCCCAGCACAGCAGGCCAACTGGAGCAAAATGAAATGAAATAGGTTCAGTCCCCCAAAGGACAACTTCGGCTAATAATGGAACATCACCCACTGGTTGCCAAGAGTAACCATCAGAAACATGGGAAAAAAGACAAGATCTAGGTCTGTCATTTCCTTAATGACACTTCCGATGGGGGGTGGGAAACTGCATGTTACAGATTAACACCCCTAGCTGTCTATCAGAGTCGCCCAGTACATATACATTTGGAGGACTTCTCTCAGACCATGTTTGACTGATCACTTTGTGCCCCAATACAATTGCACAGTGTTCTCATAAGAGGATTTGCTTGAGCCAAAAGTCATGGCAAACTGTATGGATTCCATGAGCAGAGTGTGTGTAATCTCAATCAAACCAATTCATAGTGTTCACTTTTTAGCCTCTTAGCTTACATACTGTACCATCTTAGCAGCAGCAGCGAAAAAGGGTACATTTTTGAAAATGATCATGTAGTAAAATGGATGACTTACAGCAGGGTTATTCAAATTACGGTCCTCGAAGTCCAAGCACTGCTGGTTTTCCAGCTTTCGTTTGTCAGTCAGGTGTGAAGCCTCTGACCATTCAGAATCAGTAATTATTAAACTAACTACCTGGGAGAACTGAAAACAAGGCCTGGATTTGGACTCGAGGTCCAGATTTGAAGAACCCTGACTTACAGCTTTTACACCTTACCTTCCACTGGAGTGTGATGCACCAATATCAGGTCTCTCTGATTCTTAGGGCTCATCAATAATGATACTTTGTGTTGTGGAGGTGTCCCTCAAGGCAAAGGTTCCATGTCTGAGTAATACAGTCTAGGAGAAGGGCAGAATATCCTCCCAGACCCAGTCTGACCAGTGGTATGATGAAAGAGACCCAGCTGAAGCAGCCTTAACTGTTTATTCACAGCATGTCTGCCACTGTGCTCTACTGAAAGCACAATTGTGCTGGTCACTTACGTTATCGCATGCTAGGCCTTGCACAAACGACCACGCAATCCTTCCAAATCAGTGTCAGGTCATCTAATCTACGTGTCTCACGACAGTCATCCTGAATAGGAGTTTTGTGGTCTTTCTAAATAGACACTAAAATGCGTGAGAAGCCTAGCAAAACCAGCCATTAAGCAAGACGACTAATGGCGCAAACCTCAGCTGGCATTGACTTATATCCAAAGGCATCAGACAGAGAAAAAAAAGTATGTGTATATATAAAATGCGCTGGAGGATTTTAAAATAGTCACTTTGCCAGCAAACACTATCCAAAACACAGACAGTGAACTTTCCCAAGATAAATCCTAATCTACATGAAAAATATGGAATGTGACAAGGGTGTCTCATTACTGGGAAAACTGGCATCCAGTTCAGGCTATGGGGGAAAAGCATGATATTATTTTCATTCACACAAAGATGTACTGTTAGACACTTTATTTGAGTGTCACGTTGTCTTTTCTACATTTCAGGTCTCCTTTGTCTGGGGCTTTTTGCTTTAAGGTGGAAGAACACAATCATTTAATTACATACATATGAGGAATTCAGCGATAACAGAAGTTATCTTTCATTACGATGGTTTTACATGTCATTTGAGCCTCACCACATTATAAAATCTAAAATCTAACCTCAGTTAACAGACAACAGATTTCACTTCCGGAGGAATTCTGTGCCACTCTTCCATACATAATTCCTTCAGTCGATTGATGCTTGAGGAAATGTTTATTCACACTCTTAAGGTTCCACTACTACATCTCGATGGGTTTGAGGTCTGGATTTTAAAAGAAACATTATGTAGATAATAACAGCCACCATGCATAACAGTAAAAAAGGAAATGGACATCAGCAATTATAATTTACTTTTGGGGTTTCACAAGTCCTCAGTGAGATTTATGAAAACCAAGGAGGGGTGGGCAATGTCGTTATTACATTTATGACATTTGCGGCAGTTGGGATGAGGAAGAGCCTATTACTGCGTGAAGCGGTGTGGACTATGCAGGAGAGAGGGACAGCCTCCCAGCAAGTCATCTTCAGGGCTGTTTCATTAACAGGGCACGGTGGGAAAAAAATGAGTAAGAAGCCTTATGCTCAGGGGAAGAACACAGGAAAATTACATCTTTTATCTGCATCATATTAGAGTACAGTCTGCAATGAATTTCCATGAGGACTTAAAGCACTACTTAGTATTATACACCCCAGGTATAGTGCAATAATCCCATGAGAATTTTAAGGATTTCCACCAACACTACCCACTTTACCCACATCTTAATCCCTAACTCAGAACTCACTTTATTGCCTGTATGTGTGAACATACCAAAATCATTTGTGGTCTAGTGCTAAACATGAAATACAGGACAAGACAAACGGCGGAGCGTGTCACAGAACAATGGGCCTCATTCACCAATATTTTCGTGAGAATTCTCTTAAATTTGTTCCTACAGTGTACGAAATTTGTTAAGAACAACCTACGTCGGATTCATGACGTGTTCTTAAGTAGCAGAATTGTTGGCACCTTTGTTCTTAAGAATGATGAATCACACGTCTTTGTAACTGAAAGCGCGTGCCAGTTTGTCCTAATTAGCATAGAGAAGCACCCTGCAATTTCCCATAAAAGGGCATGAGACTGTAGGGCCGTGTGCAAGGAATGGGGAAGAGACGCGCAGGCTGTGAGAAAAAAACCAGTAATGCTGCAGTAGAAGTATTAATACAGTAAAATCCCATTATAGCGGGGATTATAACCAGTGTCCGAAATACCTGTCAATATTCGGGGGGGGGTCCCCATCTCCCTATTGTTGCGCAATACCGATCTTGAGACCCCCTTAAAATTTTGCTTTTGAGGCTTT
>JAODJU010000119.1:8410364-8424106 GCA_026776725.1 Gnathonemus echidnorhynchus
GCGTAGATTCTGTTCTTAGCTAAGAACAAATTCAGATAAGAAAACATTGGTGAATGTCAGAATCTTCGTAAAAAAGTATGTACGTGGGGTTTAAGAACAAATTTGTTTGTAAGAACAGTTGGTGAACGAGGCCCAATATGTGCAGAAAATAGGAATACAAATAGTGCTCACATTTATAGAAGATACAGTGCAAGACGTCTTAAGACAATAAATTAAATACTAGAACTAGTGTAAGAATCATTTTAGTGCAAGTTGAAGGATATTGTATGTATATTATGAAGGTAAGATGTTGGATAAGAGGGAAATTGTCCCTGGGTGAGTGGATCGCACCTGGCTCATGGATTAATGAGGCACCAGGTGAGTTTATTTAGGAGCTGGATGGCTATAGGGAAGAAGCTGTGGAGATGGGGTGAGGCCCGGGTCACGATGCACTTGAACATCTCTGTGATGGCAGTTTGGCATAGAGCTGCCTGTCTGGGTGGTGGGTGGGTGGAATCTGCTGCAGTCTTCCCAGCTCTCTTCTTTGCTCTGGCAGTGAACAGGTCTTCTAGTGTTGGCAGCTGATAGCCTGTGATTTTCTCAGATGAGTGGACCACACATTGTAACCTGGTCTTGGAGAGGGTGGTGGCAGCAGAAAACCAACAGGTGATGGAGGATATCATGACACTCGGATGGCGGAGTAGAACTTCAGTGGAATGCGTTGGGAGATGTTGAGCTTCTTGAGTTGGTGTAGGGAGAATAATCTTTTCCGGACTTTTCTGGTGATGGAGGTGACTTGCATATCCCATTTCAGTGTACTGGTGATGGTGGTGCCAATTTGAATGATTCGATCATAGAAACGACCTGGCCATTAATATCCAGGAGAAGGCAGGCAAGGGGTTTGTGAAAGAAATCAACTTTCATTTCCACTGTCTTGACCACATTGAGTTCCAGGTGGTTGCTGGCTCACCATGAAGCAAGACAGCTCTCTTTTCTGCATTTGGAGGTGTCATAGTTCTCATGCTTGCATTGTCTGCAAACTGTAAGATTTCGCTGGACATGGATACAGAGGTATAGTCATTTGTGTAAAGTGAAAAACCGGCGCGGGGGATCCTGTGATGTGCAGGGTCAGCTGGGGGCCCAGCTGTACATTTTTCAGGTTTATACTGTTTTTCAGGAAGCTGCTAATCCACTGACAGATTACACTGACTCACATTTAACCCAAACTACCTTAAATCCAACAAGTTTTCTGGCTAAGAAAGAAATCTTTTTTTCTGATAGGTGAAACAGATTCTAGATAGAACAGCAGCCACTGCAAAGGCATAAGAAAGATAATAATTTTTTTTCATTATTAGTAATTATAACTTATTCTGACAGTATCGGATGAGTTTTGAAATAATGGTCGTTAATGTTAGTCATTCTGCAGTATTATTTCCTTGAGGGACACAAATGGACAGTAAGTTACCTGGTGATAGATTCGTAACCTAAAGGTTATAACTTATAAATTGTTCTAGTGAAGTAGCTATTACATTTAAAAAAGCTACTTTGCTGATGATGTGACCTAAGTAAGTAAAGGTGACTCCCATTATAGGGATTTCCTCTGTGTCGCACCAGTACAACCCCAAATAACACGAGCAGGTCATCTGGAAGATTGTCCATACTTTCGCATGTGCCATGTTTGCGGTTTTCCATTTTTCAAGCTAATAAATTCAGCAAATAAATAGTAACTATGTATTAAAATTAGCAGACCTAGTATTTGTTTTTGGAAGCAGTGTCTTCACTTTATTTTTAGTCAAAAAAACATGTACAGTCTTATGTCGAGGTACGGCTGATCGAGTCATGAGGTCCATAGTAAATGATATACACTGATCGGGAGACACCTGAAAGTGGACGCAGTAGGACATGAGCAGGTGCATCATTTAGAGTAAGAGGTGCAGGAGAACGGGCAGCACTGCCAGTCATGAAACGACCACTGTGCATATGTAACTTGTAACACAGTATGCATACAGTAATGTATATGTGATGGACAGCTACAATACTGCCAAATTGACTAGAGTCCAGTGGTCCAGGTCCCAAATGTGAATACAAGTCGAAGCAAGGCTGTGATTTGACCAGAGGTGCCCGAACCTTTGTACACAGCATCGTTAAGGATAGCTGGTGGGATACTACAACTCTTATGACAAGTTCATACTTTACTTCTCCGCATGCTGCACACACGTATGCTTGTGTACATACTTATTTGTCCATGTAGATGTCGAGTTTCTTGAGTTGGAGTAGGAAGAATAATCTTCTCTGTTTGGCGATAATTCTCTAGTGGTCTAGTGCAATTGTATTCCACTAGACCACAAGAGGGCAGATGTTGTCTTATTGGTCTGAATGAATTGTCTTCTTTGCCCAGTGATTTAGGGATTTCTTTCTTCAAATTTGTGCACCAGAATGTCTACATGGTCATTCTATGATAATTTACATATTTGCAGGTACCTCCACACCTCCTCACACAGCTGTTCATCGAAAGCATCCATAACTACAAAAATACTCTTCTTCTACTTTTTCTTTGTTGACCTCTGCTCTGTTAAAGTCTCTGCTGCCACCTATTGGAGACACCCAGTCAACTTTGTTGCACACATGCAAACTACACACACTGATGGGTAAAAAAATAGATGCATGACGACAAAATTTACATCACTCCTCCTGTGTGCGGACCATAATTGCACATGGAAAAATGAAGCATGGACTAAGCCTCCCACAGGACTTGCACAAATATTGACAGATGCAAGCAACTTTATTAACTGGTACAAAGAGGCTTTTCAAATCACTTTCGCAGACTTAGAGATTTTGCCCAGTCTAGATTAGCCTTAGCTGGTTCACAGAGCAGGAGAAATGTTGCGATGACCCTTCACAAAGACTCCCAAAGACAATTTACACACTTCTATGATCCAGGCACAAAAAACCCTCTCTAGCCTATGGCCTAATTATAAAGAATAATGCTTAATCCCAAAAGCAAAAGCCAGATCATTATGAATAATGGTTAACATTCATGAAAGTAAGTCTGATCAGTCTAAATATATCCATCCATTTTCATAATTGATTAGTCTGAGATCATGGAAATGTAATATATTAAAATGTAATATTCCACACCAGTTAAGACAAAACTGGAGTATTGAGGAACCATTACTAAGAAAGGCTGATTTGATGATTTTGAGGGGGGGGGTTCAAAATGAACTTCAAAACAGTGAGCCTGAAACTCACTAAACCTTAAATCTTCATTGAAGAATTGTTTTTCATGCAAGCGGTCCCATACCATAAGTAATAACAGTACATTTCTACCATTACATCTGATTCCATCCACCCTCTAAATGATTATTCTGGTCAGGGTTGCGAGACACTTCATCAAGTTTGCTTAAGCAGCCAAAAACAATAGATTGTCCTTTAATCCATCTCCTTTACATTTCACTGCTCACTACAGGTCCACAGGAGTGCGAAATTGCACAAGGTACCACAAATGTCCATGCATCTGTATGTCCAATCCACATCTAAAAAAGTTTCTGCACACCTACTTCTATTTCTAAAGAGGATTAATTTAGCTAAACACACAAATATAACATAGTAGCGTGGAAGTGAATCAGACCAGCCAAGTGGGAGAAGAGGTGAAGTACAGATGGTGAATTATGAAAGTGAATAAGTCATATTTAAAAATACGATATAGATGAGGGTGCATCAGTGCCAACAGAACATATATAGGGCAAACAGGTAATATGCCACAATACCTCCAGTGTAAGCTGTGGCACAGCATTAATCCCACTTATGTATAATGAATCAGAGAAAGGCTCCACTTCTGCATGCCCATGATCACCATAAACACCCACTAGCGGTACGGCGTTGTAGCCCATCCTCTTCCATCACGCCACTTCGGCCCTGTGGCCTCATTATTAGGTAATCGCTCTGTGGCCTCGCTAATTACGCTCAGGTGTAGCTAATTTAAGACTATTTCAAGAAGCTTTAACCACTGGGAGCATGAAGAGTGACATTAAATTAATTAATTAACTTGTGTTGGCTTTTCCACCCCCAACCCCTCTTTGGGAGAGAGACCCTGAGTGTCTTATGCCAGTGTTTCCCAATCTGGTCCTTGGGGACCTCAGACAGTCCATGTTTTTGCTTCCAGCTGGGAGGGAGCAAAAATATGGACTGTATGGCAATGAGCTCAGAGCGAGCAAAAATGTGGACGGACTGGGGGTCCCTGAACACCAGGTTAGGAAACGCTCGTCTTATGCTGGCGAAGTCTTTGACATTAAATGACATTATGACTTCCGGTCTCCAAAAGCTTCAAAACATTTGTGCTGCTTCTCATTTCCATTAAAAAAGGAGTTTGTGGCAGATTTAGCAAACTCACCAGGTGAAAGAGATCACATATTGTCTCAGAGATCAAATAAATCTGAGCTAAAAATAAATAAATAAATAAATAAACGTATAAAACAATCTTACTCACCGCACATCTCTCCCAAATTATTCCCACAGATACCTCAATTTGAATAATTAAGCTTTACAACACATATTAGGTTTTCATTACAGCAAGCCCTTGGACACATAGATTAAAAACACAAGCATCACAACAGCTTCCTGTCTCACATGTGGCCTAAATGAAATTCATGTCAGAGTTTAAAACAAAGCCACAAGGACATTTATTAACAGCAAAGCAGAAAGTTAAAATGAAAAAGCATGTCTGTGTATATATATATTTACTTTATGTAGGTGACTTTCACAATTATTAAGTATTGAAATTTGCATTAGAAAACTTGGGAGGTTACATTTATACCAGAGGAATTATGAAACAAAAAGAAAACTAATTCACTAATGTTCATTATGAACAATATTACCCATTATGAACTCCACATAAACATTTTCAAAGACACAAGCAAATAAGAATATTCATTTGTATGAATAACATAAAATTAATGTGTATACATTTATGCACACAAGAACAGAAGATGTTGGTACTTCTTGAGTCAGCTTCAATGACAGAGACATCACTTGCATAGTAATTACAAATGGAAGCCTCCAGCGATTATCCCACAATGCTTTGTGGTTAATTCCACAGGGACACTTCTTGTCATGGTGGATTAGTTGTATTTCTGTGGAGAAATGAAATCTATGCCACTACAGGTCACAGGGAATAAGCAGTCAGGAAAGCAACCACCTTCTACACCTGATCTCTTTGTCATCCTGACATTTCACACAGGGTTGGTCTCTCAACCAGCTGCCACTAATGTCACACAACACACACTTTTCCCATAATTCTCCACTCCCATGCTAGCCAACACCTTCTCTACAGCACACAGCCCCTCTCACCTTCAGCCCTGCTAAAGTCATTTCCTGTATCTGCTGAGCTTACAAAAGCCTCCTTACTGCCAGTCTCTTTGGTTAATCCAAGTAGCTGTAGCTTCTGTGGGCTTCCTGATGATTATCTTCCTCCCTGAACAGAATACACTAAGGAAGACTCGGCATCGGGGTAATTCACCCGAGCTGCCAGCCCACATTTGGTGATCACACTCCACCTGAAAGTCTTTATTCCACTCTGGCATTGGGTGACATCAGGCCTGTATTACAAAGCTGAATTTTTTGCTTAACAAGATAACTTGGATTTCAGATACCCCAGTTTAAATGTACTTAGTCTTCGATAACTTTTATTTAGCCCAGACTACCTTAAATCTGATAGGTTGTCCAGCTAATCATGAAATCCAGCTTTGTGATACAGGCCATTGGACCCAGCAAAGACCCCCAATTCCAAAGAAAAAACACTCTTCAACTCAAACTTTACCTTAAAGGTCATTTTATAAGAAATACAGTATGTGTGAAAAAGAGCTCCCTGTTTCAAAGTTTTTCAAAGTTGTGTTCCTCTCAAAGTTTCACTGAGTAAAATTGCTTTTGGAATGTCTTGGAGAACGAGTGCAAAACAAAATTAAACTGAGCTGAGGTGAGTTTTGGGGGTGGGGGTGAATCTCTCCTGTATAGACGCAAAGCTGAGTCACCCGTGTGCATGCCGGTCTCCCCGCCTCGCTGATATCTGCCTGATTCAACCCTGAACAGCTTCTGGAAAATTCTAGGGCTATAATCCTGTGCTGAACACAACCTTGGATGAATAAAGAAAACAATAGGCAACCTCTTACGGTCAAATATTCTGCCAAAGCCAACAAATCTTATACGATTTGACTCAGAGAAAGCAATTTATTATGAAATGCTAAATTAAAACCAAGAAATTATTAAAAAACGATTACATTAACATATACAAGCCAATACTCCTGATTCACAAATCCAGAATTCCCCTCCTGTGTTTAAATGTAAAACTGGCCTCTTACTCAGCAGTAATTGAAAGGCACCTGGATAGATTAGTATCTTCTTCACACATGCTGGAGAGGAGCCCTAATGTGGAAGAGTCACACAAGCCATCATTCCCAAATGCTCCCTCGCTGAGAAGATGAATGAAAGGGTGCCCCTCTGTGTCTGAGGTGTTTACCTCACACTGCTATCTCTGCAGTGTTACACAGCCATGGATGTGCCGACGCTCCAAACCACTGAGGAACTTCTGGAAATATATGAAGCTCCCTTTCTTGGATTCAATCCTAAGGCACCAGGAGAGAGATTTCCCACCTCAAGATTACTCCAGCATCAGCGATACTTTCTTAAGTGTTGCTAAACTTTAGCTCAGAGCGAGCATGTTTTGTTAGAAGACTGGACCAATATGTGTCTTCTGAGAAATTAAGATGCAGAGGTACTTAATGAACACAGGAGAGAAACACACTCGCTTCAAAAGGCTGTCAGAGCAGAGAAACACTGGTTCCCAAATATTCACCGAGGAAAAAACAAAGTTATCACAGCACATTAGAGGAAAGAAAGAGTTTATTTACAAAGGATCCTTTAAGCAACAGTACAGCAAACATAACCAAGGAGACAAATTAAGAAGAGAGACATCATGATGTGGGGGACAGTGCAGGGATTATGGGATGGATCTCGTCAGGTCCTGTTTTCCCTTTATGTCGGACCTCAGATACTAGAAGCATGATGTAGCTCTGTGCTCAAAGCATTCTAGTTTAAGAGTCTCTGTTGAATCCCCACACATTCCCTCAAGAATAGACATGCACACATCAATAAACAGATAATTACATTATATTTTTCACAAGTACATGAACCTTTTTACAGTTTAACAGTGTCTCACTTGACCTCCCCAAATAAATAATTACTGACACCCAGAAATGAGAAAACAGTGCCAATGTGCTGCGGGGCACCAGTGCAGATTCTGGCGGGTATATTAGTGAAAAAAACAGGATGAAAAAGGATGATTAACTTTGCTCAGTAAATTAGCAAGTTAGGAAATTAGTTTCTAAATTAATTTCTAATTTCAGTTGATGTTCCCTGCGAATAAGAATGAAAACGAGTTTTTAGAAGCCATTTTGGAAGTCAGGAGTGATCCAGTTTAAGGTGGTGTAATGCACCTCCCAGAGCCCCCGCGTGAGATGGCCCGTGAAACCGGCCGGCTGAACATGCAGCCCGTGGTGCCGCACAAACATTCTCCTTTTGGTCCATTCCCCCCAAATCGCAATCCTGTTTCAGATCCCAGCATTTTAATGCCAAATCTGCAAGACAAACTGAAGAAACTGAACAGTTCTGTGAAGTCCTGGAAGCCGATAAATTCTTTTTTTAGAAAATGATAACAAAAAAACAATTTGTACTATTCAATTTCTAACTTTTATCACCAGCCTCCCCCACCGGAATTATATTACACAATGTTCCTTCACACCCTTCTGAATACCAGCCTCATACACCTAATCTCTGCCTTCCGAACAACAAACTGCAACTATAAAGGCTAATATCAATCCAGACAAAGTATGATATAAAACAACTTAAATATATAATGCTAGCTGCACTGAATTATTGATGTCCTACCCCACTACATATTGCCCTCCCCTCCAGAAACAGATTACAAGCCCTGGGGAGTGAGAGGGAAAATCTATATTCATGTTTAACACACGGCGACTCAAAGCAACCTGGACAGCTGATATTGACACATGGATGATGGCTGCTAGTTCAGCCCAAGGCGATGAGGGGAGGAGGTGCATGAAAGGCCAGGATGAGGCTAAATGGGAAAAATGTAGAGATGGGAGGAGAGAGAGAGAGAGAGAGAGAGTAAGAGAAGGAGAAAGAGGGAGGGAATGAGAGAAAGAATGAGAGGGAGATAGAAAGAGAGGGAGAGGGAAAGAAAGAAAGAAAGAAAGAAAGAAAGAAAGAAAGAAAGAAAGAGAAAGAAAGAAAGGGAGAGAACTGCAGCTTATCTGACAACAATTCTGTCTTCCGGGCTCACTGGACTCTCTGGTTCTTTAAGCTGCAAGAGATGGACAGAGAGAGGCACATGGACAGTTAAAGGGACAAACAGCCAGAGAAGCTCACTGTCTGCTGATAAAATAAGGCACTAACTCACAAAGTAACAGTGAAATGCCGCTTGGACCCTGTTCTGCCTTCTCTGTAGCCACTGCCCACCAACAAGCTTAAACCAAGACTTTAAACATGGCCTGATGCATTTTATCTTTATTAACCTCTGGACCATTTCTGGCTCCCAAACTGAAGTTCAGCTTTATCCCACTCCAATTTACTGATGAACCACTGACATCCTAACAAAGTACCACATGTTAGCTCTCCTTCCCGGGACACACACACCTGTCAGTGCAGCGTACATAATACCAAGTTTATCCACAAGTAACAGCTAAGTGAATAGTGTAAAAGTCCTGCATTTTTAAATCACACCACTGCAGCCTCAGGGATGTCTTGTTACAAACAGGTGTGGCTGATTTTAGGCAAGTTCAAATTAACTCAGTCAATTAACTTCACATTCACAACAAAGAAAACAGATGACATCAATGCTGCGATCAAACACGACTAATCGAACACATTGACTCAACTTAGGGTTATTTATGTGCCGATATCAGCCCTGCAGTTCTGCTGAACAAGTAGAGTCAGTTAGATTTTAGAATGTAGGATCTTTCCCATTTGACAAAGCTATGTAGTTACTGCACAAATTCTGGGTTCACCCATTCCAGCTCATCGACGGCATGGACCAAATGGTGCATTTGATTATCTCTCCAAAGTCGTACATTCCGAGGTGTGTGACGTCACACATCAGACCAATCTCCAGTTTCAGCTACACATCTTGGAACAAACATGGCTGCCTCTACGAACAAGCTGTTGTGTGTTTTTGCTTTATATTTTAGCAGATTTGGAGATTCTTTTTTTTCCGAGACAAACAACCAAGAAACACAAACTCGTCAAACCACATTAAAACATCATTTATAATATTTTAGTAGATCCATAGCAATATTCTTTTTTCGACAGGCAAACAAACCACAAACAAACAAAAAACACAACAAAAAACACACAAGTCTGGTAGAAATCTGATATTGCATGCTAGGATACGGTCATGATATAGTATCAACCACGTGCAATTAGATAAAAAAAAAATAAACATTTTAAATATTTATAAAATAGAATTACTGTTGACTGTGTAAGCCGCCATCAACATCGGAAAGGAGGTGTTTCCGACAGGAAGTGATGTTTTTATCCGACTTCCGACTCAGAGAGAGATAATCGAACACAGGACATCAACATCGGAAAGGAGGTGTTTCCAACAGGAAGTGATGTTTTTATCCGACTTCCGACTTGGAGAGAGATAATCGAAAGCAGGATAAATTCTCCCCTTTGTTACGGAGCAAATCACCAGCCGTGGTACTGAAATTGTCAGGACGGCCTGAATAGAGATTTAGCACCAACAACAGAAACGAAACATGGGCGAAACGGCGGTGGTGGGGGATGGAGTTAGTGGGAGGGGTCACACATATTCCAGACAAAGGCACCACAAGGGCACCATGATTCAGCTGGGAGCTGGGAGGGAGCAAAACTGTGGGCTGTCTGTGGGTCCCCAAGGATCACAGAATCAGGTTGGGAAACACTGATCATGATTTATGGAGATAAGGAGGTAAAGGAAAGTTTGTGCCCAGATTAAGAATTACCCTCTGACTACCTTTAAGGAGAGCAGTACAAAGCCATTGGGGAGGGGGAGTTTCCCACACTGTCAGAAAAAACAGAGTACCAATTTGTACCTTTGCTGTCACTGGGGCTGTAACCTCAAAGGTAAACGTACCTTTTAAGATACAGAAAAGGATTATGGGGAACATTTTTCATACCGCTGGGGATACATTAATGTTGTTTGTACCTTGGGGATGTTCCTCAGAGTCCATTTCTGTACCTGAAATTAGACTAAAAGCATTTACCTAGATCTACAGCGTACAGTTGGCAAACCCTTGAGGGTACAGCCCCAGTGACAAGCAAAGGCACAAATTGGTACTTTATTTTCTGACGGTGCACTGACTGCTCACTAAGGCCTGATACCCCTGCTATTAAAGAGGCACACCCCAACCTGCCCTCCTGTAGTGTTCTGTGAAAGTCTCCTTGAACAGGTGTCCAGAGGGTTAATATTGCCAGGAATAATCTCCAGAATGCTTCCCCTTTAAAAAAAATCAAAACAGCTCCCAAATATGTTATGCTCCAAGGTGATTGATTTATTTAGGCCTTTAAGCACTGGAGTGTGGAAAATTGCCTGTTCTGTGTTGAGTGTAACCTGTTCTACATTGGGGGCACGTTCTTGCAGCCAGATGAGGGGAGGGGCACTCGGTGACATCAGACAAGAGGCCTTATGACTGTCTGCACCCATCACCAGCCAAGGATGAAGAGCAACGTCTGGGTATCTGGGGTGGGGTGGACTTGGAGCAGAACAGTGGACTAGCCTCCCGCTCAAGAATCCAAACCAAAAATATGCGGGCGCTTTACCCCAAAGGGTCTCGTGGGGACAGAGCAGATAGCTCCCTTTGGTCAGAGTGTGGGTCAGGTATCCGGTTCTCACCCGGTGTCGTTGCTATGGAGATGGGGCCGGAGGGAGGTCAACCCTGGATTCAGTGGGTTCCCTGCACTAAATAATACAGGAGCTAACCGGGATCCGGTGAGAACCGGCCAGCATGGTTAAATGTCAGATTTACATACCATCAACTTTTGCTGCCCACAGCTCTGGGTCCACGCCAGCCGCTGGATTTGATTTGGCAGGACAGCCTGAACCCGCGCGGTCAGAGCCACAAGAACGGGCACCCGGCCGTAACGCTATCTCCATATCGGGTGTCGTGTCCCCCGACGGCCACGGCTGCGCTAACACCCCCGGCACCGGCATTAATGGACTTAACTTAGTGAGGCGCTTTTGGCTCACGGCAGATTCGGCAGCAGGCCTGCGCCCGGGCCCAGCGCTCACTGACTTGGGCAGCGAAAACACACATAATGATACAAATGTGAGCAGCATGACATTTGGGTCAGCAAGTGGCAATGGGACTGAGGCTGAGAGTCAGCATGAGGGGAGGGGGACAGTGGCCTGTAGGGACACACGGGGGCTGTTTGGGTCACGGTGAGATGGGGCAAAGCGACCGACGAAATGCTGAGCAGCTCACAGGGGGGCCTTGTGTGTGTGTGTCTGTGAGAGCGTGCCTGTCTGTGACAGCGCGTGCCTGTGAGAACGTGTGTCTGTAAGAGCATGTGTCTGTGAGAGCGTGCCTGTCTATGAGAGCGTGCCTGTCTGTGAGAGCGTGCCTGTCTGTGAGAGCGTGTGTCTGTGAGAGCGTGCCTGTCTGTGAGAGCGTGTGTCTGTGAGAGCGTGCCTGAGAGAGTGTGTGTCTGTGACAGCGCGTGCCTGTGAGAGCGTGTGTCTGTGAGACCGTGCCTGTGAGAGCGTGTGTCTGTGAGAGCGTGTGTCCGTGAGAGCGTGCCTGTGAGAGCGTGTGTCTGTGAGAGCGTGTGTCTGTGAGAGCGTGCCTGTCTGCAAGAACATGGAATCATAGCACGGCAGCAAAGCGCCCAGCACCCTGTCACTCCAGGCGCTGGCGGGTTTTAAGTGCTCCCTCTAGATGCAGGACTGACTGCTGCAGGATGAATTACACACCTAGAGACACCATTGCACCCTTAAGCCCCACCCACAGCATGCATGCAGGCCCGCTACAGGTAAGCATGTGCGCACGTTCTTAAAAACATCTCAGCATCTTTTTGGAGCCATGTGGCACTGCCATCAGGATGTCACGAGCAAGCTCACGGCTGCAGGCATTAATAATGATGGACATGCGGCTCCAAGGTAAAACTGTCTTTTTCTTCCTGAAATTCAAAAGTCCCAGCACCTGGACCAGCACCTGATCCACCACCTGGACCAGAGCATTGTTTTGGTGCCTCTTTTGTTTACATGCAGCCCACTGATATTCCAAAATGAAAGGCTATACTTCAGGCACATACGGAACCAAATACTGGACCCTGGATCTTTACAGGGATGTTTGTCAGTTTGCCAGAGTGTACAGGCAGTCCCCAGGTTACAAACAAGATCTGTTCCCTAAGTCCGTCATTAAGTCGAATTTCTAGGTGTAAGTCGGAACAATACAGTACATAATTCGTTATTATTATTTATAAAGAAACATTGTCCATCCATCCATCCAGACATTTTCTGGGACTGTGTGTCCTATTCAGGTTTGCAGGGGGTCTGGAGCCTATCCTGCAGGCTACAAGGCAGGGAACAACCTAGGATGGGGCACCAACCCATTGCAGGGCACACTCACTCACCATTCACTCACTCTCACACACACACACACACACACACACCAATGGGCAATTTGGTAGTTGCAATTAGCATCAGCATGTTTTTCGACTGTGGGGGGAGTACCTGGAGGAATGTCTCATGATGACATGGGGAGAACATGCAAACTCCACACACATGGAACCCCGGCAGAGACATGAACCCACAAACCATTTCAATACCCAACAAATTTTCAATACAATAGGTTTTATGGCAGCCGTACGTAAGGATGAGTTGTCTGTAAGTCGTTCTTAACTGCCTGTATGCTGGAAGAAACCTACAAAACACGCAGAGCTTGAATGGAGACCATCACCAACTCCACTGACTCCTCCCCCTTCAGGAAGAAGCGTCTTCAGGCCTATTCTCCCTGTTTACACGCCCAGTTCTCCCTCCATTCGCCCCCCACCACACACACACCCACCCTGGCCCCCATCCCATAAAACTCACTTGTTCTGGTGCTTGGAGCCCTGGAGGTGGGCATGGTACTGTGCTGCTGAGTTCAGGGTCACACTGCAGAGCTCGCAACTGTGGCAGCGCTTTAGGCCTGGGGGGGGTGGGGACCGGGGTGGGGGGGGGCAGGGGGGCATAAAGACACATGCGCTCTTACATGCCAGGGCAGAACCAGGATCCAATAACAGATAACTGAGCAATGCAATGAAAAAAAATATTACAATACATATGCTGGGATTACAAAAAGAAAGAAATGCTGTAAAGTCCCGACTGCTCTTTGGGTTCAGCTTGGTGCTGTTCTCCTCGCCACGGCAACCTGGAGTCTGTGATCCTATAGAAAGCGGGCATTCCTGCCACTGCACGTACAGCAAAGCGGCTTACAGGGAAACGAGCATATTCTTCTGTGGTTAAGCATGGAGCAGGTGCACCGCCAAGGAAGCGTGAAATATATAAATAGGTAATTAATAAGAGTGGGAAATCTGAAATGTCCGGCGTGAAATATTGATGAAAAGCTGATTTGGAGGAAATCTAAAATCTCTGCCCATTGGCCCAGTTTGATACGGAAGGTGAATCATTTATGAGGCAATTCACTGAAACGGCTATTGGGCATGGGCGGGGG
>JAODJU010000119.1:8424206-8457871 GCA_026776725.1 Gnathonemus echidnorhynchus
CGGGGGGCTCCTCGACAGAGGTGGATAAACCGCTCTAAGCTCAGGGCCATCTCAGCTGTTTTTTTATGCTCCACCCAGCGTAAATTATTTAGGGATCCCCCCAGGCCAAGCGTCCAGGAGGATCGACTCCCAGAACCCAAAACCCTCACCAGCGGGTCCTTCACTCTGACCCTCAGTCTCTTTCCTTTAAAGGGTACAACAGCACACCCTCCTGGGAACTGAACCGACAACCACTAGTCCACAGACCCAAAAAGTTTTTAAACTTTAAACACGCTGGTATTCACACAGAGTGAGTCATAGCCGCAGCGCTGAGGGTACAGACAGGGACACATCCTGCGGTCACCTCTGTCGCGGAGCGCCCGCCCGGGCTTTAACATCATCCGGCAAAGTGCGGCGGGAATGAATGCTGATCTGCTTTCCCGGGAAGGGGAGAGGCGTGCGGGCAGGGAAGGATGTGTCGCACAGCAAGAGGGCAGCCCGCGTAACTGCGACGGCTCCCTGAGCTGAGAAGGAGGGAATCCACACTTCCTGTGACTCATTCCCAGAAGGCAGCTTTCTGTTACACTTAAGAACAACACAACTTATCTTTATTATTCCAGAAGAAAAAATAAACAGTTGTAAGTACAAAATAAGCTGAGTGCTGTCGTTTTCTGATTGCCGCTTTAACTGAACAATGCTCAGCTGTTTCGGAAATGATCTCTAAATTGAACAGTGTTAAAATGGGATCGCTGTGAGAACCCGGATGCTTATGCACAGGATCTGGAAAAAGGCAAACAGCATCCAGCGTAGGCAGACCCCTCACAGAGCGGCTGCCCTGGCTGCCAGGGTGCTCCTCCCTCAGCGCCCCTGAATCACACCATTAGCTGCGGATGCATCCGCATCTCTTAGAGATAATTACAAAATAAACAAAACATTGCTGAGCAAGTGTCCCGTAAAGGGGCAGAGCTATTCTGAGAAAGTACACCTGGCCCCACCCACCTCATGCGCTTCCTCAGGAATGCACCCCAAACCACCCCCCCCACAATCAGTTTCATTACACAACTTTGAGCTCCCTCTTGCCCTAGTGTCCCCATATCCCACTTTCTTACTCACATTTGAGTTCCTCCAGGTCCTACTGTCCCCCCACCCCCAAAAGTCTTACTCACCCCTGAGCTCCCCCACATCCTAATGCCCCCACATCCCATTCCTTACTCACTCTAGAGCTGTCTCAGGTCCTATTTCCCCCCCACCCTTTATCACAACACCCTTGAACTCTCCTTGGTCCTATTGTGCCCTCACACCTTTTCACATTCACCCTTGAGTCCCCCAGGTCCTAAGGCCCCTCACTTCCCTTTTCACACTCACCCTTGACCTCGCCCAGGTCCTAATGCTCCTCACTCTCATTTTCACACTCACCGTTGAGCTCCCCCAGGTACTAATCCTCCTCACTCCCCTTTTCATACTCACCCTTGAGCTCCCCCAGGTCCTAATGCCCCTCACTTCCCTTTTCATACTCACCCTTGAGTTTCCCCAGGCCCTAATGCCCCGCACTCCCCATTTCACACTCACCCTTGAGCTCCCCCAGGTACTAATGCCCCTCACTTCCCTTTTCATACTCACCCTTGAGCTCCCCCAGGTCCTAATGCTCCTCACTTCCCTTTTCATACTCACCCTTGAGCTCCCCCAGGTCCTAATGCCCCTCACTTCCCTTTTCACACTCACCCTTGAGCTCCCCCAGGTCCTAATGCTCCTCACTCTCATTTTCACACTCACCCTTGAGCTCCCCCAGGTCCTAATGCCCCTCACTCCCCTTTTCACACTCACCCTTGAGCTCCCCCAGGCCCAGCGTCTCCCCCAGCTGTTCCAGTAGGTGGGCGCGCGCAGCATTCTTCCGGTGCTTCTTGCCGGTGTAATGCTGCTGGGCCATGCCTGGGTTGTTGAACCAGGCCCTGCACAGCTGGCAGTAGCGGTCAGAGTCACGGCGCGGTGTGGGGGAGTTCCCTGGGGAGTACGCCTCCGACGGCGCCTCAGAAGGGCTGGCCGCGACCTCTGCATGTCAAGCGAAATGGGAATCAGGCCTGTCAGTTACCCAGATGACCGAAGTGTGCGGAAATATACCATCAGTGTTCTCGATCCAAGGAAACAAATGTTCTATTTCTGCAGAACATACTTATAACTGCTTATAGGGGATGTGGTGATTTTCCACCTGAACTATAACACTGATCTGAAGGAGCATTAGTAAGGGGTCAGGGGGCCACATCCTCCCAAGGACTGCACTCCAACTGGCTGTGTTTCACGTGGCGCTGTGCTACTGAATGACACACAGTCACATAGTGGGAAATGAGGGACCAGCAGGCCAGCAGGAGGGTGGCCAAAACTGAGCGGCCAGAATGTGCAGGACTCGCACTGCTCTGCCACACTGTCCCTCGCTGTGACACAGCCAGGGCAGAATCAACCACGGGCGGCAAGCGAAACCGCCCTGTGCACAGTGCCGGCGTAAGGGCGAATCTGACGGCCGGGTCCAGGATTTTCATGGGGTGGGGAGCAGCGGTGTTACCAGGATACCATGGTAGTGGTGGGGGGGGGGGAGCAGTTCATCAAGGAAGGTAAAAGATACATCACATGTGCTAGTACAGTATGTCAAAATCATTCTCTTTTGGGGTCTTTGGGTGACTATTTCTGGAAGGGTCACAGATGGTCATTCGGGGGGGGCCTCAAAGCCCTCTAGTGCCCCCCTGTGGCAACCGAGGAAGAAAGCAAAGGGGGCTGGCTGCTTTAGGACACTTCCAGTTCTGATGGACTTGCCCTTATAGCCAATGTAAAAGGGCACACACAGCATTTCCCCGGCACTGCACGGCTCATCACAGCGACATTCTAGGCCTTTCCTTCCATTCAGCGTGGCTATGATGGAGTTCCGATTTGCCAGCCCATTTGACCTGGGTGCGAGGCACCAAATGCCATAATGTCCCTAAACCCACCCTGGACTATGCATCACATCCCTGCAGTCGGCGGGAGGCCTGGCAGGACGATTAGCCTGCAGGCTCTGCCTCTGCTCCACATGCATCTTCTCATTGCTCCCGTTTGACCCCCCCGCTTTTTATCTTTTAACCTCCTTAACAGCAGTGAAATTCCAGCAAGGCCCCCACACTGCACTATTATAGTTCCCAAATTGTTTACTTTCCTTTCATAGGTGCAGCTGGCGAAGGGGAAAGGGGCAGTTTCCATCTGCAACGGCCGCCACGTACGTGGAGAAAATCTCCGATGTTCAGTTGTTCTCTGTCTCTTAGCCATGCAGCTCGGTCTGTAATAAAGACCTCTGTCGCTGGTGATGTCATCAAACACACACAGCTGGGGGGATGATATGTGTGTGTGAGTAAGTGTGGGATCGTACTGGCCAGCATTCCTATCCCTCTCGCTTTTCCCATTAACATTAAAAAAATCTTTTAAACACATATTTAAATATACAGTATTTGCATTATATATACACTTTTATTTCTTGATTTGTATTTGCCCACATCCTCGCCAACCTTATCCCCTGAGCTGAGAGGGGCTGCATTACCTTCACACTGCACACAACAGCTAGTCTCAAGCAAGACGCAGAGATGCCCTGATTTCATAACCTTTTCTCCTGGTGCCCCCACCTTCTGTTCTCTGCCACTGATTAATAGTAATAAAGAGCCCCCAGGCTGCAGCACACAGACAGACACACGTCACAAGGCCCTCCCAGCAGTCTGATTGTAGCCAATATAATTACGTTCCAGTACCAAGCCACTCTACTGCTGGGCTTAAAATACACATCAAAAAGAAGAATGACATCAAAGCTTCCTCCAACATTGGCACATTTATCAGCACGACGTTCACTCTCCCAGGAGCCCAACTTTCGCCACCGCATGACTCATTTTAAATTCTCCTATTGTAAATCTTGTCCTATTTCTGAGCAGGGGATTATGGGAAAAAGAGCCACAGACCTGCACTCTCTCTCTGATGAGAAAGATTTTATCAGCACTCTGAAAGGCAACACAGAGGAGGTTCAAGTGTATCGTGACCCGGACCTCACCCCATCTCCACAGCTTCTTCCCCATAGTTGTCAGTAATCCGTCACCCAGGTGCGATCCACTCACTCAAGAACAATTCCCCACTTATCCAACATCTTCCTTTCAAAGTATACGTGCAGTATGGTCTGTTCACACATACTGGCAAGAACGTGCGTTCTGATTCTGAACAGTGTGATTCCCCTTGCTGTCAGCACTCAGCCCATCAGGGGACACATGCTATGCTAGCAGCTATTACAACTCCGCATCCTACAGCCTGATCTGCAACCTTGTTAGAAGCCTAAGCTTCTTCTCTGTGGGAGTTACCCTGGATACAGTTAAGATGATTAACAGGGTTTGGGGGGGGCGGGTCACCCATTCATATGACCTGTTCTTTATTCCCGATCAATGACAGTAATGAGTTTTGTTTTATTCTCCCATCTCCTGTAAACACGTCCAGATGCTGATTCCAAGCCCTATTGCCAGCTGTTGTCCTTCCATGAGCCAAAAGCCCCCCCCAAATTAAAAACCAACCCAAATGGCTGCATATGTCACATGTTTGCCACCCCACTCAGAGTTCTTATTATGCAGAATATTGTGGAAATATATGACTCCGGATTCTAGACGGACTCACACCTTGCATACAAAGTGATGGTTAATCTGTTTACTCACCTGTTTTTATTTCTCTCCTGATCTCTTTTTATTAATCTCATTTATCTTTAAATTGGGGGAGCGGGAATGCTGCCTCCACGGCCCGCTGCATGGTTTGAGTCTTGGCTCAGCCAGTCTCTCTCATAGTCCTCCTTCACCTGTCCTCACTCTTTAATGCTACATTTAACCGTGCATTGTGGGTAACAGCAGGCTTGCTTTTTAAAGTAAAAGTTAAAATGTTTTCCTACCATAGTACTTCCTGTTGGGCCTGAAGCTGGGAATCAAACTCAGGACCGAGGCGCTTCGTGTCTACAGTAGGGGTGGGCAATCTTATCCTCAAAAGGCCACTGTATGTGCAGGTTTTTGGGATAAGCTGCTCAAACCCAGGTGTGAGGACTCTTCAGCCAATCAGTCTTCTAATTAGTAATTTAATTAGAGAGTTGCAGCAAAAACCAGCACACAAAACGGCCCTTTCTGGAGACTGCCTACCCTTGGGGGGTGTTCCATGAAGCAGGATTTCTTGCTTAGCCAGGTGACTTATTGGATTTAAGGTAGTCTGTGCTAAATGTACATGAACAACAATAAAGTTCATCAAGCCTAAACTTCCTTAAATCCAACAAGTTATCCGGCTAAGCAAGAAATCTTGCTTTGCGGAATAGGCCCCTGTTCTACAGGTTTCTGCATCAACTTGCCTATCCTTGATTATTTAAATTGCTACACTGTGAGCACAATTTATACCATAAAGTAAATTTTTAATATTTCAGAGTTTCTCCAGAAATACGTTGTACGAGTTATATTTTAAGGCCCGTATGGTCGTATGAGTAGAACAAATCATTAACTACTAACTAGACTAGCTGGGTTGAAGGATTATGTTGCAATAGAGACCTTCTGAGCCCTGGTGGGTTCTGACCCGTGTGGAGAGGGATAGGGGAGCCTGGGGGGGAGACTACATGTTTACCTGCCGCAGTTTCGCTAAGGGACGCCTGGGCCCCCAGATGCAGCCTCAGCCTCTTAGCGTGGATCTTGCCCTGGTAGTGAGACTGTGCCACCACTGCGGAGGTGAAGGACATGTTACACAGAGTGCAGCACTTGTTCCTGTCCACGTCGCCATCAGCGCCGCCCTGCAGGCACACACAGAAAAAATAAGGAGTTTCAGAAAGCTCAGCACATATATCCATCCGCAGATCTGGCTATAGCGTCGTTCACTATGGCTTTTCACGCCTGAGAGTGGCAGCAACACCTTTCCTGCAGGCAGGACATTTTGCCCAGGAACAGTCTGTCAACCACAATCCTCGCTCTGCCCTGATTTCTCACTGCAGTCATTTTTAAGTAATATTTTTAATGCCATATGAAACCGTCTGTCAAATAACAGCCATTTCAGCGTCCGATGCTTTCAACCCGCCAAAAACGTTTGACTCAGCGCTCATCCGATGAATCTAATCTCCTTGCAGTGGTTCTAGCTGTAAAACCTATGGCTGTGTTCCCTAAATGTACCACGGCCATCACTGTGGCTCCATCCATCCTGGGTTCACTACTGCAGCCTCAAAGGTAAGGAGTCTCCTCTCCTCAAGCTCTGATCACAGTAGAGTGGTGTCCCGACATACAACAGGGCACCAGACAGGCCGGCAACAAGTGACAATCTGAAAACAAGCAAAAATTTGGAAAACAGCCTCCGTAAAGGAATCCTTCATTTACAGCCAACTTGCCTGCAGCTGCTAATGGTCCAAGCCCCAGGTGGATATAGGAGCACTGCCCTGTGACCAGGTACAGACTCCAAACAGTATATTTCTTTTTATGTCGGGTTTATTGAGGGAAAAAAAATCTAGTGGAAAAAACTCCCAGTAGATTAAATATCTAGCACACGGGAGAACCCAAAAAGTATTGTTTATTTTTGACCTAGATTTATCGAAAAAAAGTGAAAATCAAATTCAACAAAATATTAAGGCTTAGTCAGATGACCTGTACAATAAATTTATTCATTTAGAATCCAATATCCTGCAACGACTACACAGGGTAAAGAGAAGACAGTTTAAGCACTTAGCCTCAGTTGCGTCTTCCTGCTAAATGTACATTCTCGCTTGCAGGTGGGGCTGGAAAAGAAGCTCACCCGCTCACATAAGGCAAGTAATTCAGATGAAGGGTGAGAATTCAAGGTTACAAAAGGTTGCAAGTTTGGTCGACCGCAATTTGTCTTAAATAAGAATTTTTTAAATATCCACCACAGTTAAATGCCTTCAATTAAAATGAATGCCTTTTGTTAATATGCTGACGTTTGTTCCACCGTGCATTTCCTCCAAAAACACGGATTAAAGGAGATACTTTCCTTTCACCCTTTCAGTCTCACTGCTCAGAAGAAGACCTAGAATTAATTACTTCCACCTTATCTTTCAGTTACACAATACACTGTAAAGTCTAAGGCCACCAAACCAGTTCATGGAGCAAATGGTGTGGGAGAGAGTTTGATATTGGGGGGGGGGGGCACAACTTAATAATTTAAATTCAAAGGCTGTTGGGGGGGGGGGTCTGAGTAAATCTATGTTAAATATTGGAGGTACCCCTCAGACTCCTGTACACCCTGGTTCCTACACCTTTACCTGGAGTAAAGCAGATTTTCATTCCTAGACGAGGTAACACCACGCCAGGTTTCAGCAAGGGCTTACCGGGGCCTATCCAGGGGGACCAAGCTGCAGGTGGACCCAAAATAATCTTAAGGGGCAGGTTTTTAACAAATATTTTATGCTTTTTGCTGCACTGCAAGCACCTTGGGCTACGTCCACCCTGCCACGCTGAAGAGTCTGAAGAGTCCTCACAGACATTAGTCTCAGTTTGCACCTTTCGTCCAAACAGCCCCAGAGCTTTCAGCCCCCAAAAACATACCAACGCTCTCACATTTACGTCTGAATACTCCCTTTTCGAGTTGCAGTGTGGATGAGTGAAAATGGAGACTTTTGAAACTGCAGACTCTAATTGGTCCTATTTATCATGTGCCCCCCCTTCCCCATTTTATACCAGTAGTCACACCTTCTCATTGTCTGATTGGTCACCTTGGTCACCCTACACCAGGGGTAGGCAGTCTTATCCAGAAAAGGCCATTGAATGTGATGGTTTTCGATGCAACCTAATTAGATTATTAATTAGAGAAGTGATTTGCTGAAGAGTCCTCGCTCCTGAGTTTGAACAGCTGACCAAAAGCTTATCCCAAAAACCTGCATACAACGGCCCTTTGCGGATAAGACTGCCGCTCCTGCCCTACAGGGAAGTAAACAGTATTCCAACATGGCAGATATGGAGAAGCTGCTTCCAGTGACGCTTTCCCTGTTGCTGACCTGTATGGAGCTAAATAGCATGATACACAGTATGACTGAAACCAATTTATCAGTCACTGTGTCAATGCGTGCATGCACAGTATACAGTAGGTTAATAGCCATGTCATGTATGTTTCCGCTCATTTCAGGGTGGATGAAAACACATTTGTAACCGATGTGAAAAAGCCTATTTAGATGTAGAGTTTTTGTCTGAAAATGCAGCAGTATGGATGTAGACTTGGGTTATTAAACTCAACAGAATGCATTGAACATTCAGTTGGAAAGTGTGTTTTTTTTCCATTTGATTTTATATATGTCTGTCACCCCTGCTTATTGTGATTTCAATGTTTTTTTTCCAGGGGAAGATTACAAGGTTGTACGAGGAAGGGTCGTTTAATGCTGTCCATAGATTTCCTCACGACCAACAGAAAGTACTTTAGTGGTGAACAGAAAGAAGAAAAAAGAAAACATGAATGTGTGACGGAGGTGCTAAAAAAGACTTAAATTTACAGGATGCTTTTAAACCAGTCAACAGTGATGAATCATCTACATCACCAACAACAAAAAAGCCTCAGGACATGCCTATGGGCAAAAAAACACGAGAATTCTGATCTTACCATGGCCACGAATCAGATCTGATCTAGGACCACATATGAAAGTGACTCAAACCTGATTAGAAAAGATCAAGGTTCTGTTTCCACACAGAAAACATCAGAGTTGCGTCTGATTTGAGTCACTTCTGTCTGGTAAAGTGAACATAGACTTAATTCACCTCCAGCAACCACATAGTAAGGAACCAGCTTGGAGCCAGCTGTGTCCCACACAGGAATTTGGCAACGGCAGCTTCCTGACTGAAGGACTATATGACACGAATTACATCACATGATGAGGTGAGGTCAACCTCTCGCCTGGGCCATGAAGGAGAAATTTTCATGGTGTGTTTATGAGAAGAAAAATTTAATTACCCACTTGTCAGCCACAAAGTTGTTATAAAACACTCAGCTGTCTCTGCATAATCTTCCTTAGCTGCCGTTCACTTAATCTTACATTCCCATGTCAGGGAATGTAAGGAAAGAAGCAAAGCGGATTAGAAATCCTGTTCACTGTGCAGGGTGAGATCACATTCAGCATTTGCGCAGGTGAATGACAGCCTCAGTGACAGCCGGTCTTTCGTGACCTCAGTGATCAGTTGTCCTGGCGACAGAAACCCAGCCGTAGAGGTGGACATGGGTACGTAAATGGAAGAATGGGTGAATGAGCGATACAGTGCCCCACATGAGGTTGTGTGTTCTCTGCGTTTTCATCTGGGTCTCATCCCACACTGCAGACACGTATTCAGACTGAATCTGTTAATCGATCTTCGTGCGTAAGAATGCCTGTGCAATGGACTGGCGTTCCATCCGAGGTATAAAGCTGCCCTTTTGCCCTCTGCTTCCTGCATTCTGATTGGATGACAGGTTCCTGGATAAGTGACTGAACATGGACCAGTGATCCATGGGGAGACAAGGTTGGATGTGAATGTGAAGGATGTGAAGCCACAACATTTAAGCTCCAACAGCTCAGGTCCCTGGCGGAGCGACAGATGGCATCAACTTCAGCTGCAAAAACCTAGTCTGAAGACTGGCAGATAATGTGCCACTTCACCATAAGACCTCGAGGCTCTTACGCTCCACTGGTACCACTGCACCAACAGGACAGCTGCCCTCAGCTACATCTCTGTAGGCTCTTCTGAGGGCAGTCTTCTCATTTTTCTTTAATTGTGCAGGAAAGTCACTGCAGGCCCCCAAATGGTGGATTATCTCATGGCCTCAGTTTTGTTTTCCAGCAAAACAACAGTGTTTTTGCACTGCTGGGGTTCCCAGGAAAATGTGGTGTACAGGACGGAGGGGGGGGGGGGGCTTGGTACACACAGGGTTGTTTTCTAAGGGGGGAGAAAGGGAAAAGCTGCCAAAGGCCCAGACACTAGGAGGAGCAAATGAGCATAAGCACATGGAAAATGGTAGCTTTGGTTTGAAGGGGGGGGGCGGCATTTGGCAGAATTTTTCAAGGGCCCAGCCATGTCTTTGTGGGAGGGGTGCTCACAGGTCATGTACATACCAAGTACTACAACAGCCCCTCAATTGGAGCACAATGGCCAGCAGTTGTTGTTGTGGTTAAGATAATAAACTCAAAACCACTATAGTTATATGTTCAAAAGCGAAATGTGTAACAACTGCTATACCCTGAAAAGAAAGGTTCTCAGTCCAAGGCCAACACAAAGAAATATACCTCAGCATCACTGCTGTGACAAGTGAGTGCAGTCAAAGTGAAGCCAGCACTACGTGTTTGCACACATACTCCTTTTGTATGTGCCCCTTCCTCGAAAATGACCCACTTATCCTGTCACTCAGCGAACTCACACTTCTGCTAATTCCCATAATTCACTACTCTGGGCCCTATGGAGATAATAGCTGAAAGGCATGGAGGCCAATTTGATCCTGGTAGCTGACAGCTGACTGCAGTCTTGGGGGAGGGACGGGACGCTCACTACGATCAGATAAATGAGACTTCTTCAGGACAGGAGCCTTTCTGACCATCCAGCCCATTGCCGTTGTGGGTCTGTTGTTGCTTCCTAATCAAGCCAGTCATGGTTTGTTTTTGAAATTCCAAGACCGATGTCAGGTAACAAGCAAATTCATTCAATTGTGCCTTACTGCCTATCACATAAGAGTTGGTTTCCTGTGTGTTCTCAGTGTGTTGACACCAAAATGGCTGTCATTTGTTTTTACTTGTTTTTACTGCTATTTCATTAAACATGCCTTAATTTAAAAGATCCGAGTCATAAACTGTAAAAGTTACCCATGCTGCCCCTAGGATTAAAATGCCCAACTTACGGACAACTTGAACTTACGGACAGACTGCCATAAAGCCTATTATATTCAAGATGCTCTTGAAAAAATCACGTGACATCAATGGTTCATCAGCTCAAGATACCATATTTAGTTAGTTTTATTATTACTGCATAATAATAATTATTATGTACTATAAAATTATTTTTCAGGCTTACCCACAAATCCGACTTAAAGAGAAACTACCATTCATAACCTGGGGACTCTCTGTACTGTCTTGATGAAGCTGTATGATCGATTTGTTTCCCTCATAATAACCAAATGGATGTGTGACCCTTGACCCCATGGAGTCACATGATGGAGGAGAGGCGTGCTTACATTGTCTGCCCGTAGCTTCTTGGCGGGGCAGCCCCCATCGGCAGGGTGCAGCATGTGGTACAGTCGGACTTTGTTGGCATGCTTCCGGCTCTGAAAGCAATAATGAAATAAAGACATTCAGAAATGAACCAGTAGTACCAGTAGTAAGTGTATTTTCTCTATAAGAACCAGTATTTTTGTTTTAAGCTGCTTCTGATACATAGGGCAGTTTTGGTGTGGGGACAGGGGGGAAAGCTAAGGCAGGAGGGTGAGTACAGAAACATGGGCAGTTCTTTAATACACAGGCCACGTACCATCATAATCAACATCAATATGATCCCACTCTGACCCTATCTATCTCGTCATAGCAACAAGACCAGAACGACACAAACTGACACTGATGGAAGTTCAAGAAAGTCCGATAAGAGAGAGAGAAGCTTAATGAAAAAGGCAACAAACACAAACAGGGTGGTTAAAGGCTGAGTGCACATGGAGGAAGCCTATGAAACTGGCACGTCCTTCAAGCAGAGCCCCTGGAGGCACCCCAAGTCAGCTCGTATCGGACACTGGCTATCAGATGACCCTGCGGCTCTGGTGACTGACCCACTTTGACATGCGTTGGGTGAACCCAACTCGTGTGGCGGTACTGGCAGGATGGCAAGGGAACAGAAACCTTCTCAAATAACCCCAAACAACAAGCAAAGAGCCTCCATTAGAGTTAGTGATGTCGCTGTGTATAACCGATGTAATCAATCCACAACATGGCCTTCTCATTTACCGTTACTACTCTTACCGTTAACAGTGGTTACTTACATCCAGATTTTTGACATACTTATTCTATTACTGAATCAGGGTGCCTACGATAATCTAACTTCCATCCATGGGCACTTCTAGGTGGGATAAAAAAACAGAAGAAAAGGGAACATTAAACACAATAAGGTTCCTGCCAGTTCTGGGTGTTTAAAATCAGCACGTCTCTTCCAGTCCACGTGAACCTTACTTCCTTTAAGATCTGTGGTAAGGTTTTATCACAAGTGTTTGGAGGATATTTTGCTCCTGTACCAGTTAAAGCCACATGCCTAACCCTTTTGGCTAACTGGATCCTCTCTCGGTCAGCACAGCTAAGCTACCACAGCGGCCTGGTTGTTTGTGTGACTATCCCAGTTTTGATAGTGACGATATAGTTAAAAGTGACCAGATGTTATGTTTGTAAAATGCCAGCATATTCACATTATATTGTGAACATAATCGTGTATGATGTAGTCATAGATAACTTGTAAACTTTCCAGCCAGCCTTAAGGTAAATTGATTGTGAAGATTTTGATTGTCCTATTTTGTTTTTAGATTTCACATTTAAGTTTTGTTTTGGTTCTCACACTTTATCAATGACCTTGTTTGAACGAGACAAAGTGCAGTATTGACCTTGCATGGATTGCTGAGTGGGGAGATGACAGTCAGGAGGTATCAAGCCTAGTAACTTGAACTCCAACCAGAGAAGCAATCTCTTCCTGTTTTATTGGTGGAACTGAGGAGCCAGTACCATTTCATTTTTGTGATGGGGGGGTGTTCACAATCTGACGGGAAAAACCAAGTTGATATGGGGATTACTGCAAGCTATAATGAAAACTGATTTTTTTAAATGCTTTGTATATTGTATTAATAAATGTGAATAAAATTGTATTTTGGAATGGTATATTTTAGAACTGTTAATACGGGATATTTTGTATTGAGAATGTTAATTGCTCCAGGGGAAGGGGTTACAGTCTATATAAACAATGCAGAGGCCTTTACCTGGGGAGAGTGTTGCAATCGGTGGGTGGTTGGTGCCGATGCAGGGTCCTCCAAGACAGGGCTCCAGACTAAAGTTTTGCATTGGTTGCAATTGTTGCAATTTGTATGTCTAACTTTTTCACTTAGGCGCACTCAAATATTTCACAAAGCAGGATGTGTTTCTTTGAGATGTGTGTTTTTTTTAGGGATGTTGACGTTCTGACAATAAAAAAAACTGTTACCTGCCCTGCTTTGGCTGCTGGCTCTGAGTTTGACGCCATCTCCAGTGCTTGGCCAGGCTTACTGTTTGGCATTTTACCAGGGACAGGGGAGACGGATGGTTGAACGGTTACCTCCGCTGATGGCGTAAGGCCCAGGCCGGGCTCGGGGATATGTGTATTGGGCAGCACAGCATCTTTCTTAACAAAAAAACTATCAATAACTATGAATACTTCTCTTCATCTTGAGCTACCATTTGCCTAACATGTGTTTTCGTTTGTTGCTCCAGGATGAATAGCCTAAAGGTCGCAATTTCAAACACACACATCAGTGTAGAAGAATCTCAGGGTCAGAGCCAATCAGAGGCGAAGACCCACCCCTTCTCTGCCTTTGCTTGGCTCTGACCTTGATGTTCTTCTTTTCCACCGCACCAGGCACCAGGTACCATACTTTTAGTACAGTACTATAGGTACTTTCCCTATTCCATTGAATTCTGGTCAAGTACCAGTACCAAACGTTCCACTACCTAAAGCACCAAACCAATTGCGGTACTTTTTTGGTACTTCAGTACTTTGGGGTGGCACTTGCAATGCTTCCACCATCTTGAAAAAAAAGTTGCAAACTCAGAAAACAACAATAAACAAAGTAAAAAAAAAAAAAAATGGATGTATGGACAAATGCAAGATGCCAGCTTAAACTGCGATCCGGATGGAAGAACAGATACAGCAAGATCAGGACAGCATGACAAGAATTTTTTTTTTTGATATACTTGGGCAGCTTGGTATTATTTTATAGTAATAAATATAGGGGTACTCATAAAGCAAAAAGGAGTTCAACATAAATTTCTCATAAACCTGTCTGCAGTGATTTTAAACAGCAAGAATGAAAATGATTATGGACTGTCTTGTAGAACGCATGCAGTGCTCGTGCAAAAGCAGCAGAGGTAAACTTTAAACTGATTTTTAAACATATACTAGATAAACTTGAAAAGGAATAATCATTAAAATTGCAAAACTTGCTAATTTTTTTTGTATATGATACACGAAAAATGTTTTACCGAATTAAGTTTTAACTCCCTATGCCATAATGTCGAATTGAAGGTAAGAAAAAACCTGATCTTAATCTAGCTGACTAGCGATGTAAGAATTGCACGTGCATAACATGTGATGCTGGTTTTAATATCGCAAATCGTCCAGCCCTGTGATATATTATAGCCATTTTTCGAACTCAGTACAAAATGCCCCGCCTCGCGTTGTGATGTCATTCGGTACTGGAACCATTTTTTACGGCAGTGGAAAACCAACACCATGAAGTACCGTACTTTTGGTACTACTGATAGACCTGTGAAATGTTAGGCACACCAGTACGACCAAGGAAAAAAATTTGTCTCAATTGACAGATTTTTGGTCGCACTCTGGAGACCTGCAAGACATAACCTGCCTTGAGTTATCATTCCTGTTTTTGTCTTTATTAGTCCTATGGACATTTGCACCACTTTTGGGAAAACTGAATAAAGTCATTCACATTCTCAGAGCACTTTGCCCACCTTCTGGTTTTTGGATCCTCTGACCACTCAGCCATTCGTAACAAACAATCTCATGTTCTGGGATGTGTGAAGTGGGGCTCACTGGTTTAATTCTTTCTTGGGCAAAGAGATTCCACCATCTAATCATTTTATCTGTTCAGACATAAGCATCTACTACAACATCATGGATCATGTCAGGGAGCATAGGCCCTTATAAATGTTATCTGGACTTTAAGACAATGCGGTAGATGGCCACTGCAATGATTCAGCGCCCCTTGCTGTACCCATTAGCAGTCTCAGGATGTCGTTTATGTGGGCGTGATTTGCCTGGGGGGGTCCAGGAAAGTCTCACCTGCAATACAAATGACCAGTAGCTGTTTGGGGCACCACACAGTGGCCTCGCTTATTGAACCATCGAGGAAATGCTGCTGTGCTGTGGACATCCAGGAGGAAAGGGCGGACACGTTTATTTCCCTGAGATCCTGATGGGTTTTTAACAAGCACCGGTCCATTTTAAAAGCCTTTCATTATTTATTGATCCAACATAGGGATGTCATTGGACACAGGTGCCATTTCCAGTCTTGATAAAAGCCAAAAGCTGTGTTCTCTGTTCATGACAATTTGTTCAACGCACCAAGTCTTTTAAAATTTATCTTTAATATGCCTGTTTACAGGATACCAAGAACTTTTTCACATAAAAATACCACTTTTCAAAGGGGTTTGAACTAGCATTGCGAAAAATGTATTTATTTCAAGTCTGAGACATTCCAGCAACACCTCTAAATGCCATAAATACACTAGATAAATAATAATAATACAATTACAATTTGGCCTGGATTTCTCCGTTATTACCTTATCAAAGCTCCATAATTTCTTTTCTTGTTTTTCTGTGATATGGTAGCTCAGTGACTACCCACAGGTCCAGGCTAGTGTAGTAGATTTGATTCCCCTCCCTGGCTCTCTGTATTGATTCTCCATCTTCTCCCTGTTTTCATACTGTATATGTTTCCTCCAAATACCCCAGTCTCTTCCCATGAACGGGTGTCCCTAAAATGCCCTTAGTGTGTGACTGGGGGTGAGTATGTAACTTGCATCCCATCCAGAATGTTCCAGGCTTCAGGCTCACTGTGACTCTATACTGAATAAGCATTTATAAAAGATGGATGGTGGAGCATCTGAATCTTAGTAACACAAACACAGAGATTCTCTGTCCACCTGTGCACCAAATCAACAAGCTGAACTAACACATTCTCTAGTTGAACTGCTCCGTCTTACTCTATTATTTATTCTTTGTTTACACACTCGAAAAACCTGCAGAGAAACTGCAGTCCCACAGACATCCCCCACTTCTGAAGAATAGACCTGAATTTGAAATCCATGCCCTGGACTTTGTGACTCACTCTAGCAGAATTACGCTAAATGTGTTCTGCAAACACTCTTTGCAAATTTAGCAACCTGAGGATGGAGTGACGAGGTTAAAGTTTGGATGCAAACACACAAGCTTCCACTCACGGCACATTTAACACATCGCACATAAAAATATCTCTGTTTCTCAGTGTCCAGAAATAAACCACTATATGAAGCTGCAAATGATGCTTTCATTAGTACTTTTTCATTTACAGTTTATTTCACCTTAAAATGTGCCATGGATCGAGCCAGAGGCGATATATTATGCTGAGCACTGAAACAGAGGCAGTAAACTGTTAGCTCAAGTGAAGAGTCTCTGCCTCCTAACAGAAATAGGCAGTTCAGTTCCGGAAAGTACAAATCCAAACCAAGGTTTTGTTTCAACCAACCAGTTGAATATAAAGAGTCACCGTCACAGCGTTCACTCAACTGGTTGGTTGAAACAAAACCTTGGTTCGGATTTGTACTTTCTGGACCTGAACTTTCCACGTTTGCTCCTACACACAGTCTTCTTGACCTGCCACACCAAAAGGCAGGAAGTGATCATCTGATTTACTGATTTATCAGCAATTATATAGCTACCCCATGGGTGCCAAACACAGGGGCACGAGGCACCGATGGGCCACGACCACAGGAAGCCAGTGTGCCCATCATAGTTTTCTTCTGACTTCCCACTTTTTGTTGACTTTGATGAGCCCGTGCTGAAATCCTGCCTGGGACATGAAGAACTAGAGCAAAGCACAGTAGCAGGAACAAGTAAAGTTGTATGAAAGAGAAGCAGAATGAGAGAGATGGAAAGACAGAGAAAGAGAGAGAGGAAACAGGTGAGACTGTGTGAAGGACAGAGAAGGGCAGAGAGGCTGCGTAGGAGACCGGAGCAGACTGAGAGAGAATGACAGATAGGGCAGAGAGAGAGAGAAGGAGCAGTGCAGCACGCCGGAGATGGAGAGTGAGAGACGGTCCGTGTGCATTCAGCTGCCACCTTCTATGGGCTTCGTGCCTGACAGACACCCTAATCACACCAGAGCAGACACAGCAGCACACAATGGGAGGCAGAAATCCTGGACACACAGCCTTTCCCAGAGTACCTGCGGGTGTCAGTCATTCTCAAAAGGCTTGGCAGCAACAAAGGGTGTGCACTTCTTAAATGTTTATCTGCTCAGCCATGTTTTATCGCAAGAAACTAGGAAATCATATACTTTCCATCATTTTGACTGTATTTTCTAGATCAATTTCCAAGTTAAAGATCCATGCTCTTTTTGCCTTTTTTGTCTAAAATAGGGGGACCTAGAAGCCTAGATGTGTTTTTTAACTCGTGTTCATGGTAACAACTTAATCCACTGTTACAGAAATACACCGGGTCAAATCCCCTTCTTACAGCAGGTTTCCTTATCAGATACATTATGGGAAAACAAACATTATAACAGATCAGCCCTTAAAAAGTGTCCCGGACTGCCTGGCTGCTCAGACACCATAAGGACGTCCACAGGGACTGCGCTGTGGAATAGCTCAGAGTGATTAAACTGGCCAGGAATCCCCAGCTGCCTGGCAGGGGACATTCAGAAGGAAGAGCCGAACGATATGATGCACTATTCAGCTGCCGGGGGGGTGAGGGGGTTCTCTGTCTGTTTTCAGTATTTAGCTCAGTGGTTTCCAATCCTGTTCCTGGTGCCCACCCTGCCAGAATGCTTTCATTCCAATCCTACCTTAATCAGGCGTATATGGTCCTTAACAGGCTAATAATGAATGTGGCAGGTTGAAAGCAGTGTGGGCTGGAATGAAAACATTTTGGCAGGGGTGCCAGGAACAGGATCGAGAACCACTGGTTTACCTGAGCAGACCTTCAGTTTTGACCCTTTTATACAGCTGGATATTTTACAGAAAAAGTTCACGTTAAGTACTTTGCTCAAGGGCAGAACAACAAAGCGCCTACTGGGACTTACGCCAGCTACTCTGACACCGTAAGACCATGTGCTCAGCAAAGTTACCTGCACCCCAGGCTGTATTACAGATGGTTAGTTCTGTGTCTCTGGGGTGTATGAGCATGGAAAGTGTGTGGCCCTGGAGTGCACTGGATTGTCTCTGTGTGGCTGTGCATGAGATTGCATCTGTGCATACATGTGTTTGTATGTGCTAAGAAGAAATCTTATATGACGTCTCCTCACCTCATAGTGCGCTACCCGCTGGGACTGGGAGATGAGCTGGGCGCTGCACACCTTGCAGTAGCTGTCCGTAAAGAGGCCTTCCTCCCCCCCAGTGGACTTCATCTGTGGGAGACAGGAACACCTTCACACACTGAAATGATGGACCCCCCCCAACAAAGCCCAAACCAATGCCCCACCCATAAAAGAGACGGACCCCAACATCAGCATTTTGTTTCTCCTTTTTATGACTGAAGGATCCATCTACTATAATTAATACTGAATAAGCTATTGGTTTATAAATCAAGTCCCCTCATTTATATGTGGGGGGGTTCTGCCCGCCTATCTGTCCAGTGGAAAAATGCCCGGTGCCGCCACGCTATAAAAATGTAAAAATAGCAGGTGTTATTTTTTAAAGCCATTTCTAAAGCAGCTGAATGTGAGGAACATATCCAGGGTTTGTATCGTCCTTGATGGCATCACCAGGATGCGGTCCATTTGGACCGGGCTTTTATGGAGAGTTTGGGCCTACTTAGGTCTCCCTTAGGTCTATAATAAAGTGTAATTGTTCTCAAGTGCCTGGACTTGTGCCAGGAAGGGCACGGGATGATGAAGGCTGAAGCGGCAACAGAGACCACGCCCCCCTCTGATAAACAGCGGAACTGCACTCAATCATGTTGTTTGAGATATTTCCGTAAAACGTAGCGATGGCATTTATCAGTTTTAGAAATTCCAGAAACAGATCACTTTAACTTATTTCCTAGTCACAAGTACGGTTTGATAGCTGCATGGAAAACCTAGTGGTAACCACAGCAACACGCCATTTGGACCATCCACAAGATGCAGGCAATTTTTCTGGCCATTGAGATTCAGGGCCTTTCCCTCAGTGAGCTAGTTTGTGACAAACTTAATGACTCTGAACACAGAATCCAAATTCTCATAAATGTTGATATGGTTTGAGGAATGTTCCCATCAGATCTGAACAGGGTATAAAATGCAAAGGAAAAGCAAACCAAAATCAAACATCATAATTTCATTTTGGCATTTTGACGGATGCTGTTGCATTTCGGCATTCCAGAAACGCTGTTAGGTTCTTGCATTGCTTTTGATTCCATGCTACACATAAGGCGAGTTCACCATCTTGACAAGAGGGGAATACAAAACAGGCTCATCAGGATAGATTAGAAGACAAAGGACAGCATTACACTGTATTTAGAGGCAAGGGGGTGTTCCTTCAGCTACATTACATTAGACTATTGTCCAAGACGCCCCACGTCACAGAGACATTAGGTCTAAACATTAATTACCTCATTATCAATCCTAAAGCCAAAATTTTTGTAAGTTCTAGCATTGTCATGTAAGGGTTAATGCACGACTAGTTATAATACGAAGCTTTGACTGCCCTATCCTGCCTATACCACAGTTACCACACACCTGGCTTACACGTTTAAACATTATTTAGACATTATTTAGATATTATTTAGACATTATTTTCACATTTGCAAGCCAAAAACGCATTTATAATATGATATATACTCTCTTCTACCAATAATTAAACATTTCTGTTTCATTTCTGTTTTTGAATCATTTTAAATCATGTTCTACTTCTACAATTTTAAAATTAATGTTAAAATTAACCATTATTCACCGCAGTTCACTTGGCTGGCACTATGGGTGTGGTCAGAGGGGTTTATACTGAACGGTATGTTCCGTGCCTGCACTGTTTTTACCCTCAGCTGGTTCTGTTTAATCCCTCTGCAGTGCCTTTTACCAGTCAGCCTCCAGTCCTTTTTCAGGCACCTGAAATTCTTTTCTGCCCATTTCTGGAGCCGCTTCGCTTGTTATTTAGACAGCAGTGTGAGGTCCAGCTGACAACAGCCGTGTTGTGTCTGGGTATGGCAGGTGTGGGCGGCTCACCTGCATGAAGGGATGTGACCATGTTGGGGCACACGGCTGCAGCAGTGAGGCTAGCTTTACACAGTTAACGGACTTGTTTATTCCAGTCACTGCCTTGACTGAGCCTGACAACCTCCACAGCACGAGATGAGGATGAGCTCCGCTTGCTAATTAAGAACGGCATACAATTATGTCCTCGGTACAATCCTGAGCACGCTTCTGTCACGAGGAGGATCAACAGCTAGTCACAGCAGGGAGCTCAAATTAAGAAACAGGCCTATAACCTGAAGGTTGCAAGTTCAAATCCCTTGAGATATTGCTATTGTACCCTTATAAAAACTACTAATTATAGAAACCTGCTAAGTGCTAAGCAACTGCAATAATAAATGGGAACCACGACATAGGCTATCACAGAGACAGCGTTATTACCTTTGATCCTAAACTTATTTTTCACTGTGGTTTTGGGGAGCTGGACCAAATCTCATCAAAGACACAGAACCCTTTTCCTTCTTGACTGATGCGTTGTATTGAGACCCGTGTGAGAAAACGACACAACGCAGCACAAAGCTGACCATAAATCCTCAGTTAGGCACAAGGGGGTCTGTGTTTGTTCCATCGTGATTACAGCCTTGCATCCAGCTTCACAAATCACAGACAAACTGGACAAAGGTGTCATGCACATCCAGATACCAAGCAGCTTCCATCCTGCAGACAGTTCAAATGACAGCTGAAGCTGGTTTAAAATTGGGGGCCCTGTGCTGTATTTTGAAAGCTGCCTGTTTGTCTTTATCTAGTTAAAAGAATTGTGATTGTTGATTTTTCTCAGCAAACAGTAGGTGGCATGGTGGTTAAGAATCTAGGCTCTGTCCTGACAAGCGTCCCGCTCAGCTTCAGCAAGGACATGCAGCCATGTCAGCAGGTCACGTGCAAAATGCTGAAGGTGAATCAGCTGATTTGCTTGATTGTCTAAGCTGACGCAGATTGATGCCGATCGCCCAAGGCAGCCTATAATCGACACTATTCTACCATAGGTCCTCAAATGACACAGAGTGCAACAAATTACATGGATGTAGCAGCCATTTATAAATTGCAGAATTACCTCCTGCAGCCGGCGACACTGAGAGAGGAAGGACAAATGTCTCATAAAGAGGCTATGCCAGGAAAAAGTGGAGCTGGTATCGCGCACACACAGACACAGCTGAGGAGTGTGACATGTGGTGTGGACACACGGGTGAGAAAAGGGAAGCACTCCTGTGTGCCACTCTGGGGCACGGCATGGTCATCAGAGCTGGTCCTACACCCTTGTGCAAATTAAAAACAAACAAATTAAAAAGAAACAAGTTCAACATATCAACATTTCAATACACAATACGACCTCCTCGGTTTTTAGTAGCATTTGGGTGTGATTTGGCATAGAATCCAACAATTATGAGCAGTCTTCGATGATTTTGAGGAGAAGAAGTTCAACACTGAGGATTTACTTCAGTACCATACTTGAATTAACACCTGAATAAGCTTATTATTTGTGGTACAGTCCATTCTACAAAGGCGCCTCCTACGAATTCTGTATAGGATTTAAATCCAGAGGGTTTCCAGGCTAGTCAAGTACCTTGATTGTTAATGACATTTTTCTCCATTTTCAACCTGTGACACAAGGCTAGATCATCCTGAATGATGTAACCCTGAAATTTCCTACATATGATGATGCAACTCCAACCCATTGAAAAAGTGACTAATGAAGGCATATTGTTGGCTTTCCGGAATGACACTGAAAATCAGATTGTTAAAAAATTACTACTTGTTTCAATTAATTTGCCCAAGGGTGTATAAGCAATCAGCTTACAGATTAAGCTGACTCAGGCCAGGCCAGGAGGGAACGGTAAATATACACAGGTAAAATGTAAGTCTGTAAGGCATATGAGCAGCCTTAGCCTGTCCCAGTGACACCTCACAGTGTCCAGTGAACTTCAGTGCAGTTCAGACACATACAGGGACTGTTTGTCTCTGTAATAACACTTAAGTCAGCCTGCATCTCTCTCCCTCATACTATATTTCCCCTCTATATTTTTTTCTTATTTTCTCTTTCTCAACAAAACATGTTGACATGCTTTGATTTCCAGATTGAGATTATTTCTGGGTTGTTGACCTAGTTTTTCTGGATTTTAAATTGTTGCAATAATCTTTGTTTTCCCGGTAGCTGCCTAATTCAAAACATGACTACAATGGGCTATCATAACATTAACGGGCTATCATAACAATAACGGGCTATCATAACAATAACGGGCTATCATAACATTAACTGGCTAATTTGACATTTGATTACAACAAGCCTGCCATGATGTTAAAAGGCTAATTTGGGGCTTGACTAAAACCTAATTACTGAGGAGCGCAATTTATTTTACACAGACGTACAGTAAAGGGTATTTCAAAAACAAGGCCAGTTATATCCAGCGAACAAAAATACATTAATTTATATGTTCCTGCTGTGTTAATCTAATCTAAGATAAACATCGAGCCTTTAAGCCAAATCACTCTTACATGGATCCATTTCTGTAAAACACTTGGATCAAAGGCCGCCAAACAAATAAAATTCCCTCTGTGAAAACAATAGCTTATGGAAAGGATATTGGTTTGCAATCGAATCAGCAAATCGCTTGAGAGAGCTCCCTGCTACTGAACCGGAATTCTAAAACGCTATAAAACCAACCCAGAGCCACAGACATAAATCTTACATCACTTCCATCTCCATGCTGTTGCCTCACTGAGCACCTGCTACGGACCACTGAGATTTATAAAAACACCTCTGGAAGAGGTGTGTAAAAACAGAGGATAAACGCGGCTTATCTCTGATTGGATTTGAGCTGCTTTGAGCTGCTTGCTGTTATCTTGGGGAAGTGGATGAAGTAGAGAAGATCAACACTGAGGATTTACTTCTTAGAAAAAAAAATTGCGCTCAAAAATTCTTCGCATATTAGAAGCTTGTGTGGGTCAAGGACACAGCAGCCGTGAATCAGAGAGAAACTGATTTATATCTTATGGTGGAGGGGAGTCAATTCTCCGATACCACTGAGCAGGGGGAAGAAATCAGTTTGCATTCATTTATCTAGAGCTTATCCTTCTCCTGAGGAACCTTAGTCAATAAGGAAGGTTTAGGTGCAGGAGTAAGGAGACTAGAATAATAATAACATCAAACAAGTAATAAAAGTGGCAGTCTGAGCCGTTTTGTGTGACGTGCAACCGGCTTGGCGTGTAGATCAATAATCTTGACCCCGGCAGAGCCACCCAATTAAAGTCCAACAAGCACACGTGTCAGTTCAGGATTTCAGATTTAGTCTGAAGGTGCAGAGGCCCTGGGATGCAGGAGCCCCTATCGACGGGCCCAGCAAATTCCGCACTTAACAAGCCCCGGCGCCTAAGCACACTCTCACAAAATAATCTACTTGGCCGCATAACTGATTAATAGGCACTAATGACTTGGAAGAGGTGACTCCCGTCGCTGAATCATCTGTGCCAGTGAATACTTCACCTCCGTCTCCAATGATGACACAGAGAGGATGCAGGTTATATGGCAGATGGTTGGATGGAGAAGGACATACGTTTTTTAAGGTGATAACACTTCGACAAGGCATTTCACAGCCCCCCTTCACACCCCACCCCCATACAGTCCAAATAAAGTCAAATTGCAAATACTTGCTATTCAGTGTTGCTCCCATAACTGAACTATGATGCGTGTCTCCTAAAAACAAACAATTACCTCAAGGAAATAATCTACCATGTTATTTTTAAAAAGCTTCTGCATCAGATCGCACCATCTTTATGACTCATCCCTGTTCCCATCCTCACAGCAGAGATCACAGATGATGACAGATTCCCACCCAACTGCTTATCGGCCAGGATTCTGGAAGATTTTGATGAAACACTGCCTGAAAATCCCATATAAAAATGACCCCAGAATGACCTGAGACCGCCATCCATTTTCCTGCCATATGGCCCCAAGAAAACCATAAATACCAGCTGGGGTTTAACACTGGGAGATTGGATTCATATGCATTTTACTCTGGGGAACAACCAAAGCAGGGGGCTACTGGTTTGGTGATTCCCTTAGCCTTAACATGGACACCCCCTCAAAAAAAATCCCCAAAAGCCAATAGAACACAGTCCCCCCAAGTGTGTCTGTGGTGATTCTGCTCAGTAAGAATGGGGAGTTACCACTAAAAGGGGGCAGCTTTCTTTTACCTAGAGGCTCTGCTAACTTCTGTCAACCAGCTGGTTCCCTTATCCCCCCCCCCCCCCCACACACACACACACAGGTTTGTAATTATATCTTTGTGAGGACTCTCTATTCATTTCTATTGGGAACTCTAATCCCAACATGACGACCTTAACCCCTACCCAGCCCTAACCATAACCACAAGTAACCAAAAAAAATACGAGACTTTTGGCACCTGAAAAATGGTCCCCACAATGCCAAAATAACAGGTTTTTATCACATCGTGGGGGACATTTGGTTCCCACAATGTAATATAACCATAATTCACAGACACCCTGCACTTCGTGTGCATGTCATATATAGGCAATAAACCTCAATCAACTGTTTAAAAGTGGGGGAAATCATTTTAGAGACCAACATGGCCTCAGGACTTCACACAGCCAGTGGATCCCTTATTATATGACTCCTTCAGTGAAGTTAATTACACAAATGTCTGTTTGACAGACTGTTTGCCAGAGTTGATTTTGCAAGTAATTTACATGTGTGTAAAAAAACCATACACTGTATATGTGGGGGAAAAATGTGAAGACAACAATGTCTGAAGTACAGACAGCTCTGGGCACTTTGAGCACTGACACGTATCACAGTCCACAAAATCCACAAAAGTCCCCCCCCCTCGCTCTCTCTCTCTCTCTCTCTCTCACACACACACACACACTCTCCATTCATTTCTATGGGGAACTCTAATCCAAACATGACAACCTTAACCTCTACCCAGCCATAACCTTAACCATAAGTAACCAAACTAAATACGAGACTTTTGGCAATTTTACTTTTTTGATTGCATTCAAAGATCTTTGTGGGCACCGGAATGGTCCATACAATGTCAAAATAACAGGTTTTATTTCATTGTAATATAAACATAATCCACACACACACAAAACAATGCAAAAAGAAAATCCCTACTGACACATGCAGGACATTGTTACAGATGGCAGGCTGTAAGAGACATCCGAAAATACCGTTTTAGGCACATCAAGAAAAATATTTACAGTGCTGGGAAGAGGAAAGTTCTCATAAAATTTCCAGAGAGCTGGCTTATCCTGAGAGATGTTATTCTGTGTTATTTTATTACCACACTAAAATAACAGATAACTCCTATTTCCAGATATGTTTGAACCGGTGTTTAAATGCCATGCACAGGATAGTGTCTATACTTTGTGAGTGAGCTAGAATAGTACTGCAAGCAATGCAGTAAGTCAGTGTTTATTGCTGGAGTAACATCGGGCATCAGGTAACAAATAACTTTTAGACCATTAAGCATCATTTGTTCTGTTTATACTGTAGATAGAAATAAATTGGTGCTTAGAATTAAGGGTGGGAAGAAAGATGGGAGCTGCTGATTTTAGAAAATACAGCTATTGTGTTGAGGCAAGAAACTGTACCTTTCTGAAAGAGAGGGAAATCTGCATGTTTCTAAAGTCTGTCTGTTTATTTCTGCCTACCACGGTGACCCGGGTGATATTGGGTCCACCCGCATGGGACTCAGGCCCAGCCAATCAGCGTTCACAGCGAGCGATACAGTACAATAAAATGATTGTGTCTGACAGGTATGTGTATACATGGTTAGATCAATCGGCGTAAAAGTGCTGTTGAGAGACAAATAGATTTTTCATTCTCTTTCTTAGTAACACCACAGGTTTTTATCGCCAAGCGAATTGTCATGCGACTGGCCCACCTGATTTTACACTATGATTTCCGCTATCGATCTCTGCAAACCCAGCCCCTGCCAGACCAAAATATTTGGGTGGGGTTGAAGAAGTGAAGGGTATTGGTGGGACAATAACCAAATTACAGGAGCGCTGTGAGAAGGTTATGGGTAAGTTAGCACTGTAAACGGAAAGGCTGGCTCCACTCCAGGTATGAGTCACGCACCGCTGGGGACCCTGTGACAACACGCCGTCATTTTCCGCCAGTCAGGGCGTCGTACCAGGCCATCTGTGACAACCACTGTGATACATTTGAGCACGAGGGGCTGGACACCAATAGGACATCAGCGTCAACGCCCTGTGGCAGGAGACATGATGGTAAGATTTACTTCATGACCCGCCTACATGAGAAAGCCAACCTGGCCCAAATCCCAATTTAATTGTGATTCACTGCTTAGGGAGGTTTGTGGAGGCCCAGCATGGCCCTGCCCCTGACAGTCTGATGATAACCTCCAGCGAAGAGCTAACGTAAGACACCGTGACTAAACACACATACAGCTGCTGCTTACACAGAAAACAGCGGGATATTTACCGTGTAATTCAGGGGATGTTACACCGAACATTCTGCTTCACAAAGTCTGTTTATCCTGGAGACCTGGACTGACCTATGCAGCCAGGAGACCCAGGTCTTGTTAGTTAAATGTTTCCTGCAATGTACTGGACAGAAAAGGTGGCACTGTGGAAGGACAGTCTTAGTTCAGATGTCCTGTTCTGGACTTCAGGTATCCTGTTTGTTGTGAAAGCCATTGAATGTGTTTTAACCAAACTCTCTGTACTTGTCATGACAGGGCAAGTGCTTCATTCAAAGCAATTTTAGCAGTTCCCTTCTGGGACAAACCATTTGGTGTCTCTGTCTTTTCTCTAAGTCCATAAAATAAGGCACTGACTACAGGGAAATACATGTTGCATCTGATTCACCTGGAAAGCATTGGACATGGTCCTTAAAAAGTCCCAGGCTCAGTATACACTGATCAGCAGGCTCAGCCTGGGGCCCAGCCTCGTTGATTCTGGGGATCCTGTTCGTTTTAGTTTTGTCTTTAAATGCTTTGTTCTGGTTTTTGATTGACTTCTGGATCCTCATCTCATCGCAAACCTGGGCAAATTATAGAGGTTTTTTGTTTATTTATTGTAAATATAAAGGAAGCAAGCCAAAATGAAAGATCAGACAATACACACACATAAGAGCACAATATGAAGGGAGACAAATATATAGGAGAAAGGAAAGGATCGGGAGATGGTTTCTCTGTCCAGAAACGGCAGGACGTTTATTTCATTGCCAAAGAGGAGCAGCAGGGAAAAAACAGCCTCCACCTGCAGGCATGACAAAATAGCCAAACTTCCTTTTACAGTATGTAACACTTCACAATAAAAGCACATCTGCCCTGAGAATTCATCATCCATCCATTCACACTGACATGCACACATATAGTATGAGTGCCGGAATATGTAAACCATGCAGTTAGGTGATTCAGTGTGAGGATACATGGCACATAGTAGTACCTTTAACAAGGATGTTACGCCCTAAAACCCTGTAACCCTTTCACACTATTCCAGAGTCCTAGCAGCATTTACCTGATTCATGCAGCATCTTGTCCAACAGACTCAGGAACTGTCGGGTGGAAAAACCCTGTAGTATATGTAGGACAGTCTGGTTTTGGGTGCTTTGTATCTATGTCTTTAACCAATCCCACAACAATTAAACTGGTTTCTCCAAACTATTTGAGCCCAGTTGTGTCACTATCAACCCAGTGACAAATTGATACACTTTATCACTATCGATCTGGAAGACGATCTGAGCATCAAGCATGCTAATTTTCTCAACCCTTCTGTAATTCTCAAGATCACCACACAGACACATTGAGGTCTGGTGGGAAAAGCAATGGGCTGAGTACTGGTTAAATAGGATATTAAATTTTCCCTGCATGGTTGGCTTCCCTGCTGAGAATAGCTAGGCTATGCTCATGATGACGCCATCTCCAGAGGATAAACACACAAAGCTACCTAGAGTGAAATACCATTAACCGTCATCGAAAAGTCCTTTCAAAAAATCAATAAACACACTATTATGGGCTGTCCACAGTGGGTAAATCACATGATGTGTGAAGAGTGGGTCTTTACACTTTACATTAGGGCTTTATTGCAGAATTTTAAAGACTTTTGAAGGCTCCTAAGCAGTTTTCCACAGAAAATACTGCACGACTAGCCTTTACTTCATATTGTGCTTATGTCTGTAGTGTGCGCTCACCAGCACATTTCAGCTTATAGGCAAGAATCGACATTTTCATCTTTCAATGGCTGGTGTTTGGACTGAATTTAGACATAAGACTTTTCTCTCGGAGTACAGCAGAATTTCTGGGATCTCATAGAAGACCTTATGTCATCCAGGAACATTACTAGGCATATGTAAAATCCAGAAAAGTGATGGGCAATCATCATAATAAATAGAACTGCCAAACCAAGTCCAGTCATCAGGTTCCCTCTCCACCTTCAAGACCTATCTGTTCCAAGAACACCTCTACTAGCCCACACCACTCAGTTTTCTCAGGATGCATTTTTGTCTCCTGATTTGAATAGTTATCTTATTCATTTATTGTTTTGTTTGAAAGATTTATTTAGCAGAAGCTTTTGTCCAAAGTGATGAGCAAGTAAGTCCAATTTTTTTTTTTTTTTGCAGACTTAAAATAATACCACAACAAACAACAGAAGTTCCACACTCATACCTAGCTGTAAAAAAGAGCAAGCTTTGCACAAGTGGCCGTTACATTTCTCTGTCCTGAAAGACACTTTAACTGCGGCTCAAATTTAAAAGGTGGTGGTGGTTTGTCAAGACACCCTAATGCCCTGAGCGATAGCAAACGCCCCCCACCAAACGTCCCTGGGTGACGGGGCAACTAGCATAGATAGTACCGGGCTTTTAAAAACTCCTAACGCACATCTAGCGGTCTAGCAAGTTGTCTTCACTGACTGATGAAATACGACCGCGAATGTGGAGGTTTCTAAATGAGAAACTTCACAGCCACTGGAGAGGCATTGACAGCACACGCCGGGGATCCCAGGGGGCGCTGTTATCGTGCAGATCGAAGTGCTTCGCTCGAAACGCTCCCCTGAAACAGCGGTTCCAAATCCAGTGAAACGGTCTTCGAGGGGCAGGTCGATTGACGATTTCATAAGTATAACCGTTTCCATTTTCCCAAATGCAAACAGAACGCTTTAACGTGAAAACTGAAAATATACAGTTTATTTCCGAAAATTAACCAACCCCTCTGCAAAACCATATAGCGTACAGTTGACCGGGGGCTTGGAGCTCCGACTCCAAATTGAGCATCACGCTGTCGGACCAGTGGGCGGAGAATGAGGAGTCACAGCTAATAACTCAAAAAGCGCAAAAAAAAAACTTGAAACTTTTTTTTTCTCCTGAAGAATATGCTTTGACTAAGCGTTCATCGTACGGCACAGCTGAAGATTGAGATATCGAAATGATTCGCATGCAAAAATATATACTACATAAACATTAAAGCGAGAGGTTATTTTTCACCCTTCATCATTTAAAGTATAATCTTATACTTTGTCGCCTGGCGCCGATTATAATGGCGTATAACTCATGTATTTGGGCAGATAAATACTGAGAGATGTAAATCGAGTTCCCCGGCTGAGGTCATCTGTCCTACAGCAGGTGAACGCGACTTTCATCGGTTTATGGGCAGTAAGTAATAAGAGGCGCACGCTCCAAGGTGATTTACTCGAAGAAAAACCAGCCAGAGTCTGTCATCTTCGTTAAACGCGTGACCTGCCTGCGATCTGGAGACTGAAACGTTTCATTTAGGTCACACAGGACAATCTGCAGGCGGCGTGTCCTCAGGTGCTTGGAGAAGGTCGGGCGGAATATAAAGAAGGAAACCTCGGCATCTCCTGACAGCAGATACTCATGGCCCCTATTTTAAACGCGGAACAGGTTACTGACATGAATTTGATGTGATAGGTGCGACAGATCACAGCCGTCCTCTAATACGCAAGCATACACATCCAGTCTCTTGGCTGCCCAATTATCATTAAATAACAGGCTACATTGATTTGAATACAGAATACGTTTGGATAATTTCCAGTGATTTCCAATGTATAAAACAAAGCCTTTTCGACCATTTACTCACAAATCTACGTTAAAATAGCACTGATGACTAACGGAAGCCCCGTAAATAACTAAACGCTAACTCGTGCGAACGAACATGACGCATGCGCGTTCTACCTGCCGTGATCGTAACCTCAGTAAACTACGAAATACGAAAAAGCACTAACCAGGTCACACGTACGACTCAGTGTTAAGTACTTTAAACAGGGTTTAACACGAGTGTGGAATTTAGGTCCGCACCCGTGGGCAGCATATTAATATGCATTTAGTGTACATCCCAGAGCGTAACTGAAGATGAGAAGGAAAAAAGCGTCCTATAGGTGCTCCTCGTGTTAGATGATAATTATAACATTTGGAGCTAACTTCTTGATTTCAGTCGTTGAATGTTGTCTGTTTATTGTGTTTACTATGCATCATAGAATACGTGACAGTATCTGCGCGAAAAAACACAAACATTTGTTTAGAAAGTTCATTTCCACATGAAAACTGAATGAGAGGCACAGTGAGAAGGCTTATACATAAATATTATTTCTTGTCCCCCTTGAGTTGGTAGAAGAATGACAGTTTGAATATTATCAACTGCAAACATTAGTGATGTGGTAGGTGATGTGTTAGAAGACTTAAGCAAGCACGAATCATACCTGTAACTCCAAACTGTAGCCGTGGTACAAGCTGTTGGGGAATACCGTCAGCTGATGCTGCACTTGAAGGGACACTGTGTAATCCATTGACCGCCTTGACTTCTAGCGTGTGTTTCATACAGATGTACCGCGGGAGCCCGCAGTACTGTAGTACTGCCGTGGCCCCGCCCCGCTGCAATGTCATTGGCTGCTGACTTGCAATAGACCGCCGCTGCGCGCCAGCGTCTACAGCAGGTAGGTCGATGAGTGACCGTACAGGTGTATTCGAAGCATCAGTCTCTACTGTAAGCTATATATTTTTATATTTTATGTATTACAGTTATTGTCATTTGCTATTCATATTCGGTCATTCTTTTCCTCAAATGAGCTTACTTTGTTTTTTGCGTTAGTGTGAAGACACTTATGTCGTTTTTCCCCTTTCCCCTTATTGTAAATAAAAAGTAGCATTTTTGATAAACTTTCGCTTTTTAGAGGCCTCGATTGATTCAGATACGCATACAAGCCAAGATCACTTTCTAGGTCACAGAAGGGCTTGGTCATGCGCGTTGAATGTACTGTTAATGAGTATTGGTGGGGGCGCAATTTTCCATATGAAGCGATCTACACAGATCGATTGATTGCGCGCGCATTTAACAGGGCAAATTCATGCTTCCCAGGATTGCTAGGAACTGTACTACAAAGAATGTTTTGGGTTTCTCTGCCTTCATTGGAGAAAAAAAACAAAAACGGAATTATAAAAAAATAATAATTTGAATTATCTAGTACTTCTACAGTATGATTAAAGAAGCCGTATTATGCCAACTCTTTGTTCTCGCGGTTTTTGGTGTGTTTTTGTATATTATTAAAAGGTATAGTCGGATAAAAATAAAACAAGTACAGTATAATGCAGTGTTATACAACAGAAATACCGAACAACTGTTTTTGCAATTCTGCTAAATTTTCGTAGGCTATACAGTATAATTACGTATTAAACTCCTATATATAATGCTTGGCAAAAATCGTTATTTCTGTTGCCCCTTTGATATTATAAAATGTTGATCTGATCCTCCATTCTAAAGTGAAATGTAAGAAATCGATTCTTAACGCGATTGTGGAAAATTTGATATCAGTTCCCAAAGACCAATAAGAAGCGCGGCATTCCCAAATTAATGAAGGCAAGGCTTTTAAAAATTCAGCTCACAACTCTTACATTGCAGAGGTCGTCGGATGCTTGGCGCACCGCAGAGATTTTGCGTCGGTTGTTATTGCAGCCGAATCGTTGGCGCCACCTCCCGGCCAATTCTTACACTGTGAACGTGTTATGTGGGACCTTGATTTAAAAAAAAAAAAGTTATCGGCTGAGTAGGAAGTTCCAATGCACTTTAAAGTTTATATCCACATTCCTGGTCTGGTTTGAATCTTGCTCAGGGTTGCTCAGGTAGGCATTTTGACACAATATTCCCTGTGATCCAATTCCGCTTGACAGTATTATGAAAGGTAAAGATCAGCAGCAATTAATCAAATAGTAAATAAATCTACTGTATTACTCCAAAAATATATAAAATGATGAAATCTTATTAAACGTATTCTGCTGTCATTCCAAAATGTTTAAGATGAATCAAGGTACGTGTACTTTGTATTTTTATACACTGTCTCTAGGCAATGGCAAACAGGTGCACATCTTGATTGTAATTCAGCACACAGCCAGTGAAACCTAATCGTCAGTGCTGAATGGTACAAGGAAAGAAATAAATTAGGCCTGTGGACCTCCATTGGTGTCAGTACGTGAGGGCAGTGCACAAACCCAAAGGGTATTGACTGTGTGTAGAACATTGCACATATCACCAGTACACGCAGCTTTGTTACGAAGCACCAGCAGCCGTACCACCTGCAGTTCAGGGTGGGTAATCCACATGAAGCAACGCAGGTTTTGGCCTGGCCAGTACTATGAAAGCTGAATTGCTGCTGGAAGAGGTGTTGGTGTGGCTAACAGGTTACCCCATCAGGCGCAGTGTTGATTCCAGTGCCCCAGTGCAGTGACAGAAACGCTGTGCTGTAAAAATGGTGCCATCCTTGGAATGAGATGTAAAATCGTGGTCCTGACTCTCTGAGGTCATAAAATATCCATGGGCATCTTTTGACACAGTAGAGGTGATACCCTGGCTAAAATTGCCTACAGTTGCCCTTTCAAATCTGGTCTCCGAATCAACTCCTATATCTAATTGGTGAATTCTCTCCTGCCCCTTCACTACCTTATCTACTGTCTGGTGAGCATGCTGTCACAGAATGGCATAGGTGGGTGCTGCACAGTGGGGGTGGCTGAAGTGGCTCCCCATTGGTTCTGTAAAGTGCTTTGGGTGTTTTGAAAAGCACTATATAAATGTAACTTTCATTGATGGAAATCATGATTATTTTCAGTGCATCAATTCTTTTGAGTTCCTTTCCATTACAGTAGTCTATCATTAATTGATTTGTTCACTTCTGACACGTTCCCCTAGAATATTTTTTGTTTTGAGGTATTTTGGATATTGGACATTTTTCTGTTAGGTAGTTTAAATGAAAAAAAATAAATGTACTCCTAATGCTACTTTAGTTATCATCCTCTATGATCCTAGCCCATGTGGCACTGTAAGCAAGCAAGTGAAACTGGCTGTCTGTACTGCTGATGTGCCACAGTGCATGCAGCCTAGTGCAGGACCGGCCGTGTTCCTGGAGCTGAGGTGGCGCTATAGAGAAAAGCTGCACTTAAGTCATGGGTCAATATATAATTGTGGGAGATTTTGAGTTTGAATAATTCTGGGAAAAAATATATTTATTTACAAAATATTATT
>JAODJU010000119.1:8457971-8494319 GCA_026776725.1 Gnathonemus echidnorhynchus
GGTAACTTAGATGACAGCGACTTCTCGGACACATATTCAATTTGTCAATTTCTATTGAAAATGTGACATATTGCCCAAAAAGACACATTGTTCAAAATTACCTCAACTTAATGTAAATAATATAATTAAAACTGTTTTTGAATAAGTTTTTAAAATGTTTTTTTAGGTAATGAGATTGTGGTTGCAATTCATTTCGGACGGTTATTTAGTTGACATTTTAGGGATATCTAGTAAATTTTTATAAATAAATGATTATTTCCATAATAATTAACTATGGAATTTGTAAAGACAAGATCATGAAGAACACTGAAGACTTTTAAAATTTTATTTTAATAAGCATGTTTGCGAGATAAATCTCATGGACATGAAAACTCCCTCAATTATATATTGACCCTCATACAGATGTGGACAGATTTGTTGGAACCCTTACAACTCTTTGAAACAATGGTTCATTTCTCCTGAAAAGTGATTAAATTGAATGGACTGATTTGTTGGTCCCCTAAAGAGACTATTTATCCTTGCATTGTAGTCATATTTCAAACTTTAGTATCACAGGTGCCTTCAAGCTTTTCATCAGCTATTCAGCCTATTTAAAGGGAAAGAACGTGTTACTGTGTTGTTTGATATTATTGTGTGCACTATACTAAACATGGACCAGAGAAAGCAAAGGAGAGAGCTGTCAGAGGAGCTCAGAAAGAAGATTATAGATAACCATGTTAAAGTTAAAGGCTATAAGACCATCTCCAAGCAGCTTCATGTTCCTGTGACCACAGCTGCCAATATTGTTAAAAAGTATGAGGTTCATGGGACTGTAGCCAACCTCCCAGGATGTGGATGCAGGTGGAAATGCAACCCCAGGTTCATCAGAAGGATAATGCAGATGGTAGAAAAAGAGCCAAGGAAACCATCCAAAACCATTCAAGCTGAGCTCCAAGGTCAAGGTACATCACTTTCTGATTGTGCCATCCATTGCATTTTGAATAATAATCCACTATTGTCAGAAAAACGTAAAAAAGCCTGAGTGGAATTCACCAAGATGCATATTGACAAGCCCCAAAGTTTCTGCCAGAATGTCCTTTGGACTGATGAGACAAAACTTGAGCCTCCTTTGGCCAGTCACATCAGCTCTATATTTGCAGAAGGGAAAATGAAGCTTTAAAGGAAAAGAACACCATACCTACTGTGGAACATGGAGGGCCTCGGTTTTGTTTTGGGGCTGCTTTGCTGCATCCGGCACAGGGAACCTTGAATCTCTGCACAATGAAGTCTCAGGACTACCAAGGCATCCTGGAGGGAGACATATGGCCCAGTGTCAGAAAGCTCAGCCTCAGTCACAGATCATGGGTCCTCCAACTGGTTAATGACCCAAAATATACAGCTAAAAGCACTCAAGAATGGCTGAGAAAAATACATTGGACTATTCTTAAATGGCCCTCCATGAGCCCAGATCTTAATCCTATTGATCATCTATGGAAAAATCTGAAAATTGCAGTTTAGAGACACCACCCTTCAAACCTGAAACAGCTTGAGCAGTTTGCTCAGGAAGAGTGGGTCAAACTACAGTACCTGTTGGCAAATGCAGACGTCTCACTGTGAAGTACAGAGGTTGCTTGTTGGCAGTGATTGCTGCAAAAGTGGTGCCACAAAATACTAAATTAAGGGTACCATCTTTTTTGTCCGTGCCATTTTCATTTGTTTAATTATATTAAACTGAATCAATAATCAAAAGCAAACTGATTTGTGTAAAATGTAGAATAAACGATAAGGGATGCCATTAAACTTTTGTCAGTTTTAAGTTATTTCAGAGATTGTTTTTTGTGAAAGGGTACCAACAGATTTGTCCACGTGTGTATTTATGAAGTGTGGTATGGATGTTATACTAAAAACAGTGGTGCATTGATGTGGAAATTTTGACTGGAGATTTTGCCATGCTTGCTAGCGCAGATTAGCAGAATGAAAATACATCGTTTTTTTATTTCTGTGGAATATGAAAGAGGGACATAGACTGTAACCTCTGGTGGGAAAGGAGCCTGAGCTGATGCAGGAGGTAGAGAGATACTGTCTAGATATATTCAGGCTCACCTCAATGCATGGCTGGGGCTCTGGAACCAGACATCTGAAGAGGGGCTGGACTCTGTTCCACTCTGGAGTTGCCCTTGGTGAGAGGTGGTGGCAGGCAGGTGTGCATTTACTTATAGCCCCCCAGTACGTTGGAGTTCAACCCATTGAATGAGAGGGCCGTCTCTCTTTGACTTCAAGTTCGGGGAGGAACTCTGACTGTTGTGTGTGTATGCACTGAACCCAGAGTGTCCGGCCTTCTTGGAGACCTTGGATAGGTTGCTGCAAGGCGCCACCTCTGTGAACTCCTTTGTTCTAATGGGGGACTTTAACAATCACATGAGTAGTGACAGTGAAACTTGGACAGGTGTGATTGGGAGGAACGGATCTGAACCCGAGCAGTGTTCTGTTATTGGACTTATCTGTAAACCATAGTTTGTCTATACAAACATCATGTTTGAACATAAGAGCGTTCATAAATGTACCTGGAACCAGAGCACCCTAGACTATAGATCGGTGGTAGACCATCTGATCTGTGAAAATATGTCTTGTGAAGAGTGGAACTGAGCTGTCAGCAAATCCCCACCAGGTGGTGAGTTGGATCAGATGGTGGGGGAAAATGCTGTACAGACCTGGTAGACCCAAACCCATAGTGGGGGCATGCTGGGAGCATTTAGCAGAGGCCTCTGTCCAGGACATCTTAAACTCGCACCTCCAGCAGAACTTGTCTTATATTCAGAGGGAGGCTGGAGACATTGGGCCTGAAGGGGCGATGTTCCGTGCCTCCATTATTAAAATGATTATGCAGAGCTGTGGTCATAAGAATGCTGCTGTCTGATGTGATGCCAACCTGGGAACCCATTGGTGGATACCACCAGTAAGGGGAGCCGTCAGGCTGAAGAAGGCAGCTTTCTGAGCTTGGTTAGCTTATTTGATTCCAGAGGTAGCTGACAGGTACTGGCAGGTCAAGTGGAAAGCGGCTTTGGCAGTTGCTGAAGCAAAAACTCAGTTATGGGAGGAGTTTGGTGACTTTCGGTCAGCCTCCAAGAGATTCTGGAAAACGGTCAGTTGAAGAAGGGCTCTGCCCATGCTGTTTACAGCAGGGATGGAACACTGCTGACCTGAGGATTTAGCCGTGGAAAGAGTACATTGAGGACCTCCTGAATCCCAATGTAGCCTGTAGTTATATTATTGTATGTATATTTTTTCTTCATCCATTCTCTTTGGATGAGGCTGTGCAAGTTTAAAGTTAGGTGCACAAAACATAGTTTGGTTGAACCTGCTGAAATGTGCCCAAACCTGTACCCCATGTCAGTCAAGCAATGACTGTGAGCTGATTGGGACTCTGCACTAGGACCCCCAACTGGAGAGAGAGGGGCAGGATTTCATGAAGAGTGGAAGAGGAGCGTTTATTGTAGCCAGTGGTTTCAACCACGCAAATCTCAGTTCCTCATAAATTTCATCAGTATGTGGACTTTGCAACCAAGGGGACGAATGTTCTGGACTGTGTTTACACAAACATTACTGGTGCATACCATGCTGAACCCTGCCCCCACCTCAGTGACACGGACCATATCTCTGTTATGCTGATCCCAGAATATGTTTGTCAGATGTGCCAAGCCTGTTCTGAAGCAGCCGAAAACCTAACCTCTAGAAGCCATCTCTGTGCTTCAGTACTGTTTTGAGCACACCGACTGGGACATTTTTATGGAAGCTGCAACCCACGGCAGCTCTACCAACCTGGAGGAGCACACAGTGTCAGTGATCAGCAAGTGCATTGACAATGTTACTGTCTCCATCGTTACACGCCTCAACCAGAAATCATGGATGACTGCAGAGGTGCGCGCGCTGCTGAGAACCTGAGAAACTGACTTCAGGTCAGATGATAAGGGTGCCCTGAGAACAGCAAGGACCAACCTGTCCCATCCATCAGAGCAGCAAAGCATGCGCATGCTCAGAGAATCCATAGCCACTTCCAAGAAACTGGAGACGTACGATGCATGTGGCAGGGCATCCAGGTCATCACCAACTACAGGACATCTCCACCTGTCTGTGACGGTAAGGTCTCCCTTCCAGATGCGGTGAATCACTTCTACACAAGGTTTAAAGCACAGAATGACGTAGCAGCAATGACAACCATCCTGCCCCTCGATGACAAGGTGCTCCGCCTGACCACAGCTGATATGAGGAGAACTTTGCTCAGAGCCAACCGACGGAAGGCTGCTGGACCAGACAATGTTCCTACTCGTGTGCTCAAGGGATGTGCAGACCGGCTGGCAGATGTCCTCACAGATATCTTCAATATTTCTCTGAGCACCACTGACATTCCAATATGCTACAAAGCCACCACCATCATCCCCGTGCCAAAGATGTCTCCAGTGTCCTACCTTAATTACCGTCCTGTCGCACTCACACCCATCATCATGAAGTGCTTTGAGAGGCTCAAAGTACATAAAATCACTGCTTCCTCCTTTACTAGACCCCTTTCAGTTTGCATATCGTCCCAGCCACTCAACAAACGATTCCATCACCTGCATCTGATAGGAAAGCTGAGACTACTGGGCCTGAACATCTCCCTGTGTAACTGGATCCTAGACTTCCTGACTGGGAGGCCTCAGTCAGTCAGGATTGGCAGAAGCATCTCCAGTACCACCTTGCTGAGCACAGTGCCCTCCCCCATGGTTGTGTGTTCAGCCCTCTGCTGTTCACATTGATGACCCATGACTGTGCAGCAATGCACAACTCAAACCACATCATCAAGTTTACTGATGAAACAACCGTGGTGGATCTGATCAGTGGGAACGGCAAGGTGGTGTACAGAGAGGAGGTGGAACAGCTAACAGACTGGTGTGGAACCAACAACCTGTCCCTGAATGTGAACAAGACAAAGGAGATGATTGTTGACTTCTGGAGGGCACACCGTGACCACTCTCCACTGAACATCAATGGATCAGCAGTGGAAATCGTTCAGAGCACCAAGTTCCTTAGTGTTTACATTGCAGAGAACCTCACGTGGACCTTCAACACCAGCTCCATCACCAGGAAAGTCCAGCAGACTCTCTGTTTCCTGCAGAGCCTGAGGAGAGCTTATCTCCCCCCAATCCTCAAAGGGACTATAGAGAGTACCCTGAGTAGCTGCATCACAACTTCAGATGGGAATTGCTCCGCCTCAGACTACAAGACCCTACACAGCATTATGAGAATAACAGAAAAAAATCATCTCTCCCCTCTGTCGCAGACATTTACCTGTCGCCCTGCATCTGCAAAGCCACCAGCATTGTGGACGACCCCACACACTCCTCCCACATCCTCTTCTCCCTCCTCCCATTTGGCAAATGGTTCCGTAGCATACATGCCTTCAATGACAGGATGGGAAACAGACTGTCCGCCCAGGCTGTCAGACTCTTGAATCAGAACTGAATCACTGTCTCATATGCAATTTATTATGTACAGTACTGCACACTCTCTGTCCTGATGCTACTATTGTTTGCACTCTTATTTATTTGCTATTTATTGCTGTCTTGCTGCTAAAATACATTATAAGTCATAATATTGTATCTGCAATAATAATATTTATTCAAATATCCATTCAGACCAGCATGGTTACTGCTGTCGACTGCACTGTATGTGGTCTTGTCCTGTAAATTGCACATGTGTAGTCCTGTGTTGTTTCTGTCCTTTTGTTTTTTGTGCACCTTGGCCCTGGAGGAACATTGTTTCATTTCACTGTATACTGTGTATATGGTTGAAATGACAAATAAACCTACTTGACTTCACTTCACTTCACTTGTATAGCATTTTATCGACTGACTCTGTTTCATGAACAGGTTAGTTTGGCTGGCTGAGCAGTCACGGACTAAGAGGACTCCGATAGTGCTTTTGTGTTCCCAGTGATACACCAAGGTCCTCGGGCTTTGTGGGAGTTCATGGACGGGCCAGAAAACGCTTGGTGGATGGCCCTGCATTTAGATTAGATGATTAGATTACATTACATTACATTGCATTACATTACAATAGACTAGACTTCATTGTTATTGTACAGGTACAACGTAATGCAGTTTAGCATCTAACAAGAAAGCGCAAGTAGTACAGTAAGGTACAACAGACAGTGGGGGAAAATGGTGTGTGTGAGTTTGTGTGTGTGTGTGTGTGTGTATGGAATTGAATTTCCAGACAATAATACATACAAAGGAGAGTATATGGTTATGAGTACTGAACCGATCGTATAGATTTATGATATATGGATAAATATAGATATACTGAATATTTATGTATAGAATAGATATATGTAAACCTGTGAAGTGTACATAAAGTGTAGTTGTGTATATATACTGTAGAAAGGTCAGCTATTGGGTGGTAAGGGTTGAGAGTTCAAAATGATGATGGGGTCATGAAAGAAACTGTTCCTGATACTGCTGGTATGGGACCTAAGGCTAAGTTACATGTAGGGGGTTCATCTGTGAAGAGTTGGGGGTATTGGGGGTTAATATTATTTACATTCATTTTCTGTTGTTAACTTTATTTTAATTATGTTGCAGTTCGTTTTATAACTCTGGGGTTACTGCATTTCAAAGTTCAGTAGTCCATGGGACAGAACCCAGGGAGCCTCCCTCGTACTAACATGGTTACGGGGGGGATGCTACATAAATTGTAGGCACCTCTAGGATTATAATACATTTTGGAAAGTTCAATGACTGGGACTTTAAGGTGTCATTTAAGGTGTCTGGTATCATTCGGGGCATTGATAGTGTGATGTTGGCAACACAAGTGACATTTTCAGTAGTTAAATTGTTTGGTAGATTGCAAATAAGGGTCAGTGGGGTACAGTTAATCACAACTGAGAGCATGGCACAGCTCAGAAACTGGTGTAAGGGAGAAGGCATCAACCCTTAGTATGCTTTGCTTGTGAAAGTTGTTCCTGAAGAGGTCTCTGGTTGACGAGACTTTGCAGTCCATCAAGGCCCTGGCATGAATTAGGATGCGAGGTAGAATGTATGACCACCAGACACAATATCGCATGGTTTTATGTGAATGTCACGAAAGGGTGATTGTCAGAGCCAACCCTTTGGGTGTGTTGCCAGAGGGCAGTGACAAGCCATGGAGAATTTTGGGAGTCCCTGATGAGCGGGTTGAAGCCGTATGGAGTCCACATTCAAGTACCTGGATGTTCGGCCTTGCTGCCATCTCATCCTGTATCATCTCGGGAGCACAGCACTTAAGCAAATGACTCCAGTGAGTCTACCAAGGACAACAAAGACGTAAAGGCTCTTATGAAAGCGTTGAGGAATCTTAGGAAGCAGGTCAAAGTTATGCCAGTTAAACCAGCAACTGCAGTTACATATAAGTCAGAGCGTGTGCAGTCATCCTCTGAATTACCCTAGAGAGGCTCAGCCCCAATTCAGCAAATGAGTGCGTTTTCTGTTATCGTTGCAGGGAGGATGGACATGTAGTTGCAAGATGCAACAGACCGGAAGATCCACAGCGAATGATCCAAAAGTTTATTCAGGTGCAACACTCAGTTAAGACCAGCAGACATGAGCTAAGTGCTCCATCTGAGGACAGCCCCTCTAGTGTACATTTGAACAGAGGCTCTGTCAGTACCCACGCTAGTTATTTACCTCAGGCATTGGTAGGACCACCCTCCACTGCTCAGCTGAAGGTGGAGGGAAAGGCTTGCACAGCTCTGCTTGATAGTGGATCTCAGGTAACAAATATTTTCGATAATTGGTACAACAAACATTTAGCACTTATTCCTCTGTGTCCTGTAAGTGAGTCAGCTATTTGGGACCTGAGAGACCTTGATAACAGTTACCCCTACCCTGGATATATGCAGGAGTAGGTGGAGGTTCCCAGAGAGAGCGCAGTGGAAAGGAGCCCCATTGCCATCTTTACTATAGTTTGCCATGATCCACACTATTCAGAAAATATTCCTGTGTTGTTGTGCATAGGGTGCGTCTTTTCACCTCTAATACCAAGAGTGGGTTAAACACTGATCCCCTTTTCCCATTGAAAGTGTGCTCTGTTATGTCTCACTGTAAGCCACCAGCTCAGGCGATGGGTGAATCACGCTAAAGACAAAGTAGCTGACGTGAAGTGGGCAGGCCCTGGCCCATTGACCATTCCTGCAGCTGGTGAGCGTGTTGCAGTCTGTAGAATTCAGGAAACCCAGACGTTGGGTAAAAGCATCCTAATTACAGAGTGTCCAGACCCTTGCACTTCTCCTGCTCACTGTACCATTTTCGTCTACACTCTGTTTTGGCCAGGGTGCGGAATGAGTCTTGCAAAGAAGTTTCCATTCCGGCTGGCACTATTATAGCACACTTGAGTGTTGCAGATACAAATGCGATGACCTGATGAAACGCACAATGATTGATCCATCCCTATTTGATTTTGGGGACTCAACCACTGCGGAGGAGTATAGAAAGAGACTCTCAACTAAGTTAGCTAAACTAAACAAGTGGGATGTTGGTCTGGCAAAGGCATGGAACGCAGCATCAGACTTACCGATGATAGGCTGTTCAGGGAGCAGTCCCGTCGTGTGCCACCTGCTGATATGGACAGTTTTCATCATTATTTACAGGGGCTGTTTGCAGCGAATATCATTTTGGAATCGAGAACCCCTTATGCATCTCCTACTGTATAGTCATTATGCAGAAAAAGTCAGGTCAGTTACGAATGTGTGTAGATTACCGCACGTTGAACCATCACACCATACCTGATTAGTATACAGTGCCACAAACTGACGACACACTTGACTGTCTGAATGGGAGCAAGTGGCTCTCTGTGTCAGATTTCAATGGTAGACACTGTTAAAGAAAAGTCCGCTTTTATCTGCCTGTTGGGTTTTTACCAGTTTGAGAAGATGCCGCAGGGTGTTATAGGGGTTCTTGTGACATTCCAAAGACTTGGAGAAGGCAATAGGCAACATGTACCTTTCGGAGGTGGTTGTGTACTTAGATGATCCGTTTTTTGAAAGGACATTAGAACAGCACATGGAACATCCTTTTAAAGTTTTGGACCAACTGGAGGAGAATGATTCTCTATTGACAAATGCCAGTTCTGGCAGTCACAGGTGACATATATTGTTCATATTGTGTTGGAACACACAATATCTATTCTCACAGATCCATCAAAGGTCGAGGTGGTAGCTCACTGGGAACAGCCAACTGACCTTCCATCTCCACAGTCATTCCTGGGGTTTTGAGGCTATCACCATTGTTTTACAAGGAGCTACTCCATCATAGTTCGACCCCTTACTGAGCTAACCTAAGGCTATCCTCCATCCCATAAGGGGAGGAAGGCATATTTCAAAGTGAATGAGACCTTTGGGAATTAATGGGATGAGTCATGCACCCAAGCCTTCTAGCAAATAATTCATTGTCTGATTAATGGAACTGTCTTGGTTTTTGCAGACCCAAACAAGCCCTACGTATTGCATATTGATGCCAGCTCCCATTGACTTGGGGCAGTACTAAATCAGGAGTATCCAGAGGGTTTGAAGCCGGTTGCATTTGCCAGTTGAAAGCTCAGCTCTTCTGAGAAGAACTACCCTGTCCATCAGCTTGAGTTCTTGGTGTTGAAATGGTCTGTAATAAGTTCCATGATTATTTGTAAGGAGCAAGTTTCACAAAGAGAAAGGACAACAATCCTCTCACATCTGTGCTACTGCAAAGCTAAATGCAAACAGGTCATCACTGGCTTGCTGCTCTGTCCACCTATAATTTTACCTTTCGGTACTGTCCAGGCTGCAATAACACTGAGGCAGATTGTCATGGAACATGTTCCTCAGAGATAACGAGTGGAAGGAGATCTCCTCTGAAAGCATTAAGGTTCTCTGCAAACAAGTACTCAGTGAAGAGAAAAAAGGTACTCAAGTTAAATGGGCAGAATAATTTGGGGTCTCACTGGGAGTGACCCCTAATTGTTGTGCTTTCCAACATGCCTAGTTGTGGGATGCCTGGAACAAATAAGCAGCTCTGATCTTGTACGGCTCAGGATGCTGAGCCAGTTATATCCCGAGTTAAGGAGTCAGTCAAAAATGGGCATTTACTTACTCATGTTTTGGGTGGGGGATTGGGAGATGACCTTGTTGAGCAAAAAGTGGCCAAGGCTGCAAATGGTAGGTAGTCTATTCTATAGAGTGGTGCTAAAACCATCTGGCACCAAAGTGCAGCAGCTTGTTTTGCCCAGAGTGTATGTTCCGATGGTGCTTTAATCTCTACATGATGACTGTGGTCATTTGGATCAGAGAAGTCATCAGAACTTATCAAGGACCGGTTCAACTGGCCGAAATTAAATGAGTGCCGAAATTAAAGAGTATGTCCAATATTGTGGCAGATATATTGCATGCCAGACTCCTCCTCAGAGAGCAGCACCATTGAATAAGATACTCAATAATGGACCACTGGATCTAGTGTGCATTGATTTCCTGTCCCTTGAGCCAGACCAACAGGGATTTGGGAATGTGCTCGTAGTGATTGGCCACTTTACCCGTTATGCCCAGGCCTTTCTAACAAAATATCAGACAGCCTCTGCTGTTGCTAAAGGACTCATTGAGAAATATTTTGCGCATTATGGGCTTCCTGCACAAATTCATTCCGATCAGGGGTGTGATTTTGAGTCAAAGTTAATCCATTACTTCCTGAGAATGTTGGGCTATCTGGAAGTCTCATGCGATACCTCATTACCCCAAAGGGGATCCATTAGATTCATTAGAACTTTGTTCATGTTGAGGACATTCAATTCCAGGCAAAAGCATAATAGAGTCAGAAAATCAGTCAACTGATATAATATAACATATTATAACTGTATGCGAAATGAGGCAACTTATTACACTCTATGTCTGTTGATGTTTGGCAGAAAAGCTTGCCTACCCGTTGATTTATGCTGTGGTGTATCCTCAGAAAATGCAGAAGGTCTACAATACCATCAGTACATCGCAAAGTCAAGGAATGATTTACACAAAGCATATCAGTTAGCTAGGGAAACTGCTGACAACCCACGAATGGAACAAGACAGGCCATGACAGCCTAGACATTTTACATACTGGATTTATATATTGCATACTGCTAAGGAGTTTCAGTGTCCCGGGTAAGCACAAGTTGCAGAGCAAGTGGAGATCCCTACCACATGTTGTGGATGGGAAGATGGAGAACTTGCCAGTGTACCAAGTCAAGCCTGAGAGAGGCACTGGAGCAATTAAAACAGTTCTCCTGAAACATCTGCTCCCCATTGGATGTTTAGTGAGGATGCCGACAAACATTAATAAAGCAGATCATTGGCAAAAGAGAGAGACTAGGTTTCAAAGCCAGTCGAAGGCAAAGCACTCAGTTGGCTGGCGAGGTGGTCCACTAATACTGGCAAATGTTCTGTTGTTGTCTAACTCAGAGTTGGAGGTTAATGCTCCTAGGGTTCCAGTGTTTTCGGTGTGGGACCAAACAGGGAAAATGCCTTGACTCATTTGAGAAGAGCCAGGTTTCTCATATTGAGAGTGAGGGTCATGATGTTGCACTTGTAGGGGGCACAGAGGAAGTCGAATTGACAGGTTTGACAGGGATATGTTTCCATCTTCAGCTCCTGTTGATAGAACTGATCTAGAAGGGGGAGTAGATGTACACAATGTGAGATGATTCTGGAGGGTGGGTTACCTGGCAGGCCAAGAAGGGAAAGACGACCAGTGATACAGTGAACTTACGATGAATTTAGAAGACTGTCAGGTCGACATTTTTAGCAGAGACATTAGGGTTGAATATTGCACCAATGACAGTAACAGTTTTTGTCTCAGCGGTACTGTGTGGTGTCATGCCATGGAGTTATGTTCTAGCTGTGTGCATTAGGTTGAGATGACAGTCATTTATCTAGTAGTTAGGACTGTAAGTTTGATGAGGGGATCAAACAATTAGAAGGGGAAGTGTGTAGCCTGTAGTAATAATGTAATATATATTTCTTTCCTTTTCTTCTATTTGGATGAGGCTGTGTGAGCAGTAAAGGGAGCCATCAGACTGAAGAAGGCAGCTTTCAGTGGTTGGTTAGCTTATGGGATTCCAGAAGTCGCTGGCATATACTGGCAGGTGAACTGGAAAGTGGTTTTGGCAGTTGTTGAAGCAAAAACTCAGTTATGGGAGGAGTTTGGTGACTTTTGGTCAGTCTTCAAGAAGAAACTGTCAATCAACACAGGAGGAGAAAGAAGGGCTCTGCCCATGCTTTTTGCAGCAGGGATGGAGCACTGCTGACCTGACAATTTAGAAATATATATATATATATTTCTCTTCTTCCATTCTCTGTGGATGAGGCTGTGAGAGTTTAAAGTTTAGTGCGCAGAACATAGTTTGGTTGATCTTGCTGAGATGTACCCAAACCTGTAGCCAGTGTCAGTCAGGCAATGACTGTGAGCTGACTGGGACTCTGCACTAGGACCCCCAATTGGAGAGAGAGGAGAGGGGTGTCAAAAAGGAGGGAGAGGAGCGTGTGCAAGAGAGAAGGGGGAAGAAGAAGGTTGGTGCGAGGCAGGAATCTGGTTCTGCAGAGCGCTGAAAAAAGTAGTGTTTTCTGTTTACTTGGTTGAGTAATAATTCAATCTTAACTAGGAATGTTATTCTGGGAACAAGAGTGTGGATTGTGCATCCTGTGTATAGTGTTTTATTGATTGATCATGTTTCACGGATGGGTCAATTTGGTTGGTTGAGCAGTCACAGACTAAGATGACCTCAATAGTGCTTTGTGTTACCAGTGATACACGAAGTTCCTCGGGCTTCGTGGGAGTTGTTTTTTTTCTTTTCCATTATGGTTTGGATCTTGGTACAAGCTTTGATCAGGACTGCAACATGAGAGTGTTTTTTAATTTTAGAATACTCTGGAATATTGCAGTGGAATATTGTTGAATGTTGTTATTGAATGTCTTTTATTTATTTTGCTTGAGAAGTGTTACATGTAGTACACAGTCATTTGTTTTATCAGTCTTTAAATCTAAACCTATGCTGAGGAGATGTGAATCGGCTGTTCAGTTATATGTTAAAATTGTACCTTTCAAGTTGCATGTAGTGAGTTCTTCTGTGACGTGTTGGGGATATCGGTGGTTAATATTATTTTCGTTAATATCTGGTTGTTAACTTTATTTTCGCAATTAATAAGTAGTCGGGAAGTAGTTGGGCATGGAGACGAATGTGGGTCAGTTTCTTTTTGTCTGGCTTTTGCATGACCTGGCTTGAGGTTTGAAGTTGAGGGGGGCGCAAAGAGACGGAGTAGCAGGGGGCGCAAAGTGACGAAATAGCAGGCCTTTGCTTCAAAAATCCCATGTTATGCTAATGGGCCAAAAAAATATCAGAATCTGGAGAACGTGTGTGTGTGTGTGTTTGTGTGTGTGTGTGTGTGTGTGTGTGTGTGTGTGTGTGTGTGTGTGTTTGTGTGTGTGTGTGTATCCAAACGCTCTATACACAAACACCTGTCAGATGAGTCAAGGTTGGTTTGGGGTCAGCATCTAAAACATTGTGGGAGGAGAAGCATGTCAAACAGCAGGCTGAATAAGAATAATATGAAGATGATTACAAGTGACAGATAACAATAGTTTCTGCTCTGCAATCACACTAATTAGGAACATAGCACAGTATTGTTCTCATACAGTATCTGCAATCTCTTGTTACCCAACACCAGCCCTGTGTTCTTGTGATATTCATCAGTAATTAGGACCTACGGAACATTACATTTGTGTGAAGGTGTTTTACTTGACCTCTGTTTCTTTTGTCTTTTCCATAGGCAGCATCATTAAAGCGATGACCTGTGTCCGCTGCATCTTCTATAGTCCAGATGTGGACCAAACCACAAGTTAATCCGGACCCAGCCGATAATGTACCTTACTGTATGAACCAAATTGGTTTACATAAAAAGGCTTAATATGGTTTGAAGTACAATGTACCAAATGTTGCACATGCATAGCACATCATAACCGTCCTTAATTCATCATGCAATGTGGTTTTGTTATTTAAAGTTGATCAAAAATCAAATCCCTGTTCTAAATTATAAATTCGACCTGATCCCTCCTAAGTACCACCTGATTTTAATCTGTTTATATTCAGCGATGCCTTGAGATGCCTTTGTATTTTAGGTGTTTTAGCATGATTCTGTGCCTCCATGCTGAGTGTGTAGGAAGTATATCGCTGCGTGCTTCATGTGCATTTGGGTTCCGTTGAATGTGTTAAAAGCGTTCCTGCTAAAGATGCTTCATGAACCATTTGCTGTATTTTTCGACTCCACTAGATGGTCACCATCTCCTAGGTCCCGGAGGGAGCAAAAATGTGGACTGTCTGAGGGTCACTGAGGACCAGTTTGAGAAAGACTGTGCTAAACCAAAAGTTCAGTCATGACAAACAGTGGTGCTTTATAATGTTAATTTTTTTATTATATATTTTTCTGCAAATGTGTGCTGGTGTGAACTGTGCAGATGTGCACAGCTGAGTAAAAGTATTATGGAAGCAGGGTCTGGGACAGCAGTGTGTGCTTGTCATCAGTCTGTCCTGACTGGGCCCAGCAGGAGAACCACACACCAACCCTGCCATATTGTAGTTCATGATAAATGGGTCCCATGGACCGTGTTTCATGGCAATAATGAATCTAGCTGCTAGCATAAGCACCCAGACAGGCCAGACGGACAGTGACATGCAACACCTCCTTCTGTTGCATCCCCCAGAATCTGTTAACCACAAGTTAAAATGAACCATCACCCTTAAATATATGCCCTACTTTTCTGTAAGTTTGTGCCTTAACTTTTGCCACAAAGTGCAAGGCTGTTGTTGTTGACAGTGTTTCCCCACTAGGGACAGATTCACTCCTTCTGCCCAATGTTACATGTCACATTTCCATCTAGGATTAGGATAGTAACTGGCAGGCGAACAAGGAAATGTGACAAATTAGTAATAAAATACATTCCTGATAACATGCAATATGCTTGACAATGAGGTCTGTTTTGACTGTGAAGAAAACCAGTCCTTGAATGTCACAATCCAGTGGACTTTTGGTCAGATACTGTTATGCATGGTCACGGACAGTCGTGTCACCAGCTGAAGCTCAAATGATCCCAGACTGATTTGTTTAGCTCAGATGTTTCAACAGCCATATTCTCAGTTTGACGGCGCCCAGACAGATTAGCCAATGACCGGAGAGTCAGTACCGATTATGGCCACCAGATGGAGACAAATAACCAGCTTCACTATGCAATGTCAACCAAGGCAACGAAAGAATCGATTAAGAACGTAAAGTAGAAAATGTGTCTCTTTCATTCAGTCTCTGTTATATGAATTATATATTATTGAGGAATAATGTTTGTTTCGCTAATAGCATAGTATATAAATCATTCAGGAATATGTCGCTTCTCTAAATTTTAGTTCCCCATCAAAAAGTCTGAGGAATTGCTGAAACAAGTCAAAATTCGAGTGATTCAGGTCCAGCTGTAAATCCTACAGGAAAACAGTTCCTTGTAGAAACTGATTTTGTGCTATGTAGTTAATATAAAGCATTGGCGCTGGATTTTATAGTTATGTCTTACTTATGTGGGCAACATTTCCAGGGCTTCCTGGAAGACAAATACTGATGTGTTACATTTGCACATTGTTAAGTTTTCTCAAGTTTATGGATGTGTTTCTGGCTTATTTTACCAATATAAGCAAACCCAATGTAATTTACCAATAATGGCAGCTGACAGGTGTGTTTTTTAAATCTTTTGATTCTTCATTTTTCAGATGCTTAATTTTTATAAGGCGCGATGTGAAGAATCAGCATTAGAAATGTCCAGTGGTACAAGCTAGCCGTTCAGTCAGTCATCCACGCAACCAGACATGTTATTAACCACCCAATCAGGTATCTAATTAGTGGCACACTGTGACTCCTCCCCTTTCCACATCTTAACTGCTCAGTAACTCAATTCCTAAATTCAATGTGCTGTGAAATTCTTTGAATGCTGAATCTGTATCAAATGTTCGAGGGTGGGGTGCGATTTTCAGGGTCTGTAAATAAGTCTCATCCATGCAAATGGAAAGTTCTCCATCTGAGGCAAGAGGAAATGTGGCCTTCCAACCAGTAATAAAATTAAATCTGAAAATGTCTGATAAATAACATGGAGTTCCATGAAACGGGCTGGAACTGAGCAGACAGGTCCATATTGAATCCAGATCTGGCACCACTAGGGCCAAACCGCTTTGGGGTGTGCTCAGTTTGGATGGGCGGGAAACAAAGACGTCCGGAGTAGAAGAAGTCCAGTGTAGATCTGTCGCCCAATAAATTAGCGCTGCCGCCTGGCAAAATTGCTCGCCCCATCAGCAGTAAGATCCCAGGCTGCCAAAATTTGAGCAGCAGCAGGATGAGACTTCAGGGATGATTTTGAGCCTTTGCACAACCATCTAATTGAGCTCATGAAGTGTGCCATAGCTCACTCTGTCGTAGGAGTACATATGTGGTCCATTACACAGACCTCCTTTAAGATATGCAGCCGGTTCCCTGAAATATGAACATTTTAATGTTGGTTTCCATCCTCCGGGGGGATATTTAACCGGGCAGCAGAAGTCAGGTTAGGCCCAACAGGAAGTCCTCATTTTATGGCCTCTAAAAAATGTTTCCATGAAAGCAAGTCAACTACAGATGACCTCCTCCCTCCCCCGAATGAGGATGTGTGTTGCTGTCTGTCTAAGGTCGTGCCGTAGGCGGTTGTGGGTTCAAGACCTTTGCAGGGCACTTTCGTAACCTTTCAGTCTCCCACATACTATGGTGAATTGTTTTTCGTGTGACCCATGAACCTCTTGGTGTGCCTGCATCCTATTCACTGACAAAATCAGTAACAAAAACATTGCAAAAAATAAGGTGTTTAGTTGTTGTTTTATAAGGCACGATATGAAATATGTAACTGATATACACATGGCCTTTTTATTTACTGTAAGAATATGTTCATGATTGTCAGCTTGTCTCATTGTTCCTGAACACTGTTTTGTCTTTGTAAGTCCACAGTATTAAAAGTGAATTTCATTGTTAAAAAGCATCTATGTTTTGTTAATGACTCTGCAAAGTATTCTGAATCATGAGAACTATCTTGAACATCCTGGTTAGTATACCGGTTCCCTGCACGAGTGCACTGCAGCCACAGTTACGCAGGCGGCTCACCAACCTTGCAGCTGCGGTTCCTGATGCACCGAAAATCCCACAGAAGCAGTGGCTATACCGACCATCACTGTCTTGCCAAAAACTGTTATGTAAGCAGCGCCAGGCCCTGAGGCTTCTGAGGTCTGGGAAGCTTCTGCTAGGGTGTGCAGTGCTCTCCCTCGCAGGACTGTGCAGGCCTGCAGCTCAGCGGGTTGTGAAACAGCACTGCCCAAAGCTAAGAGTTAGTCACTGTCTCCATGGACTCACTTGGCCTGGATAAGTTCTTCTGGGATCTACAGCACTTGTCTGAGAAAAAATCCTGAAGAGTAAATAACTGCCTGACTTTTGGCTTATAAATGCTGATTGGTATTTTGAAGCGTCAGTGAACTGTACATTTATTCAGAAGAAAAAGTGAAGGCACAACTTAGACTATAAATAAATTGTGATGGTCTGTTGGGATTGTTCAGTTCCTACAGCAGCACTGGTCAACTCATGACAGCATGAGTTAGCAGGCTGGTCTCCCTTTGTCATCGATGGGACGCTCAGCAGAGTGGGGTGTGGGGTGCGGCTTGCCGGGGGCTCCACTTGGGCACCAATCAGCAATGCCCCTGAAGTCGGCCACTGACCAATCACAAGCCACTTCACATGACATGCCCATTTCCAGTCAAGCCTTGATGGTCTGACGACATCTTCAGTGATGCTCCTGTAAGGCATCCCATAGTCAGGGTCCAGATTTTCTCTGACTAATACCTTGGCTGCAGTTTGAGATGAAGTGTCTGACATTAAGAAATCATAAAAATCCAATGAGTGTCGCTGGATCCATTCCCTCAGCTGGCAGTGTGAATATCACTGTTGAGCAAATGAACAATCCTCTTGGAATTGTGGCTTCCAGGGACTGACTGGAGCAGTCTACATCCAGGGCAGTCTACCAGAGAGACTCTGACCTTATATTTGTGCTTCTCTGCTGGACAGGGATTTAACTGTTACTTCCAGGCTACGTAATTACAAGGCTTAGAAATCAGCCAGGTAGTCAGAACACAGATGTATAAGATTTCACACCAAACAGTTAAATAAGTGAAATTGGGAAAAATGTACACAAATGTGTCAGTGAGAGTGACCAGCTGTCCCGTGAGCAAATAAATACTAATAAAGAATAATTATGATAATAATATTATTAACAAAACCCACCTGTGTTTGTAAATGCTTTGGGGAAATTGTTCTGTAATTTTACGGGTCACGAGGTTTCATAATCTCCATTGGCATGTCCTCTACAGTTTAAATCACAAATGAGTTTTAAGCTAAACAGAATTTCCATGTTCCCTTCAACTAAACACCACTAGGGGTCATTTTCTGTGGTTTGTCTGCACTGTCTGCACAACATCAAGGAGAGATAATCGTAACTTAAACATGTCCACAAATCAGATATTATTGAAAAAAATAATGCACATGGTGAAGATCTAATTAGATATACAATGAACAAATACTGCAAATTAGACCAACTGTAAGACATGTAAAAGCAATATTGTGATGGTCATAGGATTAAAGTTGTTGTTAGCTCGTATTAGCTTTGTGTTACACCCTAAAATTAACTGTTTAACTGAGCTTGTTTTAAATCAGGGTTAAACCACAGGTAACCTAATGACAGGGCAATTGCCTCTTAAGTATACTACAGATAGATACTCCATAGTACATAGGCTAAGGAGGCCACCATTCAGTACTGGGGTGTGAGACTCAACAGGTGCCAGGTTTAAATCCCTGTTTCATGTACTCCCAAAAATGGCATTTTACTGGTTTTGGGAAACATCCTGTTGTTTAATGCTGTGTAAACTTGTTTAAATGTAAAACTGTAAAACAAATAGACCAAAACTCTCTGAGATCTCGGCATTTTTCATTGCTAATCTGGGTGAATTGAGGTCAGCCTGTCCTGACAGAGATTTCAGGCTGAGGGCTTTGCCTTCCTTTGGTGTGCTGGAAACACAAACTCTGCTCCGCGTCTTTTCCTACGGTAACGATCCAGCGATGCGCAAGTGTTCCATAACCGTGCACGCCGATGCATGCCTGAAAGGCTGGCCCACCTTCAGAAGCTGGGCCTTCAGCCTTGACTGTGGGTCCCGACTCTGCCTATGATTGGAAGGTCGCTAGTTCAAGTCTCGTGGCTGCATGAGTGATTTCACCATTGGGCCATTGATTTAGGCCCTTAACCCCATTTTCTCCAGGAACTGGTTCTCAGATCCTCCCTTGTACATCACTTTGGACAAAAGCATTTGCAAAACAAGTACATCTGAAGTCCTAACTTGAGAAGCTCTGCAGTGAAAGTAAATGTGGAAACAAACTGGAACCTTCTCTTAACATGCAGCTATAGTTTGTCTGGCTAATATAACTCACTTAGTGATTAAAAATGCTGGCATTTGTTTTGTGACTGGAATACAAAGGAATTTCTCTTGAACCTTTATAAGAAACTAATCTACTTTAAAATATAAGTATGAATGGGCACAGTTTTCAGTTTGCATGAGAGTGCTTACAGAGCAAATCATTTATAATTAATAATGAAAAGCAAAAGCGATTGCAAATACAGAATAGAAATGAAAATGAACAGGTCTGCCAAAGCCCTTGGTGGCTCCTTGCTGCAAGAAGCGTGGAGCAGGCCCAGTTCAGCTGCAAAGCCCAGGCAGAAATGATAGAAAGATGGCAGCAATCAAAAACAGGAAATTCCTGGCATCTCAGACGTGTGAGGAACTGGCCAAGCAATAGGTATGAGATTAATTACTGCCAGCAAACATCCCCAGATCTGGGACAGTCCAGCGAAAGCTGTCTCTGTTTTCACCTCTCTGACCAAATTCTCCCAATTAGTAATATAGTGTGGGTCATAGCTCTTACATGCTCAAAAGTGACTTAAGTAAAGCTGTTTTTATTAGGGTGGGACATTGCTAAGCATCAGATGCCCTTTATTGTTATACATTTAGTGCAGAATCTGCTTATTTGGGAATATTGAACAAGTACAAACAGAAACTTGGCTTTAGCGTTTAGCAGCAGAGAAGCTACAAAGTTTTGAAAGCCACTGTCCTGGGAATGGACTGGGTAAAGGCTTACAGGCAGCTGTAACACAAGGCTTGTGACTGGGAAAAAATGCAATGATTTACAAAGTGTTGCCTGGGAATCTCACTATAAACTCCCATAGTCTCAGCCTGTAATGCCAGGAGAACCACTCTAGGCAGGGAAAGGCAGCACTATAAAATGCAGAAAATGTGCTGCATGTGTTATGAGGACGGACAGACTAACTTTACACAAACTATATAAGCAAAGCACACCCGTGTAATTAAAGAGAAACTGTCTGTACACAAGATGTATAAGCAGAACCGACCAATGTAATTAAAGAATGGTGACTAACTTTACTCAAACTATATAAGCAAAACATTACAGTAAAATTAAGAATCGAAATGAAGTTTATGTCAACTATATAAAGAAAATACACCTGTAATAGAATAAATGGAATTAAGGAATGGGAAAGAATTTGTAAGCAAAACAATGTGTTTTTCATAAGACATGCCCATGTTATTAAGAAAACATCCTCATTTGCGAAATCCACATCCAGAAAGTACAGCAATGTAATGCCTTAGTAAAACACTGGGTGCGAGTGGTGTGCACTGCAAAAAATAAAAATCAAGTACGAGTATATATTAGCAAGCAAGTATTCTTATATACAGACAACATTATAATTTCATTAATAAACTAACAACACATCTTAAGAATAAGATTAATTTTCCCGTATTTAGGCATATTATCTTATTTTAGGAAATCTTATAATTTTCACTTTTCTTACTGCACTGGGCGATAATTTTGCTAGTTTTAGGCCATCTTGTCTCAAAACAGAAGCAGCTCATCTTAAATTTGAAAGGCCATTTGTTGCAGTGTACAGCCCAGGGGTTAGGCAGCTGGGCCTGCATGTAGATGGTTGTTGGTTTGAATCCCTCGGCCAACATAGTAGTCCTTATCCCCTGATGTTCTAGAGTCCCTGGTTGAACCTACACCCTTTCCCCTCTGACCTTTGCCCCACACACTCCTTCACTTCCACATGCCTGTCAGGTTCCGTTACCAAAGCTTTGCTCTGTATATAAATTTATGTCTGTTCCTCTCGTGGAGAACAAGAAGTATCCAAAAACTAGCCAGGTTCTCCACGGCGATCATTAAAGTATTTCTGTTCTACAGCAGTACAAATAAGCTTACAAGCCATGTGCAGCACAAAATATCACCCTACAATTCACAAATCATCTTAGTACTATAAGAAAGAAGGTTAATGGCCACTGCAGGATCTACTAACACAAGAATAAATCAACAGGCTGGAGATGAGCCTACAGTGGATGGAGAACATCAGCTAATCCCAAAGTATCTAAAGCAGGAATCGTGACAGAAAGGAATCGGAATCAAGCATTTGCCAAAAGGGCCTGAAGGGATGACTGCAGACTCCAGCCTCCGGATGAACATTATCAGGCGATGAAATTTTAGCTCATCGGGGCAGAAGTAAGGCCATTCATCTTAGTTCTGGTGAGGAAATGACTTTGTCCAGAAGATCAGCTGTGTATCATACAAGGAAAATGAAGTACTTTCAAGAAGTAAAGGAAAATTGCATACATGAAGAAGTCTCAGCATGTGGCCCACGGTTAGAATCACGTGGCTGTCCTGGGGCAGTGTCAGCAGCACATGACCATGCTGGGACCAGGATTTTACTGTGCATTTTAATAATTATCTCATACTCTTCAATTGAACAACATCCAGGAATATGGTGCGACCTTAATCTGGTGCCCAGTTTGGTCTTAATCACCACCTGAATGTTTGTAAATAAACCACAGATGTGGCTCAGCCTCTGATCAGCACCACTACTTGTTTCAAAGACCCCCAGATGGAACCCCTTTGTCAGGAGAGGAGCCTGTGATCAGAGCAGCATCTAGCAAAAGTGCCTCAAGTTTGCAATAGTGAGGGCAGCGTGTGGCTTTGCAGGGCCAGCCTCTCTGCCCATGACTGGAATGTCGCTGGTTCAATTCCCTTGGCTGGCAGAGTGATGTCCATGAGCAAGGCCCTTACCCTATTGGTGCCAGGGATTGGCTGACCCAGCTCTCTCATGTTCATGCAGTTTTAGACAGAAGTGTCCCTTAAATAAATGTGTTGTAATAAGAGAGTTTCTCCTTTTCTATCACTTTCTGGTTGCAAAACCCAGAGCAGTAAGTGGATGGTATGAGGCGCACGGCAGTTCGCTGAAAAGGAGACTAAACAATGCGCATGTTGCTGAAGTTTGTGTCTAGTGTGTGCAGGCATGGAAACTAAAGGCCGTTTTGGTTCATGTTTGCCAAAAATCCCATTTAAACAAAGAGACCCTAGCTGGTTCTTTTCTCTAACGGCATTTTTCCACTTTTCTACAAGAGCTGAGGTATAAAGATGGTTTTCCATTTAAACTATGGGATCCGTACCCGACTTGACAAGGGCCAGCTCACTATCAGGGCTGAACACATGACCACACCCAGCTGGTTGCATCACCACCATCTCATTGGTTGAAATTAACAAACATAGTGGTGATCTATGTTGATATGTATGTATTATCTGAAGGAAAAGAAAGGTATATTCTATATATTATTCATTATTGGTATAGCACCGCACATTGCAATTCTGGAACTTGAAACTCAGAACTTGAAAATTTCCAGCCACCTACTGGAAATAGTAGTATAGAATAGCAGAACAGAATGGATTCCTAACGCAAATTTACGCAAGTGGATGCTAAATCCACTAGCATTTGATGCTAATATAAGATGGTGATTATCACTATGTGTTAGAGGAAATTAGCACATAGTAATTCATGATGTACGCAGTGCAAACAGTAAATAAACATCTCTCCAGGTTTATGTCACTGTTGCTCTCCAAATCTGGAAATACCTTTACCAAGCCGACCCTTCTGCAGCGGAAAACCAAAGCAAGCTGGAACCGCACTGTAACTAGTGTCTGTTCGCAGTGTGGGTCGGTACGGCCTGGTTCCCTTATGACAGTGGAAAAGCATCATATGACCTGTGCCATCGCTGGGCTTCCACTCTGTCTCCTGCTTTGCTCTCATTTCTGCCTATTTGACACCATTCTGGACTCCTAAAACAACCTGCTGTTAAACAGCTCACTGTTGTCATAGCAGGAGATGTGATGGAAGCAAATTACCCATAATACCTTTCTGCCACCAATTAAAGTCTCATTCAGTTGACAGGAGACTAGGCTAGACTGCCTGCAAGTTGATTCCAAGTCTATTCAATGTACCATTCAGCGTGAGTGACGATCTTCGTGGGTACATTCAGTTATTTCAAGTTCAAGACCAAAAGCATAAAAAACTGAACAAAGGATCTTTGATTGTATCTACCTGTGTGTTTGCTTAAGCTGAGCATAACACTGTCACTCACGTCGATGAGGAAGATTTCAGTTAATTACATTTCTGTTATTTTTCTTTTTTGAAAAGGAAGAATGGTTTCAAAGCCATATATAAGGCACAGATAGCCACCTTTACACCTTGAGAGGGCTTTTTGAAGACCAGGAGCTGGATGGTCACTTTGGCTTCAAGTGAAGTGTGCCCCCTACTGGAGCCGTTGCACCACACACCCTACCACTTCCACAAGCTGTCAGATGTCAGCGACACAAGGAATATTTAAGGTCTTACTTACAAGGAACAAACCCTATGAAAAGAAGAATGTTACCAGAATGTTTTCACAAATGAAGAGTCTTTTTTAGCACCTCAAATAGCACTATAGGCTGAACCTTAAATGGAATGATTTAATTGTTCTGTTACCTAATTTTTTCAAGAGCTTATTAATTTGTTTGTTTGTTTATTTGTTTATCAATCAGACATTTTATCCACAGCAATGCATAACTGAGAAAGCAGGATCAAGCACTGACAAGCAGTCCCGAGCACAACTGGGGTAAAGAGCCTTCCTCAGGGCCCAACAATGAAATCATTGTACTGACTCTGGAATTTGAACCAGCAACCTTTCAATCATAGGCACACAGTCCTCACTTACAGAATCACATACCGTGCCTCAAAGAATTAAGCTGGCAAGTAAATGGAGTCAATCTGAGAACTTCACACCTCCACACAAATGTACAAGCACATGAGCCACATGTCATTAGTAACTATAAAACAAATAAGTTTATAGCTTTTTTAAATTGCTATTACATTAGCATTAAAATTAAAATCAGTTTCTTAAGAAATTATTCATAAAGAATTTGATAAGTCCAGTTACAATCAGAAGCCTGAAGGTGTCTTATAAAGAATTTGCCTCAATCCCTGAGACTCAGGACCAGACTTAGGACCAGACTTTGAACCAGACTCTGGACCAGGCTCAAGACCAAGCTTAGGTCCAGACTCAAGATCAGGCTCAGGACCACACTCTGGACCAAGCTCAGGACAAGGCTCAGGGCCAGACTCTAGACCAGGCTTTGGACAAAGCTTAGGTGCAGGCTCTGGAGCAGGCTCAGGACCAGATTCTGGAGTAAGCTCAGGACCAGACTCAGGAGCAGACTTATGACCAAGCTTAGGTCCAGGCTCAGGACCAGGTCTGGAACAGACTCTGAACCAGGCTAAGACCAGTAAAGCGAGTAGCCAGTTTACTGAATTTTCTCCTAAAGCTAGAATTGACGCCTAACAGGTTAACTGTGCCTATTTATTTTCCCTGAGAAAAAGCTGAATATGGGGGCGGGGGCTCTTACAAGCCAGGACGGTGAGCCAGAGGAGCACAATGAGCCGGCTGTTTGCTCACCAAACGCTTCGGCAGGGGGGGCAGCTCACCAAGGACATTGACAGATTACTTTTTAAATTAGAGCTCCCCAGAAAAGCACCGGAGCGGGGGGCCCAGGTTCCTGCACATCCGTAAGCACACGGTGCCTCTGTCTCCACACCATCGCGGGCGTATGCACCTCTCAGCAGAGCGCTGTGGTAGCGAAACACATTCATCACTGCCTTGTTTTCCTCTTTTAGTGCCATGTTTATCGTTTCATCCTGTCAACATGCCCTTAGCAAATTAAACATCTATTTCTACATTTCACTGAAAACAGCCAATATTTTGGTATCAGTGTCATATTTTTGTGATTTTACTATTAGTTGCAGATTTTAAACTTTTCTCCAAAGGCAAACTCAGTGTCCCTGCATTTGTATAGCTTATACAGTATTTACAGTTCAAGTTGAGCATTTTTCTCAAAGCAGGGTCCTCAAGATTTAAACCAGAAGTCTTAATTTCTAGCAATCAGTGCTGTGGCATAAGCATGTTTTGCATGATAAGTTTATTTCATTGTATATAAGTTTATTTTATTATTTTATCATTAAATATATCCTAACTATAGTAACTTCTTCATCTATTCATTAACCTACAGATTAAACTGAAATGAAGTGCAAATTAAAACAGTCCCTTTTAGCATTTGTTTTGTGAATTATTTATTTTAATTTACATTCAAACAATGGTATAAGGACAGAATATGTGGTGGGTATTGATGCTGTTATTGTAGCTAACAGCTAAACATAACCAGGCAGATTGCAGTTAACAAGCCCCCAAAGAGCTAAATCTGAGGAATAAAGAAAAACTCTTTGTTATTGTCATACAATAACTGCTCATGGAAGACTGAATTCATGGGGAAAGGCCCACACAGTTATTCCATGATTTTCAACATTTTTATAATTGTTAGACTTTTCATGTACAATCCAACAGTCAGCAACAAAGACAGTAACAGGCCCCAATGCCATTCAGGTTAGACCCACAGGGTGTTTGCATAACGCTGCAGGCCTAAATAAAGTGTATCCTCAGTTTAACAGGGACACCCCCACCATATAAACCCCAAACTCCTGATCACCATCAGTTTGTGAACTTGACCCTATTCAACAATACATTCTTAATGGGAATGCATTACAAAGCAAATTTTTATTACCAGGTGTTTCTCTTACCAATTCAGTTATAAACCAAATTAAGACCAGATTACGATGCTCACTCCACAGTTGACCAGACGGGAGTCACTAACATTCACTGCGTTGTGGTAGCCAATGGTCAGCAACTAAATTCAGTTTGGGCTTTAATCATGAACAAAGGTGATTTTTTTTCTGGGTTTTACGAAAATTCCTTTACCCACTGTAAAAGTCTGTGTGTGACTGATACTCTGAAAGCCTTCACAGTCTTTCCATTAAACCCTCTGTGGACACAGAGGCAGACTGTGAGGTCACTGACACTAACCCCATCACCAATTAACTCCTCATGGTCACAGGCTGTTGATGTGAAAGATCACCTGGCAGCTTTTCTTGGTTGAAGATGGAAGAAAAGATATGCTATTCAGTGCTACCCTGACCTCAGCAACTACTGGATAAAGGCACAGGATAAGTCTTAACTTGGGTGGCCCTTTCCATTCCCCGGGGCATTTCCCAGAACTGTGTCATAAACTTGTGAGGCATCAATTTCTCCTGAAACTACTATTTGCCCATAGTCACAATTCCCAGCAGAGCCATAAGTGTAACTGATCCTGAGGATTCCACAAGTTTTTTCCTGGTTACCTTTGGTTAACTAGTTTGTTTTTGCTTAATGAACACCGACAATGGTTACCGCCAAATCATTTCATGCGTAAGCGAAAAACAGCCTTCCTGCCAAGTCACTATTTCCAATAGGATAATGACTTTTTGGAAACAACTGGAATAAAAATTTGGCAAAAAACAATCAGTTTTCAGGGGAAAAAAAAACAAAGTTTTAACAGTGTTTCACAGTATTGCCAGTTACTTTATAACAAACATGGAAAACACAAACAGACAGGCAGAAAAAAATGAAAGCTAACCCCTCCAGAAGATTCAAATAAAATCGTAGTGCAGCACTAATTTTATGCATCAAGCCCCTTAAGCGAGAAAATCAAGTCACAGTGAATCACAGAAAAGAAACAAAAACAATAAGAACAAACAAGTGTTAGTGAAGCATGTATTAAAGTGGTAATACATCCACAAGCCAGGCTGTATTCCTATACTGTTATATATAGTTGTCTATTGTGTGAATAGTGTCTCATGTCACATGATTCATATAATCCTGATGTTATTTAAGGACAGCACAAGTGAAAAACAATGACAATAAAAACATTTTCTGCCAATTACACCCTTACCAAGGCCCCACTAATGCAACAGATGTGTCTGAGAACGAACCAAGCGAGTCTAACTGATCCCTCCAGAGCTGATGTCTAGACAAACCACAAAACAGAAGACACAAAGTTGCTCCTTTTCAGCTCATTAATTAAACAGCCTGCTACTAGACAGCGAGAATACTATCTGTATAACTTCAAACCTTTTGGAAGTATTGTTAATACATAAAGAACTGACAGTTAAGAAACACTGGCAGGAAACAAAAAGGTGCCCATCAAGCGAGGAGTCCTTACTAGAATCAAGTCTGCTCTAACGTTAGCAGTAATGTCCAGCTCTGGTCTGACTGAAAATGCTGGAGGCAGGAGGTAAGGCTGCTCGGGCTCGTCCAGCACCATCACATCACCACTGGATGCGGGACGCAGTCACATCTCTGCCAAGTTACATGGTATGATACAATCAATCAAGGAAAGGTCAACAGACTTACAAGAATACACAGTAAAGGTATCTGCTACAAGAGTAAAATCTGAATATTTATATAATTATATATACTTTAAACATAAGAAGCATAAGAAGAATGTTTTAGGTTGTGCAAGTTCTTTCGAAAGATGGCAGAATGGCTGATCATTTGAAGACTGTCTCGAAAACTGGGCACTTGTGGGTTTTCAGCCTCTTCACTGCCTTCTTCAGCTCCTTGCTTGACTTCTCCCACTTTTGGATGCTCGTCAGAAGGTACTTCTTGTCCACTTTGCGGCCCATGATCAGGTAGTTGTTGCTCAGGTTGTCCAGCTGCTGGCAGGGGCAGTCAGCCCCGTTCTTCAGGTACAGCACCAGGTTCTTCAGATCTTTTTTATTCAATCTTCCGGGCTTCAGTACCTTCTTCTTCTTATGCAGGATGACTTTGCGATCTGAGTTTTCCGGTTTCACTTCCTTAACTCTAGTCTTGATGGCTAGAAGACAAAACAGCAAAAAAGAAGCAGGCATCAGGAATGAGGTAATCTTCTGATCAGATCTCCATAGAGGAAGGGCTCTACAAGTGCTGAGTACAAATTTTCAAAGCTTGAGTCATCAAAGTCTTACACTTACAAAATACCCCCAGGCTCATTCAGATTTATAGTGTATAAAGAAACACTGGCTTTGAAATGAGGATTCTCAATAACCCCCACTGTCTCATGCAGGGTCTTTTCCAGTCATCAGCAAGTATTCAGCCACCATGTCAGAAATTACTCTATCAGTAGTAGTAATAATACTCATGAAGGAAGCCATGCTTAAGGCGTCAGAACTCAGACATGAACTATATCATCCTTCCTATCCTATTATCAACTTCACAGGAAGGTTGAGCAAATTCTAGGTTTTCTCTTCAGTCCTTGGGTTGCATGCAAGGGTATCATTTGTAATGTGGGTCATATTACTCTGTTCAAAGCTGCTGTTAAAGGTTCACTTACAAACACATACATTCTTGCTTTCAAAAGAGTCAATTTAGACCATTGAGATCAATTATAGAAGATCTCCCTTAGAATAAACATTCCAGTCATTTTGGAAAGTTACACAATGGATATAGTGAGGTAATGTGGCTCAGGGGAGTGCTTTAATTAGAATGCAAGCTGCATGATCCTGGAGGAGGGGGCAAAGGTCTTCACGTGAGACTGTTGAGGGTGAAAGGGGGTCACGTGCAAGGGGTGTCAATGCCAAAGCCCAGATAGTTCAACAATGGGCTCAATCAGTCAAAAAGGAGTTCTGCCCAGAGGAAAGAGACAGAGAATTAAGGAAACAGGGTGAGAGAGAGAGAGAGAGAGGTAGGTATCTGGTATTGTTTTCTGAATGAATTGACAACGAAGAAACCATCAAGGTGGAATCCGTTATCTGGGGAATTTATATCCCAATGGAGGTCTGTCAGCACCTCCAGCTGTAATGTAACCAAAGGGATCACCACCTGAAATATGTCCCTGCATCTCCCATATCAAACACTGAAAGCCTGAAGGGTCTGTCTCCCCTGAAGTCGCTGAATAGGAGCCTGGACATGCCAGAATCGGAACAAAGGAACGGAGATGAGCCACATAACAGGAGTGCCTCTGAGCTAACCTGGCCATGTACCAGCCAGTTATCTGATGACCCTTCACCTTAAAACATATCAGGGTGGACCAGGCCAGGTGTTATCTGAAACGCCAGGCAATTTGGTTGGCTTGCTTCGCTGTGGCTCTGCTTCCCTTCAACAGTGAAAGACAATCTACACTTCTGGTCCCTCTAATCTCTCCTGCGCTCTGATTTCTTCTTGTCACAAGACCATGCCGCAGTTCCTTCATTCCCTTCAGTCAGAGGAGTTCTCCTCAACCCAAAACATTAAGAAATGGAAGTAATCCCTTCAAACAACCAACTTCCTGCCCAACCCCCCCATGCTCAGCATTTATCAATCTCTCATCCTCCAAGCCTGGCCCCCATGCTTCAATAACTAACCCTCCGCCTGAACAGAAGCTGACACGGTAGCCTCTCCTTGACATCTCACTTAAAGTACAAGCGAGCAAATCAAACATTCACCCCGTCCAAGGAAGTGCTCCAGCACAAGAATGACGGTCCCCTGGAGCTTCATTCATAAAAATGGTCACCTTTAACCTTTTTTACTCCCATTTAAATTAAATGCAGAGTAGGAGATATATATCACTGACAGAATTTGCCAATGATTTCATTATCATATGGCCTAAGATCTAAGCAGCTGCTTGTTCGACAGTTGAACCTGGTGAGTAAGGATGAGTACGACTGACACATGGCCTGCCCAATGACTGCCCTTGAATCTCTGGAGTTTTCCCCACCCCCTTGGGAATCCATCATGTGCTAAGCAGTGCTATGTTAAACATTAGTCTGGAACACTTATCTCTTTGTTTGGTAAAGCTGTCCTTACACAGGGGGGGCTTTCCTCTCTATTATATGAGCACTGTACACAAGAATCATTCACAGTTTCAAATAAAAACAAATGACTCATAATCAGGTTCAATTTTCTAGGAAAGTGCTTAAAGTTCTGTGGTTTTAGGTTTGGTGCAAATAAGGACCTATTTGTCATATGCGACCTCAAGCCGTCCTTCTGAGTATGACCTGAGCCCAGAGAGCTGGGGTCCGAGACCCGCGACGAGTTCCCTCATCTGCAGGCATAGTGAGGGGGCTGAAGACAGCCAGGTTCTTTTGTGAACTCCAGAGCACATGGCAGAGAATGGGCCTTCTGTGCCATCCACCTCCAAGAGATGTATCTATAGTCAAAGGGACAGGACCACTTTCAACGGCCAAATGAAAAACTATGTGAAATTTTTAACACAAAAGCAACATTTTACAGTGTGAAGAAAAAAACCTAACATATTATTCTTATTATAACAGTAATATTATTCATATTACTGTTAGGTCATGCATAAACACTTTAAACCATTTTAAGAGATATAAAGCATACATTTGACCTTTTTATAGAACCAGCTTCTTCTGGAGTGACACCTACCCTAGCAGCCAAAATCTTGAGGTCCAAATCCAGACTCTTAAAATGCAATTCAATATTTCATTACAATAGGCATCCATCTCCGTGGTCTTAAAGGAGAATTCCATCCCAAAATTATGTTTGAAAAAGTTCTTTCATAAGGTAAAGATATATTATTTCATGAACATAAAACTCGCCTTTTGCTTTTAATACATTAGATGTCTTGTGTATAAAATATGTCTATGGGGAATAAAATTTTACAACCCATTATTCCCAGTTTATTGCCTGAAAAAAACTAAATATGTGGGATTCTGTTTGGATTCTTGTAATGCTGAACATTGTAAACCACATAAAAATGACAGAGCTTTGCTTTGACTAAATGTGACATTAACAAAAATACAGCCGAAAGCAGAAAGTTTAGTTCATGAACTTATCTTTTCGGCAGACAGCAAGTTACGGAGATCGGCAAATAACTCCTGTGGGTGACAGGGCCACAAACGCTGGCTTCTTGAACCAGTTTGCAGTGGTAATTCTGCAGTGCACATTACAAAACAGCCGCCTTGGTGTGTGTCTGAGCATAAGATACTGTACATAATGTTCATTATCACATTTTACATCCCTTCCTCCCTGTTTTTTGCACCACCACATCCGTGTACAGATATATATTAAATTTAAATATACATCTTGTGTTGGACTATACGGAAACATGTTCCTCAAACACTGAGCATTAAAGCATGACCACATCCAAGTGGGTATTTTAAAAAGCCTGTTAGAATCAATGTTTATGCTTCGCAGATGTCTTCATCCTGCCAATCAGCCCAATTAAACAGCTAGTTTTTAAAACGCCTATGACTCGGTCACTTAAAAATGTACCATTAAAGCTCGCCTGTGGTAATTCTAGGCACTAACGTCATACTTATTAAACATGCCGACCTGCTACCGCACAATAAACATTTTGCCTACAGCGCAATGAATACTGTTTAAGTGAAATACTTGACACAGTATTGCATACAAAACAAAAAAGTTTGCGAATAACGCATTACCAATAACGACACTACATTTGTGCACCTGAAACTATTTATGATTAGGCCTGTGCAAGCAAGCATTTCATTGTACACATGACAATTAAAGAACTGAATTGAATATTGTCTGTTATACAGAAACTACAATGAGCTTTTTTCAAGGCCAAATCAGCCAAACTTGACAACTAAGACGTACATTTCTGTACGTGCTTGGCTACAGGATTGCAAATATAAAACAATTTATGGACATAAAATATTATCAGACCAAAAACAGGCTTATATCCATACAAGTTATTTCTCACTCTACTGTATATTGGCAAATTATGTGTATACTTTTATACTTTTTATGCAGCTATGGATTTTATGGTGGGTGGATCGATAATGTGGACAGGGAGTTATGAAATAGTTTCAAATCAATACAAAATCGATTGTTATGTTTACAGGACATAATTCTAGATTTATGTGGAGTTTTTCCAAAAGAGCTAATTTTTAAAACTACATTATCAATAAAAGGCAAACATCATATTTATGTCTCAACATCACAATTAACATGACAGTTGCATTTTTAATTTAAATGAACTGATATTAATCATTTTAACACAGGTTGTCACTGCTGAACTATATTGAAATTGGTTCAATGGAAACTGCTAGATGAGACCCAGCCACAGAAATGAAGCAGAACAGATGGGGAGTATAATTTACGCACCTATAGTTCGTAGTTCAGCATGCATTTATACAGGTAGACTTGACCGTGCAGAGATACATATATACATATGACTGTGCCAACAACAAACCTTAATTTATTTTGATCAAGAGCTGAAAACGAAATTCAGATGCACCTATTCCTTTTAGCACGAAAGATTGACAATGAAGTTTTGCACAATGTTTTATCCCCCTGTGCTGGTTACAGTGACAATTAATTTCAGGAATTTCTAAAGGCAAATCAAAAATTAAAGCAACACCAACGTTTGTTTTAATTCACCCCTTAAATGATTCACCCGTCAAAGACATGGTACAATAAAAATAACAGCTTTTTCGAGTGTATAATTTTTATATTATATATTAAACTTTAAAAGACCATGAATTTTTCACAGTGATCTGACATATGCTGATCTGGATAAATTAAAATAAAAACTGAAATAAAACTGCTCTGAAGAAATTTTACAGTTTAATTTTAATGGTGTTGCAGATAGAGATTTTGAGGTCATGTTATCTCATTAAACTGGTCGTAGTCACGCTACCTTACTGGTCCAGCTTTATACCCTGAAGGTGCAGAGCAGACAGGGCCTGAGCAACACCGACAGCCAGCGGAAATCTGAAATTTCATTTAGGATCTACTGTTTGGCTGTGGAGAGAACATGCTCATAGTCGTGTACAATTCAAATTATTGTAAAGCTTGAACCTAATTCTGTGTGTATAAATGTTTGTGTGATGTGAGGAGATGTGTACTATTTTTACCATACTAGGAGGATAATAATAAAGAACACCACTGTGCCTCTTTTATCTTTCGAGCTGTAACACTTAGTTGTGTCCTTCAAACTAAAATGAATGGTGGTACCACTGGCAGCCCAGTAAATGATTAAAAATGAGGTTTCTTTACAGTCGAGCTTAAGATTCTTACACTGCATAGGCCTTTCTGCCTGGACTTTGAATGAACCTTCTCACTGTCTACTCTTGTAACATTTTTATAGTGTAGGACTTAACTGCCTGGAGGTCCAGCCTTGCCAGTTCTGTTTGGACAAATCCAAGCCAAACTCCGGTCCAGGTCAAGTTCTGAAAAGTGTTTTTCATTTCATTGTTAACAGCCTTCAGCATTAAATCTGACCTGAAAATCCCAGCTGAGGCTTGCGCAGGCATCATGCTAGGTGAGTAGAAATCACCAGTGTCCTTGTGCCCAGTAACTGAACAAAAATACAAAGCCCTGTTGCTTAAGGACAGTATAAACATTTGTTGTGATGCACTAACAGCAGCAGAAGGCCATTTGAGAGGCAGGCTGTTTAAGCATTTGGTGCCAGTGAGGTAAGGAGGGCACAAGGAAACACTGCAGTACTCAGTAATACACTGTAACACAGGGAAACACACTGCAGTGCTCTGTAATACACTGTAACACAGGGAAACACACTGCAGTGCTCTGTAATACACTGTAACACAGGAAAACAGACTGCATCGCTCTGTACCGAACTGGAACACAGGGACTGCAGGACACTGTAACACAGTGAAACACATGGCAGTGTCTTGTACATCAAAATGCATGCACCACAACAATTATGAGTGCCCAAAAATATTGAAATGCACAGCAAAACATAGACAACACAGCCAGACGCAGTAAGACGGAGCAGCATACTGTGCTGTCTGATATCACATCACCTCTTTCCCCCACATGAAGATGCCCAGTCCTGTTCCCATCCACAGTAATTCATCCATGGTACAGCATCACTTGTTAAATCATTAGATCATTCATTGTGCAACACCACTTATTAAGTCATTAACTCATTAGTTGTGCACCTTCAGGTCACACCTACTACTAGTTTTCTATACTAAATGGAGATTTGGAGCCGAGTTGGGGGCTATTGCCACACAGCATGTCCCCACATGCCACCAGACTGGCACTGGGGGGGGCCAAAACTGTGCCAGTAACATAAATGAGGTGTCACTGCAACAGCCCAAATGGTGGACCACAGTTCCTCTTTCAAAGCCTGATTTCACTAAACCCCACAATTCTACATATGGCAGGAATAATCTCAGTCTGGCAAACTGCTCTGTTTTTTATAAGCGCTGTTTCTTTTGTTCATCAGGCCTGTTCATGTCCAGCACAGGAACAGAGCTTCTTGTTTAGGAGTCTGTCTGCTTGGCTCATTTGGAGACGTGTTCACCTGTAAGCGAGCTGCTAATTGGAACAAAAATGACGTTTTTATTGAGCTGTGCTTTTTGAACTTTTACACATCAATGTTCCCAATTACTGAACATCAATAGGTTGTTAGTGTGACCAAGTATTTTGCCTATTACCAAATATATGCTATTTCCATGGCCAAATGTTAAAATCAACCTTATTAAAAAAGAAAAAGAAAAGAACAGATTTTGCATTGGAAGACCATAAGCACCAAATGATAAATCAAATGTATTAAAATCCACTGTTTGTGTTTAGAAATCATGCATCAACCATGCATAAGTCATGGAGCAGTCATGAAAAATGACACAGGGCAACAATGGCTGATAATATGATATAAAATGGGGTGGTGTGCCAGTTTAAATCATGTGCCAAACAAAGTAATTACACCATTGTGTCCTTGGGTGACGTCCTGGCACTCTAGGAACATTTCTGCACAAAGAATTAGCAAGAACATCCCTGGCAAAACAAAGCTAAAAGATGATGGGTTCCGATATTGTTGCTGAAAACAAATGGAATATGAGTTTATTGTGCAAAATCTGACACCTCGACACCCTCACACACAAGTCTACCCCTCACAATTAGATGGGGGATGATGAGGAGACAATGAATGGAGGTATTTAAAAAGTGCCATTCTGTCTCCTGCATGCCATGCTCTCGCTCGCTGCCATATTTCACCATGGTTTTAAGGGTGTGCGTGTTGTACGTCGAAACCCAAAAATGGAACAAACACACACATTGGACTATTGTATAACTATGATGCATATTATTGAAAACAAATGGAAGATATGGTAACAGGACGAAGGAAGGAAATCACATATACGGCACAGTGACACAGCAACACAATGCTGAAAATGGGATTCTGGTTCCATTACATGACATCACACTTTCCCTCCATGCCCCGCCCCCAAAGCCCTGGCCCGCCCAGTAAGTCTTCAGTGATTGGACTGCATGTTCGTATGTAAGTTGCATCTTGGGAAGGAGGTGGAAACTGACCTGGGTGGCCAAATGGGAGGGAGTAAAAGCTGCTGGGATGCCGGGGGGGCATAATTTATTGCCCGGGACAGCTGCTTAATGAAGGGTGTAAGTGTCGTGGGGAATTACACCCAATTCATTCGTCACAGGGTATTACACCTTTAAAGAGCTAGATGGAGCATTACATGGCTTTATCAAGGCTACAGAACAAGCCCCAAATAGCGGTGGGGGTTGTAGTTAATGACCCCAAACTTATAAGGGACTCCACAGCTAGTCTGTCCAAACCGTGACCCTTACAAGCAGCGTGTTCCCTCTGCATCTCCCAACACTCACACCTTCTCCATGTACAAAACTCAGATATCTTTTTGCCCCTATGCTGGATACCTCTGGGATCGTTCATGCCCCCCATGTATCTCAGGGTGAGTCTTATTTAAGCGTATTTGGGTAAAGACTTCTGCTAAAACTGGTTGTGCTGTGAATCCCGGATTTAACCAAAGAATCACTGAAAGATTCCCCAGACTGCAGCTGGAGATAGAGTCAACTTAACCTTTTGGAACTTCACCGTGGAAGGTGACCTGGCAGCAGGACATCTACATGGCATCTCGTGGAATGCAGACTGAGGTACATCATGCACACTACCCTGCCTCCATGAACCACGGCAGAAGGTGTGCTCACCCCCCCCCCCCCCCCCCCCCCCCCCCCCCCCCCCCCCCCCCCC
>JAODJU010000119.1:8494419-8509118 GCA_026776725.1 Gnathonemus echidnorhynchus
GGTTCTGCTACCGCCTCCCCCCCCCCCATCCTGGCCAGACCTGCCAGGCACTGAGACCTGATGAAATGGCTCGACTTGAGACTCAAAGTCTCGTAAATTCTTCGGTAATCAGAGGCAGCCCTCCACACTCCTGCATCTCACTTGACTGGGCAGAGGAGGTTGGGGGGGATCATTAAGCAGGGAAAGGGGGAGAGGACTGCCAAGAGATGGGGAAGAGAAACATTTTAAGTTTCTTTTTGATCTCTCATGAAGTTCTTTCTGGATCCAGGTCTGTCGTTCTCCATAGACAGTGTGCCATCAGTGTGTCTGTGAATGTCCCTGAGAGGTAAGCAGCACCAAGCACTAAGCCCTTCAAACACAACAAAGTTTGGTATCTTTGCTTTCCTCTGGTCCTTTGTTACCTTGCTGAGGTCATAACACATGTGATCCATTTTAATCTTCTCTCCCTTTCCTCTTGCAGACCCATCAAAACTCGCAGGATTCGGTTTAATCCCAGTTTTTTTTTTTTGTTCTCGTCCTGAGCTGACTGGCCAAACTGTCAAACCCAATTGGTAATTATGAAAATGCTTGTGTCACGTTAATTAAAAAAGTAAAATATGCCTGCTGCAGGAAACGGCTCGGCTCATTACTCATTGAAGGTGGGACTTCATCTGCCTGAGCAAACAGGATCTGGATCTTCCCCAAAAGGCCCTCCCATTAATCCCAGCATGTGACGGGTAATGCCCCACACTTCACCAGCTCCCTGGGTGACGTGGCACAAAAGCTGAGGTTGTGTATGACTGTGGGTGAGTAGTCTGTGGTTCTGTCCAGAAGGTCACTGGCTTGAGGCCCACGGCCAGTAAAGTAACCATATAATGATTGGGCCCTTGAGCAAGGGCCTTAACTGTGAAAACAGCACCATTATACTGAAAAAAAATGGCTGACCTAACACTCTAACCCTGAGCTTTGCTGCCACCTACATATCTGTGTGTCTCATATCAGTGGAAGACTGGAGACGTGAAAGCCAACACCAAGCATGTGCTTGTACAATGGCAAACGAAGTATCATTATATTCTTGCTCAATAAACATTTAATCAATTTCATCTATTTATACAGCTGGAAATTTTCACCAAAGCAAGTCAGGTGAATCATCTCACCCAAGGCCACGAGGGCCCTCTGTTCTTGGGATGCATTTCGACGCCCGAAGCCCTTTCCCCTGCCGTGGGGAGGCCAGGTGACTCACCGAACTCACTAGCGCACATGTGCTCCAGGATGATGTCCATTTTCAACTCGTTGTCACATGGTGGGCAGACAGGCTCTGTGCCTGTGAAAGAGGGAGAAATGGGGATATGGTTAGGGGGGTGGCTGAGGGGGGGTGGTATGGGGGAGTCACAGGGCTGCTGCTCCTGTATTAGTCGGTCCTGCTGGCTGGTCTATACAAACCAGTAGGTTTCCAAAACACAGAAGGCAGTGATTGCCCCAGCGGATGCAAATCTAGCACCCTCATCAGTGCCGCCCGCTGACATCGACACCCAAAACGGGGGTGGGGGGGGGCACTCCATGCTAATGTGCATGGGCTCCCTGAGCAACTTCAAATGTTTATGTTTTAAAGTTCCAAGTACTTGCCAAATCGAGACTCATTCCGGCACGGAGGTTTCATCCTAAATACTTCTGCGATACCATAACGAGATTCAGAAAGCATTTCCCCTGTTGTGCAAGCTGGGAGGAGTGTGTGCGGGAAGTGAACAATAACGGAGCCCCGGAGCTTTGTTTGTGTGCCAATGTGAGCTGGACACCTCACCAGGCTCCTCTGAAGGTGCCTGAAACTGCACATTATTACCGCATTGTTCGTTAAGATAATGCCCTCCATACACACGAACGTTCAAAGTCTGCAGTTTTATATTCCAAAACTCCTTTGGGTGTTTATTATTTGATTTGACTCACAGATGAAGCAGAATTATAGGAATTACAGCATCAAACGTAGTTCAGCACTACCCACTAGGACCAGCAGGTGGAATGATGGTTAAGGGCATAGAAGTAGAATTAGAAGGCTGTCCAAGTCCCAGGCTGCCGTTTGCTGTTATACAGCTGAAGACGCATTACTGAATCGTATCTGAATTAGGGTGTCCAGCTGTGGCAGTAGCTCAGTTCGTAAATCACATGCAATCTGCCCAGCATGAGTGAAAACTGAGGCACCGTGGGCAGGTTTGGCTGAGTTCACCAGGACTACCTGGGAAAAGCTGGTGAATCTCAGGGCTGCAGATAGACCTACCACATTTGGCTCTGCTAATCAGACATGAACACAGCAAGAGGCAGCAGGAGGACAGACTCAGGAAGACAGTCAGACGTCGACATTCCTTAGCTTTTACAGTGTTACTAGCCATATTTTCCCTGTCTGAGGAATATAATAATAACAATCACTCCCCTCTTTTCTTTCTCCTTCTATTTCTTTCTTTCTTTCTTTCTTTTCACTTTTCTCTTTTTTTCCTTTCTTCTTTCCAAAATGCAGGGACACACATGTGCCTTTTACTGTACTCCTGTTGCCACTGGGTCATTCTCAGATGGCACTATTCCACTGGCATACAAGAACCAAGCCGTACCCAAGCCGTACCGTGGAGAGAGACTAGTTACAGGGTGGCTCCAGCAGGCTTCAGGCTTCCACTAAAGAAGGGTCGGCTCGGTGAAGGTGTCGCCAACTTTGGAGAGCAACAGTGACGTAAAACCAAAGAAATGCTTATTTACTGTTCACACAGCGTACATTATGATCTACTATGTGCGAGTTCCTGCTAGCATGTCTGTGACGATCGCCATGCTATGTTAGCATCAAACATTAGCATTAGCTCGCGTAAATATGCATCACAGATCCATTCCGTTCCGCTGTTGTCTAGTTCCATTTTAAGTAAGTTCCATTTGAAAATTTTCAAGTTCCAAGTTATCGGGAATGCCTCGCAATGTGCAATACTACTAATAATGAATAACATAAAGAATATACACTTTTTCCTTCAGATAATCCATAGTACAGCTTGCGATATGGCCTGGTTTTTGGTGACAGCGAAAAAGTGTCAAGAGTTCTCTAAACTAAGGGTTGCTGCTTCTTATTGGAGGTGTCATTGTGGTGGAGGTGTTAAGAGAGGCAATACACAAGGTCCCAGTTCAGTCACGGCGGATGGGGGTGGCACGAGCCTGCTGAATTCAACCGTTCTCCACACTAAACCGAGTATGTCATTGTCAACAGGGTGATAAAGACATCAAGGGCCTAAACGGCTAACAGCACCAGTGAGTAGTGCACTAATTAAGGAAGGACTCGGTATGAGACGTGGACAAATGGCCTGTCAGGTTAAGCCGACACACAAGCCCAGGCTGTCACCTTTACACGCTCCCCTTTGTCCGCATTCATGCATTCAATTACATGCTGATACTTCCTCTTGAGAAAACATGCAGAAGCACTAGTTCATGTCAGCTGTGTTTCTTCCCAGCCAAGAATCAAGCTTTCTCCATTTTTTTTTCACATTTCATGAATAGGTGCATTAAACTGTGTCACATTCAACTGTACATCAACTTATTTAGCAAATGCTTTTATCCGAAGTGACGTGCAATTGAGAAAGTCAGGCGGTCCATGGAGCAACTGGTCCGATAGTGACGTAACTTTGTCGACCTGGGATTTGAACTGGCAGCCCTTCTGATTGCAGGCACAGCGTCCAGACCAGCAGAGCCAAATACCACCTGCATTAAATGAGCTGCAGTTCTGGAACCAGAAATGCTAGATAAATTATGATTTCAAACCATATGTGTACACGGAATGGAAATTATTCTGGGGAAAAAAAGCCAAACTACGAACCATCAGCTATATTTTCCTGTTGCCCTGAAATATATAAGAAGGAGACACAAAAACATCTTTACATCTGCTGCCCTATACTACTGTACAGGAAAAGCACAATGTTTTGAAAATGTGTCAAATCACAAACATGTCAATGCTACAGAATTGTAGGGGTGTTGTGGAGAAAGGCTGGACTTGAGACGAGACGTTTCAGGTTCACTTCTCGGGATTCTGCTGTTGTACCTGCACTGGAGGTTTCAAAATCACCCCCCTGTGTGAACTCCAAGCAAGATGCATAAGCAGATGTGAACACGGAAGACAGAAGCATGTAGAAACACTTTAACCACACAGACATGAAGCTCAGATGGGCATGGATCATTTGATGGACATCTTCACAAACCCACACATGTAATTTGCTGACCGGACCAGGGAGGGGTTAATTTTTACTACGTGTCTGATACATACATCAATAGTCTGAGGCACACACACATCTCCAAGATCCAAAATCCTCCCAGCACCCCCCACCCCCTGCATCAGGTAATGGGCCAGCAGGATGCAGGGTCACATCCCTCCTTCCATCATCCTGTTTGAAAAGACACACTAGGGATGGACTCTCAAGCCTGCATTTCAGTTTGCTGCCCCCCCCCCCACATTGCTGAGTGCCTCCCTCCTCACAGAACGCAGAGTGAGGCCAGGTGACGTCCACCGAACGCATGAACGGCCGCTTTTGACATTATCACCTGGGACAGAGGCCAAACGCTGCTAATGCCATGACCACAACCAGCTATTACTCTGCCTTATACCCACTGGGTGTGTATAGCATCCCGTAAAATGCACACGACTCTGCACTTTCCTCCACACGGCTGTAAATCGGATCCATTTCTATCACTCTGGATAACTGCTATGCTCCATGGCGAATCGGACGGCAAAAAGGAAAAAAAGCATGTGAACTGTGTAAAGTCATCAATTCTGAATCATATGTATTTTAACTTAGGTAGCAGATAGCATAGCTTGAATGAAAGATGTTTCTCTAAATCCCCAAAATACAGATATAATCTTTTGGTATCGTGGACCAGTTACTCACCCTCAAAGTTGTACTTATCCTGTTCACAGTTACATGAAAAAGCAAGTGCTATAGGCCGGAGGACGTGGATAATGATGTCTGAATAAATAAACACGGTAAAACTGTTTATTTATGAGGAAATGACTTGACGCCTTTGACTGAGTATCTGGGATGAGCTGTTTGGTGGAGATTACGTCAGCATGTAGAATGCTTTGATAAACAAGGGCTCCTTGAACCTTAAAAAGGTGCTATTTTCCCATCTGCATCAGATTTGCATAAATTATCACCCACCTATGGCCCCTGTTGCTTATCTAACACAGGAACAAGGCGAATGGTTAAGGATGAGACTGGGAGATACTTAAAGCAGCATTCTGCTAATTACTATAGAGCCATATACAATATGGGCGAAAGTGCAGCTCATTGATCCAAATTCCACCTGCCCCACCCTTAGCTTCTGTGAATACGGTCCTGTCAAATGTCATCAAATGCATGCATCTCCATCACCCAAGCTGTGGGGACCTTTTGTACCATTATATATTTTGCTATGAAAGTGGAAGCTTGGAGCCTGTATGCAGAAGTGGTGGATACCCATCTTGTCATGCAGTGTTTCCCAATCCGGTCCTCGGGGACCCACAGTCGGTCCATGTTTTTGCTCCCACCCAGCTCCCTGCCCGAAAGTCCACATTTCTGCTTCCTTCCAGCTCCCTGCCAGAAAGTCCACATTTCTGCTTCCTTCCAGCTCCCGGAGCTGAAACGTGGACTGCTTGCGGATCCCCAGGGACCAGACTGGGAAACACTGTTCTAACATAAACACAGGTGGAATGGCTGAACAAGTCAAACAACCCTGAACACAGTTAGAGTCTTAACATCATGGGAAAGTCACATGACCTTCATAGCCCCAAAACCGGCCAACAAGATACATTTTCCCTTTTCAGCTTTTGATGTTTGTTTATGGTTTGTTTATGGTGTTGAGTTGTTACAGACACTCATGTTTGTTATGTCAAAGTCATCAGTTGTGAATCACAATCAAACGCTGTCCCTCACTTCTTCCTTCTGCCAGTCCTAAGGGGACCACTGGAAAGTTACCATTCGTATCTGAATCACTCCCTCATGGTAATGAAATCCAGCTCCTGGATTTCATCTTATTCATCTTCATCTTATAACAAATATAATATTGGTTTCAGATGAGACTTATGGGAGGAAAATGAGGCTTGGGAAAGGAGCTTCCAGGAAACACTGTAGGCCTCGAACCACATCAGAGACTTTATATCACAGACGGCGAGAACTGGACACTTCAAATACCGGGCTGCTGTGCGGCCAGTGAGAACAGCCGTGCCCTTCCCAGCCGGAGTGACAGCGCCCCGCCTGACCTAATGCAGGCAGTTACTCAAAAACGGCCTTTCAGGATCCTGGGTTTTGGTGACCCGTCCCCCCAAGGAAAAAGGTGTTAAAAACTGTCAAACACAGCTTAAAATACATTTAGTAGAAATGCTGTCATAAAAATTATTTTCTGAATGACCCCTAATTAAAGCCACTGCCATGGACATAAAGGGCATTTCTCAAGAAAGTATGTGAGAAATATTTGTAAGAAATACACGCCTGAAAATGAAATTCACACAATTTCAGGCTTATGTGCTTCTGAGTAGTTAAAGGCGTAAATCTTACAGGGTTCTGCATTACTAAAAGTATTGAGAATCTGTCACCCTGCAAGTAAACAAACAACGGTTGGGTATCAATCATACTGTGTGCCACTCACACCCTGCAATCCAGTCACAAACAAAGAGGTAAGTCTGGTCAGCTAATTTTGCTATACGTGCTTTGGCACAGCGCCACACACATGACCCCCTGCAGGTTTGCTGAAAGGCGAATCAGGCATTTCCAACGTGGTTTAACCCGGTGCAGAATGGCTGTTAGGGAAAGTCGGACCTTACCTGCAGATCCAGAGGTTTCTGTGGCGTTGGCCTGGCCCATGGCGATGCAGATTTCTTCGTCTTTGGGGTATTGGTCGCAGGACAGCATCTCGGGCCAGGGGAAGCCAAACGTCTCCATGATAGGGGTGCAGCTGTCACGAACAGCCTCACAGAGCCAGCGGCAGGGCATGACGGGGTGATCCAAGCACACGGGCGCAAACAGCGAGCACAGGAAGACCTGCGTGCCAGGATGGCAGCCCTTGTGCACCAAAGGTACCCAGCTGCCCGCCTGCTGCTTGACCTCCCCCAGACTCTCATGATCCAGCAAGTTGGGCAGCAGCATCTGATTGTAGCCCACATCGTGGCATAGCTTCAGGTCACTGGGGATGTCAATGCATTGAGGCTTCTTCCCATAGGTGGGGGGGCTATATGACTTCCATGTAATGAATTCCTCCTCGGAGGTCTGGGTGCACGTTATGCCCAGTGTTAGAACGAGGACCTGAATCAGAACAGCCGGTCTCCGGAGGAGAAGAGAAGAGCACTCCATTTGCTCCTGCAGGGAAAGAGGGATGTCAAAGTGAGCGTGGAGAACTTGCTGAATAGGAGTTAAAACCACGGCTGAGCAGCGCTTTTTTTGCTCCTGCTCTGCGGCTATGCAGCGCTGACAGACCAGACCGGACCCGACCACACCGACCGCCTAGGTGTCATAGAGTAAATCGCGCGCAGCCCAAGAACAAGAGGAGCCTCGGAAGCACCTCCTGGCCAATAGGAGAGCGCCATTGCCTTTTGACACGCACACGTAAATCAAAAGGCTGATTTAGCACGCAATTGTCACGGCTGGAGAGCGCAAGATTTATGTAAAGCAAATCGCGACGGGGTTTACGCTCGGCGCAATTTTCTGTTTATGAGAAACTTATAGGAGTCGGATCTTACTGGTTACTTACAGGATTTTACTGATGTAGCTTCGGTAACGCAAAGTGTTCAACGATTGTTCCGCTACTCCGTTACGGAGATGTCACTTTGGAGCTGTTCATTAATTTTTAAATGTCGTGAATATCATAATAAAATGCATGCATCGGACAGAGTAAATAGTGAAAAACCCGTGAAATTTATTTATCTATCGGAGTACGGAATTTATAGTGAGATAAAGAACAAAAGGGAAGCAGAAGTTAGGTAAAATAAATAAATGGTCTTACCTGATCAAACCGTGATTCTCACCGTTGCAGGTTCTCCTTACATCCAAACTTTCAAAACAGATGTAAATATCTTTTCCTTCGTTTCTTTAATCACGACGTTGATATTAAGATTAAGGAAACACCTCCGAGCCGAGGATCTGGATCTCCTCCCTATTAGGAGTCCCGCGACTTTGAAGAGTGTATGATTTGTATGAGCTGGAATGCAGATTGAGAAGTTAAATAACCAGGAACCACTGGGAAGGAGAATGGGCTGGCGTGCACTTTATTGTTTCCATCATTTGCAAAAGATGTATTTTATCTAAATCATAAATATGGACGCGGTGGCACATGGATAAATGTACATTTCGTTTTTAAAAATGAACTGCGCGATAAAGTGATGTTTTGGGTCCCGCGGACTCGTGGAGAAGATGTTTCTGCTTCGGCAGTATCTCGGTTTTACTACACTGCGATAATTAACAGTCTATTGTTGTGAAACAACTAAGAAGTCATATATCTGTCAAGCCGGATGTGGTTTCTGCAGCTTTCTGAGACAGTATAAATGCGTTTGCTGCATTCCCTATCACTAATGAAATAAAAGGTTACAAATGTTTAATACATTTCATCACCACGATGTATGTCGTTTAATTCCTTTACTGGCCCTATAGTACAGTGTTTTAGTCCGTCTCCGGCGATGTATAAAATAAGCCTAGTAGTTTGGTTATATTGTTTTTCCGCGGGTACTAGAGGCAGAGCTCAGTATGAACTCAAACATCTTAAGTGAGCTGGTTGTATATCGCATGGGTGAGCACCGCTTCTGTGTTTTTCTTTATATGTATATATGTGTGTGTGTTGTGTGTGACATTGTGTTGGTGGTTCAATCGCCTCTCTTCTGGGACTAGGTTTGGGGTAGGCCTACTCCACCGGGGAATCACTAACACTCTCAAGTAGCCTGTCATTACTAACCTCATCTTACCAAACCATCGAGTACAAAACAATGCTTGTTTTAAACATTCAAAAAAATTTTATTACGTAGAGGCAAGGACTGAGTATGACTGACACAGCTCAGGCCTCTAAGACATTTATTTCTGTGTTTGTATATTATTATTATTATTAATATTATTATTATTATTATTATTATTAGCCATTGCGTGCGACTCAGCATGACGTTCACATGTTTTTGTTCAAACGGGTAACAAATTACATCAACTGAAAGCATAAGCATTACAGCGACTCGCAGAAAAGAACCACTTGATGAGGTGAAATCTGATTACTTTGTCCGTAGACCTTTGCAGGGCTGGACTTAAAAATCAGTTCTAGACTTTATGCGATTATTGTTCTACAGTCTTATATACACGCTGCTATTTATGAGTAATCTGAATTTGAAATTTGAGGTAATTTCTGTTGTAAAAAAACGTTTTGAAATGTATTCCAACACAAAGCTTTTCATTTTACGTTTACTGTGTCAACGGCAGATGGCCAGCCTACATTAGAAAGACATATGGTAGACCTAATAGGAATTTAACCACAAATGTTCTGCCCTGTATCATTATTATTATCATTATTATTATTATTATTAATAATAATAATAATAATATTATGGGTGATGTTTTTGTGAAAAACATTGTATTATGAATACGATTAATAGAATGTTCACACCCATATGTATATGCAGGCTAACACGTAAAGTATCATTAAAGCTCATTTACAACGAATATAATAAGATTTAATAAGATGTTTCTCTTACATTTTATTCCAATAATTAGTAATATGTCGTTAGATTCATCACCGATAGACGGGCTACGAAAGGCAATGCGTATCCTCCGAAATCACTGCGCAGTTCAGGGCATTAGATAAATGCCAATAAATATGAAATTTACAAGGATGGACTGTGTGACCCTGGATCACAGGAACAAGGTAAAAAACCTCTGTGGGGTTCATTTAGGTAAAACACTCTGCATGTAGAAAACCATATGCTATCCAAAACGCGTTGGCAGCTACCATGAACGCTTGGAAATCGCAAAACATTAAAGCAGAGGCCAGTAAAATTAAGGTGTTTTGCACGGAGCTTTTCAAGACTATATTTCTAAGAAATCGTAAATGTTAATATGTGAGCAAGAGGTTATTACAAAGAGAAGTAAGTAATGATTTAAGGTGTCTCTATAGGCTGTGTTTTATTAAGTCGGTCCGACGGCGTGGCCCTTGCAAGTTATGCGCTCCTTAACGGGGCATCTCTGCGGCCGCGGATCACTTTATGTGGCTAAATGACAGGGCAGGCAGAGGTCAGCAGGCACCCTGTCCTCACGCTCACTGGGATCAGTGCTTTCTACAAACAGAAACTGTATTCCTTTACAACACTGCGCTTGTATGCATAAATCTAACTGCTTTACTAGGTACCATAAATTTCACCGCTTCGGGTTTTGTCACTCATCCTTTGGGTGCAGCAGCCTGTCTGGAATCGTGCTTATTAAACGCTTATTAAAGTAATATGAAATATAGACTAATAATATTCATAAAGTGAAGTAAAGATTCGTACTCCAAAATACAAGGTTTAGTTGTTATATTTTAATTTACTTAAGAATTATTTGATTGCATATCCTCACTATAGGAGGTCCAGTTCGCGAAACTGAGATGCGGGTTTTCCGGCTTTGTACAGAAATTAATCTCCTATGTGCTTCGGGCTTCCAGTCTCGTGAACCACCGGCTGCAAACGGGAGAGGGCTACGCCGGTGGCCCCTGTGCTTTTCCGGCGATCTTCTGTCTGTGTATCTGGCTTAAGGACGGTGCCAAAAGATGTGCTCCAAACGCCAGACGCAAAACTGCCATCTGTCAGCAAACACGGGATGCTTCTCCGACAATGCAAACATTTTTGGGAGCGATAAAGAGATAAAACGATGTTATCTGAAGCCAGTATCGCGCTTTCTGCCTGCCTCCACCAGAATACTTAAGATAAAGATTTTTTATTGTGTTCTGATCTTCATCTGTAGAAAGAGCCTGGAGTTGTATTTTCAGACCCTTAAACTGGCTTTATCAGCCTCTTTAACTGGTAACTCACCAAAATTCCATACTTAACTGTGCAAATCTCTCTTCTGATTTTGTACACTTTTGTACGACTAAGTAATCTAGAACCATTAACATCTAGGACACATGCACTACTGTTAAAGTGGACTGACAGCATTTCGAGTTAGATTAAATTGATTTTGTAATGAAAAATATTTTCACAATGTTTCAGCCGCTTCAAATGTTTGGACACTGAAGACTATGTTTCGTTTAGGAATATTAAAAATACAGTCACACCTAGAGTACGATGGAATAGTTATGACAAGCTTGCAAGGCCTGGTGAGATCATATCAACATCCACTTTGTGGTTATGTACGTCACTATTTGTGCCCAGCCTCTCTGCCTTCCATGCTATGGATGAGAAACTCCAGTCAAGGGAAACTTAGCACAAATGCACATGGTGGGCGTTAGCATGTCAGCCTGTAGCGGCTTGTCTGGACACAACTGACATACCCCTGGTCAGACTGGTCTATAGATTTTGCATCAGGAGCAGACTGCTGCCAGTATAAATCTAACTGCTTTACTCAGTGTCCTTAAATTTCACCCCATTGATTTTGCCTTCCATACTTCTGGTGCAGCAGCCAGTCTAGAATTGTGCATGCATTCCAGTAACCTTTTGCAGATAATACAGTATATAAAGTACAAGTGATGTGAAATGTGGGCAAGTTACATTCATAAAGTCAAGCAAAGATTCTCCCCCCCAAGTATGTGTAGTTTTATCTAACAGTATTTTTTATCAGTATACTGTTAGAAAAAAGGGTAAAAAGTTGTGCCTTTGCTTGTCACTGGGATTGTACCCTCAAGGGTCTGCAAATTGTACCCTTAGCTCTAGGTAACTGTAGCTTTTAAGGTATAGAAATGGACTCTGAGGAACATTTTTTGTACATTAATGTAGTTTGTACCTCAGAGTCCATTTCTGTATCTTACAAGGTACAATTACAAGGGTACAGCCCCAGTGACAGGCAAAGGTACAAATCTTTACCCTTTTTTCTGAATGTGATATGTAGAATTGTGGTCACTAAATTGTGTTAGCTCTCCTGAATCATGACACAGACACGTAGAAAAACAATGAAGATAAGCAGAAATTAGGGAAGTTTAGTTGACACATCTTGTAAAGAGCAGCAACATGGTACTCGAGAAAAAAGACTGTTCAAATGAGAAAAGCCGATGTTTCTCAGTGACCGAACAGGCACTTTATTTATCAAATTTGGGAACCAAAAACTGAAACACGTTTCCCGTGCACATAAAATCTCCTGAGGAAAATAATTTAAAAGTCAGATTTACGTCCTTGTGAGACTACTCTCACTAGGTCATGTGACCAGGAGAAACCCCTAACCCACTGCTGGCAGCTGCCTCATCTTGCTGTCTCCCAGGGAAAGTAGAGGATTCATCCGACGTCCGGGCATGGCGACGCTCAGTAATGAGGCTCTTTGCTCACATGCCGCCTCCCAGTTTGTTCTTAACCTTCCATTCTTTCCAAGTGTTAATATTCTTGTTTTTGTTGTTATCATCTGTGGCTAAGCTCACATCTTCATCCAAAGGGACCTACAAATTTGCCCATTTATACAGCCAGATATTTTTACTGGAAGAGTTTGGGTTTATGACACTATCAAGAGTACAACAGCAGGAATCTCCTGTGATTGGATTGGCAGCCTAAAGTGAACAAGTCTGTCTCCTGGCCACCTGCTGTCTGAAGTATATAAATTAAGCATGCCTGTCCTATGTTAGACCTTGTCTTTCTGAGCCTCCATTCATCACTCGCAGTGACCTGAGTCTGGGTTATTTGACTCACCTGTTAATTATTAATGATTAAGTGCTTTGCTGTATTAACTGGTTGGGCAATAAAACTGTTGGCAATGGGGCCCACATGAACCTGGTTTGGGGCACAGCTTGCACAAATGAATAAAGGCTTAGAGGATTCAAAAAACACAACAAAACCATTAACATCTCCCAGAACTAGAAGCGTCCTTTGAAGATTGTAGCTGTACATTTTCCTGGATGTTCCTGGATCTATTTGGATGTTCATATTATTCACAGTTTTTTTTTTTCAATAACACTTTTCTGGGCAAATTTTCCCTAACGAGGATTTAAGCATGTCATCGGCCAACATGCTGGAATGAAGTGGCCTGGTCTGTTTTAAAGACTGCTGTCGCACTCTGAGCATCTCATACACTCCAAACCGATCGCCATCCTGTACTTTTGCTGCTACAGTTCACAGCTAGCAAGAGGGAAATAAGGCCAGAGGAGATGCAGAGTGGAATATTCACTAGCACTGTAAGTTTTCATACCTCTGTGTTTATTCGCTTCTCTCTGGGAAACAAAACTGTGCAATTTTGTTTAACTGTGAAGCAAACAGGGGCCTTTGCAGCCCCTCTGTTTTGGGAGGCTCGCTTGAGGGCTGGGAATTCTGCCAGCAGATTGCTTGGCATTGATGACCTCATTTTACACGCACCCAGAACCAGCACTAGGCGGTCTCTGCAGTGCAGAACATGGGCTCCAGCATCAAAAAATGCCTGGAACAGCCATGTCTTTCATTGCATAATTATAGGATGGTGACCTTCCCATAATGGACATAGAGAATTAGCCCACTGAGCTGCTCACCACCTCAAGAGCCAGTATTAAGTCAAAGTATTTTATCGTCTCTATGATGCATGGGCATGTCTGCAGGACAAAGGATTCAGTACCTCAAGGTGCCACCCACCTGCTCACATGACCTGCATTCATTTCCTGAATCAAGACCCCTAGCATGGACCAGCGTGGGATCTTGTAAATGGGCAAAGGCAGATTAGCACGATTCCATCAGAACGTCACCGTGACAGTGCCAAGTTGGTCCATGAGCGCCCTCTAACCTTGAAGTGATGTAAATGCCACAGTCCCATAGTTCCATAGATACTGTAATAATAAAGTTATAACAGGACACCAGTTAGGGAAAGATGATAACAGAAAAATAAAGCTGTCTTCACTCAAAAGGAGTGGATGTTTTCAATAATCTTTGCATTACCATAGGTGAGATATAGCCCTTAGGTTGATTCTTTGATTGATTGATTGATTCATTCATTCTTCTATACAAGTCAGCCTATGATAAAATTCAGTCTGTTGATCATTGTCATGCTTTTTACACCCTTTTGTTATTTACGTCACTGAAGCAGAGTCTCTGAGTCCGGTTTCTGTTTGCTGTCATCTCTGTATTAGCGCAGCACACATCTCCCTACATTTAAGTTTTACCATTCGTGCTCTTGGGGGTATCAGAAGTTGGGCACAGCCTGACACCCTTTAGCAAAACTTGAGGTGTTGACACCACTAGGGTTTTTTTACAGTGTTGAGTGTGAACATATATTGTGTTCAAACTGGTGTGGGTTTCTCCTGCATTTGTCTCAGTATCGTTGTATGTTTAACACTATATGTGCAAGACATGTCATATGATTTGCACTATATGCTGTGTTTGCACCATATGTTGTACAGTGTCTTGTTGCACTGCATGTTGTATGTTCGCACTGTGGCCCTAAAGACATGTAATTTTATCTCACCCAGTTACTCTGTACTGGGATGAGATGTCCGCCAATAAAGAAACTTGACACGGTGATGGGTGATATAGTCCAAAATTATGATCACCATTACTCTGAATTATTAAACTCTGAAGTAAGCCCATTTCCCAAACTGAATTTTTTTTAATTTAATGTCAGTAACTGCAATCCGAG
>JAODJU010000119.1:8521057-8544269 GCA_026776725.1 Gnathonemus echidnorhynchus
TTCGCATGCTGAATGCAAAGACAGTGAAGGATGCCCACCCATTGCCTCACCAAGCTGATTGCCTTGCAGCCCTTGGCAGCAATGGCTTTTTCAGCACGATGGACCTCACGTCGGGGTTCTATAATATCCCTTTGCATGAAGCTGACAGGCATTACACAGCCTTCACGACGCCCTTAGGGCTGTATGAATACAATTGTCTGCCCCAAGGCCTCTGCAACAGCCCGGCGTCATTCATGCGCATGATGATTAGCATTTTTGGGGACCTCAACTTCTCCAGTCTGCTCTGCTATTTGGATGATCTTCTTGTGTTTGCGCCGTCAGAGAGCGAAGCTTTGAAACGTTTGGAAGTGGTGTTCTCGCGCTTATGGGCAAACAACTTAAAACTTTCCCAAAAGTGCTACTTCCTTAGGAGGTATGTCAGGATAAGTAGAGGGGCCAGGGGGCGTAGGAAACCTGGGACGTTTCGTGGATTGACCCCCCAGGACTGGACACCAGCCTGTGCAAAAGCTTTTGCTGATTTGAAGCAGGCTCTGCTGGAGAGCATTATACTGGCGCACCCAGACTTTGATCGGCTATTCATTCTGTCAACTGATGCTTCACTGGATGGTCTGGGCACAGTGTTGTCTCAGGTGGCTGGAGGAGAAGAGAAGGCCAGACTAATCACCTTTGCTAGTAAGTCGCTCACACGTAGCCAGGCTAATTACCCTGCTCACCGCCTGGAATTTCTAGCCTTGAAGTGGGCTGTGTGTGATAAGTTTAGCCACTGGCTCAAAGGTCACAGTTATACGGTTTGGATGGACAATAATCCCTTGTCATACATCCTAACCAAACTCAAACTGGGTGCTTGTAAGCAGCGCTGAGTCCCTAAATTGGCATCATACTCCTTCGACATCAAGCATATCCCTGGTAGGCTGAACGTTGTAGCAGATGCCCTCAGCAGGGATCCATTTGTGAAGCCCTTGTCCCAGCGTCTGCTGTCCAGCCTATGTCTATGGATCTAATTTTGAGAGTGTGCTGCTTGCTGAACTTTTGGGGCTGGCGGGTGTCGATAAGTTGCAGACCACTCCCTATCACCCTATGGGAAATGGTAGCGCTGAGAGGTTCAACCATACCCTCAGCAACATGCTGAGATCTCTACCTGCAAAACACAGGTGGCCACAGATGGTGCAGACCATGACCTTTGTGTATAACTGCAGCACACATGAAACCACAGGATTCGCTCCATTTTATTTAATGTTTGGCCGTGTGCCCCGACTGCCAGTTGACCTTGTCTTTATGAATGTGCTCAGTGATCCTTCAGTGTGCAATTACGATGATTTTGTGAAATCTCTAATGGAAAACCTCATGGCTCATGGCTCAGAAACACTCGACTGTCGAGCAGAGGCGTCAAGCTGACCAATACAACAAGAGGAGAGCCCAAGGCTCTGCTCTGTCTGATGGTGATGTTCTACTGGTAGCGAATAAGGTCGCAAGGGGCAAGTGTAAATTGGCCGATAAATGGGAGCCGTCACTGTATACAGTGGTGGCCTTGAATCCCACCCTGCATATTTATAAGATCAGGAATAGAGAGGGTGTGGAGAAGGTCATCCATCGCAACCTGCTCCTTGATGCCAACTTCCTGTCCCTGCCTAGTGATCTACCTGGCAGAGTGGATTCCTCTGCAAGATCTGTTGGGGTTCGTTCACAATATCCCACTGTGGCTGGTGTCTCCCCGTCCCCTGTGACTAATGCCCCCCCTGTTCATTTTTTCAAATTGTCTGCCTGTGCTAGTGATGACCCGCCTTGTTCTGTTATGGGTGTCCATGATCGCGTTTCTCGGTTTGGGAGGGTGATTAGACCAGTTAGGCGGTTGGTGGAATCCATGGTTCAGTTAGAAACATTCCTGAAGCGCAGTAAGTAAATCTTTCCCTCTGTAGTGCTGATCTTTTCCAGGTTTCCAGTCATGATGAGCAAGGGGCCTGAGTGTATAGAGCAGTACTTTAACATACTGGAGTTTCCTGGGGCATTGCTTTGCGCCAAGTGTGCCCTGGGTCTCCATAACCCTTTTGGAAGGGGTAGTTATTAACTGGTCTGTGGTGAGGCACCATTACGGCCCTTGGTTTTCAAATGAAACCAGAATGGTTATTTAATTCTAGGGGGGTGAATGTAACAGGTTGTTGTTTTACATTTGTTTATAATTATACAAGATTTTGTTTTCTTTTTTTGTCTAACCTGATGGATACAATATCCCTTAAATTTTCTCATGATGCTCTTGTCCTGCATCGCTCCTCCCTCTGTCTTTTCCCCTTTATAAGGGTCCTGATCTCATTTCCTCTTCCCTTTGCTGTACTGCACACGTGGAAAGAGGTGAGGATCTAGTGGCAGGGTCTCTCGGGTTAATAAATCAGTTATTGTGTATAATCATTTGATTTATTATGCGATATAAGTAGCGGTTAAAAACATGTCTATATATGATAAGCATATGCGTTATTTTACTTTGTATAGAGAGAGCGAGAGGGCCTGAGCACATGAGGTTTATCCCCCCTTCTAATTGCTCCCAACAGGTATGTTTTCATTTGTATTAGTTTATTTTAATAACATTATTTTTTTATATCGCGGATTTTTCCCTGACGCATCAGTTCTCTGCGGTGTGTGTGTGTGTGTAATATATATATATTCCTAATTATTATTATGTTACTCATATCCTTAGCCCGACATCCACATATCATATGTTTTTGCAAAGTGTGTTTTAATAAGTTTACATGTGTTTAAAGCGTGTGGGAGGGATATTTTAAGGCTTAAACTTTATTTATATGGTCTTTCTATATCGCGGATTTTCACCTATCGCTGATGGGTCTGGAACGTAACTTCCGTGATAGGCGGGGGATCACTGTATATGCAGTCTTTGGTATGATCTACTTTCTGTCTTCCTGATACTTTTTCCCTGGCCAATGTACAATCGAGCTTCGTATGCATCACAAATAAGTGCCTCTGCAGTAATTCAATTTTTGATTGTGTTTCCCCCCCCCCCCCCCATGTGGGATCCAAGGCTGGTCCCTATGATAAAATTTACATCAGAATTGCTGTGAGGGTGTGGCACTGCCCTGTCTTCGTGAAGTATAAATCAGCCCGAGGTACGGGCATCGGAAATAGGGGGCATGGGGGGGACATGTCTGTTACTAAGGGATCTGAGTCAACCATACATTTGAGTTGCACATGCGCTGCCAATCTGAGTCAACTGTGTTAAACTACACTCAGTGACAAAAAAGTTAAGCACCCAGAAGTAATGGTCTGATTTGGATGTAATTGGTACACATGCAGACCAACGATGGGTATGTAAGTGACTTGATTTGCAAAGAGCTGGTATGTCTAGTCACCAGACACAGAGGACGCCTTGTAGACGCATTAGACAGCATTACCAGCACTTTAGTTTGATAGGGGTCACATTGTGGGTTTGCATGAGGCCAGGTGGTCATATCGTGCAATTGCCCAGCATGTAGGGCATGGAGATGTCACAATTGCCCAATGTTGGAACCAGTGGGCACGTGAGGGGTTGGTTCCACACACATCATGAAGTTTCTGGTCACCCAAGACAGACCACACCAAGGGAGGATCATCATGTTGTGTGCCGAGCATTACTGAACTCCATTACTGACATCTGCACCTGCCATCTGGACACAGATATTGGACTCTCTACAACACCCCATGTCAATATGTCTCAACGACTGGCATCAGCTGGACTATGGGTTCACCGTCTCATGTGTAGGCTGCTGTTAAGACCAGCATAGAGACGGCTGCATTTGGAGTGGTGCTGTAATCGGGAGGCATGGACTGATGCCCAGTTGGGTTGAATCTTGGTTCTGCTTTACCATGGATGACCATTGTGTGCATGTATGGTGATGCCGGGAGGAGAGGACCAATCCTGCCAATGTTGTGGAGAGACACACTGGCGTTATTCCTGGCATAATGGTGTGGGGAGCCATGGTGTGGGTATGACTTCAGGTCATCTCTGTAAGTGATTCAGGGGACCCTGATGGCACAGCGCTATGTCATTGACATCCTGCATCCGCATGTCTCACCCCTCCTGCAACAGCACCCTGGTACAGTCTTTCAACAAGACAACACCGTCCACACACGGCACATGTGTCTGTGAATTGCCTACATCATGTTGAGGTCCTACCATAGCCAGCCAGGTCCCCTTATCCACACCGAACATGTGTGGGATCTGCTCAGATGTCAACTCAGATCCAGTGCCAGTCTGTAGGATCTCGAGGGTCAGTTATGACAGCTGTAGGCTGACTTGCAGCAGGAGAGGATACAACGGGTGTACAACTCCCTTCTACACCATATTGCCGCATGTACCCAGGCCTGGGGCGGTGCCACACCCTACTGACCTGGGACCAGCAGTGTGCCCATACTGCCAACTCTGTTGTCCGTTTGATCTGATATTATAATCATCACAATACAGTCACATGACCTTTCAACATGTGCAGAATCATTTAATTTCCACCACTCCATCTGGGTGCTTAACTCTTTCTGTCACTGAGTATATTTAAGTATTGCAATAGTCAAATAATAACGAACTTTAGCCCATCCGTCAAACCCGCACCCTTGCCAACTGTAGAAAGTAACAACCCATGTTATGTATTTGCACAAATTTTCATAAAATGAAAATACAGAAATACATGAACAATATGGCCAACAAGGGGAAAACCAAAATTCAAAATGTCCAACAGCTTGGAGTCTCAGTCACACACAGCCCATTCAGCCACACAGCAGCCTGAGGAGTTGGGGAACTTGCTAGGGACTGTGACAGATACCAAACACAGAAAGGAATGGGACAGCCAGCGACATCTGCTGGCCAAATGGGGAAACAACAGACAGCAGGCACTGATCCTGGCAGCCTTTGAAAGAATTGAACTGCTTCTGTTCTGTGTACATCCACATTAGGGAAAGTTGATGTACTGTTTTGACAGTCAGTTAATACCAGCCACAACTTAAATAATAATGGAACTCAGTCTAGGCTGGGATTTCCCTGATCTGTTAGCCAATTCTTAGTGGTACATTCCTGTTGCCAAAAATCCAAGTGTCGTCAGTACTGGAAGATGGACAGGAACAGTGTGATTTTGTGCTGTAGGTCATTCAAGAGCAGGGGCCAGTCCATCACACAATTTCATCAGAATTGAAGTGGTGCTCATTGTAGAACTCAAGGGGTGTAGAATCTTCAGGGGAACCTTAATAAGTGTTCCCATGGTGCCTCAAGAAGCGCGGCCATGAAATCTTCAGGGGAACCTGAAAGGGGGCTCCCATCGTGCCTCAAGAGGAGCGGATATGCAATCTCCAGGGGAACCTGAAAGGGCATTCCTATTGTGCCTCAAGGGGCGTGGACATGGTGTCTCCAGGGGAACCTCAAAGGGCATTCCTATTGTGCCTCAAGGGGCGTGGACATGAAATCTCCAGGGGAACAATAAGGGGCATTCCAACAGTACCTCAAAGGGCATGGCTCAGGGTGACGTATAGAATTCCAGTTATCAGAGTCGGATCTTCCTTGTGTCTGGCTGCTGAGTCATGCCTTCATTTTTAAATGGTTACAGGCTATTGATTTATCTAAAATGCATTATACATACATTATGCATACAAATTCAGCTGCAATTAAGCAATTATGAGACATGATTCTTACCTTTGTAAAATATTTCTTTCAACGCAACTTAAGATATGAGCCTAATATGTGGTTCCTAGAGGTGGAAATGTTGAACTTAATCTGTGATTGGAATTTACATGATTGACTTTAAACAGTATGCAGGTATGTGGAGTTATCTTTTTCTAAATAACAAGGAAGGCTATCTTTGTGTCTAATGACATTTGATATATACACATACACACACACATTCACATACATTGAATATACTGTATATAGATGTTCCTTAGAAGCATTTCTGTAACAATTAAAAGTATTGCTATTGTGTCCACATGGCCTCATGATTAGATATTTCGATACATATTTATTTGTTTTGTTTTTTTTAAAATCACAAAATACTTCGCTAATGAAATCCAAAATTTAAAAAAGCCCCAAACAAAATGTGCTTGCAGTCACTGGGATAGAAAGGCTTAGGAACCAAGGACAGGAGAATTTCTTTGAAGTCACTTATTTAATTTACTTAAAAAAAATGTTGTGGTGACTTAAACATAAGAACATAAGAAATTTACAAACGAGAGGAGGCCATTCGGCCCATCAAGGTGCTGTCACACTAGCACAAATAATATTCACCTTACATTTAATGAAAATAAGCTTCCGGTAGTTCAGCCAATTTGCGTGGTGTTTATAATCAGAGTTCACTTAAATAAATTTTGACCCGTGAATTCACATTTCTTAACCAATCCAGTGTGGCATGGGTGAGGCTGCAGCCTCAATTTCACAGTAAGGATTTGCATTTGCATTATTATGACAAAAAAAAAATTTAATAATGAAAAGTTGTGGGGGAAGAACGCATTTGTGGTATTTTGCGCAGGTGCAAGCATCTTGCTATATTTTCCTCTTATTCTTCCTCAACAGTTCTTTTTAACTTTCCTGTCCCTCTGTCTGAATGTGACAAAGGATGTTCCCAGTATTTGTGAACAGGACGCTTAGAATGTCCAGACCCAGCTGAATCAGCTCTGTTTTCATCTTAAGTTTCATTCAAGACATAGAGAGTCCTTTAGGTCATACAGAAAAGCTTCCACAATTCCCTGCAGCCTCACTCATAGTACTTGGATTCTCTCAGAGGCCAAACGTGAGCCAACGTGGGGGTTGGTCAGCCCAGAAGTCACAAATTACTAAATTAGAGTTTCAAAATGGTTGATCTTCTTTTTTTGGAAGTTCAGAGATGCTTTTAGAATGTCTCGTAGCCTTTGACACTTGGCTAAGCATGAAAATCAGTCTGTCTGTCCAGTCATTGGTGAGTTACACTTGGCTCTGTTTAGCTACACTCATAATCAGATTCACGAGTAATCAGATGCATGCCGTCAGCATAATTTCTAATTTCTGAAAAATAATCACTTCAATTCAAAAGCTCTCACAGAAAATCCACTGATAAAAACCTCATGGGAGGCACACATGAGTCAATTCCAATTAGATACCACTGTCAAGACCCGCCAAAGGGATCTCTTCCATCCTGTCACTTCCCAGCTGTCAGACCAAGACTAACAACTTTTAATAATAAACAGCATGGGGAGTTTTATTTATATAAAGGGAAGCCAAAATAACAAACCAAAAAAGGTATTACTGATACAAAGAAGAAAGTACATATATGGATGTACTGTAGCGACAACCGAATGTTTTGGTCTGACAAGCAGGGAGCAATCAGGTAGCTGTGTGAGTCAAATTTCAGTTCACTAGCCATTTTATTGTCTGGATTACTGATGACCTTCTTACAATTTGACACAGGGCATTGTGTTGTTAGTCCATACTAAAATTTTATGGGGAAGAAGAAAAAGGGACAAGAAAAGAATTGGAAAAAAATTAGATATGGCCACAGTTCAAGCAATTGTGGGTCAGAACACCACTATTATTTTGTGGGGACCATGTGACAGTTAGTGGTGAATGGCGGCATTTTAGCCTCGCTCTCCGAGTCCCACTCCCTGCTTCCTCATTTTTTCATGGTTCTCAGGCACAGATTCAGGTGGCATTTGGTCTTTGGATGACATGCGATAAGCAATAAGCATGGGGAGAAGCACAGTGCATCGGTTCACTATTTGAAACGTAGTAGCGGTATGGATCACTCTGGGAGCAGAACACCTCCTCACTCTTTGACCACCAGCCTGGCAAAGAAATCGCAGAAAACCATGCATGTTAGTGAGATAGCTGACAGTGGTGAGGCGGTGAGTTATGGCGGTAGTGGGCTAAAGGACTTTGTCAGGGAGCAGACTGAGACTCTTCATGTTAATCTGACATCCACTTTTCAGAGATATTTTAGAGAATTGAGGGCTGATGCTGGTGATCTGAAGAAGGAAAAGCAGAAGCTAGGAAAACCCTTCAAGCTGTTTCAAGGCCAAGTCCAGCAGCATGAATTGGAGCCGGGGTTGCTTCACACCAAAGTTGGACTCCTTCGTAATAAGTTTGCAGAGCAGGAGGACAGGGTGCGGAGGGTTAGCGTCAAGATTGCAGGGGTTCCAGAAGACATGGAAAAGAGCAACTTACTGCATTCTTGGATCTTCAATGGCTGAAGTGGTTTCTGGATCTTCCCAGCTTCAGACCCAAAGAGATGAGGGCTCCTTGGTTGTTTGCGGGCAAAATCAATGGGTCACACCCTCGCCCCTTAATTTTGGATCTCCTGCGCTATACTGACCGGCAGATTATATTCCAGGATTCTCGGAAGTCGCAGGTTCACCTTGAGGACCGAAAAATTCTTTTCCTCGCCGACTACAGCGCCCAGACCGCACAAGCTCGCTAGGCTGTTTAGATGAAGGCTTGGAAGGCTGGTATTCCTGATTTTCCTCTTTACCCAGCTAAGGTACACCTTTCATTTGCAGGTGAGGGATTTCCCTAGTTAATTTTGTAGTTATTTAATCATTTTCATTTAGTTCACTCATTTATATCTTTTATATTTCTTCATTTTATATTGCTTTCTGTCCTTGCTGCTTGCTTCCTCACATCATGTTCCTTGCATATCTCATGCAACGCAATCTCACCAAGGCTGTCTGACCCCCTGGCTCCAGAAGACATAAAGGGCCTGCGTCCCTCAGTGGGGGCAGACAGATGCAGCGACAGACTGTGTGTGAACACCTTTCGGTAACATCTTCATTCTGTTTTAATTAACTGCTTAAGCTTAAGGAACCAGCCTCGTCATTCGACTCTAAAAGAACCTGAGGTTAGAAGAAATTTAGAGAAGAAATCTATCACTTGGTATGACAAACAGAATCGGTGAGAGACAATGGTGAGAGACTAATTAATGCTGGATGACTGAAGACAAGTGCCCAAATTAACGGAGGTAAGATCTTCCTCCTGTCTTTGGCTGAAGATTGAAAATAGCTTTTCCTTTGCTCAAACACCCTATCAGGGACTTGTTTGATGATGAAGAAGTAAATGTAACTAATTGTGAGATATTTGTTTTTTATGAGCTCAAAGAAGATCAGTCGACTACAAAGAAGTTTTCCTTTGCTGTATGGGAAACAGTAGACACCGTTGATGTAATGGGATATAAATGTTTTCTTGCGAGACTTTTCTGTTTACTGTTTGGGGAAAAAACAGCCGTTTACTGTTTGGGAGAAAACAGAGGAATAAAACAGTGGTTTCACCATTTACTCTTTGGGATAAAATAGAGCTTACAGCTCATAATCTGTGGTTGTTCCATCAAACATGGCCTTATCAAGATAATTTGGCAGTAGAATTGATGTTTCTGCAAGGCAGGCTACTGAGTAGGGAGGAATGGAGCCTCCAGATGTGGAGTATATGATGGAAAATCTCAGTGAAAATCTGGACACAGCTTGGTGTTTGAAGTCAACCACTGCTGACATGAATCGGAATGAATGAATGAATGAATCGGGTAGTTTATTGCCATAGTACGTTCACACATACATGGAATATGCTTTGGTGGTCGGTGCCAAAAGAGATGCGCAACAACACACCGAGGCAACCATACACGGCGCCTCATAATAGGAACAACAGAGAAAAAATAATCACATGAGGTGAAAGCTACTTAACTGAAATTATAAAATTAAGCGGGTGAGTAAATTAATGATTTTGCTCAGAAGCAAGAAGCAGCATATTTGTGCTAATGTCAGCACAAAAGTTTTCCAATATAAGCAGTGCACCAGTAGTCCCTAAAAATCAAGATAAACTGTCTATTCATCCATCTTCCAATCCAGATCTGGGTAAAAGCCATCCTGGGGGATATCCAGCTCATGGAGATCATTTTACACCCTGTGCAAAAGGAAAAAAAGGGTATAGTTTTATGTTTATGTTTTATGTTAAGTTCCATACATAATCGGAAATGCAAATGCTCCTTCCAAGATTGAGCCCCTCCAAAAAAATAACACTGATTCAGAATGTGGAATATGAAAATAATCATTAAAAATGGCCCCTCCTGTGATGGTGAAGCTCGGATTTAGGCCTCCACATAAAATTATTGTCCATGCCTGTTCTAACTGCTTATCCAAGATGTGGCCGCAGTGAGGTTCTGGAGTCTATCCCAGGCAGCACAGGACACAGGCAGGGGTACGTCCTAGATGGGATGATCAAGATAAAGTAACAGGGTTCTGGACATATGGGAGTCCCTTATGGCTTAATGTTTAGTAAGAGGCATTATTTTGGAATAAGTATATTTTAGAATTTGGTGATCAGTGTTGACACAGCACAGCACACAAAACAAAACATATCCTCTGCATTTAACCTATATGTGACATAGCAGGGGGCAGCTAATTCAGTACCCAGGGAGAAGTGCTTGGGGGTGGTATCTTGCTCAGGGTACCTCGCTGGTCGCGGTTTCAAATCAGCAATCGCTCAATCACAAGTGCACTTCCCTAAACGTTAGGCCACCACTGCCCAGTATACAACCCAGTTTCCAAAACAGTTGGGATGCTGTGTGAAATGTAAATAAAAACAAAATGCAATGATTTACAAACCACATAAACCCGTATTTAATTGAAAACAAAGATAACATATCAAATGTTAACACTGAGAAATTTTATTTTTGTATGACATATATGTTCAGTTTGAATTTCATGCCAGCAACACGTTTCAAAAAAGTTGGGACAGGGGCAACAAAACACTGCAAAAGTTGCGTAATGCTAAAACAAAACATCTGGTTGAATATCTCACAACTAATTAGGTTAATTGGCAACAGGTCAGAAAGGCCAAAGGTAACTGGGTATAAAAAAGACTCCGAGATTTTGCACAGTGTCCCAGCGATTTTGAAAACGGGGTTATATTTGTAACTATCAATATTTACAAAGTTCAGGTGGATAGTGGTTCCTATGGCTGAGGGTGATGAAGTCATGCGGCTTTCAAAAACAGTATTGAAAATTTTTCAGATTTACAGTGATATTGGTTTTACATAATGATCCAAATGGATGGTGAAATTAATCAAATGACTGTTTATGAAATTTCTGATCTCATCAGCGGGTTACTTCTGGACACTGTTCCTTGATCTACCCAAGCATCATTTTGTTACAGCATCATAACATTTCATGTTCAGTGTCACTTTGTGGTAAATGAGTGCAGCACAGTCTTTATGCTGTATAGATGCTGAATGTGTCTATATGAATATTGTATGGGTTTTTTGTTCTTCTGCATTTTAAAAAGCTCGTGTCCTGAGTCCAGAGCCACAATAAACACAAAAATCTTCATACATTCCATTTCCTTTAATGAAAACCAAGGGATGAAAAGGATGTTTTAAATTTGGACCATTTCATTTCAGGTGGTTTAAAGAAAATGATCATTATTCTGCTTCATTTGATATAGAAAACTCTTCATTTGGAAAGTTATCTGCAGAGTTTGCAACAACCTGAAACATTGGAGAAAAGGGGAAATTCATTTTTAAACTTGGCCGATTTGTACTAAGGGGCAGCTGATTAAACATATTCAAAACATGTATCCTTGATGGGATTTATCACAAGAGTTCCTCATATTGAAGGAAGTCTCACAAACGTGCAGTCATATTCACTTAGATTGAGTGATTGTCACAAGAATTAATTAAACAAAATTATTTGCATTATATCATAATGGTGGTTAGCACTGTGGCCTCACACCACTGGAACCTGGCTTCAGGTCTCTGCCAGGGTTCCATGTGTGTGGAGTTTGCATGTTCTCCCCATGTCCTCGTGGGGATTCCTCTGGGTACTCCGGCTTCCCCCCACAGTCCAAAAACTCGCTGAGGCTAATTGGAGTTACCAAAGTGCATGTGTGCCCTGTCACAGGTTGCTCCCTGCCTCATGCCCATAGCTTCCAGGATAGACTCCAAATGACCCTGAATAGGACAAGTGGTTTCAGAAGGTGTATGGATGGATTTGACATATAGAAGTATGTATGTACTTATTGTGACTGCCATGGTACCTGGGTCAGTCCCTACCATGGTGTCCATGATGCCTGATGGATATTTCCTGTGGTAATCCACAGTGCCCAACTCTGGAATTCTGAGCTCACAAGCCTCTGGTAAAAAAAAAAAATGTATTTTTATCCTCATTCAGTTCAATTAAGGAATGCATTTTTTGATTATGGTGCATCTTGTATTTCATGACTGAGGTCTCTATGGCCTTATTTGAATCACACAGTAGTAAAACTTTATAAGCAGGAAGAGGAAATTCTCTCTTAACCCTACCAAACAACCAGTTACAGAGACCATTTCTCCAGTCAAAGTCACGTTCTGGAGCTTGGTTACCGAGATTACAAGGCGACGGAGAGCTGGGATGGATGCCAGTCCATCACACCCATGTAGAAACACCAAATCTGTCAGTCTTTAAGTTGTGGAGAAAATGTGAGTCAGCGGTACTACCAGCAGAGCCCCTGTGCTGTGTTTTAGAGAGATTAGAGCTGCATCCAGAAAGCGTGAGTCAAAGTAACAAGACCCATTGCTATGGTGCTCGAGATGAGTCACAATGAGGTTTTCATCTCGCATCATAAGCTGGTCTGTGTGATAGGTGCCATTATGACATTCCATTTTCTGAAAAGCCTAACAAGATGCTGATTATTTGCACGTTTTGTGTAAAAATGAAGCTAAATTATTCCTGATCCTGGTGTTAATAACACAGTCGGCATGAGTAACAGTTGGATTTTTAGGCTTTTGGGATTTTTAGGGGAAAAGGTTAAAAAAAACCTCCTCAAGTCCACAGTCAAAGCAGCTCAGTCTCTGCCAGGATTTAAAATGATCACTTTAATAATTAAATTTCCGACCAAGTCTATTGTTATTATACCTCTGTTTGCCCTCCAGCTAAGTATGTTAGCAGTTAATCCTCTTCCTACACTGTCAGAAAAAAGAAGTACCAGTTTGTACTTTTGCTGGTCACTGGGGCTGTACCCTCAGGGGTCTGCCAATTGTACCCTAGCTGTAGGTAATTGTACCTTTTAAGCTACAGAAATGGACTATGCGGAACATTTTATACCATTGCGGGTATATTAATGTTGTTTGTACCTTGGGGATGCTCCTCAGAGCCCATTTCTGTACCTTAAAAGGTACATTTACCTACAGGTAGGATACAATTGGCAGAGTCAGTTCTTGTGACCTCTTTACGTGTAACTGCTAATCTGAAATGCTTGCAATGATATGATGATCAGGGTAACGTCGTAGGTACAGGCTGTGCCTTTTGCCGGAATCCTCCACGAATTTGTTTGTTTGTTAGCATTGGTGTGGAGATGTAGTGCATTTTTAAACTGTTCAACCTCTTAAACACTTAAGCAAAGGACTTAATAGGTGATTTGCGGCACGCGTCATTATGAAGTAATTAAGAGAAGGAACTAACACAGCTACACATACTGAATGTGGACTGGGGGGGTCAGCAGTTGTGGGCAGCTCTCTGTCAGCCAGAGAGCCGAAAAGCAAGCAAACAGATAAAAGACATTCTGAAGCGGATATTAAACAGCTAATAAAATACACATTGAGAACATTCAGGGAACACGTGAGGTCCTGCTGTAATTGTTTGGCAGACAGGCTTGTGAAGAAAGTGGATCTGGGTTTTTTTTCCAGAGCCATTTGAGGAGAGAGCGCCTTTTACAGCTAGTGAGTCACTCGTGGGGTTTGGGAATAAGGGCAGGGTGTTGCTTCAGCTACCCTTTGGGCTGCCTGCAACCTAATTTGAAATAATCAAATCTAAGTGATTTGATGGGTGTTGGTTTCTTTATGATTTGTAGACAGGTGCTCTTACTAAACACAGCTCATGATTTATTACTAAAATGATTTACATCTTCTTCAGGGTTGCCTAATGCATGTTGGGGAAAGCCTATATTTCTATATCATCATTTACTTTTTGGGACAACAGTGTCCTATAATATAGGTGCATTAATCATCTTACATGTCTTCACTCTTACAGTGAAGAGTGATTGTCACAAGATTAAAAAAATCTATTTGCATTGTAATTTAAAACATAAAAGTAAAACTTTAGTGTGATTGAGATAAGGATTACCTACGTCGTTATATAAAAAATAATACTTCACTCCACCAGAAAACTCAAATCAAATTTGTATTCAATAAACATATCATTTTACCATGTAAGCAGGAAAACTTTTATCTGAAAAGTGATCTATATTAACTTTTTCTTCCTTTTTTATCCACAAGTTTTTTTTAACATCCTGCACTGAATTCACTTATATGATCAACAAAATTAAAACATTATTTCTCTCTGTCTTACATTGGAAATTCCCAAACCTTTTTTTATTTGAATGCTTGGAAAATGTGGAAAATATAAAATACAACATTTGGAAGTGTCTGCAGTTGAGTAAGCCTAAGAGTTTTGGTCAGAAAATCACTTTTGTAACTCTAGTCCCTGTTCCACAGGCAAAATCACATCTTGGGTGAACTGGTGATTCCAAATTGCCTCTACTATGCGAGTAAAAAACCATATATATAAAATTCTCCATTGTGTACTGGCATTACATACAAAGTAAACTAATAAATCAATCAATAACATTTTTTTCAGTGTGGCACATTTTTACAACGTCCTCACAATGAACTTTGTGGCGATTTATGGTTATTTATGGTTTTCCTGGATTTAGAAAACTAAATTTTATTTGCTAGCTCCTTCAAAGGAAATAATCAAATCATTTTCCTGGAAAATGGTGTCTATAAAAAGTACATATGCAGAGTCTATATACCTTATACCATGCAGTAGAAAAAACACGAATGATAATGGCTTGTTGAACCTTGACTAGTGTCATTTGCTTATCTGTGATGGACTGGTGCCCATCTATCTGGACAAAAAGGTGAAAAATAACCATGAATAAAGCCACGCAGCATAGCAATTAGCTTGTACTCATACAAATGAATTAAATATAAAGTAACATGAACCGCATGAGGGGTAGCCAGGTGGCTCAGTGGGTAGGACTACTGTTGCCTCACAGCTCTAAGTTTGGAGGTTTGTTGACCCCCCTTCCCACACACACACACACACACACACATACACACCATGCATGTGCAATCTGGGCAGGTTCTCCCTGCAATCCAAAGATAGCAGGTAACTTAATTAGCATCTCTGAATTGAATTTTGTGTGTGTGTGTGTGTGTGTGTGTGTGTGTGTGTGTGTGTGATTGCCTTGCATTGCACTGGCATTCCATTCAGAATGTACCCCTTCCTGCTGCCTTATGCTGTCCGGGACAGACTCCAGAAACCAACTGTGACCCTGACTAGAACAAATAGTTGGAAGATGGATGGATAGATGGAAACCTGTACTATTAATACCATTTTGGAGGATTTGCACTTCTCTGTTGTGCACCAAGTAGCAAAGGTTGGCTGGAGTGGTGAGGACACTAAATATGTCAGACTGTGTGAAAATGTCATACGAAAATATCACATTAGAAAGGCCATGGATTTTTTCCATTTGTTAGAGGTTAGGAGATCAACACTGAATTTACAAACGACAAAAAAATTAGTAATGTTTCAGCTTTTTCCCAAATTTTATTTTTATAAACTGTTGCGTGAAAAACAAAGTATAAATTTTGGAATGACCATTTAGTGGGCTATCCTTTCAAACAAGCCTTAATGTGCGCATCTAAAGTCTATTTATTTGAATTATTGGGAATCATACAGAATGGGCTGTAAGTGTTGAGGGATCTATCACCCCACCCGCCCTCAACATGCATTATCTCAGCCACGAAGGGCTGCTCTCTGCAGAGGTCAAGCTGGAAGCCCCAGAAGGCATGGCTGTTAACAGATCTTTAAGTTATGCACCCAAATAAAACTGCCAAAGAACATTTTCTGATGGTTTAAAGTGCTTTGAAACCAGGGTGCAGATGTCTTTATAGCCAGAGACAACGAGCATAAAGTCTCTCCACAGAACAGCCTGGCTTTATAACCATCACCGCGGGGAGTGAAAGATCAGCTGGCATTTTCACTCTCTAATTGATTGTTCATCTGATAGTTTTTCCCAGTGTGCCTGCAGGCTGACTGGAACCACGTGCGCGTTTTTGAAGCTATCACACTAAGTGATGTGCCGGACATTTTGTTACTTTATTACAAGGGAATAAGAACAAGTTCAAAGAGACCATCAGAATTCCACTATGTCACTTCTCACCTTTATTTGCCTCAAATCTATTTTAAAAGACATTATAAAGGAGGAAAATGATGTAAATCATCACCAGCAATATATTTTAGGTAAAATGCTGAATTTAGGGGAAACAGATTTCAGTTGATTGAGTGTGGAATGTGAATCAGTTTTTTTTTTTCTTTCAGAAAACAATGTCCAGATATTTGGACCCATCCATGGTGTACCTTAGCCTAGCACCTTGAGCAGCCTAGGATAGGATCCATACAATCCTTACAAGAAAAAGCTACTGGAAGATGGATCGATGTCTAGGTCAGTGTTTCTCAAACCAGTCCTCAGGAACCACCAGACAATCCATGTTTTGCTCCAGGGAGCTGGAAAGGAAGCAAAAATGTGGAGTGACTGGCAGGCAGCTGGAAGGCAGGAAAATATGGACTGACTGAGGGTCCCCAAGGACCGGATTGAGAAATACTGGTCTAGATGGTCCTTCAAAAGTCACTTCATTTTTTTGTGTCAGATGCAGAACAATTAAGTCTCAAACTGTCTCTAGACCCCAGCCTCATACAGAAAGGCCCCTAGAGGTTGAGGTTAACCCTTAGAACCCAACTAATGCAAAGTACTTTGTTTTTTGCACCCATTAATCTCAGGCTCTTAACTCTGGATAGGTAAAATGCACAGACAAGACTCCCATACTGTATCTTTGGAATTGAGAGAAATACTTGATCTGGTCTTCCAAGTTTTCGCCTGACACTAACCATGTATTCCTTCACAATACTAAGCCATAGAAAGGTCCCCAAATGAAACCCCCACATTCTCACATCATCGAGACTCTAATCTCAACATTTATAACATTGCATTTGTAGTGCCTGCAAATATTTATGCTATATGAGACTTAAAATTGAGAAATTTCAATAAGTGCAAATAGTTTTTACTCATAAAATGGAATAGATTGACATATCTGATTAGCCCAAAATGTCCTGAAAACAAAACCATAAAGCATATGTGGCTAACTCATGTACACACAATGTAATAAGGCTATAATCAAAGGGATAGAAAAATGCTGAACAATGCATAGGGTTCTAAGGGTTAAGCTGTAAAGGTTGTTTGCTTTGCCAGACAAAACACAAAACGTCTGGATGGAAGATCCATTGTCTCATTCCTGCTTTAAAGTCTTTCCATCAGACATTTGAGACCCCTGTCATGTGACATTTGGAAGAGCTGGGCTTTTAGAATGTGGCGATGAAGGGGTGAGGTCGACAGGGAGAGCAAATGAGAGTGAAAGGGAGAGAGAGACTGTGTATATAGTGAGTGACATTAAATGGCAGCTGGATTGTGATATGTTGTCAGTTTAAACCCCAGACTGGCATGTTCATGACTATTGTGATAGTTTTCAGGGATTAAGTGAACACCTTCAGACTTATGGTAGTGCTGTAGATTCCTGTTCCTACATAATGCTTACAAAAAAAAAACCATGACTGAAAACACATAATGCAAACTTGCATTATTTTATGTGCTTATACCTACTCACATAAATATACAGAGGGTAGGTAAAATAATCAAAACATTTATCGGTATATTAATATTTAGGATCCTGGGTGTCCTGGGTAAGATGATAAACTGCATCTGGCCCTGGAAGTGGTTCTCCAGCTCATGGAGAAGTATTTGGGGGTTAGTGGTGGGATTGGCACTTCAGCCACCGTGAAAACTTCGCCCAGCTCCCAAACGGCTTTGCAGGAGTAGCTCTGCTGCAGCCGCCCACAGGAAGGCTTCATACATGAGAAAAGGGATGGGGCAAGGCCCTCAGGAGACCCATCCCCGTAACAGTCCAAGCCACCAGGGAGCCAATAGGGTCAGGCTTGTTGTGGGTCAGAACTAGTGTGGTGTTGAGGCATCGCCCACTGCATGGCAGCATTTGAGTCCCAGTTTGAGATGGCCCATCTGGGTAGGCGCATGGAACTTCTTGTCCCTTGGGTATGATGACCATCTTCTCCCGCTGTCGGGGGAGCTTTGTAAACTCCGCCTTTCAGATCAGCTCCTCCTGGTGGTGTCTGATGTCACTCCTTTCAATGAGCGTATTACAAGGCTCAGGCTAAGGCACTCCTTGGGTGTCTTGTCTGCTGTCTTGGTGTATGCTTCGACCGCGGTGAGTGATATCTCAGTGAAGGAGACATTTAATTCACAACTTCGCTCGGTGGTAGGTGTGCCCAAGAGGTGACACTCCTCTGTTCATGGGTGACTTCAGTATCACCACCGGCACTGACCGGCTATGAGGACTGTATCAGTCCCAATGGGTCTGGCGTTCGTGGTGTCATCATGGTATATGGGAACATTGTGAGGGATCATATTTCTTGCCAGTTATTTGACCATGCATGGCAACCATCAGACAAAATGACTCTCTACAAGCAGATATTGTAGGCCTTTTTCAAATGTAAACCTGTTCAATTGTAGGAAAAAGGGTGAAAGATTGTTCATCAGACTATACTACTTTTTTTCATTGTACGAGGGTCCAGGTTTTGTGCCTTTGTGCACCGGCCTTGAATAAAAGCAGTTTATAAATCGCAGTCCTGCCATAAATTTCAGCTTTGTGAATTTACAGTGCAATTTTTGCTGAAACTGCGTCACAGATGTGCTGATTCATGCCTCTCAGGATACAGTACATTACAATACCCTTAGAAATAGCAGCTTAGACGACAGTAATGCTGCGTTCTCAGAAACCACAAATCATACACTGTCTTCATTACATTCAAAATGCAGCAACAGCAGAATTGTAACCAGCCATAAATTCAGGCATATTACACATATTCTGTCTTTGGCTTTGAGTTAAGTCCAGAAAATTCTTTAAAATTCTTCAGCTTATTTACGAGGCAGTAAAGGATCAGGACCCAACTTATCTGACTGAACTGCTCAAAGTGTACAATCCCAAATGTATACTGAGATTATAGAATGCAGGCCTTCCTATAATTCCTCACCTGATTGTTGGCAGCAGAGCTTTCAGCTACAGGTCTCCTAATCTATGGAAAAATCTGTCAGCATATATCAGGGATGCCCTCCCCGTATTTAAATCCAGACTGAAGACTACTTGCTTTAACTTACCCTGACATACAGAAGACTGCTGTTGCTACTGTAAATGCTTCTGTTTTGTAGTCGTTGCTGCTTTTGTTCATTACTTATTAGCAACTGTACTTACGCAGTGTGTCACACTCTCTTCCATACAGCTACATGCCCTCTGAAGGGGATGGTAACCAACACATCACACTGCTGTACCAACGATATAGCGATGATATTCATCTGGTTTCTAGTGCCATCTGTGGGCCATTTACTGTACTGCATTAAACCGCAATAGACCATCGTTCGGACCTTACAATACAAAATTGTTTTGACTTCATTTAAATAATTATATAAATCTTAAATAATATGTGTGAAACCTTCTCAAAAGTGGAGACATTTCCTTATACACTGCACCTAAGAGCTAAAGAAGATTGCTTTTTGAACCAGAAGCGATTTTACGGACTCTGGGGCCCCTACAACTCACCCTACCCAGCCAAAGTAAACTTTATTACTATTATTTTAGCGTTAAAAAAGTTAATTAATATCAACAAAGAGCATTTAATTAATGCAAGTAATTTATTTTCTCTAATACATAAATAAAGCAGATATGTCGTTGCAAAGTACTACATAATCGGCTATCCTTGGGGGCCTCCTCCTAACTCGAGCCCTCAGGGTACTTGCCTGTTCTGTCGCTACGGCTCTGGATTGAACAATAACTGGATGTAGAGAAATCCGAATATACGATACAAAAGCTGTTGAGGAGTCCGATGCCATGACATCATATTTCTCGTTTGCGGGATGTAGTGTTTTAAAGCAAACTAGGAACTATCCGTGCCAGACACCAAAGATATTGGCCATATGATTTCTGGGGCAGAGGACACACAAATACGTACACGCATGCAAACAACTTGCAGTCTTAAACTTACTGTGGTATTGTTAACAAAAATGTAGCGCAGCTGTGTTTCGTTTAAACTATACTGGAATGCCAAAACTACCAAATGGGAAATGGCTGTCGCATGACCTTTCCAGTAACAGACGGAAAAGTTCAAGCAGACGAGTTTTCGAAGAGTCCAGCCACGAAAGGCAGCGTGCAAGCCAAGCTTCTGTCCCCAAAATAAGAGACAAGGGAAAGCTCAATAACATGGACTCTTAAGTAGTAACAGCATACGGGTTTGTTTTCTTTTAACAATACGTCCTGAGATGATCTTCGTCTGGGGAATATCAGCGTCCTCCGTAAATACCCCCACTCCCAAATCCCCTCTCTGTGGGCTGATCTCCATGCAAAGTACGGTCGTTGCTCCCGTGTCGCTGATAAAGAAACGGACTCCCATGCAAGTCCAAAAGGTTGTGGGTTCAGATCCGGGGTGTATCCTGTTGTACTGATTAAGGGAAAGCGGTTGACTAAAATCAAATAATGAACCTCTGTTTAATCTAGTTTGTCCCCGTCCATCTTAAAACAGAGCACTGGCAGAAATATACCAGAAATATATTTGATTTGAACGATTCGTTTTTTTATTTTTAAAATATGCTTTATTTTGTTAAAGAATACAAGTCACTATACAGCACAGTCATGTAACAGTCATTGCTATCAATTGGCAAAGTGTGACGAGAAAAAGAGGGGGGAAAATAAAATAACAAGGTAAGTATTTGCACTATTCGCTAACAGTCACGTCACCTGATAACCAGGAGCATCATGTGACGTCACCAATCTTGAGGCGTTTTAATTCAACATTACCTTGTTATAAAAATATAAAAGGGGTGAATGGGAATCCCACTTCTACAAGTGTGAAACACCCATCATCGGCCTTCTCAAATGAATCTATATGGTGTCTAGCTACTCAATAAGCCGATAGTGCCGCTCCAGTCTTCCCAGATTGCGCGACTGCAGCGTTGTGCCCGTAAATCCGCCGGCCGCCGATACGGACACCTTGCGTGTGCGGGGGGAGATCGGGAGAGCGGCATGCCATGGCGGGGTTACCGCTGCAGGTGAGCGTCCACACACCTGAACATATCAACTAAAGGCATTTAGCTGGTTATCTAACAACAATGGAAACATAAAGAACGAAATGAAAAAACCTAGTTTATTTTTGGATGATTTTGATGAAGGTGGATGCACTTCTAAAATTAAAGTCAAACCGATTGCATAGGCCTTTGTTTAAGCGGGAGAGAAGTGAAACCGATTGCTTATCTGTTAAGAATTTTACGAGAATAAAAACTTGCTCCGACTGGCATTTAGGGTTTGCCTTTAACAAGGAGTATATCTAATCTAATGAATTTCATCTTCATTTGTTCTATCCTGTAATCTACAGAGTATATCTCTGGCAGAATACCAGACTGTTGTTGCTCTGTAACACACAAATGAACAATAAGGGAAATTAAATAGCTTCACAGACCGTTTTAGACTGGTAGAAAACACGTTTGGACATGAGGAGAAAATTGCAGTGGCAGTGCTAATATTGAGCTATCTGTGCATGTTTGTAGTTATGTCTTGTGAGGGATTCACTTGGTTATTGTGGTCTGTGGTCATCCCTGATTCCCCCCTGGGCAGTGCTCGAACCTGCTAGGCCTAACCGAGGGTGACATCCTGGACCCGGTGTTCCAGCAGCGCCTGGAAGACGCTCGCACGCAGCTCAGGCAGGAGATCCAGCGGGAGCTGAAGATCAAGGAAGCGGCGGAGAGGCTCCGGCGAGCGGTGACGAGCAGGAGGAGTGCCGCCGAGGTGGAGGGGCAGCTCCGAGCCTCTGGCCGTAAGCTGGAGCAGCTGCACTGGGAGCTGCAGGAGCTGAATGCGAGGGCTATGGGTGCGGAGAAGGAGAGATGTTTGGGTAGGTGAGCGGCCAGGATGGGAAGTGAATGGTCAGGGCTCAGGGATACTCCACAGTGTGTTCGTTTTTTATGCCGGCTCAATTTATTTATCACTTAAGAATAATTAGGGAAGGGGGGCAAGTCATAGTTTTGCAGTCTTCATATTTTTTGTTTCCTTTGATAGAACTTAACAAAAACCCCAATGTGCAGGCAGAAGAACTGGTCCAATAGAGTGAGATCTTTTGGACCAAATGCATCCAAGCCCTTCTGTTAAAGGGGGAGATTCAGAAAAAACAAACCACAAGACAGAAAATGACCTTGGTTCAAATAAGGTATTGAGGGTATTGGACAAAGAAGAACCTAAATAATGTTCGTTACTCTAGGAACGAAAGATCTAAACGTATACATTTATGGGTTTTTTTGGATGGTGTGCTCAGTGTGAACCTACTTGTGTAAATTGGGACCTCATTGATTTAAATCTCTGAGTCTGAGTCCGGTCGGACAACGACCTGATCTGAATTTGTCTTGCATGTGCTGACTTGGATCCAAACATGTCAGGCCTTTGGCAACAGATCCTCGAAAAGTTTTATGGCTTACCTTGGCAGGGGAGCCATCAAATCTCGTTCCTTTATGGGCCCTGTGTGCTGTTTTCCACACCAACCCATTCCTCTGTTTTGATTGGTTCAGTTAGCTTTCCTGGCCATGTAAAGAATAGTGACTCACTGTCTTTATCAGTCCACTTTTATACTGATGAAAACCGATGGCTTTAGTGTGATAATTAGGTGTCATTTGGTGAAGCATTGATGTGCTTGGTTTGAAAAAGTGGAGCTACCCTGGGTGTCAACATGCTCTTGTCATTGGTCACTTGCGTGTGTCCCTGCTAGACGACACGGCATCTCCTGATCCATGCCGATGGGTGGAGTGCACTTCCCCACTAGCCTCCCGGATTCGCACCCTCCAGAAGCAGCTGACCATGGAGATGAAGGTGAAGCAGGGAGCAGAGAACATCATCCAGACCTACACGAGCAGCTCTGTCAAGGTGGGCAGCAGGAACCGTCACACTGAAGGCTGGAGCGGGGCAATTGTGCATGAAGCACTGGACGTATTATTCAGTATTAACATTCACATCAATAATTACCAGGGCTGTGGAGTCGGTAGATAAATGCTCCGACTCCGACTCCTCAGTTTCTAAATCTTCCGACTCCGACTCCCCGA
>JAODJU010000119.1:8551398-8561593 GCA_026776725.1 Gnathonemus echidnorhynchus
CCACACCACCTCCCCGCCCCCCCCCCCCCCCCCCCCCCCCCCCCACAGGCATGGGTCATGGGGACAGGACGTCGACATTCTGTGGCACCCCAGAATTCCTGGCCCCGGAGGTTCTAATGGAAAACAGCTACACCCGAGCTGTAGATTGGTGGGGCATGGGGGTTCTTATCTTTGAGATGCTGGTGGGAGAGGTTAGTCTTTAATTTTATGTATGTGGAACATGTTGGGAGGGGGTGGGGGGGTCCCATTATTTGAGATGCTCATGGGATGATTTTCATCCCTAAGACAAGGATCTGCACTCATTTTCCTTTATACCAATTTGAGGATTTCAAATTTCACTTGAAATACTGAGCATTCATATCTTTCAGTCTCCATTTCCTGGAGACAATGAAGAAGAGGTGTTCGACAGCATTGTGAATGATGAAGTGCAGTATCCCAGATTCCTCTCACCAGAGTCTGTTTCCATTATCCAGAAGGTACCGTTACATTCTTATAACCCATAATGTTATTACACTTAGAGAAAATCCCGTTCAACCATTTTACATAGATACCTATTAAATTCATATTTTGCCCATATATTTGCCTTCTAGTTAGATATTCTTGTTTAACAAAATGAAAACATTTAAATGTATCAATTTTTTTTAATGACCTTTAACACTTGAATTATATCAGTAATATTATATTTACAGTAACAAATGTTCGTTGGTGTCAAGCAGATGAGACGGGAATAATCTAAAAATACAAATCCTGAGTGTCCTGGTGACCCCTAATTCAGGAACACAAGGACAGGGACCTTTTCAGATTAGAAGAAACGATCTATTTCTTCTGCGAATTTGAGGTCGGATTCAGAATGAGCTTCCTGACATTTGTAGTACGTTGATTAATGTTGCCTGTTTGGGACAATGTGCCACTAATGGTGGCTGACATTCACCGTAAATGCCTTGAACCATTGTGAGTTTGTTTTTGTGGCGGCAGCAGTTAGGGAGACAGACTTATGACTGACAAGTTTTAAGCTCAAATCCCCAAGGAGGCGGGCCTCACTGGCTGAGTTCTCAAATGTGGCACCGGACGCCCAGTGATCTCAGACAGTACCTGTCTGTATAAAGGAAAGGAGGTAAAAATATCACGATGAATAAATGATGAGGGGTTTTATGTCTCAGCTGCTGAGGAAAGTCCCAGAGAAGAGGCTGGGGGCAGGGGAACGAGACGCTGAGGAGGTCAAAGCGCACAAGCTCTTTCAGGTTGTTTGCTTTATTTATGGCCTTTGAAAATTCCTTTGAATCACCTGGTTCCATTTTATCACTGTTTTGTTTAAATACCAACTCAGTCACTTGGGAAACATCATGAAAGGTGTGTGTGAGGGTGTGCAGGGCATGTGTGGAGGTGAAAGCTCACGCATTCAAGCGTCTGTCTTTGTGTCTTCACGTCTCTCCTGTCCCCTCATGGGAGACCTTCAGAAATCTGATAGCCCACCATATGCTAGACTCTCATTTGTAAAACTGCCTAGCGAGTCACATGTTAATATGCAGCAGTGACAGCCCTGCGTGTTTTGGGTAACGGGTTTTAAATAGCAGCTGAGTGACACCTGCATCACAGTGCAAGCTGATCTTCTGCCTGGCTTGTTGCTTCGGTAGAGCAGTTACGACTGTACGTGTAACAGAGGGAAAGGTGACTGACGACTGGTGTTGGCAGGTAGTGGACTGGGAGGCGCTGCTGGCCAAGCATGTGAAGCCGCCGTTCCTACCCTCCATCGGGGGCCCGACGGACATCAGCAACTTCGACAGCGAGTTCACGCGCCTCAGGCCCGAGCTGACCCCCCCGCAGTCGCCCTGCTTCCTCACGGCTGCCCAGCAATGTGTGTTTGCCCACTTCGACTCTCTGGTCCCGCCCTGACCGCACGCACTTTTGCTGTGAGGCAGCAGCCTCTGGGATTATTGCTTTTTATAAGACAGAATAAATCAGTAATGAGGCTTCAAACCTGAAGGTGGATGGGATTACCGTGCACTATTCAGTCATTCTCAGGTTTAGGCCAAACAAAAACCAATTAAGCAGTCATACTGGGAGCAAGGCAATCCCGACCACAGTGGATGACCTGTTCGCATTTCTAATTCATATTTCTACCATCTTTGCATTTTTAGAGAGAGATAGCTTCCCCCCCCCCCATGACCATCTGGACATTAGAGGTATTCAAGGGTAACAAGCTGTCCTTTGGTTTTGGCAGGAACTATTGTTTGGGACGAGTTTACAAACCACACGAGAACTCGTGCTCTATGCTGTTGATGATATGGGGTTGTATGGATTATTTCCTGTATAAACTGGGAAGAGATTTCAAAATTCATATGGGCTTTTCAAACTACAGTGAGTCTAATTACTTCTGTTACGTCTGTAAAACTGACTTGAGAACCTGAACTGTTAATTAAAATGTAACGTATGTGGGAAAAGTGCACTCTTTGAAATAAGGGTATATATATATAAATAAGAGTTCTCTTTGATGTAAGGAAAAAATAAATATGGCATATTTTGTACATTGACTGATTTCTCACTTTGAGGCTGAGCTTCACACCTTTGTTTAACACCTTTTAATCAGTACAATACTGTTTTTAAGATATTACAAAAGAAAATCTGGAAATACTGCATGACATGGCGAGTATTGCATGAACAATTTTCCTTCTTAAACTATAGCTTAATTATATACCATTATTATAAAAACCGTTAGTTGTATAGGAAGAAAATCATCACTGCAAGAGTTTCGTAGGAAATCATTGAGAAAAAACTAGTGTTGATCATATTGCCTAATGTTTGACTTGTACATGAAAATCACCCCCCCCCCCCTGCAATCCCATCAATTTAATAATGCACAGCACGCTGGGAATATGGCTACAGGGGAACGTAGATTGGAATTCAAGAAAAGGAAGCACCTTGAAAAAAGCTTCAGTGCATAAATTTCATTACCGGTGCTGGGAAATGTTCATTATGGAGGGTCATGATCAATGAAGTCAGTCACTGACTGGTCTATTACTTTTGGTCCTGTTGACTAGTTTAAGTGCTTTCAGGCTGTCAGTCATGCGCCTTTTAAATAGGCCACTGTGTGACCCTGTGATGTGTAGGAGGGAAGGCACTCGAGACGTAAGAAAGTACAGGGGTCTTGGAAAGACCAGTGAGAGAGTGGTCTTGTAGATCAGTGTTTCCCAACCCGGTGCTCAGGGACCCCCAGGCAGTTGACAGTTTTGCTTTCTCCCAGCTCCCGATAGGAGTGTCTGGGGGTCCCTGAGGACTGAGCTGGGAAACACTGATATAGAGTACCTGTGTGCAGGTACAGAACACATGGAATGCAAAACTGAAGGAAGGAACATCATTCACATTATGAACGCAAGCAAGTTTCAAAAGGAAATGAGAACGATGAGGATGGACTGAAAACCCAGTTAGAACCATCATCGACCAGCAACACTGACGTAAAAGCAGGTTTTGTAAGATCAGCCTTGAGAGTTGAGTTTCACAGGTGAGAGTAAAATAAACTTAGGCAGTGATCCTACTAAATTCCAGACATTTGCTAGAAAAGTACAGAAGTCAAACGCTTATCCTTCAATTCATAAAAATACATTGCTACAAATCAGGAATTTGGGGAGGCAAATTTAAAAAGTGCTGAGAAAGCCATTGTCATTTCACACGATAAAGAGTTTTTTTTTTTTTTTTAAATAATCACTGTAAAATTTCCTTCCTGTAATGTTTATAAAGTTCGTAAAGGTCACCTGACCTTGGGGAGGCAGGGTCCTCTCCGTGGGTTGGGCTAGACAGGGTCACTGCCCTCAGCGAAGTACGCTTGCTCCCAGACAACGGGGCCCCAGACGCAGAAGAAGCTCCAGAGGTTGCGGAGCGTTCCCCGGTCGAAGGGGTTCTCGTCAGCGCCACAGTGCTTGAGGTAAGAGATGCGGTGGCGGGACATGAACTCCCAGGTTGTGGCATTAAGGGAGACCAAGTAGATGTGCGAGCCCAACAGCAGGACCACCACCACCGAGAAGACGGCCACCACCGACGAGGCCGCCAGCAGGAAGCAATTACTTCGCAGCCACTGCTCCCAGCCGGGGGCGTAGGTGAACCCTGACCTGCCTCAGACACAGGGAGGCACCAATGCACATGAATGAGCAGTTGCAGGTTCAAAGCCCCAAACCCCTGGATATTCACAGTATAAATGTGTAGCTGTGGGGTTGGTGCTGTCACTCACCAGGCCATGTGCAGGCCCCAAACCAGCACCAGCAGCTGCACGGCCAGGTACAGCACAAACCAGCGGTGATTCCTCTCCCCTACGCAGTTCTCAATCCAGGGGCAGTGGTGGTCATAACGTCGCACACAGTGCTGGCAGGTCTGGCAGTGCTTGGCTCTCATTGGTTGCTGTATGAGTCAGGTGACGCATGGTGGGGGAGGAACAGACCAATGTGTTCAGAGTTCCCATATGGGTGAACATGAAGGACATGCTGCACAGATGAACCCTTCAGTTACCCAACAGCTTAAATAGCTGCTCTCAAAATGTCAGTTTGAATTTCTCTAAATTCACCCACTCACTGAAATCAATGTGCATTTCTTCTATTAAAATAAAGCCGTTATTTAACAAAAAAATACAAAAGAAAACCTGCGAGATAGCTGCAGTTCTAGTAAAATCCACAGGCTAGCGAATAGGCAGTTTTGTCACTGAGCCAGACAATGAGTTAATCTAATCCCAGTGCCAGTGTGGGCTTTGCGAGTCAGTACCTGCACCATGCAGTGGACGCAGCGGCGTTGCCGTAGCGACTTGGCCGATGGAATGATCATGCCATGTTGCTCCTCATTGAAGCTGAACTGGACCAATACAGACCCAAGAGGATGAGTGTTTCAACCTGCGTACCTTGTACGTGGATACAGAAAAATGCACTTCAGCATGGTAGTCAGTGGTGGCCTAGTGTCACCTGACTGACCTTGGCGTCGCTGTCTTCGGAGAGCACGAAGCCCGGGTCCATCAGCGAAACAGCGAAATACAGCAGGACAGACACAAGGACCAGCAGCACAAACAGCACAGGTTGGAACAGATCCCCACTCTCCTCCTTCTTCCGCAGGTCTGTGGTACATCACCAGAGAACAGGATTCAGCCTCTCTTAGTGCCCAGTCCACTGCCCAACTCCAGTGCCCAGTTTAGCATAGTGTGGACAAGTTTATTTTTTTTTTCCCAAATCGGCAACAATCCCATTATCAACACAGGCCTGAGCAGAACCAGTTACTGCAATAATTATTTCAGCCAAGTGTTGGGTCAACCAAAAAAACCTGTGGTTGAGGACCACTGGTCAAACTGGAAATAATAAGCTCCAGGCTGGGGAACCACTGTCCAATTGCAGCCTATCAACATGAGGACTCTGAGGTTTAAATGTAAAAATTTAAGTTTACAGCCCACAGTGATGTAGGACTTACATAATATGCAATGTGCTTCCAGAGGCACCTTTTCAATGATATTTATCAAATGCACATACAATTAAAAGATATTCATCTAGACAGATTATTGCATTAAATATATTTCGTTTCATTACATAAACAGATTATCCCATTAAATAATCTTTATTTCATTACTTCATTTCATTAAATGCTGTAAATCTAGATGAGAGAGCGTCAGCTATTTATTAAAATATGAGATATTACAAGGCGCAGCTCCGAAGAGCACAATGAGCTGTAATTCTGCGCTCATGGAGGCTGAAGCCGTCGGACCCAGCGGCTCCCCGGGGAGCTACAGAGTATCATGCGGCTTCGGAAATTACCTGGGCCAGCCGCCAAACCAAGTCTAAGAATGACCATACCCGGACAGATAACCCAATATTGCGATCTAAAGTGCTTTTCGCTTGCCTTCCAAAGTAGCAAGCTGTCAAATGGAGCCTTCCCATCGACTACATAACGTAATACGCTAAAGATGAGCTTGATCATCCCAGCCACCCTAAAGCGTATCCCATAGCACCAATAACCATATAAATATGACTTGTAAATACACAGGTTTTCAATAAGGGCGTCGTTTCGGATTCAGCGGTCACCGCAGGCAGGTGGACCGGACCGGCGCTGCCATTTACTTACCCGTATCGTGCAGAAAGAGTATCAGCGTTATCACCCATGTCAGAATGACATGCGCTGTCCTCACGAGGAATCCCGACCCAAACACATTTTTAAACATCCTAGCATTCTCAGACTAATATATATGCATACGAGTCAATTAACAAAAATACGTCCGAGTTTTTCTGACCAGCTCTTCAAATGTCACGTCTCTATTCCAGTGAATTCCTATGGACGACGCTGCCATCTAGCCAAAGGCACGGAAGCGTACATTCCTCCGCAGTGACGGACCACTGACAGGCGGCCTCCTCCGGCTGAAATTATTTTCAAAATCCTCTCTCCGGCTGCATTACGGCGCCTGTTCTTCTTCATCCGGAGCCGCAATTCGCTGGTTTGTTTTGATATGCGGTGTCGCTGTCGCTAAATTTGAGCATTCCGATTGGTCGAAGGACGTCACGTGGCACACAAGCGTGAGCTCAGAGCAATAATGGAGATGTCGCACGACGGTCGCTAGAAGGCGATATAGCTATTACATTTGCAATTATGTCTAGAATCTATGTATGTAGTGTTCTTACTATATAACATAACTGCTTGTGAATAAAAGCATCTTAATTGTACTAGCTGCTCATTTCCGTAAGTATTTGAAAGCCGTATCTTAATAACTGGTCAAACGTGAACTGCTCCGGGCTTTAGGAAAAAAAATAAACAAATTCACCTGCAAGTGCACGAGTATTCTGCTGGAATGCAGCCATGCACTGTAAATTCTTGATTGTAGCTTTAACGTGAAAGCACTCATTAAAGAATGAGAACACTCGATAACTGTTTAATTACCTCAAGATTTAATCTTAATTTGAGTGAGGATACAAAAAAGATTTTTTTTTCCTGGTCCTTGATACTGTTTTTAAAAATCCTAGCAGTACAAAAATACAATTCAGTACAAACATGAATGTGGTGCTACAAATGTATGCTCTTTCTCTTGGACAATAACTTTTAAAATTAGTCTTTACCTACTTTCTCATGTCAACTGAAAGGACTGTGCAGTATGAATTAACTAAATGGAACAAGTACCCCTGAAAGAATTCTGTATTGCACAAAACAAACAGAACAAATATTCATAAAGAAATGAGGCACAGTGTCTCCATCTTTGCTCCAGAAGAAAGAACCATTCTCTTTTCCTTAAGGGATGGAACTAAGAGGCCCGCAAGATTTCTTCTGCAAGTGATTCATCCAGGACAAAAGGAGATTCCAAGGTCCTTCCTTTCAGCAGCTTCTCCAAGCCCTGAAGCCACAAAAGCAGGTATTGGTAAGAAGGAGTGTTCCATTCACCCCCTACTGGTCTGCTATGATTACTACACCATGGACATGTAATTTGCTTCACAGACCACAATGCACTGTGGCCTTCCTTAGACAGAAATTCTCCTCGTTGGGTGCCTCTTTCAGCCTTACCTCCCCGAAGTAGGAGATCAGCGGGGAAATCTCACAGGTGGGCTGTGAGTCCTCCCCGAGTTCCGTCCTAAGAAGCAAGAACATCAAACACTCAACACTAACAGAACAGGCTGGATTTCTCCAGGTAATACTTCTACACTTCTCTCAAAGCCCGTGCAGTACTTCACTTTTAAACAACCCGGATGGCACCCATTGCAGGGCACACTCACACATCAGTCCCATTTGTGTAATGCACAACCTATATTTGTTTGAAGTTTTGACATTTTACATGAAAAAAATGTGACACATTTTGATGAGAAGAAATGTGAACCCACCCTGATTTTGGGGGGGAGATGGATTCCCTCTGATGACGCACAAAGCTTGCCTCTGCAGCCAGCACCCAGCGGTAATGCTGATTCAGGAGGGAGCGCCTTGCGGTGGTTGGTGTGTCCACAGGCGCCCCATCTCCATTCTTCAGCGGGGAGAACTCCTCCTCCCTCAGCACCTCGAACACCACGAAGTTCCTGGTTCCCATAGGATACAGCATGTCGGTCACATCTGCACATGTGCTGGTTCTGCCAGACTGGTGCTATGCTCGCTGCCTCCAGCACTCATCACTCCAAATTAGGAAATGTCTGGAAATTCAGTGTCCTATTGGCTGCAGGTCATATTAGCATGTAGTATGAAGACTAAGAACAGATCAGTTTTCCCTTTATTTCCTGATCATCAAAACATCCAATATAACAAGCACAAGCTCGATGTGCATATAAGAATCAGGGAGATCTATGCCAGGCACCAAAGTTATCAGCTGAATGTCATTTAGTGCTTTCAAATTTCACCTGGAAAACTGGAAGACATCAAAGACAAACTTCTCCATCTTAATCCCGTTGGGCTTGTCTGGCTTCACTGTGGTGCCCTTGGCATCCACAAAAGGGACCTTTTTTAAGGCCACATGCTGCTTCAGTTTTCCTTCGAAATTCCTGAAACCATGTTTTTTTGCGATCAGTGTGACTTATTCTGGGACTAAGATTATAAAACACTGCAGTTTGCTGTTACTATTTCCACAAATTTAATATTCAGGAAGAAACATGGTTATGAAACTGGATTTAACCTGGGGGTGTATTATCCAGCACCATGAAAAACAGACTCACTGTGCGACGTCCATGAGGAACTCCAGGGTGAAGAAGTGGTTGCAGATGTTCCCAGCGCTGTACAGCAGGCCTCCTTCTGGGCCACGCAGTTCGGTGGTTTCGGGAAGCAGCTCACTGTACTCCACCACCTGGTAGACCCCATCCACCCGGCACACCACACCCACTGGTTCTGCTGGATACGCCTTCTCCACCACCTGCAGGAGGTGTGTGCGTGAGGTTGTATTTGCAAGCACACACACACAATCATTAAAGGATATACTCTGGTATAGGGAGACATTTTTATGCACCACTTTAGCTTTACAATTTTAAGGGGTTCTTTTTAAATCTTTATTAAAGTTTTTCTCATTTTAAGGGCCTACATTTTACCTTTTATTCCATTTATACATGTGAATATTGCCTGATTCTAGTCAGCTATAACAAGTTTCCTAAGTTTCCATTAGCTGGATTTGTTGTACGTATACTTCAGTTTCACCGCCCCCTGCTGGCTGACTGTATAGCATGTCACAAACTGTCACATGCTCCTTCTTGAATACAAATACCTTGGCACCACAGTCTGCCCCTTTTTTCACACAGAACCCAATGAAGACAGGGTCAGCCATCTTGACCAAGATGTTATCCACACAATAGACATGGAGGTACTGCACTCCTCGCTTCTCCATGTCCTCCAGGATTCCATTGTCTACAAGGGCCCTGTACAGTCCCCCATTTCCATCTGAGTCACAGGCAACAGCAAATGGAAAAGGCTTTAAAAGTCAATCTTCAAGTAAGAGACTCATGTAATATATAAACTGTAGTCATCAGATTGATGGCATTACCCAGAATGACATGCACTGCAGTAGTAGCACAGCTGAGTATAGAACAGGCTGTTCTGTCAAGCCTTGAGGTGCTAAAAACTATCAAATGCAGCTAAGAACAGTAAAACCATGGACAACTCAGCTTGCAATGTAAGTCAGATCACAAAAAAGGAACTCTTATTGATCAACCTGAATTGTAAACATTCATGATCATTGTCTTCATTTAATCCTCTATGACAAGGATCTTATTCAAATCTACGTGGAAAACTTACTTTTTAGGGGGGGTGTGGGGAGGATTAATGGTTTGACTAATAAAACTTATCTGACCTGGGGCCATAGCTATCTTGCCCTTGCCCTCCAAGATGACCTTTCCATCAAATGTCACAGCTGGGATCATCCTCTGCTCAAACATGACCACATCAGATGGGTCCAGATTGAAGTAGTTGTTCTCTTTGAAGAACTTTTCAGTGGGTTCCAGGGTAAATTCACTGGTCATGATGTACCTGTAGAGAAAAAGATGTGTGGCAAGATTCCAGTAAAACAGACATTTCAGCTAAAAATTGGGTTAAATAATGAAGTACGGCAGCAAAATATAAGTACGTGTTTTGTGAAAATTAAAAAGAAATCAGACTATCATAGGGTAAATCTGCTAATCAGCTTCCAGCACCTTTAACCGTGTTAATCACGTGGCTTCTGTGGACACGCCTTTCCTGAGAGCTGATTTGTCCTCTATGCAGGAGGACAAAAGCCGGCGCTTCTGAAATT
>JAODJU010000119.1:8563117-8576440 GCA_026776725.1 Gnathonemus echidnorhynchus
CTCTAGCATGTTTCTAATTGGAGAAATAAGACTTGTTGCAACCGTCCCTTGTTGCAACCGTCCCCAGTCTCCCCTACATTTCACTCCTAAGCATGCATCTGTAAATGTGACATCTTTAGAGCCAATACCTATACGCATAGTTTGAGAAACCTGTGTGTCAGTTACACAAAAATGTAATGCCTTCATTTGAATAAAAAATGTTGCGGATTAGGCGAGGTTCACCCCCAGTCACGCCGATACCTAAATAAATGCGCAAACTATGGGAGTAATAAATAAGAAATATGCAAGGCGCCAACCCATTGCAGGGCACACTCACACTATTCACTCACAAAAGCCTATTAATATTATCTTTTATATTTCCTTAACATTCCAATATTCTGTTTTTTATTTGTGTGATGTACACTTTAATTCATTGGCACCACGTGACCTGCATTATATGTACTGTCTGTTCTGCTCTGTACAGTAGTGTACTTGGGGTTAACTAGCTAATGCCTGGTAGGTTAACTAGCTGTTAACTAGTTAATGCTTAAGGCATTCTAAAAATACATATTTAAGAAGTGATATGTAGCATACAAATGTTTAAGTGATCGGCTTGAATAATATAATAAATTACGTCGTATTGTCGAGATCAAGTCATACCGCTCAGAATTCAATCGCTATTACAGCTACGTGTTATAATGGCGCTAGAGGGCGCCCAAGCCTAGTCTATAGAAAACGATTGGTGTTGATGTGTACGCCTGTCTTTGGCAAAGAGTATAAATGAAAACCTTTTCACATTTTATTTTAACATGTTACTGAATCAATACACTTATATTTATAACATTTATACTTTGGGGAAACAAGATAGCAAATATTGACCAGATAGAATTATTTCATTACTTCTGTTTCATTAAATGATACCTTGTCGTCTCACATACTTATTTACCATATAGGTCCTAGTTCCTGTTGTGTGGTCTAAAAGCGACACAAAAGTAGCCACAAAAATTTCTGCTGGAGACGACCAAAGAACTCGGAACCAGGAGCAAGGTTCCTGAACTTTGGTGGGAAAGCACCTTATGAATGAAACTGTAAGGTGTGGACAGAACTGACTTCAGTACCCTGCTCTGCCAAATTAGCAGGGAGTCAAGGAGGAGTGCTCAGGTTTTTAATGTTGTGGGAAAACAAAAAACGTCAAATTGGACAAAAAGAGGACTGTCTCTCCTTCAGCTTAGGATGGTCTGTTTTTCATATATGGAGTTCACCCTCTTCGTCCTCAGCCCAGTACCATCAGTCAAAGACCGAGGCAATGACAGAGAGGGCTTCCCCCTCTGAGTGGTTTATGTGGCAGGACTTTCCATCATCAGCGCTGGGGGTGGCGGCCCCTGAGTGGAGGTGTCCAGGCAGCTGCGGGCCACAATCAGAATCACATTAATAACTATCTCCAGGAACTCAGCCAGTGTGCAGAGGGACACCCCCACCCAGAGCCCCACCAGGCCTCCCACATTGGAGAACAGGTCGATGTCCTGTTGACAGGAGAGGAGAAAAGGCAAATAAGATCCCAAAGTATATTATGGTATACATTATCAGGTTTTAGAGCAGATGGGCTGTACCATCAATGGTCAATGCTGTAGTGAATTCTGATGGACATTTTGATCAATATGTAGTTTTTACTAGTGATGGGCAAATGAAGCTTCATGAACCATTTGCTGTATTTTCTGACCCCACTAGATGGTGCTCTCTGTTCATAAAAGGGCTCAAAGCATGCCCAAAGCAAACCAACAGCACCATCTAGTGGGGTCAAAAAACACAGCACATTGTCCAATTGCCCATCACTGGTTTTTACAATGGATATGGTATTTAAGAGTATAGCATACATAGTTTTTTTTCCTGAATCAAAACATTTTGTCACAGACACAGATGAGCCTTGCCGTGGACACGCGTGTCCATGTACGGACAGGTTGATTGTCCCTGCTTACCAGGGCAAACACTTTATTGGCTTCTGGTTCTGTTTAGATCACAGCTTTAACAGGGTGGTAGTGAACCCAATTACTACCACCGTACTCCATGGAAAAACTGAGTAAAACAGAATGCATATTTTCCTTTTCATTCTCACCATATTTTTCACCTTGTTAAGACATTTTCCATAGTTAAATTTCATGTCAATGACACCTCTGACATCAATCTTTTAGGCCAAGACTGTAATACAGTGTACTAATTACAATATGGTTTTATATTAGAATAACTTAGAAGTATTATTTTGAATACTGAGTTAAATGCAAGTGAATTGTGTATTCTTCTTCTCTATTTACCGTGATGGATGGCTCTTCTGAAATGTGTTCATAGTTCATTTTCTGATAGTAAACCACTACTTTCAACAGGTTATCTCTGGAAGACAAAAAAAATACACTCATGCATAGCTACCACTATTTCAGTCATCAGTATAAAGAATGGAACTGGTCTACAATTCAATGAGGTGCAATATTTAAGGGAAACTATCCTTTAGAAAAAAAACTATTCAAATTAAGCAATATTTTTTGTTTGTATTAAAAAACTGTCACAGATACTGTACTTTTCACATGCATGTTTGGTTATTACCTGGGTAACATTTGATGCCACCTATCTATACGAATGACAGAGATAAATTATTACGTATGTATAGCTCCATCAATACGGCAACTGATACGAACCGGATTTGCTGTTGGTCGTTGGCAATGGCACGCAGTTTTTCCCCTTTATTTCTGAGATTACTAGAGAACTTATCCTGGAACAACCAGAAAAGGAGCATTAATTAATTTAGGTTAACAGACAGCTGCTGCTGCCTAAATATTGTATTTCCTTAGTTTTTGTGCGTAGATAAGCATTTAGTGATTCACCGATTCATTCTGTGCGTGTAATTGATTGTGCCCCCCCAGACATCCCGTATCTCGCCATTAGACACTCACCAGATAGGCTGTCGCCGGCCACTGGGATCCCGACACAGTCAAGTCAAACAGCTCCTCTCTAAAAGTGGGACAATTACGAACTATCACTAAATGTAAAACATGTCACGGAGCAATTGTTTTGGTTTGGAGGAACTGAAACGAAAAAACTGACATATAGTCAGCAATTTGGTATAAAATTCAGCAATTTGGTATAAAATTCAGCAATTTGGTATAAAATTCAGCTGTCTGGGACAGTACTTGTGCTGCAAACCTGGTTAAATAAATTAGGTAAAAATCTTCTAAAGTTCTAAAGAGGTTAAAACAAACACACACACACACTTAAATATGCACAACTGCAAAGAAAAAAATGTCTCAAAAACCAGTGTGTCAATTTTTACACTGTTCTAGGGACTTTTCTTGAATCACAAGGTGCATCTCTTGTTGACTTAAAGGATTAGCAGCTGGAAAGTCGCTGCTCTCTGTGGTTAATTAGTTCCCCAATGCACAGAAGCCACAGAAATCAACAGTAAATCCTCTTAATTAAAATTCATATCTAATTTGCAGAGGCAGGAGCCATGATGTGCATTCAAACACTTTCTGAAAGGTGAGCAAATGAGCTGCTCTCCAGGGGCTCTGTAAGGGGTATCCGGCCTTTTCAGAGAATCCGCAGACTTCTGAAGATGGTGTTTCTGGGCTCTTCCACCCAAATGGTCGTCTTTAACCTTTAAGGAATCTTTTAGGGATGGTTATCTTTGGGCTGAATACTTGCAATCTCTTAATAACTTTATTCGTACAGTCTGGACAGTGTTTCTGAAGCTCTGTCTGCCCATTAAAGCATGTTCCTTGCAATATGTCATATTGCAACTCTCATGTGACCTTGGTCAGGTGACCATCTTCTCATTATCCAGCCACATGTCACCGTGCTGAGTTTGCTTTCCCTTAATGCCTTCTAAGAAAAGTCACAGGGGACTTAATCCATTACACAAACACACACGCACACATATACACGCACATAGGTACACATATCTGCTCTTTCACAGTTGTTCTTCATCTTATTGATTCTGAAAATGTTTCTGCATAATGTGACACAGAAACTTCCCATTTATAAAACCATATCTATCTATGGAGGTTTCAATAATTATCACGTTTTCTGTGAAATGACTTGTCTCAGAATCCCCCCTCGCCCCCCCATTCATTAAGTCCTGATGAAGCAGCTCTATTCACTCTATGATTGGATCCCCACACACACGCGCGCACACACACACACACAGGTTTGTAATTTTATCCTTGTGGGGACTCTCCATTCATTTCTATGCGGAAAACTCTAATCCCAACATGATGACCTTAACCCCTCCCAACATGATGACCCTAACCCATACCCAGCCCTTAACTTTTTTGTTTTTTGAGTGCATTCACAGAGATCTTTATGGGGATCCGAAAAATGGTCCAACACTCTCCATCTTCATCACATTGGGATTCAGTACTTACTTGCATTGAAGAGGACAATGACACGGTAACATGTCAAGGGAAAATTTATATTCGTACAGTTCCAAGCATCTTCCTGTGGAGGGAATAAGATAAAGAACCGCAACAAAACCTCGGGGAAGTGAGATGCAAAAGGTCACAAAAGAACAAGAATTAGCAATTGTTAGCCTTTTCTACACAGTGAGAACATTAATCACGCATGCAGTGGGTCGCTTTTATCCTTACGAGTTGTGGATGAGCTCAAATTGCATTTTGGGTAATTCATCCCTGGGGGAACTGCAAACTCCCAGTGACTGCATCCACAGTCATCCATAATGCTATACTGGGCACAGGAGCGCTTGCAGGCCTGGGAGGCGGCAGAGAAAGAACAGTGCATGAGCAAACTGGCTAAAATCCATCATAGGGAGAACTGTCTATATTCATGTAGACCACATACCTCCCTGGTGTATTTTGAGCCATACAGGTCATGGTAGTAATTGCTAATGCCCTCTCCATCGGTGCAGTTGCTCCCATACGGATGTTTCAGTCGTCTAATTCCAATCTAGCATGGTTAAACCCCAAAAAACGATTTTCATCTATCACATTGTGTTTGGTCTGGATACAAAAGATATGTATGAGTGTGTGTGTGTGTGTGTGTGTGTGTGTGTGTGTGTGTATGTGCATGCATGAATTAACCATAATGCTTCATATTTCTTAGATGTAAAAAAAAACAATTATTGCAATGTAAATGGTGGTACTACAAAAACAAAATGTTTACATTTTTAAATACGTTTCTGTTAACCAAAAACGTTTGGTATATATTTTGTCAACATGCTGATAAATCTTGTAGCATCATCACCCTTGTGATGCCGATGTCCGTCTCAGTCCCCGGTGGGATGTTGACGCCCTCGTCCTCAGGGAAGGGCGTGGCCTGCTGGTCATGCACCAGCAAGCGGATGCCAGCGGAATGGGTGATGTCCCTCACGTATTCCATCTGCTGGATGAACAGCTCCAGGTGAAGCCCTGGGGGAGCACAGTGGGGCCCCCGGTGATCACTTAGCCTTCCCTGTCACATTCTCCCCATTAGTAACTCCACCTCCCCCAATTTAATCCACAGGCACTGGAGAAACCAGCTTCACCAAGGGTCAGGTGAGGATAATGATGATATTGATTCTGATTAAGAGAAAGGACGGGGTCTAGAAGACTGATGGAGCATCAGTGATTTATTGTCCCCCTACAACTCACTTGGTGTCACTCTATCTGAAAATCACTCTGCCCCCCCCCCCCACGCCCACCTGTCATGACAAAGCAGATTGACTTGCACCATCATCACTTTTACTGTGGGTTGCTATTTACCATCTGAATTAAGTAAGAGATTCTGCTAATATATGGTTTTATCCAATATTACAGTTTGCCTGAAGAAACGGACAGAGTGGATGACTGATCCAAGGCCTCAGTCTGCAAACTAATGAAGAACTATGGTAGAGTGTCATTATTATCTATAGCGAAAACTAAATCTATAGGACATCATTTTTGTAAGATAAAATAACATATGAAAATAAAGATTAAAAATGACAACTAAATGAAAATTATAAGTATCGCTTCCAAAACTAGCTGAAATAAAATAATTAAAAAAAAACATGAAATACTTTCTGTAAGTGTTTTTGTGATACTATTTAGCCAAAATAATGATTTGTTTATCTTTGCTCCTTGTCAGGACATTAGTACATAATGCACATGTGTGTTCATGTGGCATTCTCTAAAGATCAGACATGTCAAACAGCTCTACAAGTTTCAGTTTATCCTTAGAAGTAAAATTTCTAAAACTCTAAAAATTTAAACAAAAATATATATAAAAAAAACCCACAAATATATCTTTTAAATAAAGCTTTTAAAAAGTAATATAACCACATTGAAAACTAAACTGAATTTTAAATGAAAATTGAAAATATAAATAATATAAATAATAAAGATAGAAAATTGAAAATTATATATATATATTTCTATTTATATATATAAATATATGTGTGTGTGTGTGTGTGTGTGTGTGTGTGTATGTGCTCATTGTAACAATACATGTGATCAAACACTACAGCAATGTTATTATGAGTTTTATTTTTTAATTTAGTTAGGGTTTTAATTTAGTTAGGGTTAACCCTAACCCTATATCCTTTGGGGTTTTTTATAAGGCCTATACTGGCGCAACACCTTCATGAGATTAACGAAATATTTTGTCAGATTATATCTGTGGAGTGGCTTTACAGTGAAAGCACTCCGTGTACGTATTGCATGTATTTAAATGGCAGCCCGGTCCATAGCGAGCAGTCTGCATACAGGATGAGAGCAGAAGCTGGCTGCAGAGCTTGTCTAAGGATCTTTCCATACTCACCATACGTGAATCCCGCTTTGGTCGTGTTCAGTGGCACGCTGCTGATAGGCTTCCCCCGGATGTCTGTGTTTTTGTGAGAGTTGAACGTGTAACAGTTCCCAAACTTGTAGTTGACAAACCCTGAAAAGAAACTTATTGTAGAGGATGGAATATGATAAGCAAGAAAGAATAATTTTAATCTGTAATTAAAAAATGAAGGAATTATTAGTCAACAAACCTTAGATTTTATATCTACGAACATTCATACATTTAACAATCTGGTATTTCTATGGTACAAAAGTAATTCGTGTTTACTCAAATTTTTAGTCTCACTTGTTACGCTTTACCTATGCATCATCAGTCATGTACGTCTTTAACCTGTGTTTGCACATATGTTAGTTTTATGTTTGCTCTGTTTGTCTTATGTCTTTACTAGGGCTGTCAACAGTAATGGGTTAACGTACGGAGATCCCGAAGTGCCAGAGTGATTTTTTTTATCTTGTGCGCACAAGATACGTAACTTATGCGCACAAGATACATAACTTATGCGCACAAGTTATATATCTTGTGCGCACAAGATATAGTTACAGTCCGTATGAATGGTCGCGACAGAGGTGAAGCAACATGAATTATCAATACTTTTTTCGGTCCTTATCGGTATGCTAATCATAATAATACACTATGATAAACAGTTACAGTAAATACATCATTACTGACACCTGTTTATTGTAGGCCTATTTATTGAACCTGTTTATACCTGTTTTACTATGATTACCGATAGTGAAAGAAAGTGTTGTTCATGGCGCTTCACCTCTGTCGCGACCATTCACACGGACTGTGTAACTCAGCCTTAATGCCAAAGTAGTGCACCAGCAGCGTTGCATTTACTCCTTCCAGTAATACTGATTGCAAGGATACGGTGTCTTATTATATTGTACCCTGATGCCAGCAATGTATTTTTTAGGAGAACGATTCGATTAAACAAGCGAGTAACATCAAACACACAGCAATTCGTCTATCTAATTATGTCAATGAAATAATTTTTGAGAAATCAGTAAACCATTGAAAATTGCAAATGCAGCTTAACCTAGAGATCTAGCAAACGTAGTACGGCAGCTATTCGCAGCTAACCTGTTCTTTACAAATATTAGCTTGTACGCACAAGATAAAAAAAATCACTCTATGGGACTTCGGGGGCTCCGTATTAACTCGGATTAATCCATCATTATGATTAATCTGATTAAAATTTTTAACGCAATTAACCCATCTGCAGTGAAAAATGACTCAAAATCCCTGAAATTTCTTTGTCAACCCATTTCGGGCAGTTTTGGTGCGTTCCTTTTGTCCTGGGAACTCGTATTCCGAGACGGATTCCGGAGTTTTGAAGTGGACTGCATGCGCGCTCCCGTTTCTCGGAGATCTCGGAGCAGCACAGATCGAGATCTCGAGTTCAGAATCCAAGTTGGCTGCGCCTTTTATCAACAGAAGGGAAAGTTTTATACTGTTTAAGTACTACTTATTTGTGGCTCATTAAATCGGTCGCACACGGTATACCGTCCAACTTATCTGTGGAAGTGTTGCTACGGAGTTTTATACGTAAAGCATATACATAAAATGTGTTATCAAGTGATATTGCTACCATAAATCCAACAAGTTGTCCAGCTAAGCAAAAAATCTTGCTTTTTGATATGGGTCCATAGTATTGCACTTCTGTGGTAGATGGAATGCATCCGACTCGTGTTCAAGATGTTCAATAAACATGTTAAGTGCATATATATTCCCTTTTTTCTTGAGTCTGTTTGCTGATGCAAAATGAAATGCGATTAATATAGATTAAAAATGAATGATATTTAATTGTGATTAATCGAAATTAATCCACAGCAACCCTGTGATTAGTTTGATTAAAAATTGTAATCGTTTGACAGCACTAGTCTTTACTATTTGCGCTATTACTATATATGCACTGAGCTACCATGTTGCTCTTGAGAAGGTCCACTGATGTTCTACTCACCTGGTGTTGCATGGCCGCCCATGGTAGGTACAAAATATCAGCATGTCCTCCAGCTGGTGTCCCATGTCCAGTTTCTCCTCTTCTGAAAGCCTGTTGAACTCCGAGGCGAATTTGCTGAAGGAGAAACCACAGCGGTTGGCATCCCTGGCAGATCTGGGGTAGCTGGTCCTGTTCCACTGCTCAGAGAGGCAGAAATCCTGCAGGTTGGAAGAATATCAGACAGAACATCAAAACAGGAAAATGTCACCTCTTTTCAAGTGCCAAGATAATTATGGTTAACATGAAGACATACGAGAAGCTTTACTTTGCTTCCAGTCATACAAAGTTTCTGATGCTCTTCTTGTATTGTAAGAATTCCTATAGGGTTCAATTAATATCTATTTTAATTAGCTGTTGCACAATTGTAGGACAGAGACACGGAGAGCAGCTGACCGATAAAGTGCTGTTCAGAGCAAAGTTCTTTTCCAAAGCCGTCCATCTCAAGCTGTTGAGGTTGCAGATGGTGACAGCGGGGAACATGAGCTTGGAATTGGAGATCAAAGTGATCTTCTCATGTGATGGGTAGCTATAAAAGGTCATGACCATCTCCATGCACTGCCAGAAGGCACAACAAAACGCAAAGATGACGAATCCGGCCCATAGCCAGCGCCGGAACCAGTGTCGGGCCCGGAAAATGTTCGGGATCCCGTGTGCCGTGGTGTGCTGGATGTCAGACCTGATCTCCAGCAACAAAGCCTTTGCTCTCGGCTTGTTCTTATGTGGCATGATTGTGAAGAAGAAGCAGGAAAGGCCAAAGCAGACAAGCTCTCGTGAAATGGACTCGGAGATCTCAGAAAGATCTCAAACTGTTCTGGATCCAGATCATCCACAAAATGACCAAACTGCAAAGCTCAGTATAAATATGTCACTTGGGACTGACCACAGGTGTTGGGGAGACTGTGTAATCCATGTAATTCCACTTTGCATTAGAGGTGAGTCCATAATGAGGAGATTTTTTTGTTCCTGTTAGATCAGACCAACCTGCTTCACTTAATTAGTCACTGACATTTGGGACTGTGTAAATTAAAACTGGTGCAGAGATAGAGATCTGTCAAAAGGACCAAGTCATGGAAGATTCATGAATAAGTGCCTGGGAACAAATGCCAAGTAAAAAAGCAATACAGAGATTGTCATGATCAGTATGTCACCATTCGAAATGCCCTCCAGTTTGTTTGGGTATGGTTTTCCTCATCTGCAGTCAGTGAGCATGATGAACTAATGGCTAAGGCCCCTAGCTGCCATCTCCCATAACATGAGACATCAGTGGTCCAGTGTCACGCAGAGGCAGCACAGTCCAGCTGAACTGAAAAAGATGGGTGGAAGCATATCGAATGTATCAGAAGTAACCACCCACTCGAAATGAATGCTTACATTCTCTAGTCCATTTCTGCTGTTGGTCAGCTTGTAGTTCACATTTTTTCAAAAAGAATTCACAATCTAAGGAAAAGAGCTGCAAAAAACAGATTGTGAGGTCTTTTGGCACAGCTCGATTATTGTCTTAATGCTTATGGAAACCTTGGACATTATTTTGTACCTGTAATATGTGACACTGGGCTTTAGGACCTCACATTTGTGCTGACTCTCTCATCCCTTATTCCTCCAGTGAATTCACAATCCATTTTGAGGTTTTTCTAGTGCTGCTCATCTGTAGCCCCTGCAATGCTGATGTCCTCAAGATGCCACTGAACTGTTGGTTTTCTATTGAGAAACACTGCTGTGGTAGAAGCCTTTTATTGTATTACTTAGAAAGATCTATCATTTCCATTATGAGGTAGGCATGGCTAAATACACTTTTGAAAAGCACTGTTCCCCTAACAGTCTGGTAAAACGTCCCTTACTTCTTGGTAGGAGACAGGGTTCAGACTTCAGCACAGGATTTCTTGAGAGTTCGTCCCAGCCTAGTCTGACTTGTCATCAGTGGACTCCAATCTACTTTGTAAAACATCCGGTCTGTCCAGATGATCAAAAAACTCTTTTGTATTCCCTTAAAAATGATTCCATAATACATTATTCAGTTCATCAGCAAATTGATGATGTTCGGATATACTCTCTCTCGTTATGATTATATTTGTAGAATCTTAACCATTCAGCAATCAGCAATGGCTTTGGTGAAAAATGCTCCTCAGACTAAGATGTTAAAGCTTTTGCCAGCCAGTCTGTCTGTCGCAGTCAAACTAAGCAAAAGGCTACATGCTTTTACTCCTATGGCACTCGAGTGCACAGAGGCATCTACCTCAATCCAAAATTACTGATGAGGCCTTGAGTGGTGACAATGATCTTCATTGTGCATCAATCCTAACAGATAACATATGCACTGGATGTCCAAGCAAGTGAACTGTAGAAATGACATCCCTTAGTCTGCAAACTGATGGTGAATAATAAAAAAAAAATATTAGTTAAATGACCCGGAATAAAACGTGTGGCCAGAGAGCTACTTCTCTACCTTTATGTAAACCTTGGGTTCTAATCATAACACCCAGGTTTCTTAAATGAGAATTATATATGCTAATGCAGTTTCTAAAGAATCTGTGAAGAAAATTCCCTGAAAAACAAATAACCAAAGAAATACTGAAAATAATGAATACCACTTTAAAATCAAACACAAAAACATCTCAGCTAAGTATATCTTTATTTTACATTTGTTCCCATAATAACATAAATACATCTGCATTACATTCATTCAATCATATTCTACGTATCACATTAGGATTTTTAATAAGCAAACAAAACAAAACAAACGAACCTAAACGGGGCAGATTTTGCGTTGCTCAAAGATTCTCTTTCACAAAACCGATCTAGTTTGATGCTCAAGTACAGATATGTTTTGCTACACAGACATTTCCGTTCCACTTGTTAGCTAAAGGAGGTTTGATCTGAGACATTTTCCACCAAATGTCTGCACATTATGAGAGTCACATGTCAGCCAATAATCAGGGTTAAGTCTAAACAAGCATTATGCCAGTCATTTTTTAAGCAGTAAAATGGGAATGTTTCAGAATGATGTCCAAAGGATGAAAGCTCACTCATTTATAGCCCATGCATTGCTTGCATGTAGATCAAATTGTTTTATCTAGACACAGTAAAGCAGAATTCTTACAGATTTGCTGCCTAAATTATTAGATTATTATGTGATGTGTATCTGGGTGGTGATTTCACCAAAAGTATAAGTTTGTGTTTGGGGGTGATGATGGACAGACTCCTGAATAAAATGCTGGGCTGGTGAGAGTATAATGAAGCTCTGTCTTTCATTATAAAGGTTAAACAATCATGGAATTCTTTCTGGTCATGCCACATTTATTCTACAATGCACTTAAAATCTGTGCACTTTACACGATCGTTACCAAGCATAAATAACATATTTTGAAAGGGAGGGAAGCCATTCCGTCAAAAACTAAAGGCGAGCATAACATTAACGGGAAACAGAAATGAACAGGAACGCCGTACTGAGGAGTTTAAGACCAGCTAAGAGAAGTGCAATTTAGTCATTTCAGTAAACGGATTCCCCTTCCTTCTGTCCAAGTCCTCCCTGAGAGGTAAACATCAAATGAAAAGACAACCAGTTCCTATTTCCCCCACCCCACAGCTCCCCCTAGTGGTTGGGGGTAGCCCCTGCCCCTTTGAAGTCTAACAATCGGTTTCATGCGATATAAGGCAACAGTGATGGCCGCGGCTAAATTCTAACAGCAGATGGGGGATAAGAGTGTTTTTCTGGGTTTTTCTCCTCAAAAAATACTGGACATTGTCCGACAAGAATCTTAAAGCAAGGGATTCCCTCGGGTGCATGAAAATTATTTACGTCAATTAGGCATTATGGTCAGCATTTCCAAAATTTTCATAAAACAGAAACACGCCCAAAGCAAACCAATAACGCCAGGGCATATTTTACCATCAGTTAAGAAAAACTGACTGCATCTGATTGACTGACAAAGAAAATAAAATATGGTTAAAAAGAGTTAATTTTAAAGTGCTTAAGTGTTATTCAACTACATTAGTTAAATCTACATGGCATGAAGTGAAGTAAACAGCGGCCTTGCTTTTGCAGTGCAGTGAGTACAAACACTGATAAGGGGACTACATTTGCTGCTATACCATTCCATACACCTCCTCCTTGGCTAGTCTGGATACACCATGTTTTTGGTAGTCAAATTTACACGAAGCTCAAGAAATTTTGAGCTCTGCAATGAAACTAAATGATAGAACTTAAAGAAATTGGTTAATGCCGCACCTACTCTCCATGCAGTGTCTACAAAACATGCCCATTTAAAATGTTCTTTAGAGGTACAAAAATAAATTATTGACAATTGTTATCTCAACAACCGCTATTGAAAATTCAGACCGATAAGGCAATTTCCTCTCTTGTATTATATTTGTCCACTTTATGGTCATACAAGTTTGGCTCCTTGTAACAAGAATAGGGTTATGTGCCTTAAACGGATTAAAGAAAATAATTAAAATGGAAATCTAACAAACAAATTCAAAATGGTTTCTCTTGAGTGACAGTGATAAAGCATTAATGCAAGTACAAGAGAAAGTGTATGTAT
>JAODJU010000119.1:8582544-8598783 GCA_026776725.1 Gnathonemus echidnorhynchus
GAGCGAGTGTCAGCTTCCTACATTTCACTGAAGCTACTTTTCAAAGGCGTATTTGACTGTAAAGTGACACAAGGGAAGAATATGTTGAGTTTGGGGGGTGGGGGGTAGCTGGAGAGATGGTGTGTGCTCACCATTAACCATTATGGTGGGAGGGGCAAGGTTTAGGCAAGCCAAGCAACTGGAGCGGAATCCATTACTTACTACGCGAAAGGGGCCCAGATGTGCCCCCTCCCGATTCTGAGACACACAATGGAGGAGAAAGAGGTGAAGAGGGAAGCACATAGACAGACGGTTAAAACCGACAAACACTGGAATGGATCGACTCCTCGTGGGGAGGGGAGCCCTTTCGACAGACCAGTAAACAAGAGAGCCAGGCTTAATTGTGCAAGCAGTCTGACTATGGTGACGTAGGAGGACGGGTTCGACACAGAAACGGGTACCTCTGACGCACCAGTGAAGAAAAGGGGTGAGCTTTCAGTCACAGTCAGCCTTTAGCCCAGTGCTGAGTACTAGGAAGCGAGTTTTACATACCCAGACTTAACTTAATGGTTAGTAACAGTGGGTGTTGCTTGACTTGGGGTTTCTTAATCAAAGGCTATGCGTAATTGCAGAAAAGGGGTGGTGTCAGCACTGGAAACTAAGGATGCAAACTAAGGGCTGGTAGGTAATGCACCCCCCCTCTGGCAGCCATGCAAGTCAAATTTTATAGTCAGCACCCCAATACAAAGTGCCTGGAACTGACCACCAGTATTGGAATAAATCTTTTGGTATGAATTGGTATTGGATCTAAAAGATAATCAGTGGAATCGCACATCCCTACTATTCAGTTTAAGGGTGGCTCCTATACAGGCTACGTTTATTGGTGAAAGGGTGAGACTTACGCCTCTTAATCTGAAAGCCTGCTCTGAGCAGGTTAGGTGTGTCCAGCACAAATTACATACCTCGCTTAAAAGTGAGTTACAATTCCTAGTACCCAAAACTCGGAAGTAAGCCCCAAGAAACCCTGCTAACTCACTTCGCAGTACAGCCCTCAGATTTCATAATGTGTAACAGAAACACGCATAATCAGAGTAAGAAAAATCAGGTTCCGTCTTGCTTAAAAGTCACCTAGAATACCTCAGGGAAATACTTGATTTGAAGCATAACAGGTGACCTATAGCCTCTTCAAAGCCTGCACGTTTCACACTAAGCCTGAGGCTCTGGAGGAACGTGGTTCTCAAGGTCACGTCTGAGCAGGGCTGCCTCTCTCAGGAACTTGGGAACATGCTAGAACAGAGGAGCTGGTAGGCTCATACACTTTGGATATTGCATCAAAGACAGCCCCCCCCCCCAAACGAGGTTTTGAAATTAAACTGGTCTGGACTGCATCTGTGAAGGACACACAAAAAGCACAATTCATAGACGTACAGAGGGAACATTCTGGTGTCGTATGGTTATTGTGAGAAGAACCGTTCAGCAGAACCCAAACCCACAAGCGCGCTCCCTGCACTCCTACCTTTTTAAGATCTTCTCCGCCTGCTGCTCTGAGATGTGCACCCCGAGGTCCTTCAAGGACTGCATGATCTCCTGAGAGTCAATGTGACCTGCCCATTAAATCACACAGAGTCACTGTACAAGTACAGTTACGACAATAAGAACATTATCCCCAACATAGTGGACTATGTTAGTGACAATTTAATCATGCCCGGCTTTAAGACTCAGATCCCAAGTGTCAGAGCTGACACACTTGATCCAGGTGCTACTGGCCCTGGACTGTGGGAGGTCTTACCATCATTCTTCTTGTCTAGACTCTTGAAAACGAGCCTCAGCTTCTTCTCATGGTCACGAAGGTAGTGGACAAATTCCTCAAAGTCCAGCTGTCCATCTAGGTCCTTGTCCCCGGCTTTTACAATTTTCTAGATGGAAGGTAGAATGACGCAAGTCATAGCTAGTTAAACATGAGATCTGATGCATGGAAGCACAACTGGTGAAAGAACAAGCCACAAGACAAACACAGACCAGAAAAATGACACAAAAATGACTCAACCGCTATACAAACAACCGCCACGTACATCACAGGACTGCCTTCCATTAAGTGTTCTGCCAGCCACCGTCTGCCAGGGAAACCACCCATCCTTCTGCTCTATTAAGCAGTATGCAGCCCTTATTACAGAAATGCTACAGCACTTTTCATGCCTGGCAGATCATGGCTAATATGCAAATAGTAGAGGGCTCATGTGGGTATCGCCCTGGCCAACCCGTAAGATACTCTGCAAAATGTTTTTCTGGCCATTTGTCAGCAGTAATAGTCAACCAGACAGCGTTCAGGGAGGCAACAAAACCAAACCTCGGGATCAACCGCTTCCCTTTCAGAGATAACTTAATCCCTCCAAATCTATTTTTATATCTGCGTTTTAACTCAGTAAAGTTCTGTAGGTCTTCACAATGCAAACTTTTGGTCAAAAGATCCATTTTCACAACACTAGTAATAAAATATTAATTATTTTTAAAAATCACTTGAAGGGCCAATTCATGTATACTTTATGGGTAACACACACCAGTGTAAGGTTCTGGAGTACCTTGTTTGCCCTATCAGATGAGACTTTTGGTATCGGTGAAGGTTAACTTGCTCTCTGGCAGTTTAAATTTGGTCCCAGATACACCGAGATGGTTTCTAGCTTTTAAGATTGGAAGCCTTAAACATGGTTTTCCAGTGGTTGGGTCGGTAGTGAGGTATGTGCTTCTGCACATTAAAATGCTGTGCCTGCTCTCTCAAATGTACGACACACTGGATACAAGCATCTGCTAAATATTTTTATAATGTATAATATTTATATATAAATATAAATATCGCTGCCACAGGCTCGTCTATGGGGATCTATTTCCTTACTCCCACGACAATTCTTTGTTGGCTTTTGACACACAGACGTTATGTAATGCTACTACGATTATTTTAAATCAGTATCCGACCGCATATACTCTGGGTAGTGTGATCCATCAGAAGAACAAATGGACCCATCACCCAGAAGATCGAAGGCCCAGACAACGTACTCTCATATCCCAACCTGTGCGGTTACAGCGTCGACTGACCTCGTCCTCCAGTACTCCTCTACATTCTCAATAACACCATCCGAAACCCAGCAAAAACTAACCCTGGCCAGACAGGCCAACGTCATGGAGGGAAATTGAGCCGTGACGCTCATTCAAGTAGCAATTAAAGTCATTTATGGGTTTCACCTTGCATCTGGTCAGGCTCTGCTGGAGGCTGTGTATCCCATACAGCCTGGACTGTCACTAGCTGAAGCTAGACAAACAATAAGACAAAAGCATTTCCTTCTGAGAGAGAATTCAAGTCACAAGGGGAATATAGTGTAAACCACTGATCATCAACTGGTGGCCTGCGGGCCGAATCCGGCCCGCTGAGCCGTTCAATCCGGCCCGCGACTGGATTCCAAAATTGTGACGATCAAAAAGAAAATAGTGGTCCACACTATTAAAGCAACTAAAAATAACAACAACTGAGTCTCTTGTCAGAATAACCACCATTTATGACTATACTATAAACATTAAACATAATGTTAAGCCAAAATTAGATTTTTATTTGATTTTCTTCTTGAGGGTCCGGTCCCCAAGGAGACTGTCTGGTAAAACTCTGGCCCTCAGACAAATATAGTTGATGACCCCTGGTGTAAACCGTCAGACATGAAACGGTCACAGTCTCCTTTTAGATCCTCCATTGTCAACACTGCAAACCTAGACTGATAAGATTATTGGAAAATGTCAAAGTCTAGTCTGACGACACCTTAATCCACTAGTTTGCAGCATGGATTTTAACCCCACCTCTTCTGAAGAATCATACTTTTAAACCACCTCCACATTTCCACAGTATACCCGACCCTCATTTACACCTGGATTTCTGGGAAATACAATTTTCCACGGTAATCACTTGACTGTTGCTAAGATCTTTATTTTGTATTATTACCATCGTTCATTCAGAGGTTCGCTCCATGTAACCGCAGATTATCTGAGCGTTTTAATACATTAAACAGACAGAATAAACCAATAAAATCCCACAAGGAAAAAAATAGCTAAATGAGGCAATGACTTAGTTCAGTGTTGAGCCAAGTTTAAAATGGCATTGCCCGGTGTCGTAGAACAACTCGTATTAAAATAAATTAAAACGGGTTAAGGATGGCATACGGAGATCTGGATAAGTGGGACCTATTTTTATGGGAAAATCTCTTACAGTCCTACACCCCACATACAAGACCACTACATCATAAATCAAAATTTGCCAGCGAAATACCTGGACGAAAAATTGACACATTATTTACCGTACAAAAGCGGTTCAGACAGACTTTCTACATTTCACGCGCATCATCTTGTTTATCCGAGTACGTGGGACAAGGAACAAGTAAAATCCTGCAAATTCATCACGCCAGACCAGATAACGGTGCAAAAAAGCGCTGTGCGTACCTTTCGCCAGCTTCGGTACGTAGAGAAATCCTGGGAAGACAAAAATAAACTAAGTTTAAGACATTTCAGCCTGGATGGCAGTCCGTCAGACTCGAAATACTCAAATTCACCTTGGCTCGAATTGGGAACGGCCACGTATAAAGACACGCACAGCATCTTTTAAAAAAAAAAAAAAAAAATACAGCAGCATCACTCACATTCTAGGACTCAAACGCCGGTCACACATGGCAAAGAACTTTAAATGGCACCGTGCTCTATTAATCGGGGGCGCGATTTCATTGGTCAGCATGCAGGAGCCGGCTTATTATGCAACGTGCAACGACCAATCAGACGAGACGATTCCTGCAGTAGACGTACTACGAAGCCCTGCCTTTCATTCAGCACGCGGAAGGCATGGTCGGGCTGCATTTACGCTTCAGGAGATCATCTATCTCGGCCCGTGGCGGCGCTATTGGTTTAATTTTCCGGGTGCTATTTGGGAGCAAGATTAATTTGAGCCTGTGCTTTAACTTTTAGGCTACAACATGTACAAGCCTCGATAAGCTATTTAGAATAATACAATACTAAATAAATTCAAACTTATACAAAAGCAGGCTTATGTGTGAGAGTAAGAGACCATGACGGGAAAACAGCAGAAATCTCTCACACTCAAAACTACCACTTTCCTCCCCTGTGCCATCTGTTGTTATAGTTTGAGCCTCCAGACGAGGGAATTGTTGAATTAGGAATCGGAAATGCTTCTTCTATGGCTAACGCCTAGAAGGCTAATTAGAAAGAGGCAAAAGCGCAGCGAACTCTCAGTCAAGGTCAGAGGAGACGGGTGATGTCACAATCCCTTTGAAATAAATTTTAATAGATACTTATTTTAGAAATGAATCTTTTATATAATGCTTCGTCTGCTACATTTTACAGATTTTACAAACAAAAGACAACAAAAAGAAACCATTTTTGGGGGGTGCCATGGTCAATGTAGGAGGGGCTACAGCCAGCTCCTCCCTGGCGCCGCCGCCGCTGATCTCGGTTCGAATGCTTTATACCAGGTTAAATAAGACGGCAAGATAAGTAAGATACTATCAATCTTTAGGAAGGAAAAAACGCAATGACACTGAAGCTTCAGTCGCATCTAATGCGAAATTATTGTTTTCTTAATTTAGTAATGAAGTAAAATTTAGGATTATAATTAATATTTTAAGTAATTTGATAACACTAAATCACGTATTTTTTTTAACGAAAGCACCCAAATCCGTATCTGACATGGGAGCAAGACCAAAGGAAAGGACAGATAACTGCTAATCTTCTCAAACTTAATCTACATTTTCACTCTTAAAGACTTAAATGCCCTCAATGCACAGAAAAGACTTAAAAAAAACGTTCTTTTCTATACGAAGAGTATTCGAAAGTAATCTGCTAGACTATCAGTGGTGTTCAAACCTATAACCCTCAGGACCGCAAACCAAGGTCCAAGGATGACATGCAAACGATGCCGGACACACAAATTACACAGGATGTATCAACAGAAGAGGATTACGTGCTTTTTTCAGATGGAAAGGGGATGAGCTGGGCTAAGCAAATGGAGCAATTCAGATTTAATCAGGGTGGTTACCCTACTGGGAAGGTTACCCAAAAAAAATAAAAGCACAGGGGCAGCTTATCCTTAACACATTTACATACATTTATTCTGCGAAATTTACAACTTCATGATGTCCAGGACTAATAAAAGGACGACACGGTATTAAAGATAAGTGAGGATAAATAGAAACAAGGAAGCAGAATGAATCTGGCAGGCTGGGCTAACCCCCTCCTGCAGATATTACCCATATAATAGAACATCATTATATAAATCTATGCCTCAGGCAGTAGACTGTAACAATCCATGCCATTCACCAGATTATGAAGCAGGTGTGTTTTTTTCTTTTTTATATTTTGAATCAATTTTGACTGAGATTCAGTGGCCTTGGGGTAAGGACCAGCAGAAGATCAGTGTGAGAGTCTATGGGGGTTTGAGCCAATCAGAGAAACTTACACAAAGTACTAACCGCTAACCTCCATCATTGATGCTAACATTCGGATACTGAATATAACCAACAAGAACAGGCAGTCACTGGGATATGAGCAAGATCCATTCCCCAAGTTCGTCCTTAAGTCGAATTTGTAGGCAAGTCCAAAAAATAATACTGTACATAATAAAATAAGGGGTGGTGCAGTGGTTTGCACTGCTGTCTCACAGCAAGAAGATCCCGGGTCCTTTCTGTGTGGAGGTCGCACGCTCTACTCGTGTTCGTGTGGGTTTTCACCAGGAGCTCCGGTTTCCTCCCATGGTCCAAAAGCATGCAGGATAGGTTGATTGGTGAGTCTAAATTGGCCCTGTAGTTGTGTGTGTGACTGTGTGTGTGTTGGCGACTGCCCGGGGTTGGTTCCCGCCTGCACCCATTGTTCCCGGGATAGGCTCCGGTCCCCCCACGACCCCAGTTGGGATTCAGCGGTTTCAGAAAATAGATAGATGGGTAATAAAATAATAATTATACAATAAGTGACTAAATACTGTACTGCACTGCGAGCCGACAAATCGAAGCTGCGCAGCACTTTCACAAACATCACAAAGTAGTTCCTGCGTTCGTTATTACGAACCAATGTAACTCGAATTTTGTAATATAATAGGCTTTATGGCGGTCCTTTCATAAGGATGCATTGTCTGTAACTTGGATATTCTTAACCCAGGAACTTCTGCAGCAATGTTAACAATAAAGTAATTTTCCCCAAAGACACTGTCTGTCAACAAAGACATTTCTAGTTTGTAGAGGAGAAATTTAATGGACTTTTGGGTAAGGAGTCAGCTAAGTGCCAAAAAAAGTGTTTTCGGTGTGTAATTAAGTGACGGTGAACATGATGATACATCATTTAGAACCCGTGAAGGCTGGAAATCAGGCAGGAGCATTCACATGGATAAAGGAAAATTACAGCAACCAAGAGCACAAAACAAGGTCATTGGGTAGACAGTGGTCCAATGGGCAGGTTTGGCTAGAGAGATAAAATCAAGCATTACTGCTGCATGTCAAGGCAGTTTGCTTTCACACTTATCAGACGGCCTCGTCAACAAGATGCAGGGAACAGTAGTCAAAAGCTGCCAATTGCACAGGAAAAGAAGGAGAAAATCCCACCAGCCAAGCCAGTTACATTCCAATATGTAGCCTGAATGACTGGTAAGTTATCAGCCAGCTGATCAGGTCAGGTCCAACTCAATCCAGGACTCAGCGAGTTTAAACAGGCCCTACCAGGAAAATCAGTAATCAAATCATGAGTACGCAGATGAGCGGCGCAAAGGGAAATCCCCACGGCGTCCCTGTCATTTGGACCAGGGATTAAGTTGCTTTCCTTACAAACCAGGCAAATTCTACCAGAATCCATCATTTCTCCTTGCTGATGCTGGGCATAGCCGCCTTCAGCTGGATCTAATGGGTCTCATCACGCTGTCAGCTCTGTCTTCTGGTACATTCTGCCCAAATGTTTAGAACAGCAGCCTTTGGGAAAATAACTAGGGGAGGTAGGGCGCCCCCTGTATGGGAAATGTATCACAGTGCAGACTATTTACAGTATAAAGGCAATTGAAGGGGACTAATTCTGGCCAAGACATCCTAATCCAAAAAGCCATAATCCTTGCTAAGAGGCCACTTCTGCAGTTCTAGTACCAGCTGAGAGGACTGCCATCATGGCCCTGAACCCTCTATATGGCCCCCTGCTAACAATGGGGCCTAGCCAAAAACTCCAAAAGGACATTTAATGCCCCTTAAGCCTCCCCTCCCCTGCTTGCCCCCTCCGCTTACGTGATTAGGTCTCTCTCTATGGAGGGGGCAGGAAGCTCACTCTACATGCTGCTGTACCTGCTGGAAGTCCGGTGGTGGTGCCACCATGATGAGCACCGTGGTCCGCTTCCCTGCCTCTTGGCTCTCCGCACTTCTTGCCGGAGGGTCTGACCCTTGCTCGTTCTCCTCTTCCTCTCCTGTCCTGTAGCTCCCGGTGACCAGCTCGCCCTCTGGATCACACGAGGCCCCCCCAGCTCCTGAGAGCCAGCGCAAGGCGGACCTGCAGATCTCCGGCAACATCCCTTCCCACAATGCACTGCTCCAGAGAGTCAGGTACGACGGAGGCACACAACTTGGCCCGCGTGACTTTCCCCACAGCCGCACACAGCCACGGACATACACACTTACAGACTTAATCACACTCACATATTCACGTCAGAGGTAAATGCACAGCTATAAGTACACATATACACACACTCACAGCAGAAACATTGTGGAGTGGTCAGGACAGGCTGAATGTTGTATTTGGGAATGTCCTTAAACGCAAGCAGCTCACCCCAAATACCCTCCAAAACCACAGCCTTTCTCCTCACGCCGTCTCTCTCAGGAGCCTTGCATCTTCACTGCATCCATGTGCCGAAAACCAAAAAGAAATTTAAAAAAAATCTATAATACTGCTTTACCTCAGTAGGGGATCTATCCGGCTAGAGCAGACGGAAGACTGACATAGGATCACAGTGGCATCACGGTTCTTAATAACCACGCTCTGGCAAAACAGGACGCTGTCAAGGTTTGAGGAAAAGCCAGACTGGGCCGAGACGTCCCTGCGAGAGGCAAGCAGCAGCTATCGGCAGCGGTCGCAGCGCATGCCACGAGCAAGCACTCGACGCCGGTTCCACATTAGTGATGAGTAATGCAGTGAAAAAGAGGCCCCCTAGAAATCTGCATCCTCACTGCAGCTGCGCGCAAGCCAACCAGAGCGCCCCACACTGTTATGTCTAAGCTTAGTAGCCAATCACAAAAGGGAATAAGAACTGGCCGCCAGCTGACTGATTTGCTGTTTAACATAGAGGGAGGGAAGTCGGTCCTTCTCTCTCTCCATATCTTCTGTGGAAATTTTGCTGAGGTGGTTTCCCCAGCCCCCCCCCTTCCTCCTCTACTACCTCGCCTGAGTTGCCATAGTAACCTCATCACTGCATGGATGCTGCCGGGGAGCAGCTCCAGATCTGCACAGCACTGTGTGGACGGTAAGAGGATGAGTCCCTCCCCAAGAGGCACAGCATGGGACCCATCTCCTTTTCATTTCCTCCCTCTCTTTATTCAATCATTCATGCCATTCAATAATGAGGCCTTTAGAAAAGCCGATCCAGACCCAATTTTTAAGATGTTACCCTAACAGATACAAACAAATGTTCATTTTTTTTGACACAAGACCAAACTACACTGGTGGGGGGTGGTGCTTTCTTGATCATGGTACGCACACTATGTTGGCCCTGCAGTGTCAAAGGTTCAGCGGTGTCCCCTTCCCAGATAACAGCGTTAGCCAAGAGGTGCTAACATATCAGAAAGTTCAGATGAAGGGGACACTGTTAAAACCTCACACTCACTCACTCAAGCTCCTTTTACGGTCCACTGGTGCCAGTGCTGGCACTGGGGCTGGTGCTTGGCCGGTGCTGAAGTTGGGCCTGCATTTCCACGGACTTGAGAGCCCAGTGGGAACCGGGTGACAACACTGCGCCCACGTCACAAACCACGCCCACTACACAGAGCAACAATGGGGGAACTTTCAGTTCTTCCCTTATCTCTTCATACACCTTTTTCTTTCTTTGTGTGCTTTCTAATTTCTGCTGCATTTCTTGGGAAGACCAGATTGCTAAAAGAGCATTCATTTCTTCAGCAGACCATACAATTTCGCTCTTGCTTTCTGACATTCTCTTTATTTTGCGTTGCCTCAGTTACTCCGCCCACCTCTCATGACAACACGGGTACTTCATCCAGACCGGCGCCATTTTTTTTCTGTGGAAAAACGTGGCACTGGTTCCAAATTGGGGATCGGCACTGGAACAGCACTGGCACCTTTGCAGTGGAAAAGGGGTAACAGAGATGTCTGTCCAGAGAACTGGGAACTGAGGGTCAGTCTGTGTTCTTTTGGTCGGTTTTCCAGCCTGAGGGCAGGGCAAATCCATCTTCAGCCAAATCAACATTTCCGTTTGGATCTTCATGCAAACATAGAATCGTCCAGTTAAGCTCATTATCCTCCCTGAAGAGTGTTGGGGAGTCTTTCCCCAGTCAAAATGGAGAGTGCATCTCATTATACATGTATAGCTGTTTGTTTATGCTGACAATTGTCATTCTTGTGCAAAATGTGTGCAAGATCACTAATGAATAACGCAGAAGACCCTTCGCCTTTTAACGCAGGAATCTGCAGCGTGACAGTGGGTGGTACCGCAGTTCACATCCGGTGACTGAACACATCACCAACATGCAGATGAACGAACAGGAGTAAGAGTTTCAATTAAGCCTTTACTGTAAAATAAATACATATAATGCACAAGAGCATGGTAGTGGATGGTAAAAGGAGAAACTATGGGAATCTCTGGCTGGCTGAGATGTGTCCCCAATGTGACGTCCCACTGCCACATGGCTGGTTCAGGCACACTGGGCTGGCCGGCTACCCTCCACCTGGCCCCATGGCCACACGGCCGCTGCCTCCGTGCGAACCTGCTTAGCATACACAAATTCTCCAGGTGGCTATGATCCCTCTGGGGATGCAGTCAGCACAGCGGAAAGAACGAGGCACGCAGGCATTGCAGGCATAACCGACCCCATAAATCCTGAATGACCTCTTTATTTGCTGTATTGCAGACCGGCTGCCAGTCAATTAACTCAATTCTGCAGTTGGCCAGTTGCATTCGGAGAACTGAGGTCATTTGGTCTTCCTGACTGTCTCCATGACGACAGCGCATAGTTGAAAAATGTGTACCTAAACTAACATTTGTTTGAGTGTTTGAACTACACACAAGCCTCCAGGTTAAGGCTTGGATATTGACTTTTGGCTAAGACTGTTCTAGAAAGTTCTGAGTACGCTTGTACCGGTGATGGTTGAAGGGAAAGGAGGAGAGGAACAAATTAAAATCACAAACAAATGGAATGATGCCAGTGTGGTGGACTAGATGAGGCGTGGCTTGGCAGGGTGAAGCTGCAGAGCCTGAACACAACAGTAGAGAGTCCAGCTTCCCAAAGCTCCACTGCTGCCCAGAACCTTTGGCACAAACATCACCCCAAAAGATAGAAAATACACAAACTGCATTTCCCATTTGGCATATGTGGTCCACAAGGTCACACCTACAGCAAAGGAGAAGATCACCCCAATGCTCCCAACGCCTCACACCACTCTCTGGTCTCTGCATCTTTGACACCATGAAATCCACCATCCTTATTTATTTTTTTCCGAAACAGTGACTGCAGTGACTACAATCCTGTTATCACCTGCAAGGTGGAGTATGGTGGAGTATGGCAAGACCCGAAATCCTATAAGGTCACTGTCCACCAGAAACAGTGACTGTACTCAGACTTCTCAGGTTTGGGGGGGGGGGGAGGGAATACCAGCAACTCTACCTGCGAAGGAGCCAATTCCCAACCCACCACCTGTGCTGGGTATCGCTGTGGCGACAGACCAGAGCCGACAGTGGCTCAGCTGGGAGGGTGTTCCCGGCAGAGAGGATATGCAAAGAGTTTTCCGTTCTTGGATTTAGGTTTTGGGGGCAGTAAAATTACGTCCTGAAGCGAGTCACGTAGACAGAACGCATAAGAGTCAGTATCAGGCACTCAGCTCATGAAGGCAAAGAAGACAGTCAGTAGTGCCATTTACAAGAAATGGATGGAGCAGTTTTTGTGCTGCTGCTGTTCTGGAGGGTCTGACTGCAATGTGAAAGACTGTACCAGTGTCCAAATGCCCTGATAAGGGCAATAAGCTATTTCCTGGCATGGCTAGGTCAGTGTGGGGGGGTGGGGGTGGGGGGTCACATCTTGGTAGGGAGGTTGTATTCCTGACCCCAGCATGAGATCTGATAATTTTACTGATCTTGTTGCAAGGCAACAGTGTCTGCAGCTACAAGTAAACATACACACACACACACACACACACACACACACACACACACACACACACACACACACACGCTGTGCAAGCAGTGAATGGTACTAAACATGACCAGTTACTTTATTGAGGTGGACCTCAGACAGGGAAAGGGGTTTTTGGAAGTCAATACTTTCAGCTAACTGGCGGCTGGCAAACACAGACAGCACCTTGATGTTTAGCAGTATCAATTGTTTATGCAGATTAAAAACAAAAAAAGCTCATTCAAACAGGCAGGATTCAGAGCTCTGGGTATACGCTGTTCTCTCTCAAATGTACCTGAACATTTCTGCTTTGTGAAAAATAAGAGAGCAACATTTTTTAAAAATTTGGTCTTAATTCCAGCTCCTGAAAGCTCAGTGTCTGAACAGCCATGTGAATGTCACAGTCCACGGCCCACTATGACCACACTGGAGCACCGCAGACTCCGCCCAGGACCCCTGTTTCCACCAATCAGGGCTGCCCACACCCCTTCAGATGGTGGAGGAGAAACTGCCCGTCACTCCCACGCCGCAGAAAGAAAATTCTCAAAGAAATTAAGATTCTCAAATTAGAAGCAAGGTCTTATTTTACGTACCGTATTTAAAATTTTCGCTAAAAATTGTATGTCTAAGACTTCTCTGAACAAAATAACAGGTGGCTCACTTTGTGTGGGGTCTGAACCCCAGATGACCCCGCACTCTGAGCGGACTCCAGTCATGTACGAGAAAAAAGAACCAAGAATCCCAAAATGCACGCAATAACTTTGCAGTCGGGAATTTTCGGGAGACATTTTTAACGTTTTTCAAACTCGAAAAACACCGAATCAGAGTTTAATGTTCTAATACGATCAGTATCTACAGAGGAATGCGGTAAGAAAGAAATATTTCCCATCCAGTACATTTTGCCTACATGCCTTACAGAGGACGACCAGACCAACCTGATTGACCACGTGTTTTAAAAAGCACATACCACTCAAATTATTCAGTGCTTCGTAATAAATTTCTTTGCTTTTCCAGACAGAATCCCCTCCTTTCACAGCTTAATCGGTGTTTTATCGGTCGCTTGTTTCTAGGTAATTATCATTCCAGTCATACTTTCTCCACCGTGCACGATAAATACATTTATGTATAGAATGCTTACCATAAGCTCATTCTCAGTGCGATGAACACCCAGCTTTTTGAGGCCGATGGTCAGGTCCTGCACACAGATGCCCCCGTCCTTATTGACGTCCAGCACTTGGAACAAGACCTTGAGCCGGTGCTCCTGGTCGGGGCCACCACAGACCGCGCCGCCGCACGGGTGCACGCTCCCGTGAGGGGCGCCTGGGGGATCGCTTAGCGGGCAGTCCCAGGGCATGTGTGCTGGAGTCCCAGCCGCTCCAAATCCGGTACCTGCACATACACCGGAATCTGGGGAGCAATGGGCATCGTCCGTCGAGCTGCACTGACAGAATACACCGCTCAGCAGCGGGGAGACGAACGATCTCTGCTGCTGCATGCTGCTGGCCCGACAGCGCGGCAAAGCTCCGACGGTCCCAGTAAGTAAAACCTTCTATACAAAATATGATAAAAAAAAACTTCCCTTAAATCCAAAGAAAAATATATATATATTCAAGCCAAATATGCGTCTCGTGGATTATTTATAGCTACATATTATAATTTTTAAAAGACATCCATTAATAAGAAAGGCATTCGCGTCACGAACTACCCTCCCAAACACGCCCGACGTACTCCAGGTGGCGGCTTTTTTGTTTTAATCCACAGGAATCGCCCAGCTGTTTTCCGCCTTGCCCTCACTCCACTCCCGGTGAGTGATGAGCTGGATGCTCAGTCGGACGGCGCGGCTCCACATCTGCCATGCCGGTGAGGAAATCCCTCCCCCTCCTCTTCTTTGTCTTTCCAACTTGATTATCCCAGGAATATTGCCGTAGATTATCACCGATTGTACCACCTTCGCACCGTCTACCGACTGTCAGTTTGACAGAAGATGTAAGAACCGAAAAAGCCGGCAACCGAACGCAGTCTCCAAGAAGGAAATGATTCGCGTCTTTGAATGGGACGGCTTAGGGGCGGGGAAGCGGGTTTCAAATGATAGGCACGTCTATCGACCAATCATACTCGACCATATAATTGCGCTCAAAAGCGACCAGAAGTCACTGGCAATATGAGAATAGGGTTATTTGCAAATTGTACTCATAAATGCAACTGCTGGATAACCTTTTTTTACACGTATTATATTCTGTGTTTAATGTCATTCTTCATTTCAAATAACTATGAAAAACTTCGGAACAAATAAAACGGATATAAGGAAATACTCCCTTAGATGAAATAACCAGGGAACTTACAATTTTGGTTGTAAGACGCCTGCATTACAATTTGATTGCTTGAAAATAATGGTGCAATTTATTCCGTCAGGTCCCCACAGCTTAGCCAATGAAATGAGGATATGGGACAAGGAGGCGGACCTGAGTCGTGGCGGGTGTAAATGCCTTTTGGCAGGCGGACGGAAGCCGATTCTAGAAACTGTTGCGTTACTGATCTACACAGAAGATCGTACGACGTTTGCGTACCATACGCAAAACGTGTGAAACGTGCAATTCAAAATAAAAATCCGAAATCTCGTACAAATAATACAACTGTTTTAAATTTCTATTTTTCAGAAAAGGGGTAAAAGTATTGCGCAGGAAAATTTGGAAAATATGCACGTACGCATGTACACACACGTAAATGCTGGAGTTAAATGCACAACCAAAACATGTACTTGGACATGCAAAATACGAAGCAGAGAAACCGTCGCTAAGTAACCCAGACACATGCAATAGACCTTAAACAGTGAGTTTATAACGTACGTTATAAAGCAGCGGATCTATAACTTCTTGGTAAAGGCTACCATCGTCTGTCTGTCAAGCAGAATCGCTGATATCAACCTATAACACCAAGCTACCGTTAATACCCGCTTTTTTGCAAAAAGTTTTTCGTTCCTTCACTCATACATACATTTAGACATATAACAATTGCTGGCAGTCAAAAAAAAAAAAATCCAAAACAATATATCTTTTCTAACCGCTTACACACCCGCATGTTTGACTGGAGCAGATGCAATGGGAGTTAAGGAGAACCTTACGACACAGCAAAGGCAGCCCGACTGGGGAGTTGCCCGCATTTCCAGAGGTGGAAATTTCAGGTCCAGAAAGTATAAATCCAGACTCTGATTTTGTTTCAACCAAACAGCTGCGTACTCTGACAGTGACTCTTCATGCTCAATTGGTTGGTTAAAACAAAATCCTGGTCTGGATTTTTACTCTCTGGACCTGAAATTTCCACCTCTGATTTTTACCTCAGGCAGATCCTGGTGTCAGGTTTGGCGCCCAGCTGACTGTGTCCTACATGTCCTGTTTTTGGCCAGCATGTGTCGCTGGTCATTTTGTTTCCCCCCTCCCACTTGTAGCCCTCAGCCCTTGTGTGTCTCCCTGTTTTCGGGCCATAGCTCATTGGGTTGAGCCTGTGGCTTGGAGGCTGTACCCTCCAGTCCTGGGTTATCCTTTTGTTTATTGGGTTTTTGTTTCCTAGTGATTATTACTTAGTGTGTTTCCAAATTTTAGGATTTCCCCACTTCTGCTAAGATTTATTCTGTGTATTCTTATGGTCCTAGTCTTTCCTGGTGTTTTTACCCTAGTGTTTGCTATGTCTCTTAGTTCTGTGTTCATTTAGTGTTACCCAGTGTGCGAAATACCCGTCAATATTCAGGGGGGTCCCCATCTCCCTATTGTTGCGCAATACCTTAAAATTTTGCTTTTGAGGCTTTCAGGGGGTCTCATGGGTTAATCGGGGGTGTCGGACCCCCCCCCCCCCCCCCCCCCCCCCC
>JAODJU010000119.1:8601505-8619692 GCA_026776725.1 Gnathonemus echidnorhynchus
TCTTATCTAGCTCTGATTTAAAGGAACCCAAGGATTCAGCTTGCACTACATTATCAGGAAGACTATTCCATACTCTGTCACACACACATAACTTACATCACATGCACAGACAGACAGACACACACACACACACACAAATAATGGCGTGCCTGCATATCCAGATGCACACTTGAAAAAAACTTTACAACATTCACTTAAACACACACACATAGTTCACTTCAGTAAGCTTTCATCTGATGTGGATTAGGGCTGCCACTAACGAATATTTTTCTACTGATTAATCTGTCAACCATTTTACCGATTGGTAGATTAATCTAAATGCTTAATTTTCCTCCAGAAAAACAAGTTGACCATTTAATTTTATTTTATTTTGACAATAAACTGTTATTGTACGACGTTAGATAACGACGCTGGCTTTTCGGCACCATATGGACATTATTTTCGCCTGAAATTCGATAATCAGGTTAGTAGTATGCCTAAAATATTAACGAGATGCGTATTGTGATGCCGAGAATTTAGTTACCTGCAGAAACTTGGCGTATCTTCATGCTTATTAAGTTAGTGAAGCACGCCAGATGTCACTGATTTAGTAAATCACTTAAGTGATAAGCACTGAAGTGGCGAAGAAGAAGAAACAGACAGCTCAGTAGCCATAACAGCTTTTAAAAGAAGAGATACACAAGAGATACTTTGTGGTTACACAAAGTAAAAGATGTCAGAGGTGTGGCCATACTTCTTGCAGTCTGACACTTATTTCTTTGGTAAATAGTTCTCATTTTTATTTCTGTTCACAAATTATTGCTTTTTAATTTAATGTCCATTTTCCTTTCAGTTTTAGTTTAAGATAACACTGGCTCCAACAAGCCCAACGCGTGCAGGAACACACACACCAGCACCATCAATCAAAGCAGAATAAGCCCAGATTTTAGACTAAACATTTTCAAAAACATTTATTCAATGGAGATTCTAAGGTAGCAGGCAGACAACTTTATGGGTTTAATAATGAGTGTATTTGCAGCTACAAGGACAAAAGATATTTAAACGTTCACCATACTAATGGTAATTTAATAAGCATGAATAGACAACACTTACAGTGGTACTGCCTACTCTGGCGGCCCATCATCCAGAATAATGCCTGTATGTCTTCACTTCAGGTCTTCGTACATAGCGTTAGTGCCACCATGGTATGCCATCGAAACTTTGAACAGTGTACAACTGAACTTGTACACTACTCACTATTCAACTATTCTCATATTTCATAGTGATACTAAAGGAAAACATTAATTAAAATGATGCGTTTTAGAAACCATAACAATAAATTATAATAATTAAAAAAACGATGCGTCAATTTAAAATATTGATGTCAACTCATTTTCAGCGTCAACGTCATCGACTACATTGACTAACCATGGCAGCCTTAAAGTGGATGTCTTCTGTTATCCTTTCTTTGTCTCTCTCTCTCTCACTCACACACACACACACACACACACACACAAGTTGGACTTCCTATTTAAATGCGGACCGTCCATTCAATTCTATGGGAAAAACCCATGACGCCCTTAACCCCTACCAATCCCTAACCTTAACCATAAGTAACCAACCCAAGACTTTTGGCACTTTTACTTTTTTGATTGCATTCACAGATTTTTATAAAACTGAGGTTATCCAGATGGGGACCTGAAGAAGTGTCCCCAAGAGTAAGGAAGTGTCAGGTTTTACCGCACTTTGGGGACATTTTGGTCCCCGAATGTGATCTATGCAAACCCACAAACCCGCACACACACACACACCCGCACACACACCCACACAACCCCACACACACACACACTTACCGATATATACAGATGCACACTTAAGAATATATTCCAACATTTAGTTAAACACACACACACAGTTGTTTAATAAGCTTTCACATTTCACAGAAGTATTATTAAAGTGTCTTGATTTTGATTTAAAAAATTGTTTGTAGTTCAAATGTATTGTGATAATTATCCAAAACATGCTTGTTACTTTTTCATGTTTTTTCTAGTACTTCTAGTAGTTTTACTAGTCCTTGTCTTTATATAGGCAATTTAACTGAATGAAGACCCAGTCTGTGCATAAATAAATTAGATGATATCTATTTGTCTATTTGAGTGTAAATTGTACATATATATATATATATATACACACACACACACATATATATACACATATATATACACACACACATATATACACACACACATATATATATACATATATATACACATACACACACACACACACACACACACACACATCAGTGTAGGTGGGTAGCTGACAGATGTGGGTTTAATGTCTTCAAATTTTGTCTTTCCAATCCAGTCTTTGAGACGCTGAAGAAAATCAATAAAGTGTGGCGACCGTCCCCCCCCCTCCGCTATGACCCACGCCCACTTTCCAAAAGCAAATATAGAGACAGATAATTTTGTTGCTTGAACAGATACAGATACGGATGATGAGGCTGCTGTGCCTCTCTAGTGCTCATACCATTAGGGTCCTCCCAGTCTTTGAACCGCTTCTTGTACTGGATCAGCCGGTCTTCTGTCTGAGCCCCCATGGGTTTGGACAGGTTACGGAATGTCTTGGGGTTGTTCAAGTCCAGTTCCTTGGGGGGGGGGCACCAAAAAGCACAAACACAGCATAAGTACAAAATTCCACAAATGCAGTTGAACCATTTACTCCTCAAATCAAATCATTAAACAGTATATTAGTATGTCATGGTGCCTGTACCTCTGAATCATAGTCTGCAAGGATCCAGGGGAAGACAGGGTATTGCATCAAGTCATTGTAGGACCTGCCTGCCAGTGTGTTCAGGTGCATGAGGTACTGGAAATTACTGATCTCCCCTCTCTGTGTGGAAAAAGACAGGAATTCCCTTGTGAGGTACATGCATATTCTTCAGTCTAATGTAAAGAAAGTCAAACAAAAATGGTCTTCAGGAAAGCCTACCTCCCAACGCTGTGTTACGGACCTCTCTCCCACCAGAGTACTCAGCAATCCAGACCTTTATGTGACAAGAGAAAGAAACCCTCATTAAACTCCAGTGTGACGATGATCCATGGAATCTCTCCCAAGGGATGGGATACTTGCCCTTGTTCAACACTGGTGTTGGGCCGCTGGCCGGAGACGGACTCTGAGCTATCAGCTAGAGAGGGCACCACTGCTAGGAACCTGCAATGAGACCAGAAGATGTTTACAGGCTCATATACTGCAGAATGGAGGTATATTTATATATAAGAACAGATGTTGGTGTGGCTAACAGGGGAGCTCATCCTGTGGTCTGTGTGGGTCCCAATGCCCCAGTGAAGGGGACAGTTCTGTAGAAATGGTGCCGTCCTTTGGATGAGACGTAAAACTGAGGTCCTGACTCTCTCAGGTCATAAAAGATCCCTGGGCATCTTTCAGAAGAGTAGGGGTGGTACCCTGATGCCCTTGCTAAAATTGCCCACTGTGGCCCTTTCAATTCTGCCCCCCTAATCATCTCCTAGATTTAACTGGCGAATTCTCTCCTGCCCCTTCACCACCTTAGCTATGTGTGGTGAGTGTACTGGCACAGAACAGCTACTATCACATCATCCTAATGGGGGCTACACAGTGGTGGTGGTTGAAGTGTCTCCCCAATGGTTCTGTAAAGTGCTTTGGGTGTCTTGAAAAGCACTATATAAACGTGACATTCATTCATTCATTCATCAGGGTCAGTCTGCAGTAGGACTTTCATTTGTGTATTCATTCATTTCATTTCATATGGACAAGTGCTCTGTCCATATTTAATGAATCTGGAATCTCAACACTATGTTTTTTATGTTGCAGAAGCAGCCAAGCACACCCTGGCAAATGCACAAATAAGCAGGCAAATAAGCCTGGTTATTTTGGATTGGGAAAGAAGTCAGTTGAGATGGTTAAGAAGGATTCCATCTTAGACCCTTGTCCAATTGGGAGGAGGCCCTGGGGCAGACATGGGGACACACTGGAGAGATTATATTTCTCGGCTGGCCTGGGAACACCTTGGTATTCCCCAGTGGAGCTGGCTGGTGAGAGGCAGGTCTGGGCATCCCTGCTTAGTCTGCTGCCCCGCTGACGCTATACCAGATAGCGGCAGAAAATGGATGGATGGCTGGATGCTTGGATGGATGAATGAATGAATGAATGAAGAGATATTTTGGACAGGTGCACACGTACCTCTGGTAGACTTTGTTCCGGACCCCTTTCTGGAATGCCAGCAGATAATTTCTTCCGTCCCCTGAAAAGACTTCAACTGCTATTGGCTGGAATCAAACAGGGCAGGTGTTAATAGACTGAACCAATTCTGAAAATGATTTTATGACCAAAGTCAAAGTAAAGACCCATGTTCTATGTCAGGGGTGGCCAATCTTGTCCGCAAAGGGCCGGTGTGTATGCGGGTTTTCGCTGCAACTCCCTAATTAGATTATTAATTAGATGACTGATTGGCTGAAGAGTCCTCACACCTGGGTTTGAACAGCTGACCTACAGGTTATCCCAAAAACCTGCATACACACCGGCCCTTTGCGGGTAAGATTGGCCACCGCTGGAGTAGGTTATAGAGGTAAGCTAGCAATTTACCCAGTACAGCTCTATAGATAAAAATATACCAGTTTTCTGTGCATAGATATACCAGTTTTCTGTGCATAGTGGTCAATGATGTCATTGAGTGGTCAATGATGTCCAGCCAACCCAATCATAAAGAATGCAAGGATGAGTAAGAGACTTTGCATTAGTAATAAAACACAGAGATGTATGATACACTTAATCAAGACTACGTAAAAAGGAGGCGCATGTATGCATGTACAATATGTCACCATAATCGATCACAGGCAAAAAGGGAGCTTCCACAAGTTTTTTTCTTAGCACTGAAAGTGAAGCAAGATTTATTTCTAAAATAAAAACCAATATTCACTTTCAGCTTCCTGAATAATTTAGATATACGTACATTAAACAAAAGCTTGTCCTCTATTCATATACCCAATTAATGCAGCTTCCATTAAATTTCATTGTAGCATATTTTTTACCTTAATTAATGTTATTACTTACACCTGTGCTTGTTATGCTATTTCATGTCAGTTTGGCTGCCATTAAAAAGGCCCATCAGTGATATTAAATCATGTGACGCTACATTTAGGTCAAGATATCTCAACAACACCTTAAAAACCAAAGACTACATTTTCTGGAGATGTTCATGACATTATGATCTAACTTTAGTAAAAAAAATGATACATTTTGAAATATAGGTTTTTTGTTATTGAATTTTTAATATTTTAATCAGTTATTACATAGTAATTATTCAAATGGGGATGGCATATTATTTGTTCAATCTATAGAGCTGGACAATAGCTTTAAAACATTATAGGGACCACTTCTGTGCAGCTTATCAAAGTCAAAAGTCAGCTTTATTGTCAATTCTGCCATATGTACAGAGCACACAGAGAATTGAAATAACGTTTCCTCACAAACCCTAGTTAAACAGAAAAACATTAATACAAAAAATAAAAATTTAAAAATACAAGAGAAATATAAATACAATATACAAGGGCACGTGGCAGAGAGTGCAAATCAGGCAAAGTGCAATAGAGCTTGTAAGAGGTGTTAAGTAATAAATAACAGCCTTGAACAGACAGTCAGACAGTCATTTATGAGGTATTACTGTGCAGTAAATATGGCCAGTCATTCATTGTTCGCTTAAATCTCTCTCAATATTGATCCAAGACGCGCCCAATTTCAGCTTCATGAGATACTCATGCGACCAAATTAGCATACCAAATTTCATCAAAATCCGTGACGATGAGGTCCGAAAGTGTGATGATTTGACATTGAATGACCGATTTGTGGCCCTCTGCATAAACACACTGTGTTTGATTTACAAAATAATTTCTGAACCATTTAATAGCATTAGAACTGAAACTGAAAATACAGACAACAAAGAATTAATATATACTGAAATGGTCAAATTAAAGTTATAGTATCCAGAGGGAGGACTATAAAGTCTTCTCGAGTGATAGGGTCCATTTCAGGTAATTTGCCCTCAAGTCCAAGTCTTTCCATCAGTTTTGCTGAGTCGAGTCACAAGTCAACAAATTTATGACTTGAGTCCGAGTCCAGTTGTGAGTCAGTGACTCGAGTCCCCACCTCTGGTAACTAGTGATTGATAAATATAGTGCTGAAGTTGTAAATCCATAAACAGTAACTAATAATTGCACCCTGAACATTGTAAAGTAGCAAATTAGGACTCGCAGTTGTAAAATGAGGATAGTACTCGTGGTATCGGCAAGACATCTAAGTACGATTATTTTAGACGTAAATTTATCTGCATAAAAATCGGCTTTGTGTGTCCCAGACTTAAAATGCAGTCAATTCCGGTTTTCTACCGGCAGGTGGCGGTGCGTAACAAGAACTGACACATCTGTCCCTGACCTGCCGCAAAGCCAACTGCTAATTCACAGGTGGTTCCTCAACGTAGGCCTCTGAATGTAAAGGAAAGGTTTTTCCATACAAACAAATTGAGATTTACCAGTTATATGTAATGTTAAGTGATTTACTCATAACGATGTAAATTTAGTAAAAACGTTGATATCTAGGCAACCAATAACAGTACTTTCACCAGTAAAGTATGCACATGCAAATTACACGGCGTTTTATAAGTAAGCAAGAGCGCACGTTTAACTTATTCCTTAGAATCGCAAACATTATATTTATATTAAATAATATATATTTATTTCAGAATTAAGTCCACGTTGTCCCAGTAAACCTTCCTTACGTATGTGGCGTACATGTCACAAAAATGTACACGAGTACATGAGCGAGAGGCGGCGCTTGGCTCATTTTCGCTTGGTTTTCGGAGGAGGTTCCCCAGTTCAAAGTACGAGGAGGGCAAGTCAGATCCGTTTCTGCGACCGTGTCAGCTACGGATAAACCCCGTAGGGGCGATAAATGGCTTTGTGATTTTAAATTTAGTTCTACTTTTTCTTTCTTTTGGTTTGTTGGTGCATTTGGCGGCAGCTCCGGCACTGTAGACTGGGGAAACAATCTTCGCCGCCCTCGCTGGATCCCGGTCCGCTGGCGACCGCCGACTTGTACCGGAGCTGCTCACCTGCCCGACAAGACAGATAAGACTGCCCGACAAGAGTTTGGAGGTAAAGAAACGACAAAACGGAAAGAAGAATGTGTCCGACGTGAAGCTGGAGCTCCGCTGCCTTTTCTGGGATCCCACAGTAAGTCTTTTTTCAATTTGATTTTAGTGAAAGCTGTACCTCCGGACCACCCGGTATAATAGCTATACCCTGAATATCTGCGTCTATCCGCCAGACATAAGTGCACTGATTGTCATGCGTGTTTAGGCTTGCCCTCAATCTTTATTAATACTGTATGATTAACTCTTAATTTTGTTCTACCAAAAACATGGGTTTTCATGCGCTAAGAGACATTACCAAACTCCCGATTAAAATCACCTGGGTCTCCATGCTTATTACAGATCACTTCCACACTTGAGCACAAGCCCCACAATCATAATATTTTTTTATTGATTAAGACAATCCGCTTTTCCCTCCTGTGGATACAGTTGGAGCTGTGTATTTCCAAGCCAAAGGACCTAAAGGGGCATTTTCGACGCTCACATCTATGGCGTTTTTAATGAAGAAGAAGAGGTTTAAGTTTCAGACCAGCTTCACCCTGGAGGAACTCTCCGCCGTGCCCTTCGTTAACGGCATGCTTTTCTGCAAGATCAGGCTCCTGGACGGCGGCGAATTTACCTGTACTTCATCAAGGTAATTTCTTACTAATGCTGGCTCCGGGTGCAATGCCTTTTTTTTGCCGTAAAACTTTTTTTTACCTCATTGTCTGTGATTTTTCCCACGATTTGAGAGGCGTAAACCATTTAGACAAACGCCTCCATACCGACTACTTAATCCCCAGACTTGCTGATTCAATCGTCCTTAATACTTTGACATCTGATCAAAGTGAACATTGTTTAATATGTACACAAGTTAGAAGTTTAAACAGGAAAAAAATGATCCCTGTGGGTCTTGATGGGCATGTCTGACAGCTATGTCAAGGTGTGTTTCTTTAAAAAAAAAAAGGGGTCTTTTGTAGGTAGGCTTATGTGGAAAAAATACACATTGATACGTGAGTGCAGTTCCCATTTAAAAAAAATAAAATAAATATTTTAATTAACTTTGGATTGCTCACATATCTCCCGACAATGATGTCCATACGTAATTAACGTCTAAACGGAATTTATTTTTTTTAAAAAAAGGAAAAAAGTAATTCAGCTGAAGTTATGTAGGCTAAATTTGTTTTAGCCAACTGCATATTTTCCTGTATTGGTCAGTAACTCATTCCCTCCTTTACATTTCGCTGAATCACACACGTATAACTGAACTGTGGCGTTGCTGACTCCTGGATTGTGTCTTGGCATGTTTTCTGGTGCGCTGCTTCTGTATTTCACACTGTACTCTTCTGCACCGTGTCTGCTTCCAGACCCCCCCTTTTGTAAAGGGGACCCTCGTCCCGATCTGGCATAGTTTGCCTGTACTGTGATCACTGGCTGTTTATGCCAGTGTCATTACATTTTATTATTATTATTTTTTTTAAAGCTACTGCACACATTTGCTGGAATCTGTGGTGTATTATTTGTATTGCATTCTTGAACAACAAACTTTTTGTCCAGCTTGCAAGTAGTGGTCAGAAGTTGTCCCCCCCCCCCGGCATGCAGTATTCCTGTGTATGCTGTGGGGAGGCAGTGTGCTTGGCTCTCCAGCCTCTGGGTTTTGACCCTCTCCTGCGCTGATAAGCTAAAGGTGTTACATTACTATTGGTTCAGGACACACTTTTACTTGGCCAAACCTGTTTAACCATTGGACTTCCTCCCACTGAGGTACCTTCTGTCATTTGGACCTGTCCACAGCAGGCTGGAAGAGCTGATTATGGCACATCTTTGGCACTGCAAAACACCCACAATGCAATTCAAACATAAGGCCACGCCTCTCTATATGCTTGTATGCTTCTGTATGCTTATATCCTTAATTCTTCTTATGTTTTTGCTGTCAAAGGTTGCTAGGATACCATCACAGAGCATGTTGAAATGTAGTACCTGAAACTGTCGTCGTGTTTTAGTGAGTTGTGCCTATTGGTGCTCTGATGTGGAAATTCTGATTTTGATAAGGACATATTTTTGTCTACTGATAACGTCTGAGGCTCTTGCATGGGGGGGGGGGGCACTGCATTTTTTTTATTCTTCATTCGGTGAAAAACTAAAGATTGATCTGTGGGGCAGATTAAATAATGAATTTTAAACATGTCTTGTGCTGGGATTTTGAGACCTCTTCAGTGCTGAATAAGCCTGTGTAATCCTTTGTCCTTCATTATGGATAAAAGGCTGATTTGTATGCAATTTTAACAATTGATATAGTTTAAATATCAGCCAAGATTGACACATTGGACTGAGGCTGGTGTCTAATGAATATTGGTTGATAGTGATATGTTAACTGACATATTGTGCGACCCATATATAATATAATGCCCATATAGTGTCCCTGTACTGGGAAGAGTGAGTGAGTGAGTGAGTAATTGGGCTGCTTGTCTTCCTCTGAAGTCCGTGCAGCTGTCATGGCCGATTAGGGTGGTAGTCTGAGGCTTCGGCGGGTCATATGCCCGCTCGTGTGCCCTGTCTCTCTCATAACCGTCACATGCTGATGGTGTCTCTCTATGCCAGTGTCTCTCAGCTCCTGTTCACACTGGTAAGACTCTGGAGGTATTCTCCCCGCGCATGTAGGGGGCGCTTCAGCTAGCAAGAGACATGGAATGGTAGGGAGGGGGCTGAAGAACAATGCTGAAGCAGAGGCAGGCGATTGCTGGGGATAGGGGAGGATTGTTTGTATCTCTCTCTCTCGTTCTTTCTCTGTGTGTCTCTGCCTCTCTCTCTCTCCCTCCCTCCCTCCCTCCCCTTCTGATTTGGCAGTAGGATCCAGAGAGCACACTGCCACATTGATAGAACCAGGCCCTTCATGACCCATCTCCCTCCGTTCATCACAAACACAGAGGGTCTGTTAAGCTGCCTCCCTACTCTTTGCTGCCCTTCCCCTCAGTAATAGGGGTCTCAGTCCTGCTGCCTGGCCTCTTTCTGCTGCTGCTGGTTTTTTAGTGCCCTGGTCCCAGTCCTGGGCTACCGTTTGTTGAACGGCGGAGGGTGGGGGTGTGCACTGGCTCTGAATTGTCAGGAAGTGTACGTGGGGCGACTAGCTGTGTAGGTTATGACACTGAAGCTGCATAGTTATGAGCCCTAATAAAATCTGTAGTGAAATAAAGAGGGAGAGACAGTCAGTTTATAAAGTTCATACACTATATGGACAAAAGTATTGGGACACTTGGCCATTACACCCTCAGGAACGTTTATGACACCCCATTCTAAATTCATAGGCATCAATATGGAGTTGTCCCCCCCCTTGCAGCTATAAAAGCCTTGCATATCAAGACATTCTAGGCAATTCTATGCTTCCAGCTTTGTGCAAACAGTTGAGGAAGCCCCTTTTCTGGCCTTATTGATCGTGCATTAAGCAAGATCCATAAAGACATGGTTGGGTGAGTTTTTGGTGTGGAAGAACTTGACTGGCCCATACAGAACCCTGACTCCATCAAACACCTTTGGGATGCACTGCACTGGAGATTGTGAGTCAGGCCTGTCATCAGTGCCCGACCTCACAAATGCGATTCTGTATGAATGGGTAAAAATTCCCACAGACACAATCCATAAACTTGTGTAAAGCTTCCCTAGAATAGCGGGGGACCAACTCCATATCGACCCCTATGGATTTAGAATGGAATGGAATGTCATAAAAGTTCCTGTAGGTGTAATGGCCAGGTGTCACTATACTTTTGTCCATAAAGTATACTTTATTCTCCATTACCATCTGCCTTCTATGGGGTGTATAACCTAGTCGAGGCCATAATTAAACAAATGGAAAAAATAGTGTCAGCAGGGGTATTGAAAACAAAGTAGAATGAGGGTAGTGGTGTGTAGTATAAAAGGGAGAAGCAGAATGGAATGAATTAGTGTCTTGTGTTCAGCTTGGAACGTTCTGGCTCTCCTTCGAGAAAGCTGGCGTGCGGCAAAAGGGATGTAGGCAGGGGGCGGGGTCTCTGCTGGAGTGCAGGTACGCGATGGGAATGAGTCGACACTGACCACAGGAAGGTATAACAAGCAGACTGCAGGACCGGCTGCTAAGGGTTCAAAGGGCATTCTCGCTCTCCTTGTCCTTTGGCTCGCTGTGAAACGCACCTCCCTTCTGGGGGGAGATTGTGATGATTCAGCAGACAAATTCACATTTTCCAGCTGGGAGCAGAAAACAAAAACAGGGGAAGTGCATCCAACACCCCCCCCCCCCCCCCCCCCCCCCCCGCACACACACACACCCTTCGGGCCCTGGGTGGCTTCCAAGACAGCTTCAGACTTTGCTCGCTTACTGTGCGTTTTCAGCATCCACGCTGGCCGTTTACAGACAGAGCAGCACCTGAAAGGCAGCCTGTGGGCCTGCAGACTCGTACACGCGTGGTCCCGGTTCACAAGTGTGAAGTTACACGCGGCAGATTGACAGAGGAGAGTGATCGTGTCATGCTCAGACGATGACGCTGCCTGGCTGAATAAGCAAGCCCCTCTCAGTTCTTATTTGACACGTTCCCTGCTGTGCTCCTCTTTTTCCCCGAGAGCTCATGTCTCCGTCTGCAGCCTGAGTGCAGCCATCCCTTGTCCTTCCAGGTTATGAGCACAGTCCTTCATGGTATGGGAATCACAGCTCTGTGAAATGCAGTCACCATTCTGCCTCTCTCTCGTTTTGGGTTTTTTTTAAATGAGATTAAGCTCTTTGCACCCAGCTTTCCCTGCCAATAGGAGCCAGCTGCCACGTTGCCGTTTCGCACACGTGAACCCGTGCTCATGCGTGGTCTTGCACACACGCATTCTTTTGCGTGCTCCCTCTGTAAATGTGGCAGACGTCGAGGGAGTGAGTCTGCATTCCCAGCATTCCTTTGGAATGGAGGGGGAACGGAGAGCGAGTACGAGGCTCTGGCACATCAGAGACGCTGAGTGGGGGGAAACCCCGTCAGGGCCAGGATCCCCTTCCCCTTTTTCATCCTCTTTTATTCCCCCCCCCCCCACCTTCCTTGTGATGTGCTTGGACCTGAAGGACCATACGCACAGGTGGGGGTGGGGTGTTAACGAACATTCATTCTTGTAGGAGATGCTTTTGTCCGAAGCCGCAGTGTCGATCAGAGGGCGGGGTCAGCCAGCCTCCGGGAGCGTTTGGGGTTAAGGCCCCAGTGGTAACGTCGCTCTGCCAGCCACAGGATTTGAACCAGCGACCATCCAGTAATGAGCAAAGTGCCAACTCATAGAACCACACACCATCTGGGGTGGGGGGCCTTTAACCAGGCAGAACGGGTGTCTTTGTGTCATGCCTGACAAAAAAACGTTTTTAAATAATTGTTTGGTCAAAGTCGATTTACGTGGTGAGTATTAACAGGGTGCAGCACTCTCTGTGGTGGTGGCTGGATGGAAATGGGTCTGTAGAGGAGATGTGGAGGTGATGAGGTTCTGTATGAGTTGCGCGTCTGTCCGCGGAGGCCGGCAGCAGTTGGGTTTATGGCCCGTGCCTGATGTGTGTCAGGAGGTACTGGTTTATGAGCCTTACGGATGCACGTTTTTGAGAAAATGCAGGTGGCAGTGCTTCTGTTTGTACTGAGAACCTTGTTTACTCAAATTCAGCAATATGAATACCCCCCCAGCTCTCTCCTCTTTCTTTCTTTCTCCCTTTGTCGTCCCTTGTGTTGTTCTTTGTATCTGGAAGAGGAAAACACTCTTATGTTGAGGAGCTAGAAAAACAGGCTTTGCAGATTCAGCTATGATGCAGGCTGCGGAATGTTCTGGAACACATGTGACTGTAATTCTTCTTATGTTTGTGGCTCCATTTGCGTGTGACAATAGCCCTGTCTGTCATTGTCCCTCCTCAGGCTCCATTCCTTTACAGCTCTCTGTTCATTTTCTGCTCTGTCTTATTTATATTATTTCTCCTGTATGCTTCGGTTACTCCCGACTGCCTGGTCAGGCCCTTAGCAGGCCTGTAATGACGACAGTGTGTCTCTAGGGGGCTGGGGGATGCTCATTCTATGTAGGGGAAAAATAAATTCTCGGCTTGGCAGAATATTTGTTACATTGGGACAACCTGAACTATTTCGATGCTCTTGGTGCCCCCACCATGCGCGTATGTGAATTTCATCAGGCAGAGGGAAGTAATCTAAGGTGGGAAATACCCCCCCCAGCCATCTGCTTGTGTGTGATCCTCGTTCCTCTCTGCGAATATTTATGATGGGCCTTGACCCTTGACCACTGACGGCAGATGTGATTCATGCGGAGATCTTCTCTATCTCCTGAAATCATAAAGCTTCACTAAGTCATAATGCACTTTAGGTCACGTTTCTCTGTCCCTTACAGCTGTAATCCCCGTTTTCATTCCCCCACCCCCCACGATGATCTGATGCTGTGGTTGATGTTACAGGTTGATGTACGGAGCCTGTCCGCCTGTGCTTGATGTGACTGGCAGTGACTGACTGCTCCGTGGTGAGCTCAGGAGAGCGAGGCGGGTCATGGCTGTCGGTTACCTCAGGGTCAGTGCCACTCTGGGATCACACCCTCCCTGACAGTCCCTTTTGTCAGACTCATTTGTCTCCGTGTTGGTCACGCACGTGCAGGGTCACAGAGACCCATTTCCACTGTGTACTGATCTTCACTGCTCCAGCGTTGCCTAGCAGCAGATTGGTGGTACAGGAGGTGCCAGTACAGTGATTCACAGCTGCTCTGCGGCTTGGATGGGGAACCTCCTCGCTTTATTTTCTCTCTTACGTACTTTTTCCGCTGTCCTGCTCTGTTCCTTATCCTCGTATCGCTCTACTGTAATGCCCATGGTAGGACAGGTTTTGCGTTTTATCATGTTTTATCTCTGGGGATTTCTGTGAAGGTTGCCACTCTGCCTCACCCCTGTCCTTCCCTATTCTTCCTGCACGTCCTTTCTGTGCCGGACTTTCATGGCTTAATGTCTTAAGTAGCCGCCTCTGCGCAGAGGCCAGGCGCCTGGGTGTCTTAGTCGCGGCCGACGCGTCGGCTCATAGAGGAGGGGAAGTGGGTCGGGTTTAGACCTCCAGGAACCAATTATAGGGACCAAAAGGGCGGTCACCACTGGCGTACCTCAGCACGAGGTGGGCGGCCAGCTGAGTAATTACAAGGGCCTTTCTTCTAGAAATATCACCGCCAAATATGTCTGGCTCCTTTCTCCGCCTGTCCCTTAATTGTCGGGTGGATTTTTCTTTTTGGAAATAAGGGCCTGCATTCTTGTTTCTGTGGGACTTGTACTACGCCGGGATCAGACGCTAAGGTTCGGTACCAGGGCTTTCCCTCACTAACACGGCATCCTGAGCGCGGTATGGCGAACTCAGCGGCAGGCAGCCGATGTGGGGATCCTCCCTGGACTTGCTTTCGAGGCGTGCACTGACCGGCCGATACTCCTAAACCTGGATGCTTCTGTCGCCCCTCCCTCTAATTTGACCCGCAGGGCTTGTTTTTGCACTTCACTGGCGCGTCACACCCGGACCTGATGTACTCAGCCATCGGTGGGAAGATGTTTGTCTTTTACATCTCAGGAATTTTGAGTGGAACCAATCCTCCCCCCTTTCAGGGCCACAACAAAAACTGCTCTTCTTGATTTAAGATCCTCTCAGATACTGGAGATGAGATTTTGTGTGGGGTGCCAGGAACTGAATAATGAGTGCTGGATTCCCCAACCCTGCTCTCATTTTTCACGTTAATCCCCCCCTATCCTGTTTTATTATTTCCGTAGCTGAATGGACTGTCAGGACCCAGCATGCTCCTCTAAAACACTGGGTGGTGTTTGATGTTCCTTCTTTCTGTCTGGGGAACCTGAGGCATGTCTGTGTGAATAGATTCTGTGCGGGTTAGGCCAGAATTACTGTCAATTTCTCTCTCAAATCTAATTGAGAGCAGACTGGATGTGAGATTCCCAGGAAATTGGAGAATAGCTCTTAGCTGGCTTTGTGTTTTATGGGAAGAAAGGGTGAGCATTACAGGAAAGAATTTGATTTCACCATTAAGGAAGAGAAACTGACCATCAGGATTTGGTCTGTTGTTGTTCTTGTCCTGGGACACCGGCTGTTATCAGTGTTTCTTCCCCCGCTTCTTCAAATCAGCTGGCCATGAAGTGGACCTTGTTCTAAAGAAGGAAACGTTCCTGCACTCCATCAGTGGTTTATGATGAGCTTCCCCCGAGTGTGTTATTGCTGCCACTGTCCCGAGGATGGGTGGAGGGTCCAGGTCTCCCCCAGGTCACCTGCCTTTTCTTGGTTTAATAGCCTATTCTGTGCATAAATCTCTGATGCCCAGGTGTGGCTGGAAGCACCACCTGCAGCTGGTGAACATCTGGCATGCTAAGGGCTCCGCTCCGTGCTGCTATGTGGGCGCTTTGTCTGACGGGCCTGGTGATCTTATCTGGGCTGGTGGCCTCTTACGGTGTCTTGTTTCTGGGAGATTTCGGCTGAAGCCCACTCAGGAGGGATGTGGGTCCTGGCGCCTTGGCCTGGGGGGGAGGCACAGAGAGGCTTACAGTAGCTGTCACCCCCCATGCTGAGCCACATTCACATGCCCTGGGACAGAGGGGTGCCCCACGTGGCCTGTGGGCCCCTCCCTGTCTCTATAAAAGGAGAGACCACAGGAATAAAGCCCTGGATGGCCCCCGTCTCGCCCAGCGCTCTGTCCAGGGCCCGGCGTCAATACAGGCGCGTCTGTCTCCTAGCGCCGTAAGACACCCGCCGGTGATGTCAGAGCAGCGGAGGGAGCTCATCTAGGGCTGTGTGTGTGTGTGTGTGTGTGTGTGTGGGGGGGGTCCTGCTGGTCTCCCCTGCCTTGTATTCTGTGCTGTCTGGGATGGACTCCAAGCTCACCGTGACTCTAATGGGTCGACGAAAATGGAATCTGGACAGACTTCAGGAATGGTCTGTACATAATGATACCTGGCTTACTGGACTTTACAGACACATTTTGTCAGGAAACCTTCGCAGGTTTGCGAGTTGCACCGGCTTGCATCATAGAAGTAAATGCAATTAAATATTAGTGCCTTTTTGCCAGTAATGACACATCAGGGCAATTCAAACCAAAAGCAATATCTTAATGCAGTTTTTGACTGGGCTGACGATGTAATGCAGTGGAACGGTCACAAGCACCCGTACGCACACTCACACCCACACGTGCCCCCAAACACAGCAGGGGGCCACAGAGAGGTAATGCATCCAGAATGAGGAGGTGGCTGACAGACAGCAGTCCCATCTGTCCTGGGAGGCTGTATCCATGCTGCTTGCTCACTAGCGTTTATCTGTGCTAATCAGCAGGGGGCAGAGTGGTTATGGACGCAGTTCTGTCCTGGCATTAAGGGCTGAGCTGTTGGTATGCCTGTTTTCAAGGTGAAAGGCTTGACCTTGCAGCCGGGCCTTTGGGCTGGAAGAGCGACCTCAGACGACCTTTGGTGGGGGGGGGGGGGTGGTTTGATGTGTACATGTGCCAGCTGTTCTGCTGATGGGAGGGCGATGGGCTGTATTTGTGAATGTGACTTTCGGGAGAAAAGTGCCCTATGATGTCAGAATGGTTGAGTGTGTGCGTGGGGGGCTTTTCAGGTGGTCTATACTGAATTTTTGCAGGGGGTGGGGTGGGCATAGGGGGTGGGGAGAAGGATGGAGACATGGGAGGACCAGCTAAACAATTGCCCTGGGTTCCTCAGTCCCTATGTACACGGACACACTGACTGTCTGCCCTTTTTTCCCCATATGTGGAGTGTCTGATCCTGGGAGACGAAATCCAGCCAAGCCATCTGGGAACGGACGGCTTTATGGTCGGCCACCTGGGAACGGACGGCTTTATGGTCGGCCGCCTGGGAACGGACGGCTTTATGGTTGGCCACCTGGGAACGCTGCTTTAAATGCCTGCAGCAAAAGCGACAGAAGGTGCCAAATCCTGACGTGTTAGCAAGTTAACCGCCCAGGCCTAGGACACTCGATTAATCCCCAATGAAATCATCCCTCGGATAAACAGGACTGTGGTGTCCCGTGTGTCTCCAGGGTGTTGGAGAGGGGCTCAGGTCAAAGGTCACCGAAGGTTTAAACTACTGATTTAGGTTAGATTAGGGCTCACAGCCAGACAAATGGCTCTTGGAGCTGGTTAAATGGTACCCTTTGTAGGTCACTTCACTCTGCTTCAAAGCCACCAGCACAACCTGGGGGCCTGTTGGAAATTCAGCTCACCTTCACATCAAAATGACTTTATTTTGTATTCTCTGGCTTTTGTATAGTGCAGGGCTTCAGAGCAGCACCAGGGCTAATGTCTGGCTGATTGCATGACCCCAGCGGGAACGCAAGTCTGAATGGTATGTGGCGTAGAAGCCAGGGTCCTGCATCCGTCTGGCTAAAGCTGGGCTGTGGAAGGGGGGGGGGGGGGTTCTGTTTGGGGAAGTGGGCCTTCAGCAGTGACCGCTCGGAACGAAGGACAGAAGTCCAAGTGATTAACTGAGAATGAGGTCACTAATTTAATGGCCCATTTCAAATTACTATTGATGGTTCCCAAAAGTGCTGATAATGGGGAAGTTAATGGTGAAATCTATGGCACACAGCAGTAGCGCTTTCTCTCTCTCTCGCTCGTTATCTATATGCATGATTGTGTGTGTGTGTGTGTGTGTGTGTGTGTGTGTGTGCGTGTGCGCGCGCATGTCTGCTTCCTCATTATTAGCTGTACTCTGACTCCTAAAAGGGCAACTTCCTGAGTCCGACAAAGCACTCTGTGTGTTTGTCTCTATATCTGTGTGTGGTCTGCAGACCATTACTGTGAGCCAGATGTTGGGAGGCCTGGTCAGACCTCAGCTGGCATTTTGGGGCAGATGTGCGCTCTGTGGCTCTGTGGGTACAGGGGGGGTGGTTGATCACTCAGGAGCTTAATGAGATGTGTGAGACCTGGGCCTGGGGGAGCTGTGTGCCTCTGTGAGACCTGGGCCTGGGGGAGCTGTGTGCCTCTGTGAGACCTGGGCCTGGGGGAGCTGTGTGCCTCTGTGAGACC
>JAODJU010000119.1:8628237-8642354 GCA_026776725.1 Gnathonemus echidnorhynchus
CCTCCGTCGTCTTTGCCTCCTGTCACTCCTCCGTCGTCTTTGCCTCCTGTCACTCCTCCGTCGTCTTTGCCTCCTGTCACTCCTCCGTCGTCTTTGCCTCCTGTGACTCCTCCGTCGTCTTTGCCTCCTGTGACTCCGCTCAGTCCACAGTTCCTCCATGTTTCACCTCGCGCCTCATTCCGTCCCATCACGCCTCTTTCAAATCTGCCTCCTGTGCCCTGCTGTGACTCTCTGAGCAAATGCAACTCTACACTTTTCTCCTAGAGGGTACAAGGTGACAGAGCCCAAACAGTCATTCATCCTAATAGATAAATTTGTAAAAAAATAGTTCATATATTTAATTAATTATTACACATTGATATGTGTCACTCATAACATTACAACATTAATTTTATTTAATATGTTCTTATGTTCAAATAGCATTTTCTACTGACCAGTAGGGGGTGTAATTGCACCCCCAGTAAAATCTCCAATACTCATCAGATGCATTACATGCGAGGGAATACCTTGGTTCCACAGACTGGCCCTGGTGGACTAACTTGTCAGATTTTTAGCATTTCTTCGTTTACACACTCAGCTATAATTAATTATAGATCAGTCCATTAAGTTCAAAGTCATAACGACAAGCTGCGCTGCGTACCTGCGGTGTGTGTTTAAATCCAACCAGACCGGAAAGGAAATGTTTTGTGCATTTATTGCGACTTCATTCAAATAAGGAAGGATGTTATCAGCAGAGTGGAGTATCTGACTTCCTCCCGTCTGGATGGCCCCCAGTGTTTGGCTCCAGTAGGCTGTCCACTGCATTTTTTTTCCCAGTCAGCACTGCTGGGCTGAGATTCCTAACCCAGGTCAGTGCCCTGTGTGTGGAGGAATGACGGCTGCAGTGGAGTTCTTCACCAGACCCTTCAAGAGCTCTGTGGCTCAAACATTGTTCAACTGGCTAACGCTGTTGGCCAGCTGTCTCTCGCTGCACTGGAGGAAGAGTCAGTCCCTCAGCTAGAGGGGAGCGTGGAGCACATCTGCACAGCTGTCTTAGTTATGCGTCTCACGAATGCCTTCTTTTCAAAGTGGCTGGGAGACGTCAGGCTTTTACACCCTGTTAAGAAGACACTACAATAGGTGCAGAAAGCAACTGCATTGCAGCATTAATGGCTTGGCTGGCGAGCTCGCCGCAGACAGGTCACATGGTCACCGGGCTTGTGATTGTATGGGTGCTTGCTTTGGTGTCAGGCATGAAAACCAGGCTCCATGTCTGCTTTCAATCACCAGAGACCTGGAAATGGACTGATGGCTTCTTTCCAAGTGGTCACTACTGGGCGGTTTATCTGCTCTGCAAATCCTGGAAGGGTGATTCTTCCTGTCACTTTTAATTTACTCCAGAATTTCCCAACCCGGTCCTTGAAGACCCCCAGACGGTCCACGCTTTTTGCTCCCTCTCAGCTCCCTGCCGGGCAGTCCATGTTTTTGCTCCCTACCAAAAGCTGGGAAGAAGCAAAAACATGGACTGTCCGGGGGTCCCCAAGGTTGGGGTTGGGAAACACTGATTTACTGATATTCATACTGGATTACATGCTTGTAATGGCAGAGATTCTGCAGGCACATCAGAATAAATATCCAAAGTAAATTTTAAGTTATGGATAGCTATGGTAGGCATATAAAAGGATCCAAATACCTGTCATCGTGGGGGTTTAAAATCGATGTCGACATGCTCATGCACACGAGTAGAAGAATGGAGGTGCGCCCCCCCCCCCCCATGGATACCAGCCATGTCTTACCCAACCATCCACTTTGGGTGTGTTGATATCATCCATTCACTCACACCCTCCCCCTTATCTCTCTTCCTCTCCTTCATTCCCCCCCCCCCCCAGCTGGGCTTTGCTGATCTCAACATGGCAGAGTTCGCTGGCTCGGGGTCCACAGTGCGCTGCTGTTTGCTGGAGGGTTATGACACCAAGAACACACGGCAGGACAACTCCATCCTCAAGGTCAGAGGTCACTGTATGGGCATCAAAGGGCAATGTGTCACTTTACTTGTGTTTGGCTGGGGTGTTCAGCTATGACAAGGCCTTGGTGTTTCCATGCCTGCTTGTGGGGGTGTGTGGTGTGGGAGGGGTACAGATTGATAAAGTTGATAAGGTTCTAAGCATTAATCTTTGTGGGGTCCAGATTTGCAACTTTATCACTGTGTGAGTTTTACAGCATACAGGCATCTGTTATCCTGAAGGCTGCTCTGTGAAAGGCCATCTGTAATGGGTTGTAAATTTAATCAATTAGTCATTAATAAGTTTCTTCATGATACTGTTTCCAGGTTACAATCGCAATGACACTTTTATCTGGAGATCCATGTTTTAAAAGGTGAGCAATTTTTCATTTGTGTGGCTGCATTGTCAGAAAAGGCATTAAAAGATGAAAATTTGGCGCCATCTCATGGCCAGAAATGGCGTTTGTTAGTGACGGACTAATCGGGCCCTCATTAAAGTGCAGAGTAGGAATGTGTGTGTTAGGTTTTTACACTGACAGAAAGTTGTGTGATGTTATCTTTGGTCGCCAGACCCCCTAGCACTGCAAAGACCATCTCCATGCCGGGGCAGGACCACTCACTGCAGCCAGACTGTAAAGGGGCGGGGACAGCAGCCCCTGGCACCCCAGCCGGGGTCGTCTTGGCTCCAGGGCGCTTTCCCAAACCCAGACCTACAGTCGGCTCAGGTGAGAGATGTGTGACTACGGGGTGGCAAAAGAGTGTGTGGTTACAATGGTTAGATGTACAAAGCAGGAACTGACATCTACTGTCTGATGTGGATTTTGCCAAAACAACAACAAAAACCTACATCCGCCTAAATACACAAACACTCTACCTGTCTTATACCAAATGAAAGTGAGGGGTGAAGACTGTACACTACACCAGAGTCCCAAATCACTGAAATACTGCCCCAAAAGAGTGAAACACCAGACATCCACGCTACTGGCTGAACTATAACCAGTGCGACAACTAGGGGCCCTGCGGAGGGTCGATGGGCCCCTTCCTTGGGGGGGTGGGGGGATCAGGTGGCTGTTGGTCTATTAGTAAAAAATACCAAAGCACAAATGTTTCTCATATAGGGAGGGGCCTTGCAGAAAAAATCTTTCACTGGGCCTTGTGCCACTGATCCACCCCCAATGATGTAGATTTATCAGAATGTTTATCTCCTTAAGATCTCTATCTGTATCAGGCACAAACTATTCATTTCAGATGCTAGTTTACGTCCCAGTAGGGGGAGGTCTTTAACTGTGGGATTGTCAGCACTGAGACATGGTGATCAATGTGAGACATTGATGCTGGTATGTGATGGTTTTTCACAGTAGTTTCACACTCTGCCAACATGTAGATATTGGATTCTGAGAAGACGCACACACACACACACACACACCTGTATCTGTGTGTGTATATGTATCTGTGGCATTTATAGGACTTAGTCTTTTTCTTTATTCTTAACTACCTCCCTGCCATCCAGTTCCAGGTTGACCCAGAACCCTGGGCTGGTGTTTTCTCATGCGGTTTTGCTTCTCAGTCCCAGGTCTGCTGGAGGCGGCTGATCCGAGCCCGCTCCAGAGCCTGTCCAGCCCGGATGAGGTCTTCCACTCGGGTCACTCCCGTAACTCCAGCTACACTAGCCAACACAGCAAAATATCAGGTGACATAGACACGCACAAATCTGCCCTTCGTTTGACTTCTGGTAGGTCACCCATAAGTTCAGGTTATCTGCCCTGGCTCTTGCAGCTCTTATGACTGGCCTGGTATAACCTAGGGCAGACATGGACAGACGGAGCCCCTGAGTGTTGATGGCAAAACATTCTTTCCAGGATACAGCACAGAGCACTCGCACTCCTCCAGCCTGACAGACCTCACACATCACCGTAACACCTCAACGAGCAGCAGTATCTCTGGGGGGCTTGCCGAGCCAGAAAAGGAGCCTGAGAAGCCCCCCCGACCAGAGAAACCCCCCCGGCCACCAAGGCCAGCCCTGCCCCCCAGCAGGTCTTCAAGGTCAGTCCCATTTGACCAATCATTTAAAATAATTATTTATAATTTTAATAACCCTGGACCAGATATAAGCATCATGTGTACCCCCTGGCCACTCGGTGACAATGTCTGTAAAATGTCCTTGATGGTTGCATATCACCTGGACATTTAGGCCTACTGCCAAGAACGCTTTCCGGTTCCATTCACTGCGCCTAGAATGCCAGGTATGCCCGCAACTGCATGAAAACCACCTTTAGTGTCATGCAGTTTGTAGTATGTAGCGCACGGTGCAGCAGAAATGTGATCAATGCATGCACAGTTGCAGGTCTGCAGGAATCAACCTGTGGCATAGAAACGGAGCTGTCAGAAGCTGTATGGCAAAGCTGAGGGCAGAATTCTGGTGTGTTCCTCCCTTCAATTTATCCTGCGCCAGAACAAGGAGGCTTATTTCACCTCAGGCCAGCCTGTATTTCACTTTGTATTGTTCGTTACTGAGATAGTCCAAGGGATTCATGGCCATCCGCAGAACAGTTAGACAAGCAACTTGTGCTTCCTGGATGGCGCTGTCTGAAACGCTGTCTTTGGTTGACTTGCACAATTCTCTTTCATTGCTGGTCGTGAGGGGTGACTCGCGTTCCCACTTCAAAAGATGCAACTGAACACATAGCAAGTTTGATTGGTTAGCTCATTATGTAACCAACCAGGGTTTTTCTGAATTTATGAATTGTGCCCTATTCCATTCATCAGAATTGACTTGGCCACACTCTGTAAGATGCTGAACTGGAATAACAGAAGAATGTAATTCATTTCAATCCAGAGCAATTCAATGCAATCATACAACACATATATCATTTAATTGAGCAAAACGTAATTACATAAGATTTACTTCCAAGATGGTAGATGTATATATTGACCTACTACTAGTGAGTGAACTTTACAGTATATTGGCATGATTGTAAGATAAAAACCATGTAATTTTTAGCCTGTTATAACAACATGCATTTGGTTTGTCAGCCCTCTAAATCCTTTCCCATGGGCATATATTGTTTTTTTTTCCATATTTAGCTGTTTTAGCTTGTTACCATTTGTGATGAGTCGGTAGCTTTTCCTTTGGGTTGTCAGACGGATAGGGTTCTGACAGGGTTACCTTTATGACTGTATGAAGTGCTCTTTCACCATGGTACACAAAATGAGTGGACATGTACAGACTTTTCAGGCAGGTGCTCGATTGGGGGGGTGGGGGGGGATAATGGGTACTATTTGCTGCTGTATATATTTGTGATCGTGTGGTTGGGGGTTATGGGCGGGATTCAGTATATGCTGTTTAACATGCTGTGTAATTTATACAGAAATACTAAGCTGTGTTGTGCTTACATATATGAATTTATGCAAAATCAGCTCCACTTTAATTCTATTTCCTTAAATTCAAAGGCGGATTACGATTAGTGATTTACAGAGTGGTGATTTGGCACCATGTTTTCAACGCGCAATTCTTTGAATTGAATCTGATTTTCCAGGTCATTCTCAAGTCACCTCTGAATGTAATGTATTCAGATTGCATACAGGTGTTACAACGACGAAGCCGTTTTTGCACTATTTTATAGTCGACATTACAGTTTTATATTGCGATATTGATCTCTTCTTATACTATCAGCAAAGACCCTCAGTGTGTTTGTGATCTACATGTTCTGACCCAGTTGTCTGGCCATAACGATTTTGCCCCCAGTCACTCATGTATTTACTCCTGCCTACAGTATTTCTTCTGCATTCAATACGTCAACTATGACTACCCAACACTGATTCATTCGCGAATGGATTACTGGAGCATAATTTATGGCTCCTCCAGCAAGTCATAAAGTTATTAGATACTGTTCATCTTGAAGGCATCCCTTTTGCCCTGGGGGCATTTATCACTTCTCCTGTTCAGCATTTGTGTGTGGAAGCTAGTAACACAGGTGCAGCTAACTCTATGAGCCCTTGCTGTACGACACCCAAAAGCTCCGCTTCTGTAAAAGAAGCCTGTGCTCTTTTGTTCACATTGAATGGCAGGTTTCTTAGTTTGCTAAATGATGTTAAATCTTGTCTTCCAGTACTAACGTGTGTAGGCTGTGTAGGCTCTCAGTTGTCCAGCACATGATAATCTATAGGGCTTGAATGGAAGGCAACTGGACTTTTTTCAGTTTCTTGAAAACGTTTCACCTCTCATCCGAAAGGCTTCTGCAGTTCTGAACTTCTTGGAAACATTTCAAGAAACTGAAAAAAGTCCAGTTGCCTTCCATTCAAGCCCTCAAGATTTCAAGTACTAACATCTTTAAAGACAGACTGACCATCTGACAGAAGTTTTAAACTAAATGAGCAATTCATAGCAAAAAAACAATGTTTACTTCTTTTGGGGCCCAGACCAATGTGGTGTATTCAGTAATGAGCAGGCAGAGGTTCCTGCTTGGGTGCTCCCAGTACTGCCTTCAGGCATCAAGCCTGAACTCATACAAACTGAATGGGAAGAACGTGTAAATGAACGTCATGAAACCAACCCAGCTGCTGGTGAAATCGCTGGGAGCAGATTGAGTAAAGCCAGTGCAGCACAGGAGGTACTAGGCTCATGTTTTTACTACCTGGTGAGGAATCCCCTCTGTCTCACATGCCAAAGACCTCTGTCACTACAGCACATTTTAAATGAATTGTTTTAATTCCATTTGTTAAAAGTGTCCAGTAAAGGCCTTCAATATTAAATCAGAGGTTAAATCATAGGAAGTTGTAGATTTTTTTTTTTATTATTATTTTTAAAAAAAACAGCTATTGAATTTTATAAATTGCTTGTTTTTTTGCATAGTTCAAACTTTTATTGATCCATAAATGTCCAGGCACTTCCATCTTACAACACTCAGTATAACATAAGAATACGGGACAGTATAGTATCAAACTAATTTAAACATACTTGGTAAACACAGGAGTCCCCCGTATATTAGGCCATCCAACTGAACTGTAAAACAAGTAATGCAACAATGCAAACACTTATCGCACACTCCTCTTCTCCTGAACATGAGGTCACTTATGGCACAAACCAGCCCAGATACCCTTTATCTTCCAATCCCTCCCATCTATCCTGGCAAACTTCCAGTATTCAGTATTATTTATATTACTGTAGTCATGTCTCCTAATAGACACAAACATTGGCAGTGTCATCTTTAACCATTTACCTAAGATTTCTAATACTTCACAACAGAATGGATAGACCTGTAACTTGTTGCTTGTAAACATTATAATTTTATATATTTTTTTCCTTCTTGGGATGTTTATTTTGTATCTTACTTTAGATGCAACCTGGTTTTCACCATTAGTTTTCACCTTAGTTGCTGGCGTGGGGTTAAAACCTGATCTAAACAAATTCAGAATGACATTAATCCAGAGATTTGCCTTCTCAGGGAATTTCAAGAGCCATTGATATATTTCTTTTCAAATTAAACGCAGCATCAGGAGCAGAAAAAATCAATGCCCATCATGTAGGTTTTGTTGTATAACAAACAGGCCAGTGCTCAGGTTTGCTGTTTAGACAACGCCCTGGCAAAGGTGGCTTTGTGTGACTGCAGTCCCTGTTTTGCACAGGAGGACAAAGGTGTCTGTGGAGAATCACCCTAGCTGGGTGGACGATACCCGCATGGACGCGGATGACATTGTGGATAAGATTGTCCAGAGCCAGAACTTCGCTGATGTCAGCAACAACGAAGGTGAGAAAAAAGCATTGTGGCTTGAATCAGAAACCATCAGAATGCATTTTTGGAAACGGATGCATGACAGGAGCATGTTACCCTCCAATGGCTCTTTTCAGGGTATTTATGTTAAACCGGATCAAAGCATAATGACCCCCCCCCCCCCCCATTTTTTCCTGTCACAGACAGCAATCTGAGACTGTTTGTCAGCAGGGATGGTACTACTGCGCTTGGTGGGATTCAGCTGGGGGCTAACAGGTGAGTGACCGGCGTGCTGGGTGGGAGGGAGTGTGTCGGCAGATGGGAAGTGGACCAGGATGCTAACATGCACCAGTATTTTATTTCAGCTATAAATGCTACTGAAAACTATTAGCAGGTAGAGCCAAGGGGTGTCAGAGATTAAGAAACTGAACTTTTGATTAAAATGTGGCGGATTTAAAGGCCAGACTCTGCTGCATTTTCTTTAACCAAATAACTCAGTATTCAGCTGGATAAATTAATCTGACAGGAAGCCATAAGCAGTGTGTTTCAAACAATATTTTTGCATCATAAACACAGCTGGATGGAAATGCTTATGACCAAATGAGCTGTTGGGTATTACTAAGAGTCACATGCGCTGTATAATAACTGAGTGACTCATTGACTGGCTACTTGCTTCAAAATTTGCGTCATACCTCTGGTGTTTTTCTATTTTTTATTATTTTGTAAGCCTTTCCGTGTGTCAGATTGGGCCGTGTTTTCATCTCGTCACAGTGGCCGTGTTTGGGTGGGGGTGCACTCCGACTTTGGCAATCGCTATTGCGACGCGGAGGTGTCAGGCCCCAGCCCTGCCCTTCCACACGCCCCTGTGCCGATGCTTGTTTTTCACATCCTCCTCTTGGTTCTTCCAGGGTGTCAGCTGGTGTCTTCGAGCCCGTGGTGATTGAAAGCCATTAGAAGCCCTGGAGGTTGCAGCTTCAGCATTCTCCAGTTCACCCCTTTCCCCTGGTTTTGGAAAAGAGAGAAGAGGACTAGTAGCTTCAGCCTGGGGTGGTGCAGGACACTGCTACTTCCTGTGGACTCCCTGTCTCCTGCTGTATTGTGTGTTTGTGTTTGTTTATTTGTGTGTGTTTGTGAAAGAGATTGAGAGAGAGAAAATGTGGTTTTCATGGTGTTCATGAGCAAGACAGAGACAAAGCACTTCGCTGAACTCCACCAGGCCATAACATTATAAAACCGATGGAATGATATTGTACCATCCACAGGCTGGGGTGGATTCAATGGTGGTAATTACGAATATCACATATTTATTGTTATAGTTACTAATTGGAATGGTATATTCAAAAGACCACAAGTATTTGTTACGTGGCAGCGTGGCAATGCATTGTGGGAGCTGTAGTGCCACATTTATAAGTAGAAGACTACAAGTCCTATGGAACCTTTTTTTGTTCCACATGACAAAGGGAGCAACTACAGAAACAACTTTTTTCCCCCTTGCATTGGGTTTTGGAAAGTGTGTGTTCGCATGGTGCTACTAAGTGGCATGGTTTGACTTGACTTGCTCCCCTCACATCCCAGCCTGGCACAAGAAACGTATAAAGCTCACTATTGGTAGCTATGGTTCAACACTGAATCATTTCAAGCTGTGCCTATAGGTTGGTTATGTGCTCAGCAGGAAACGACCTGGAGCATTCCTAGTTCTTTATATATAATATGTATTTCTGTCAATAAGCTAGTAAGGAGAGCATGGAAAGTAGCTGATTGTAGGGTTGAGATAGATACGCAGAGATGACGTGGCTGAAGTGAGCAGAGCAGAAAAAAATCTCAGTGTTGGTGATCTGTGCTTCTCGGTTTGGTCCTGGACAGCTGAGCAGGTTTGATCACGCATATAGACTGACCACTCAGTCATTCAAAGATTGTAGCTTAGTTTCCATGGAGACAGAATAACCAAGGTAGCTCTGCCCATGAGGAGCAGGGGGTTGATGGGGGCAACCTGTTGCATTGTGGGTATGGTGGCATCTGACATGCTGGGTTATGTCTTATTTCACAGCAATCCTGTACAGGGCAGTGGTGGAGAGTGGAAATGTTTCCCGATGGAGAGGGCTGCCTTCTCCCCCCTACAATAAATGTGCTGTGCACTTGTTTTAGAACCCCCACCCCCTCGTGGGCAAGTCTTCAGGAATAACGTGTCAGAGACTTAACATCAGAGACTGGGATGGAAATGGATATAAAGAGGGCAGATGATTCTGCACATTGTAGGTGTCTTAGTCTTTTAGGAACACCATAATATGTTGAATACATTAAAGTATTTTTTAGGAGTTTGGCAATAGTCTACAGACTTTTGTTAGTCTAAGCTTCATTTCCCTTATGATGCTTCTTAATATTGTGAAAAAGGTGCTGGGTTTGGGCTGAGTAGGGTTCGGTGTTAAAACATCTGAGACACGGCTACTGACACGATAATGTGATCACCAAAATATTCCCCACACCTTTACCTTTATTATAGCAACGACTGCTCAAAAATTGCTAACAGCACCCCCTGGTGGTGGACAGAACAAGCTCGTCAATCACGTTGCTTGCATGGCCCGTTATGGGCTTGTTCTGTTTGCACGTGGCTTGTTTTTTGGGATCGCAAGGCGGCTTTCTATCCAAACAAAATTAACGTGTGGATAGGGCAGTTTTTAGTAAGAAAACTTATACCCTGTTAACCCAGGAAGCCAAAGACCATTTATTCTTTGGAATAAGAATGCCAGATAAAATATTGATTTGTTTTTTCCTATTATTCACAATATGTGGAGATGTCGAGGTGTGTGTATTTGAAATGTCACCCATTGTTTGGTGTTTGCCAATTGGCAGGAAACTCGGATTCTGTCCATAGTAGTTAGTTAGTTAGTTATTTTCTGGACATTTCAAACCAGCGGGCTGTTTTTTTTTTTTTTAAATATATATAGCCATATCCCACAGCAAATAAAAATGCTAATTCATCCTGAATAAGTACCACGTTTAATTAATATAATATGGATCTATGTTTTTTTTGTGTATACAAGACTGCTTTTACGTGTTCAAAAATTGGTCCTATATACTTGACCGTTTGCAACCTGTGATTTTTGTTTTTAATGAAATATAAGCAGATACTGCTGTTACGAGCTCATACATCAATGTTTAGACACTTTATGAGACGACGACATACATGGCCGCTAGAGGGCGGACATCACCCGCTAACGGCGAAGGACCTGAGTCACTCCTGTGAACGCGCTGGCTTCTGAGGCTGGTTCTCTGAAGAAATCCGTATAGATCAGGGGTCACCAACTCCAGTCCTGGAGGGCTACTATTCAGTAAGTTTTCTATCCTACCCGGCTTCTGATGAGCCGCACCTGTTCTCAGGTAAATACTAGGAACAGGTGTGGCTCATCAGAAGCCAAGTAGGATAGAAAACCTACTGGATAGTGGCCCTCCAGGACCGGAGTTGGTGACCCCTGGTATAGATGTTCCCTAGAGCCCTGAATCCTGCACTTAAAGGGTGCCTCTTCTAAATGCTTGTTAAAACGGCACTTAAAACGGTGGCCATTCGCTTTATTAAACTCTCCACTGTAAAACTGTGTTATTTCTTACTGTCCTCATGAGCTATGCACAGGAATATACTACTAATTAAAAAGTTTATAATATTAACGTTAATATAACAGTGATAAATGTTTCCATAACATTTTTTCTTAAAATTTTATCACGTTATGTTAAGAGAACTATATAGATTATTATTTTTGTGGTTTTCCAGAAATGTTTTATTTGTTTTTAAATAAGACAGGTGTGAAATTCGCTGCAAATCCAATTCAAATACACTGTTCAAACATGGTTTCATTTGAAACGTGAAACGGTATTACAAAGTATAATGATATCACGTGAAAGTGTAATTCTATATTTTAAATGTAACTAGAAATCGCGTAAATGTACAATTTTTGCCAGAATAAAGGTTACATCGTTTTATGAAGAAAACTCTTGCACTGTTTTGTGTCTTGTGCTGGCTAATTTCCGTTCAGTGTCGCTGCGACCATAGCGGTAATGGAGAATGGATGCATGTATCTTTACTTCCTACTCTCATTTTCCGTAAATCATAATTTGCAAATTCTAAACATCTGGATGCAAGATGGTCGTCACGTGTCTTTCATATGGAAGAGGCATAAATAATTAGGCTATTTAAATGTCCCCATTTCAGAAATTAAGAATTAAAATTACAAATACGTTTTAAACGATTATATATAAACTAGTTGATTTTTACATTAATTTCACTTACCACTTACTAAATAAGAGCGTCCTGGGAAAAGAAACCTTATTTAGGCTATTATATGTGTACCTACAATATTATAGTGGTGTCTTGGTAGGTGGGTTTTAGGTGGGTATACGCACCGTAAACTTGCGTACACCCACCACTGCATCTCTACATATCGAACAGAATTTAAAATAACTGTTTCCGGGTTATGCTGACGTTTATCTAAAACGGAAACTACATTTCCCTGTATGGGTTTCATCCAAGAGAGCTATAGATCCGGGTTATTGGACCCGGAAGTAGATTGTGAAGGAAAAAAGACGCATGAAACATGGTGAGCTGGGATTTCAAAGCGTTTCTGTAACCACATTCATAGCTGTAGTAAATAATTTAATAAATTACGTAAAATACGCAATATAATCGGAATGCATTATGCAGCATTTGCAAAAATTAAGAAAAATGTTTTCATTGATTGACTCTAATAGTTAATTCGATTGCTACTATGTAGTATCTAGCAAGGAAAGCTACACACGACATGTATCTAGCGGCTCCTATGCGATGTTTTTTTCTCACTTTAGGCAACTGGAGTGGATCAAGCTGTCGGGATGGGCCTGGTTGCCTTCAGCCTTATCTTGTTTAGCTACTACACGGTCTGGGTGATAGTCCTGGTACATATCCATTTTAAACCGGCATGCGTCTCAGTAACTGCCCTTTTCACATTTGTAATGGCCTTTCATATCTGTTTACTCCTCCGTTTTAGCCATTCGTGGACAGCGATCACATCATCCAGAAGTACTTCCTTCCTCGAGAATATTCGGTGATCCTGCCTGGTGTGGCAGCATTAATCCTTATTCTTTGCGTGGGTAGGCGTACGTCCTTTCATTTGTGATTGCATCATTGTAATTGTAATCAATTTATGATGCTTTGCTCTTTTGTGAGTTGGAACATGATCACCGTGGTCTCTCCCAGGAGCATTCATCGGTGCGGTGACTTGGAGGAATCGCAAGCCCAAGAAAGTGGACTAGACACCAGAGACGTGGATGTGGGAGGGAAAAGGGGTGGAGTGATTTGATGCAGAGCTTCTGTGGAGAGGTTTCACTATGATGGGACTCTGAAGCACTTTTCACTGTTCCGGGCAGATGATGTATCAGTATGGCAGACAAAACTGCAGGCACAGTACCACCCGAGCCTTTGCTGGAGAGCAGATACCACACCAGCCTCTCTGGTTCATAGCCCCCTCTCCCTTCATTTATTGATGGCTGCTAGTTTATTGCTGGGATTTCCCATATGGACTTTTTGTCTCGTAAAAATGCTTAAAGGACCAAAGTGGAAGCCATAATCCCCCCCCCCCCCCCCCGCCCCAGTACTTAGAAATATTCTTAGCATTAACCCATCATCATCATCCTCATACGAGATCTTTGCTCCCCTTAAATCGTTACTGTGATCTCTTTGCAAAGATCTTTGCTGTTCATTTCTAGGCATAATGTTACCAGTTGCCTTGGCTATCTGTTGAGATTTTCACATGAGCTTCCCACCAGTTTTGATTTTTAAAACACAGCAAAATTAGAAAGATTATGCAAACCGGCTTTGTATAATACCTTAACAGACTGTAAATATAGTTCTTTTGGAAATCTTTTCATGAATATTTCCATGTTTGTGCTTCTGTTTGTTGTCCAAAAGGACAGAAATGTGTATATATCTATCCACTCATCCATGCATTTTCTAACTGCTTATTCTGGTTATTATATATATTATCCCAGGTACCACAGGACATAAGGATGGGGTACGACCTGGACAGGGTGCCAGTCAGATTCAGGGCACATACACCATTTTGCACTATATGCAGTATAGAGACACCAGTTAGAATACTGTAGGTCTTTGGACCATTGGAGAAAGCTGGAGTACCTGGAAACATGCAAACGCTGTACCCACACCTGGATTTACCTGGGATTTACACCGTCATACAGTATGTGTGTGTACATATTCATTTATTTCTGATACATTCCAGTAAAATGTATTCATACTTATGTGAATGTCCTGGTCTAGAAGTGCATTGTTTCTGTCATATTTTTTTTGGTTATATATATATATATTGGCGAACAGAGGAGGAGGCACTGGATATACCATCATGGGAGGACAAACCCCTACATGGAATGTACCATCGACAGAT
>JAODJU010000119.1:8695352-8706438 GCA_026776725.1 Gnathonemus echidnorhynchus
CTGTTAGGCTAACTCAAGCGAGGCTATTACAAATAATCCTCGATTTTATAAGCTCGCTTCGTGGAACAGCCCCCTGGGGCCTATATTACAATGCTGGATCTCTTGCTTAGCTGGATAACTTATTGTATTGAAGTTAGTCTGGGCTAAATATAAGTAAACAATGATAAAGTCTGTTTAAAATGGGGTACTTTAAATAATTGTTTATTAATAATACTAATAATTACTTTATTGGTGTATTTCTCCCTAGCGTTTCGTATTGTTTTCTATGCTATTCTGTGGTGTTCCTAGTCTCTCCTAGAGTTGTTAGATCTCAGTGTTTGTTAATGTTTCCTAGTCTCCAATGCTTGTTCATTATAATATGCACCACCTGTTCCTCGCTGGTTCATTGTGGCTGTTTTCCCAGTATGGCTGTTACCCTGTGTTCTACTGATTACTGGTTAGTAGTATTCCCTGTTAACTATTGTAGCTCTCCTGTGTTCCTTCCCAGCTTTAGTATTGTGTTCCTGGTGTTGCTCCCTGACTTTAAATCTCTTTCATCAGTGTGATTTTGAGTCCTCGTGGTGCCTTATTTTCAGTCTCTCCCTTTCTGTTTGTCAATAAACCCGTTTTCTCTGAGCCGCTTCATGGATTGTTCCTCCTTTTGACATGCCATGCCACAACAGGTCGTGAATACCTGGATTGAAGATAAAACATCTAATTAAATATCTGTGAGATTTCTTTCAGTTTGCCCTACTCCCTTGTCAGTAATTTATATGTCAGTAATTTTTATAGCGCATCCCTGTCTTGAGCTCCCGAGTCCAGTAACTGATGTTGCTGCCTGCTTGTGCTCCCCAGCTTTCCCTGCCTCCTGATTCTCTCTACAGCGTTTTGACCCCTCATGCTCCATATCCTTCAGTTTTGCTTGGTGTTTGTCTAAATAAAGCCCCTTTTTGGTTTTCCCTACACCTGCCTTCGTTCCCGTCCTTCCCTAGACGTGACACAAGCAACGTGAGTAATATGAATAAAGCAATGGATGATTTGGGAGTCACTAGCTTGGGCTGTTTTGCGGATGTATTATAACATTCCTGAAACAGAGATGCTTTTAACTGAAGCTTAAAAGTAAATTTGAAATTTGAGATTGTACACATAGCAGACTCTGGCAGTGCATTCCAGAGTTTTGGCTTTTGGTTTTGACTTCGAAACATTTCCAGACTAGGTGACTGCCGCCTCTGCACATTTTTCAGTGTGTAGGAGGACTGATGGTTTCATAAAAACACATGGCTATGAATAAACTAGCCTAAACATGACATAACATCCAAAACCTGAAGTTTATATTTCCTACGTCCATTGATTTTTTTTTTTACAATGTCTCGTACTTTTCGTGAAGCAAGGCTGTTTAACTTTATCACAGGATGTTTCATAAAAACGTACAGCCATCTTTGGTCACAGGAAGAATCCACCTGTATTCACTTGTCCTATGCAGAGTTGCAGGGCCTAGGGCAGGGAATAACCCAGTATGGGATGCCAACCCATTGCAGGGCACACACGCCATTTGGCAACTCTAATTCACCTTAGCATGTTTTTGGACTGGGGGGGCGGAGGAACTGGAGAACATGACATAGGGAGGACATGGGGAAAGCCCCATGACATAGGGAGGACATGCACACTTGCAAGTAGCTCTGTGGCAGAGACTTGAACCCTGATTTCAAGAGGTGAGATTCAACCATGCTAGCTCTCATGCCCCCCCCCCCAACTTGGAAGAATAGCTTGCCTAAATTTCTTTTAAAAACAATTCTAATTAGTTTATCAAAAAAGATCACCCCTGCTTCCACTTTAAAGAGTTTTATGTGCTAAACATTCATTTTCACTGCTGTTGCATTACTCTTCACATCAGAGAAAGATCACGTGAATGACCAAAACTGAACTCAGTGCCATTAACAAGACCACATCCTTCCTTCTTTCCCGTTCATCCACCTATTTGTTTATGCTCATGGCTGAGAAAGCTTCCTTCCTGCAATAGCCCACTGCATTTTTGTTGATAATCCAAACTCCTGTTTAATTCTTTCCTGAAAAACTATTAAGAAGCCTGCTGCCTCACAGGTCCCTCCAAGGGCCTAGATTTGGGTATGGATGTTAGGGACAGGTCCCTACCAATATCGTGAGAGTACCATGGCACCATAAGTAGGGGATATCTGAGAATGCAGATCTGTCTCAGAATGCATGCATCAAAAATACCAGACAGAGTGGTGGCTCTGGGTCTAGGGCTCTGTGCCAATAAGTGGATGGTTGCTGGTTCAAATCCTGTGAATGCCAGGAATGATACTATTCTGTTGGGCCCTTCAGCAAGGCCCTTAACCTGCAAATGTTTTCTCCTGAGTATGATGTCAATCTACATCCAGTCCTGCAAGGACTTACAGGGATATTTGGGGGTTGGTGGCAGGACTGGCACTGTAGCCACTGGAAAAAAACTTTCACTGTTCCATTTGCCACACAGCTGCAAATGGGTGCAGCAATGTGCTGTCAGTGCATGTTTCTGAAACACCAGGCCGGGTGATATCACAACTGTTTTGTAACCCTGTCATTTCTGCTCAAAAACATGGACTGTCTGCAGATTCCTGACGACTAGGTTAGGAAACATTGATGTATGGCAGGGACACAAAGCACAGTATAGATAGATGAATAAAGCAGTACACTATACAGAGCTGGGTGGTATTTCCTTATTTGTTCAGGTTAGTTAATGATGCTTGTAAGGAATCTGTTTAGTAAAGCATGTTATTTTCCTTGGCCTACAGCAGGGAGTTCAAACTGCTCGTTCATTGTGTTCTGATTGGCGAATTGAGCCTTTCCACTTATTAGGGATTCTGAATGTAATTGTTGTTAGAAAAAATAGCAAAGATTACATAATTAAAATGTTATTATCTGACTCTTCTTAAATGTAGAAGATGCCCAGCGGGGGGTCATTCCCTGCCTTGTCGGCATCTGTACTGCCCACTTTCCTTCAACTCAATGCCAGCAGTAAGAGTAAGGTAGTAGTAGCTGTATTGAACCCTATTAGTAGCTGTTTTGCTCCCTATTGGCTATGTTTTGCCATTGATTGTTCGTCTGCGTTTGATAGAGGTGCGACGCAGTTACTCTGAAGACAGCGTGTTCATCGCTTTGTAGCAGAATCGTTTCTTCTGTGTGACACGAGTATGGTGTCTTTTCTCTCCTCCCATCTGGCAGACGCTATCGCAGCATCGGGACCCGATCAACCAGACTGCGAAACAGCTTTTTCCCACAAGCCATCAGACTCTTGAACTCACTACCTGCTCTCCCCCCCCCACGGACTGTTAACTGACTCTACTGCACCTCTGTACTTTACACTTCACTGTCTTTGTGAGGCAGATGCTGCTCTACGAACAATCTTACTCATGCTGCACTGAAACTGAACTCTGTTTATGTTTACAAACTGTACATGTGACTTCAACTACTGCTGATCTGGCATGCATTCAACACCAGATGATTGTAACTGTAATTATAATTCTCTTCCCTTGGACTGCTGCTAAAATATTGCACATACTGATCTGTGATCATTGCTTGTACAGAACACTGACTGCACTTTCTCTATAGTTGCAGAGACCACTGAAAATATTGCACAGAGTCTGTAGTCTCCATCTCACTGCTGTTGATATATGTAAATTCCTTATTCTATTTTTATATTACTTATTCTTTGTGACCTATTTGTTCTTTGTACTGTTTTTAAACTGGAGCCACGTTGTCTTGTCTCTCTGTACACTGTAATGTACTGTATATACAGTAGAAGAGATGACAATAAAGTTTACTTTGACTTGACTTTTCCCCTCTTGCGTGTGATTGATGGTGCTGCCTGAGTGGTATGTATACCTGACTAAGTCAGTTCTGCCCTCTTTCCTGGCTGTAGCACATAAATGACCAAAAATAAAATATCTGCTTTTCTAATAGGTATCTGGACAATTTAGTGGCTGCAAGAGCGCGACAGGGACTTTGTAGTATCACTGCTGCTCTATTGGACCTGTTTTATATTTTGGTTTTGTTTCTTTTTATTAATTGTGTTTTGTGTTTAATGTATAAACTGAAGTTTATTGTTTTAATTCTCTTTGTTCTCTCTTTTGACCAGCTTCTGGGAGTGTCCTCATTTTAGCATGGGTTTAGAACTGGCCGATGTGGGGTTAGTGTATCAGGGGGCTGGCGTTTTGTGTGTGGGCTGTGTGAGTTCCTTTTGGATCAGCGTGAGTTGTGTGTGGGTTTTTTTTTTTTTTTGATGGGGCTTCTACGCTGACCACCTATTCCCCACTGGCTCCTAGCGCCCCTTTGGTGTCATTTGTTGTTTTGCTTGCTTTGCTGTGTTTTTAGTTATGTGTAATAAAAGCATTTTAAGTGGTATCGCGTCTCCTGCCTGGGTGTATATCGAACCTGGGTGCCTTATCGTATTAGAGGATAATTAATTAATTCCTCAGGTGAAATTCCCAGGGTGGCCTGGCATGTTACCTCTACTTTTTTGGGGTGGTGAAAAGGATGATTGTTTTTCCTACTCGTTAAATACCAGAGCCGTCTTGTCATATCGCCACATAAAGATCAAATGAATAAAAAAAATGAATCCAATGTTTATAATGTACTCAACTGGCCATTGGCTTAGAAACTAGGAGGCCCAGTTTAAATGAAACTACCAGTTGCCGTATTGTTTACTTGACATCCCAATTTGCGTTTTTACTTTCAACTACTTTTCCATTAATTGAAAAGTGAGCTGGCATGGTGATGCAGTGGTTAGCACTGTTGCCTCTGGGATCAACGTTTGAGTTTCTGCCATGGCTTCTTGTGTGTGGAGCTTGCATGTTGCTATGGGTTTTCCTCTGGTATCCTCCACAGTAGTGTGTCCCAAAAAAACTATTGGACCTGTTTTATATTTTGGTTTTGTTTCTTTTTATTAATTGTGTTTTGTGTTGAGTGGTTTTGTATTTAATGAATAAAGTTTATTGTTTTAATTCTCTTGCGTTTTTACTTTCAACTACTTTTCCATTAATCAAATTGTCAAGTCGTGAACTTCAAAGTCTGAAACGATTCAATCAGTTTGTTGTTCTGGTGTACCTTCAGTCTTGGTATACAAGCACCTCAGCATTTGATGCACCAGTCAACACGTTACTGATCGAAAGTCTAAATGCTTTTGACGATGAAGCCATCAAGACGGTTGGACTGGCTGCTGTTAAACGACACTCGTGGTATCTGAGTCCAGAACTGGCCAGCCTGGCTCTGTTCTCTGACTTGGCAACAATTGATGACAAGCTCCTGCTGGTGACGAAAATGACAACTGAACGTGGGTTGCAGCTCCTGACAACCCTTCCGACTAGCATTTCTGATCTACAGATATCAAAATCACTGTTCAGCGTAATGCAGCTTGGTGACAGCTTCCTAAATCTTCCAGTTGAATCGTGGCCTGAGAATCAGTCTTACCTATCTGCAAGCACTGTTACTCGTCATTTAGCTTGTGTCAATGACTGCGCAGAGCGAGGGGTTGCACTGATTCAAGACTTCAACAAAACTACAATCGATGAAACACAAAAGCAGTATCTTCTGCAGGTCGTTGAAAACCATCATAAAAAACTATCCTCACCTGACAGTGAAGGCAATGCACAACATATAGGTTATTGGACTGTCGAAATTCTATGATTGACTAATGTATGACAATAAAAGTAGCACTAGCAAAAGCAATTTGATTATAATCTGAAGATGTAAATTGTAGCCAAGACAGTTGATTGTATAATGTTTGTGTAATTTACATGCACACTGTAGTGTAACAATGTAAGCAATAGTATATTAGAGGCCAGTCGAGCAGATGTGTGTAATACTAAACATGACTTGCAATGCTAGATTTGCTATAATTTATCTGCCAAGTCATTACTACAACATCTAATTGGGTTTTATATTCTTATTCAGGACTAGTAAGATTAGCAGCAACACATTTGCAGCAATTGTAATTCTGGAATTACATCAGGTAAAACACAGTGAAATTCGATAGGTAAAATTTCAAAATTTAACCCCTTTGGGGCACCCCTAAATAATTTATGATTAGGTTCAATTTTTTTTCTCTGAGAACAACTTACCTGTAGGAAACTTTTTGGAGGTTGAGACTTATACTTTTCAACAGTTTTAGTTTTTTGGGACACCCTACTCCACAGTCCACAAAACATGCTGAGGTTAATTGGAGTTACCAATAGGTGTGAATGGTGTGAGTGTGCCCTGTGATGGGTTGGTGCACAATCCTGGGTTGTTCCCTGCCTTGTGCCCATAGGTTCTGGACCCACTGTGACCCTGAATAGGACAAGTGGTTATAGAAGATGGATGGACTGATGAAAAGCATCTAACCCTAACCTCTGTGGTTTACCTGACTGCCATGGTGCAATTCATTCAATCCACTGCTCATTGCAGTAAAGCTTCATTCATACTTATTTATTATTTTTTTATTTATGTTTATTTCCTGACATTATTTTTCAGTATATTCTGTGTGTGAACTGCATAAATTATATATTCTATTTATATCTATTTTCACACTGACTTATTTTGCACTGTTTGTCATGTTGTATACCCAAGGACTTCTGAAATCAGTAAAAAAAAAAAAAAACAATGTATCTTAATGAAGGCCCAGGTTTTTACACGCCTGTTATACAGCAAACATTATGTCAGCTGACATATAATCTGCTTCCCATCTACTCCAGCATGGTTGTAATCAGCTTCAGCTGCCACGCTGACTCATCAGTACACAGCGTTCTAGTCATAACCTTACAACCCATTGTCGACATCCAGCAGAAACCCTGTCAGAGCTGAGGGTGTGATAAGAGCCAGGATGGGGTATAAATGGGATTTAAAAAATGCAAATAAAACATAGTATAAACAGAATACATGTGTTCTTGAAATAGAGGCAAAACTGCACAGGCATAAGTATCTGGTGTGTTGGAACGCTGTGAAGACCAGTAAACAGGAATGAATATTTTTATGGACGGATAAACAGAACCAACAGAAGCTAACGCAGCCTTCATAGAACACATTCTGGAAACACTTGAGATAAAACTACTGAAGGAACAAGTAATGAATATCACAAATGAAATTCTGATCTCATGTTTGTTCATCATTGAATCACGGCGCATCTTTTATCTCAAGTAGCAACTATATTTGTTAATGATTTGTGCATAATTTGTACTTCAGTATATACTGAGTTATTACTAAGTATTTGTGTCCCATCAAGTGAAGTGTTGCCAACATTTTAATAAAGTGTGTGATTCAGCATGACCGCAGTGTGCAGGCCAAACCTGGCAGTCAGTGACCTTGAAGAGTGCAATATCACATCAAAGACAGAGGGAAAAAATAATTAATCATTAATGCTTTTTCTTCCACTGTCATGTGACTCGTGGGTGTTAATAATGTTTTCATGGGTGTTCCTGTTCATGGCACTTGATTTTGATTTTCTAAGGCAACAAAGGAGTAGCCCAGTTTATTGATCAGCTAAAATAAAACCTACATAAACCTATTTTTTTTTTTTAAAAACCTTTATTTTACCAGGCAAAGCATTAAGAACAAATTCTTATTTACAGTGCCAGCCTGTTTAAGAAATCCATTTTTATGGCTGTTAAATACTAAGACTGTCTGGACCATTACTTGCCTTGTCCTGTTCTGTGTGTCATTTCCCCATTTGTACAGCAGATGTCACTAGTTATCCCATTCCATTCCCTGTGTTTCTCTAGCCTTAACACTTACCACTGTTCCTAGTGTGTTCCCCTGCTCCCTAGACTGCCATGTGGCTGAATGGTATAAGCAGGTGGCTGAGAACTGTGCTTCCCTTCTGTCGTGGGTTGAACATTTTGCATTCATAAGCCACCCTTGTTGTTATCTTGTCTTTGTGTATTTCTGTATTGGTTCTGGCTTTTGGGCTATTCCATTTGTATAGAATTATGTATTTATGTCTTATTTCATCTTTGATCCAAGTCCAATCTCCTATGTAACCCTAGTCCCTACTGTTTCGTTAATTGTCAATGACCTGCACCTGTTCCTTGTCTAACCCTCATTATTTGTGTACTTGCCCCGTTCCTCTGTTAGTCATTGTAAAATACTGTATGATTTGGTTTCTGCTTCTTTTTGCCTGTGATCAGTTTCCCAGTTAGTGTTCTATGCTACTGTCCCTTTGGTGTTTATTTGAGTGTTTCGCCAGAGCTTGCACCAGCAGAAAATGGGGGGGGATTGAAATGCAGAGAGGAGGTGGTGACGTAGCCCTTTAACCTGTGCCCCCTATTTGAAAATAGCACAAGTGATTGGACCTTCCCAAAATAAAATGCTTAAAACACCCAAACAACTTGCACAAACATGTTCAAGTTTAAATCCTGACAGTCACGAGATGCTATCCAAACACAAACTGATTTCTAAAAGTTTTACTTACATGGATATATGAACTTTAAACAAACTTGTGCTCACTGACATACTAATGTGGATTTTCCTTGGCATTATAAGGAGTGTCACCAATTTTGGTCAGCTGGCTGGTGTGAGATTTTCAGGACAAGTCTGCACATTTACATGTATTTAACACTTTTACTACCTTGTGTCTTGGGTTTGTAAACTACCCCAATGCTTTTGATGTAGCTGATTTTAGGTTTATGAAAAATGCAAATGAAAATGTTAAAAGTGTGGTACCGTGTTTTGTATTGTAAGTTTTAAAAGCCCCCCACCCCCCTGCTGAGTTGTCACCTATCCCAGTCATTAGAGTGACCAGCAGCATGAAGCTGTCGTGCAGCATAGCTTTATAAATAAGGTGGGGATTGTGATATGTCATTGAACTCACCCAGACAATCAATCAAGTGGATTTGTGAGGATTTGAAAATGTAGGTTAGAATGTGACTTTGGTTTTTGCAAAAGAATAGGTCGCTTTCAGGAGCTCAGTGAATTCAAGCGTGGTACCGTGATAGGATGCCACCTGTGCAATAAATCCATTTGTTAAATTTCCTCGCTACTAAATATTCCATGGTCAACTTTTAGTGGTATTACGTCAATATTAGTGGTATGTGATTGAGGTTCATGTGTGTGTAAAGTCAGGTGTCCCAATACTTTTGGCAATATAGTGCATGTTGGATGTCCTTCAGGACAGCTGGGAAAGCATTCCAAGAGGCCACCTCATAAAACTGGTGTAGAGCAGAAAGTGAGGTCACCTAGTTCCTGGAGCAATTGGGGTTAAGGGCCTTGCTCAAAGGCCCCTTGGTGGGATCATTCTGTCAGCCACGGGATTTCAACTGGCAACTTTCTGAGTCCCAACCCCCATAACATTTTTTGTTTAATACTTTTTTTTACTGCTTTATTTATCCTATTCACAATACTGTTTGTTCTCTTTGGTATGTCTTTAATCCTCTCTAACATCCATTTATTTACTGTTGCTTTCTATTCGCGACAAATAACAATTGTATATCTAATGTAGAACTCCTATTAGTTTTGTATATACCTGTATATTTGTATATCTGTATATACCTGTATGTTTCCATATATGGCAAACCCTACATGCCCTTCCGGTTTCTGTGCATGCTTTAACTCCTGCACATTACTGTAAATTATGTTGTTTTCTGTAAATAATGCTGTCCTTGCACTTCTGGTCAGATGCTAGTTGCATTTCATTGGCATTGTACTCATTATACTCTGCATGATGACAATAAAATTTAATATAATCTAAATACAAATAAAGTGCACATCAAGAAATGTGTGGGAATGTCAGAGTGTTGGACCATCTCCACACTGCTGACAATTAAACTATGATATGTAAATTAACAAATGTCCTATTTTAAATATGTTTTCATAAGTTTTGGTTAGTGATTTTGAAGAATGAAATAAATAAATATTCATAACTTTCTGACTTTAAGTATAGTTTTAGAAAAAAATATAATAGGTTTAATGTGCATTACATAAATCAGCTACCATATAATTGCAGTACACTGTTCAAAGCCATGTCTTGGGTCTCTAAAATATATGAAAATATATCCTATTTTTAAATAAAGTTCAGGATATTATTTCATATTTAGCAAACACTTTTAGTCAAAGCAAGGTTAGGCCAAACCATGACGAACCCACCCTGCCAACTGTAAGATTTGAACCAGTGACTTTATAGTCACCAGTACAGCATACTAACCCACTAAGTCGCACACATGGTTACACTTTACATTCCTTACGACCATGTACTGTCCGTCCTGACAAAGCATTTCCGCTGTAAACAAGGAAAATACTTATCAGGCCTTAGATCTTAGAGGCAGATAGACTTTCTTGTTCATGTCTTGGTACTGTAATTAGATTTTTATCTGCACCTGTTTCCATTAAGTTTCCATTAAATTAATTTAATTGAGATGAGTTGCAGTTAGCTTATGAGAAAGTAAAGTTCCAAAAACAAAACATTCACAGGCAGCAGATGGACAGTAGAATGTGCCATGTCTTGCAAAGCTATAACGCTGTGTTTACTTAGGAACAAATATTTATTATATGCCCTCCATTCAAATCAAACTATGTGAAAAAATGAACGGATTAAAATTAAAAGTGAAGGCTTTTGTGCTGACGTTATGCTCCAAAAGCCCTGGAGTTAAAAAAGGTGGCAAATTTTCAACTGAGTATTAGCACTCCAATACTCTTGGCTTTTGTCAGTGAACATTGAAATTGTATTTTCAGATTGAAAAAAAATGTGTCAAGTTTCATTGTCACATGTACAGACATGGACATATTTGTTGGTACCCTTGCACAAAAAACAAAGAAACACAACTATCTCTGAAATAACGTGAAACTGACAGAAGTTCAATGACATCCCATAATCCTTATTCCATGTTTACCGCAAATCAGACTTTGCTTTTGATTACTGATTCAGTTGAGTACTTTATATAATTAAAATGAAAATGGCATGGACCACAAAAGAAGGTACCCTTAATTTAATATTTTGTGGCACCACCTTTTGCAGCAATCACTGCCAACAATCGATCTCTGGGGTTGCATTTCCTCTCGCGTCCACGTCCTGGGAGGTTGGCTACAGTCCCATGAACCTCATACTTTTTAATAATATTGGCAGCTGTGGTCACAGGAACATGAA
>JAODJU010000119.1:8715049-8740790 GCA_026776725.1 Gnathonemus echidnorhynchus
ATGCCGATACCGATAGTTTGGAAAATGCCTAATATCGGCCGATAATATCGGCCTGCCGATAAATCGGTCGGGCTCTATTGTGGACATCTTTAAAGATCGATCACAATCTAAAATCATCAGATCACGCACCCCTACTATGAGCCAGCTCTCTAACTGTGCTGAAACTTGTCAGTCTCAACATTTTGTTGCGACTTCTCCCAATCACCATGAGGAAACCCTGGATTCCAGGTTGGTCTAAAATATGTAAAACATCAAACCCTATCTGTCCAATCAACGTTGCCTAAGCAAAAACTATGTATGGAGCTCTAACATACTTCCAGTGAATCAGAGAAGAGTCTGGCTGCAGAACACTAGGCAACCTCCACTAGGAGGACCTGCACTGTGGGGCCAGAAATCATATAACCTCCAATTCTCTGCCAGACATGATGCTACAGAAATAGCAAATTTAAAATGATTAACTATTGACGTCCTTTCCGGTAGATTTAAATGAGATTATTAATGTCCGATCCTCATGTTGCACCAATATCACAGAAATAGTGAATATATATTTTAAAAAAGATGATTCCCAGTGTTCTGCAGCCAGATCCTCTTGGTGAAGCATGGTGTCCAGGTGGGCTCCGAAAACATGTAATCAAAGCAGTGACCAGTAAGCTTTTGTCTATTCTCAATTTAGACAAAGTGCACTTGAATCTTCCATAGACTTCCAGAGAAGCACGACATCAATGGGTGTATTGACTGTATTAGATCCTTCCCTACCAAAGAAGTTACATATCATGTTCCCAAAGTCAATCTCTAATGCTAAAGACAAATTTGTCCAAATCCTACTCCCCCTTTCTTGCTGTTGAAATGGCTCTGTACCTCATTGTACCCACTGTACGCCTTTGGCCTTGTTGTGCGTGGGCCTACAAGATGACTCATTGTAGCCATTTCAGTCTGGTTTACTTAGGCAGGCCAGCTACTAGACAATCACCATTGAACACTATTCCAAGGTCTGGCTCCAGTAATGCATCTTGGTAACCTCATTGTAGGTGAGGCTCTCTGCATTTTTGCACCATCCACAGCAGTCTTCGCTGGACCGTAAATTGACATACATACCTATTCACCAAGGTGAGCTCTGCAAAACATAGCTAGTCAAACATCAGAGCATGAAAACGCCTCCACCGTGCGAAGGTTGTGATCTTTGGACAGGGGTATTTGGCAGGTTATCTCACATACATGAGACAGCCTGAACAAAATCAGTCACACACGTTTGCACTTGTAAACCTCTTTTATTTTTACATATATCCCAAAACACACCTGTTTTCTGGCAATCTCATCCTATGTAAAACACAATGCTGGGCACCTATCATCATGCTCTCAGCTGTTTGGAAGAGCTTGTTCATTTACATAGGTTCTGCATGTGGTCACGTAATATTCAATCGCATTTTGACCCCTCAGATTAACATTCTACTATTAATCATTATCCTATTAAAAAGCTCAACCTTCCGAATCACTAGCTTGAGCATGGTCACTCCCACACACAACTCGATCAGTTTTGTACATCATACTCCTGAACACAGTCACCTTCAGCATCACCACTGACCTGAACGCTAGTGTCCCAAATGAAATGGGAACACTGTTACTGCCACCCATTGAACTCACCTGCAGAAAGTGCTTTGGCAAAGTCACTGGGCAAACCACAAGCTATTTGCTATAGATTTTAGAGGGGCTGCTACTCATGCAAGTCACATGGGTGTTGATTTTAGATAGTAAGACTGTAGCGTGAATCCTCCCAATTAGTATGACAAGTCCTTCTAGGTCCCCCCCCCCCCCACTAAAGGACCAGAAAACCTGATTAGGAATATATTTAACAAAAAATGAAGGATCCATACAAAATGCAAGCCCCTCCAAGACACACATGAGTTCGACAACATTATGCATCAGTTTTTCACCAGTTGCTGCAACGTAGGTTCAGAGCAAGCACCAGTAACCTATGCCAGGAAGCACAGAGCACAGGAGTACACCCTGGAGAGGAACTCCATAATTCCCAGGAAATATAATCACAGGTAAATAATCCCCAACTGGATCATACTGAGATTATATGCAATTAACCAAGGTCACATCATAAACAAAATACACCAATGGTATAAGGAAAAAAACTGAGAAATAAATAGATATTAACCCCATAATTGAGATCATTAAATATAGTTAATCATTTTAATAGACAATAAATACATTTATGTAGTATGAAGAAATAAAAAATCTATATTTAAAAAAAAAAAAAAAAAACACAGCATACAATAACAATAATGTAATTTGCATGCTCTCCCCAGAGTACCCCAAAGACTCGCAATCAGGCTGACTGATGTCTCTCCATTACCAAATTGCGATTGCATATCTGAGTGCATGTATGCATCCTGTGATCAACTGACATCATGGCCAGCTGGCACCTCTGCCTGACGCTCTGCTGTCTGGGATAATAATAATAATAAATTATTATTATAATAACAATAATACTTAATAAATTATCCAAGTTTAAATGAGATAAGCCCCAAAGAACATTTTCCTATGATCGGTTTGAACCTGAGCCAAGTCTTTTGTACCATACTGAACCCTCAGTTTAGACCCCTTCTCCAGCTGGTATATTCCAGCTGTATAGATGGACTTCTCAATGGTGTCCTTGCAGAGCAGAGTTTCAGAGGCAGCCATCATAGGCACAAATTCAGGGTAGCTGTCACGCCAAATTTCCACCTTGGGTCCCAGGTAGATAGTGCCAGGTAGATTGCACACATCAGGCTTTCTGTAGGTAATCTGCAGGTAGATGTGATACAAGCCAGACGAAGGCACAGTAAGCGTGCAGTTGGCATACGTGAAATCTTGGATGTGCGCAGTGTCTCCTATGTCCGTCCAAAGCACGTATTTCTCATTGGTTTGGGCTGAGCCAAGAGCTGCTGCTGCACAGGGTAAAAGATCAGACCAAACAAGTGAGGACCAGACCAAACCTGACTGACCTGTTATAGAACAGTGATGTACATCCATATATTTTCTGTAACCACCTATCCTATTCAGGGTCATGGGGGTCCGCCTAACCCGAAGCCTATGGGCACAAGGCAGGGGACAACCCAGGATGGTCCACCAACCCATTTCAGGTCACACTGACACATGCACTTCTATGGGCAATTTGGTAACTCCAATTAACCAGCAAAAACATCTCTCTCTCTCTCTCTCTCTCTCTCTCTCTCTGTTGGGTAAACATATCTTTATGGGGACCACTCATTCATTTCTATTGGAAAAATGCTCTACTGGTTCTTGTACTTGTACACACAGCAAATAAAGCTTAAAAATTTAATTTCCTTTCAAAACATGCCCAAAGTGATAACTATTTCTGATTTATTGATATCATGGACAAATGGACTAAATCAGCAGTATACTGTTCAGCCCCATTGAAAGACCAAGCTAAAATAATAATTAATAATTAGACTCACAACCAAGGAAGTCACATTTACCTGTCAGGTGAAATGCCGGCTTTGAGCCAGTCTGTTGCTCAATGAGACCTCCTGCCCATATGGAAAAGATTTTTTTTAATTAACATATGACTGTGTTTTATCATAGAAGCACTTAATATAGGACTCAAAATAAATATACAATTCATATTAACTTAATATCATTAGACATCTTTATTCATGAAAGTCCTTTGTTCATGTAAAATACATATTAAATTAATGTTTTGTCAGACATTTATGGTCTACATTGATGAACAATGCATATTATATTAATGTTTTGTCAGTATTAGTTTTTATGCATAATTCTTTGAAGGAACTCAATTGAACCATGGACAGTGGTTCCAACCAATTAGAATGAGCATTTTGAAAAGGAAACATCCTTTTCCAGTTTTAACATAGTTGAGTTAATCTCACTATATTTTCACATCTAATTAAATCATACATGTCTTTCATTAGAATACTACAAAAGCAATATACAATTGTAAGAACCAAGAAATGCCCATATTTCTTACCAAACCCATATGTAATCAAATACGGTAAAATGTAAAGTTCGTGTAAAAGTTTTATATTTTTCGTATAGGCTTTTCCCTTGAGTGCCTTATAAGTCAATTGTGTTTTTGGTATGAATGCGCTCATTTACTTACTTGTAGCGAACATTAAAATACATCTTGCTTCGCCATATATAATTGAAATAAAACTGTTTCGTAGCCATATATGAACCATGCTGTTTTTCATATGGGTGTTAAAAATAAATGACGATGAGTCGAGATACAGACTTATTCATTCATTTAATGCTGCATCATAGTGAAAACGCTGTCAAAGAATATGAGAAAGACGCACAACTTACCGGGCGCTTTTCTTTCGGCTGGCTCCGACTGCTGTACAGAAAGGACATCAGTGTAAGGAATCATCCTTCATTCAAGTACACCGTGCGCAACATTGCTTTTTTGACCGAAACGTGTTACCTCGATACTCGATTCAAAGTTAACTAAGCTATATAATATACGTTTCTTAATCATTTCGGCGCTATCGCATGCATTTGCAAATAAGGTGGATGTACCGAAAACGAACCCGATTTTACCTTGTCGGTCAACGGGCCACACTGCCGAAAATGAAGGTAGAAGATAAGCAGGACGCATCCCAGTAAGACGAATGCCGTGGCTATACGCAAGGAGCTCTCCTGGCGCTTCATCTCCCTGCAGTGGCTCATCAGCACGTGGAGCGACCTGTCCTCCTCCATCTGAAGCGTACTGTTCTCGGCCATCGCGCACATCGCATGGCTCTGATTCCCGCAGCGGACCATGTTAGCTAGAGTTCGCCTCCTACTTGTCTGTTCTAGGATGAAAGCTGGACCGTTTCTGCATCCTCTTAATAACACGACCCTGTATTTATACAGCGCAGTATTTTTGCTCCGCCCATTAGTATTCACATATGTCACAATTCCAGCTTTGATTTGTCTTTCGGCATACCGGAAATTGTTTGTTGAAAGACATTAAACTTTCAGAAACGAGTTATCACCCGTGAATCGAGGGCGGGGGTGGGAGGGCGTGACTAAGGGAGTACGTGTTTCATTCACAAAACTTTTAAAGCGTATTTCATCGGTAGCCCACGTTTAAATAAATCAGTAATATTTAGTTGCTGTTCCGTGTTTAAATCAGTGTTGTTACAGTTTTTTTAAATGTTGATTCTATTTTTATACTGTTTTCAATTTTTATTTTTAATCCAGTTTAGTTTTAGTTAGTTTTCAGTGTGATTTTATGAGTTTTTATTAAAAAAAATACATTTCTTTTTGTTTTTTATATGTTTTAGTTTCAGTTTTATTTTATTTCTAGGGGAGGGGGTGTAAATTGTTGCACTCGGTAAAATTTGCCTGGCAGGGGAGGGGGGGGATCCCCCTTTGTAAATTTTGCAGTGGCCCCCTGCCATGATGCCCGACTGTCCCCTGCCTCCTCCTGAAAGTTGTAGTTATTTTATGTCTGGCTTTTAGAAAATCCGTCTTGGATTGACAGTGAACATTATGTAGACTACTAATGTCCTCAAAAAAGTTCTCAGGTAGTATTAATAGTCATAAAGAGTATAGTGGTTGTGCAAAAATGCAGCAATTAACCAACCCTCAGACGTTTTACCAGACCATTATTTGTTTTTTGGAAATTCACCAGTCGTTTTAGGGTTAGGAAACCTGCCTTAATCCAAAGGAAAAAATGGCCAGATGGAATATGTTTCTTTAAGTGATTTCCATCAAGGAAGAAGGATATACAAATAATTTCTTTAGCTGAATATGGAGTAAACTGCCAAATTATTGTGTTTTTAGTTAAATAAATGTTTAAACGCATAGACAATTGATAGCTATATAGTTGAGGTTTTGGTTTGGCTAATGCATGATGAAGTTGTGATTCACAAACACATGATCTCTCCTTTCATCACCACAATTTCCCATTTTAATGAATCTCCCCTAAACTTCTTTGTGGTTTTGGAAACACTGTGCCTTCTATTTTCACTGCCTTTCCTGTGTTGCAATCCAAAGAGAACATCAGCTGCAGAGAATATACCTTCTTGATCTTCCAAGCACAGGGCTGCAATGGTTCTTTGTATTCACTTCAGGCCAGAGCTCCTTAACCCAGCATTCCCATCCATATTTTTGGTTCCTCCCAGTGCCCACATCTGAGCCACATAATTGGTGCTCTTGGTTCAGCTGTGCTGAGAGCTGGAGGGAGCAAAGATGTTGGCTGTCTGAGAGCTTCTGAGGACTGGGTGACAGAACACTGCTTTAAGTTATTCTCATACATTATCTGCTTATTTGTGTTTAGCTGGAGGAACTAGTTCAATTTTCTCAATAGAAAATTATTATAGCGAATTTGAAACATCTATTGTAGTGTATCGTACTTCGAAAATTTCAAGTTAATTAAAATACAGGACACGTAAACCAAAGTTTGACATATTTAAAAATCGGTTGATTTTCCACACAGATTGTTATGGACCTTTAGAAAGTTATGTGCCTCTTAAAATACTGGTCTCCTCTTAAAATATTGATCAACTACAGCTTTCAGAACATATCTGAAAGAGTTTTAACATATCTTGCAAATCAAGTCTCACGTGTACTATGATTATCTTACACAGAAAAATGGAACCATTTGTTTTCAGTCTCTTCCCAAGTAGCTTGGCGCTACTCAATGACAGAATGTATGGATCTCCACTGCAGGAACATATTTTCTGCAGGTGGGAAATTGCACAGTAATCCATTCATGCCTATACCTCCTGACAGGTTAAGAAATCTTTGCTTTAATTTATAACTCATTATTTTATCTACTTAGTACTGTTTGTATTGCTTATCTTATTACACACTGTTCACTGCACAATCATTCAGGAATTTCACTTTTTAATACTCATAAGTTGACCTTTATTTAACGATTATAGTCTTATCTGTGTGGTTCTTAGTGCAAAGGTACAGTCACATTCATTGTAAATGTGACCTTATTTGGCCAATAAAACAGATTCTGATTTATATTAATTTCTGCATACCCTGGACGGCTTAGTGAGTGTATTAAGCTTGCCCAAGCAGTAAATCACACAGATCACACTAAACTAGGCCTAAGTATTTATTACTTGGAAAAGTACAATATCAGCATTTATTTACACATGTATTTGTTTAGCAGACGTTCTTGTCCAAGAAGAACATCATTTAACCATACAAGATATGGAAGGCTATGCATCAGACTAGCTAACTCACAACAACATTCTTGATCTGTAGAGATAAAAGCAGTAAAACAGTGTCTAAGTGTTTTAAGCAATTGCAAGTGGCTTCAAGAAAGCAGGTGTGAAATGATGCTTGGAAAAATGGGTTTTCAGTGATTTTTTAAAAATCACTGAAAACTGCATATAGTTACAAGGCTGTATATTCTAGCCTCAGTCATATACTGGCTATGCGAACTGTGCATTTTGACTATTCCTGTGATTTGTCTGACGGCTATGTTACTTGCAACTACAGAGATTTATTTTTAAATATTGATGATCTCATAAGTGAAATGTATGCTACAGTTCAAAATTCACATTAGGCCTATATAACCTGACAAATTTCTCATTGCGTGGAAAACATGTTGCCATAAAATCAGATGGTTGGATTTGGGGCCCCTATAAAGGGCTGTGCCCCCCGGAATCTGCCAGAGTATTCATGCCCCTCTGATACCCCTACAGAAATATAGTTTGTACTTTAATTTACACTTTAATATAAAGCATATTTAGTATTTAATTACATACTGATGTATAAGATATATTTATAAATGTGCATCACGTGTGACTCCTCTGAAGTCACTCTATGCAAGCTGCTAAGCTAAGATTCTTTGGAAGAGCATATGTACTGAGAAATTTAAAAATGCAGCCACAAGTGTGGAAAACTTTGCCCGTCTAGCGTGCCTATTTTTATAGCAGCTAGCTTCTTTAATCAGTCTTAGAAATATCATGTGATGTTATAGTGAATGAGTTTTGTAATTTTCCAGCCTTGTCGGTCTGATTTTTTTGTTATGATTTGTGAAAATGCATCTTATTGCATTTAGCATTTAATGTGCTGATTATTTTAGTTAAAAATTCAGTACATAAACATAATACTCATTTATGTCTCTTTCGTTCAGGTATTCTTTTTATGGGCTGCTCTGAAAGCCTGAGGCATGCTAGGTTTATCTGTATGATCTATACCATTATCTATACTCAGGTACTCAGCTGTACATATTCATTCTTTTAACGGCAGACACTGAAACCTACCCCTTTCCTTGTTTCAATTAGGTGTAGGTGGAGGTACTATGAAACTACTAGTAATTGTTTCTGCTACCTGGAATGCCCCGCCTCTCACTCAGTCTCAATTTCATTGACTCAGCCTAAATCGTTTGTAGCAAGTTAAGAACCTGACCCAAGGACACCCCTTTGTGCTGACAAACAAAGCAGAACAGTGTGATGCAACTCTCCCTGTGAGGAAATACAGGCACAATTACAGGTTGTTGCATGCACGTTCTATTTTTAGATACAGAATTTTTTTCTGCCTGTAAAATTGATGTATGGAAAAAGTAAGTGCCAAGTTCCTGTGCTTGACTTGCATATGAAGTTACACAATTATGTAAAACCACAGCTTCCTTTAAAAAACAATTTTTGACTTTTCTTAAAATCCAAGCAGATGAAAATGGAAAACGGGCTTAATTCTGTTTCTCCTTCTGTTCTCCAAGAAACTGTTGCTGTGTATTCACTCTTTATGCCCCATGGAGCCAGTGCTGTATTGTAAGCCATTATCGGAATCATTATTATTTTAAATTGAATTGGCAGGTATAACTGCTGGACACACATATAATGCACAGCAATCTCTGAATGCTTTTGCACCTAATATTTTCCCACTTTAGTTAATTTACTTGCCACTTTTTTCCACTACATAAAATAACAAGAAAATTTTGATAAATCTGTATGATGATAGGAAATGCTCTGTCCCCCGATTCTATGAGTGCACAGCTAAAAATAAATTGTTTTAAAGACATTAGGCTCCAGCTGTACTTGAAATGGAGACAGGGCTTGCCACAGGGAATAGAGTGACTCACTGATCATAACATTCTTTACTCTGGTGCCATAATACTGTGACGGAGGCAACTGTTGCATCATCATTGTTACAGTGTGGATTTCCCGAGGGCCAGCTGGCCTCACTGTGTGCCTGTGCTTCAGAAGATTATGATTTCACTTCAGCAGTGACCCAAGAAGCACAGAATTAATTACAATTTCCCGTCCTTTTCATGTAAACATTTTATTTTATAGTGATTCGTACTTATGTACTTATGCTTTTCACAAAGCGTGATCTGATGAAACCAAGACTTGTATGTCTTCCAGCACCGTGTCATGGAAAACATTTCATCATTCACTATGAAAATTATAATGAGTCAATATACTAACAAACATAACTAATAAAAGGCATATTAACTTCTGAGCAGACACCACAACACTCACCCACCCACACAAAACCTCACCCACACACCTATATCTGTCTGACTCTGCAATCTCCCCCTCCAAAACAGATACTCATGTACGGAAGAAAATTGAACAACCGAGAAACAGAAAGTGACAGAACAAACAAGAAAAACAAGCCAGGAAAGGCAGGGCACTGAGAAATAGCAACCAGAAAGCAGAGGCATGAGTGTGGGAAGAATAAAGGAGTTGGGGAATATCCAGGTTTGCAGCACAGCCTTGAGACTACTGAGTTTGCGAATCCTGTTGCAATTTTCTTAATTTCTGTATAAATTTGACCTAAAACATGATCATTATCTAAATCATAAAAATATGTAAAAGGAACCCAATGAAACAAAGTAATATAAAAAAATGTAATATATAAAAAAAACTTTATCAGGGTATTTATTAATCAGAATGACCCAACAGTAAATATCTTTGTAGGAGTAAGACAGTTAACTCGTGTCCGCAATAGCAGGAAGGTGAGCTGCCTGACCGCTATATGCTCGTTATATATTATCCATCTCACTGTCTACCAAATAATTAAATGTAAAATATGAAATTACCAAGATATGGATCACATAAGTCAAAACTGCAATTAGACATGTAGAAAGGGCAAGCTGGAATGTAGAATAGGTGTGAAATGGTATGAGGATCATCACGAGTTACAGATGGGCTGGTAACTTGGTAACTTGGTGGATTAGGACAGCATTCACCTGCAAAAAAGTGGACTCTCTGGCAGGGAGCTAGGAAGCAAAAACATGGACCAGCTGGGGGTCTCCCAGGACTGGGTTGGGAATGACCGGTGTAGGAAAATTTGGATCGGGATGATAAATTGAATCTATTCTTCAACTGCCTCCATCCCTTCCACTACTTTTTGACCTCCCTTTGACCTTTCCATCCCTTCCACCTTTCCCCAAAGACCATCGCCGCCACTTCCCCCAAACAGACTATCTGCCCCTGCTGATCAGGACAGGGTAGCTGAAACAAGAAAGGCTGTGAGTTGCAACAAAATCAGCCTCTCGGTGCTCATGATGACAACCAACTCTGTGGGCTTTTATAGCATCTGTTTTTGCTATCTCAGAACATGAGGAAGGTAGGGCAGACACAGGTGCCATATGGGTTTATGGTGCTGAAAGAGTTCCAACTCTTGGTCATAGACCATATGGAACTTCTGCAGATACAGTAGCCTGCCAGGCACATATACTATCTGACTGTCTACCAGGGTTGGGGCCATTACAGAATCCATCCATCACTGTAACCGCATGATCCCAACCTAGGTCATGGGGTGGTGGTGGGGGGGGGGAACAGAGCCTATTCTGGGAACAATGGCTGCAGGCAGGAACTAACCCTTGGTAGACACCAACACACCGCAGGGCGCACAGTCACATGCACACTTACACAATTACGGGGTCAACTTAGAGTCACCAATTAACCTACTGTGCAAACTTTTGGACTGTAGGAGGAAACCGGAGCGAACACGGGGAGAGCATGCAAACGCCACACAGAGAGCATGCAATCGCCACACAGAGAGCATGCAACCGCCACACAGAGAGCATGCAAACGCCACACAGAAAGGTCCTACGCCTGGCACAGGGACCGAAACCCATCACAGAATGCAGAACTCCAGTTCCATTTCCTGATTTGGATTGGAATTGATGAATGCATTCCAGAATGACCCCAACCCTGCTGTCTACCAAATAAATTAAATAAACTTTTTAAGGAGGCTTGAGTCTATAAATGGGAACAACAGGCCACTAGAGTTGTTCTGTCAGGCTGTTGTGGTCAATGTGTGTCAGGCTTGAAGGTCTGTCTGTTTTGCCTTTCAAGGTCTGTCTGTCTTGCCTAACAATGAAAGACTTGCGACTGCTGTAAAATATGTGACTTCTCATCCAGAAGCTCCAAGCACTGGTCACCAGGTCTGCTGATTCTGTACCACTGACGGATGACAAAAACAATAGGGCTGATATTCTGGCTGAGGGCATCAGTTTTGCCAGTCCCAAAAAGAACAGGATGTAAAAGCAGCCTCAGCTGACAAGCACCTACATATTAGTACAACTGGTTTCAATTTGAATTAAATGTGTCATGGCTTGGCTACCAATTCTGGGTTATTCCCTGGCTTGCACTCATATCTTCTGGGATAGACCCACGCAATGTAGGACGCGTAGGACAAGTGGATATAGAAAAGATCCCCTTTTTTGCTTCCAATGTTATATTTTAAGGAGAATCAGCTGATTTTTCAAAAAAGAAAAAATGGCTGAGCTCCAAAAAGAAAATCATAGAAAGAAATATCCAGAAAAGACAATGAGGACACAATTCGTTTGCAAGTTAAAAACAGAAAATACAGGTTTTGGATGACATAATTGTCAGGTTCGGTGCTCGAACGGGTAGCGGGGAAGCAAATCCAGAAGACGAAATCCAACGAACGGGGTTTTATTTGGGGTAAACGGGGAGCAGCACAAGACAAACGTCAATGACAGACCTGGGGAGCCAGACTTGAACGCGGACTAAATACAGCACATGACATCAGAAGAAACATAAGACAGCTGGTGCGATGGGAATGGACACGTGGGTAAGGAGGGGGGCGTGGCACACACGAGGGCTGGACGCGCAGGTCATGACAATAATGGATTTCATTCTGGTGTCGTTCCAGTATGTTTTTATAGGAAGTCTTTAATGAAATTCTACTTTTAGCTCAATTGAAGACATTGATCAAGACAATAAAAAGAAAACTATGGTGGAAACAACTGCATATGCTACAAAGGCCTTTTATGTCAAAAATACCCCAGTATCTTCAATTGCTCTTCTAGCACTAATTCAGTTTTGTATGCCTGTTTTGGCAGGATTCTTGTGACTTTCTGAAGCCAGATATTTCACGTGGTTCTCCATTTTTTCAAAGGACTGATCAAGAAGGAAAAAAAAAACAGAACAGCCAACAAAGCCCCTGAATATTGAAGCCAGGAAGCAACAACATTATCTAGTTTAAATTTTAGGAGGGAAGCTTAAAGTGTTGAGTGGGTAAGAAAGTTTGCAAAGGTCTTATAACAGGGAATAACAAGTCTTGATTTCACATCCTCTCAGCAGATGCAAGCTCCAAGTGCCATGATATCTCATGGAAGGGCAATATTTCAGGCTTATGCAGCTCTCATGCATGGTGGACCTGAAAGAAAAAAAAAGAAATTACAGTAGAACCTTGGAACTCAAACGCCTCTTAACTTAACCAACTCGGACTTCAAATGGGTCTGTTGATTTTTTTTTTTTTAATTGTACCTCGACTGAAATCTTGGAACTTGACCGTTCCTGCTAAGTCTTGTATGGGTCGAGATGCGTTCACCTCTAGCGATTCGGACCTCAGACGGGTCGGTCAAAAAAAATGTAACTGCAATTTAACCGAAAACTCAGACCATGACAAAACAAAACAGACCTGCTAAAACTTGTACAGATCCAGACACATCTCTGATGGGCTGAAACAAAGGCAAGTGGTTCAAAATCTGATGAGCAGCAAACATTCCTAAAGAAATCTAAGAGCAGGGGTCAAGATAATTTTAAAGGACATGATGGGCTTCTTAGGAGGGACGCATACATCAATTACAAACAAATAATGGGGCGACATGTTGGTGCAGTGGTCAGCACTGTCACCTCACACCTCTGGGACCCAGGTTCAAATCTCCGCCTGGGTTCCGTGTGTGGAGTTTGCATGTTCTCCCTGTGTTGTTGTGGGGTTTCCTCCAGGTATTCCAGTTTCCCCCCACAGTCCAAAAACATGCTGAAGCTAATTGGAATTACTAAATTGCCCGCATGTGTGAGTGTGCCCTGCGATGGGCTGGCCCCCCATCCAGGGTTGTTCCCTGCCTCGTGCCCGTTGCTTCCGGGATAGGCTCCGGACCCCCCGTGACCCAATAGGATAAAGCGGGTTGGAAAATGGATGGATGGACAAACAAATAATAGGCCCGTGATATAGTCCAGCTCACTTGTGTGAGGATTTTTAAGGGAACATTGGAAAGACTAATTCTTCATACTCCAACCCCATCACAACTGGAGTGTGCAGTTTTGGAAAGAATTTATGAGTAATGAGTAATGAGCACATCTCAGTCAATCTGGCTCCATCACTGAGCCAAACTTGAGAAGCTTTTCACTGTATGGACTCTTCTTCTTAGACTGTCTGTTAGCACAGGATTAGTTATTTAACATCCTACTTATCAGTTCACCCTCAATGAAATCCAGCTTCCACTTCAGAAATAAATGTCTGTAGTCACAAGCAAGATCGCTTACTTACTGGTCAGGTCCCTTGGTCGCGATTTCAGAAATTTCAAATTTCTGAATCATCATCAAATTTCTCAATCATCAATTACAGAGAAAACAAGGGTGACATTGTTCAATAAAATCCAACATCTTGTTCCTCACCAAAAATGAGAAAATTCCCAGCATATTTCAGGCTCAGTAGAATGAATAAGAATAATGCTTCTCAGTTCACTCATATTTGGTTTCAGGTGAGACTAGTAAGTGAAAGCCTTGGTTACTGCAGGAATGCTGATCTGTAATCTCCTTTGCACTGTATGTTCTAATTTCACAAAGATTTAGCAGAAATGTAAACATAGCCCACTAACTGAGAGGCTCAGAAGGAGGTCCTACTTTCAAGCCATCATGTTACTAAATAATTGTTGTACAATGTAACATTCAATCCTTATTTATGCAGCATGCACTTTATTTGAATTGGTTTGCAGAACGTTTTTCAGCATAACTCTCTGTTCCTTATTTGCTATATTCGAAGTATGGTAGTAGTGAATTACTATAATTCTACTACTTTTGGTGGTATTGAATAATGTAACTTTTCAAATCAAATAATGCGATTAAAAGTACTGAAATTTAAATAGACTTTTGTCTTTCATAAAAATATTAATGGACCAAAGCACCCTATTTCTATTTCGATCTAATGGCATCTACTGACATTTAAACAGAGTCAAGTCATGTTTATTTATAAAGCACTTTAAAAACAACAATAACAGCTGACCAAAGTGCTGGACAAGCAAGGAAATACGACTTGATAGACAAACGGAGAGGGCAACACAAAGAAAACATGAAACAAAAATTACAGGTAACTAAATAACACTTTCATGCTGTATTGAATGCGAGGGCATAAAAATGGGTTTTAAGCCAGAATGATTAGGCCTAACAGTTATGCCGAAATGATTAAACCAACATTACTGAAAGAATACGGTCGCTGAAACACATTAGAAAATGTAATACTTCGAATATTGTTAATTGGACTAAATAGAATGTTATCATTTAATGGCGTTCCAATTTTAAACCAACGTCCCGGCAACATGTGTGCTGTCTGCGAATGTATGCATTAATAAGAGAATTGAAGTAATGCAAAAGTTATTTTCTGTAGTAACTAATTACTTTTATATGCAGTAATTAGAAAAGTAATTTAATGAAGTACCTAGATTCTGTAACTGCTAATTTTCAGTAACTTGCACAACACAGGTTATATTATATTGTTACTTTTCTATCTTATTGCATAACTTCTGCATAACTTCACACCTCTGTTCCTCATAGCCATTGGACATTGAATTCCAGAAGGTGACATCAGCCTGGGAGCACAAGGTGGATTCCAGAATGTCTTACTACGCTACAATACTAAGCTCTGCTTCTCTAACTTAATCTGGTGCCCAGATGTATATCATACTGTACATGCTTATGCAATCCTAAGGACCTTTGGCATTTCTTCAAGGTGTGCTGTAACCAGGCCCAGAGTGGCCAATCGGCAGACTTGGGAGGGCTGCTTAGCTGTTGTTTAAAAATTTAAAACAACATCGCGGAATGTTAACCCTCAAGTTTTCACGTGCATATACACACAATTGACCATGACTGCTCTGCACAGAGAAAGGAGCGAATACACGCCACACACGTCTATGTGGTCAGAGCTGAGTGAGCACAGTGCACGGTTGCAATTGCTAATCACTGGAAGTTTCTCAAACAACACATAATAGAAAGAGATCTCAGAAGTCTGAAAAAGTCAGAATGCTTAAACAGTTCAGTATGGTAAATCATGTCAATTCAGTTATTTATATAGCACATTTAAATATAACAGGAGTTGACCCCAAGTTCTTTCTGGTTTAGAAAGAATTAATTAACAAATAATATATACATAGTAAAATATATAAAAAGAATAAGATGATTAACTTAGTTAAATATAAAATATATAAATAAAAAAACATGAAAACATGCATACAAGTGAAATGAAAAATAGAAGGAAACAATAAGAACAGAAAGAGGGTCATTAAAATATATTAAAGGAATTATTTAAATGAAATTAAAAGTAACTGTAACTGTGGACTTGATAAAACTCTAGGAGAACCTCAAATTAAGTTGAAAGCAAAAGAAAAAGGGTGGATCTTTAATTTTGATTTAAACTCATCAGCAGTACAGCAGGACTTAATCTTGGACGGGAAACTGTTCCAAAGTCTGGGGGCAGCTACAGACAAAGCCTAGTCAAAAATTAAAAAACAAAATTAAAAACCCTTTTTGTCTTTTCATTTTACAATTTGACTTCTCATTTCCTACTTTGTCTTTTCATTTTCAAGTTCACTACATGCAAATATATTTTAATCAGAGCGGTGGGCGGAGCTACAGATCACCTCTGCACTTTCTCGGTGCATTTGCGGATAACGTTGTCTTCGTGTTTCTTGGCCATGGTCAACCTTGTCGCCCAGACTAATGGCAAAGTCACACACGGCTTAAGTTAGCTACTTATTTGTAGCTTCCGATTCGTTAAGCTTCTTATTCGTAGCATCTTATTTCGCTCATTTGAATAAGAAGCCATCATACCCAGAATGTAGCAATTACAGTTAATGACCTTGATCTGGGGACCAACAGAGTAGGATCATTCCTGGCATTCACGAGATTTGAACCAACCTTCCAATTGCTACCACAGATTCCTAGCCTCAGAGCCACCACACCTGACTTTGATGAAAGTAATAAAAAGAACAAATAAAATTATCTCTCTCTTTATTCTGACATTTAACAAATACAAAAAAAAAATGGTGATCCTTACTGACCTTAAGCAGAAGGTCACTCTTCCCAATTTTTTTTCACTCCCCTTTCCAACCAAAGAAGTAACCCCTAGTTAACCCTGCAAGGTTTCTATGAGTAATCTATAGTAACCTGAATTTTTTTTTGGCAGCTTCTCAAGGGCATGAAAACTGCCCAGATTCAGTTTCAGTTCCTGAGAAAGAACCTCTGCTGTCTACCCTAAATATATTTCTTGGTTTCTTTAACCGTTCATAGAAAGTATGTAGAAATTTCAAGACTACTACAAGAGTTACTCGATATATGTTGGAATTTAGGAAGTTTACTGAGTGACTATCAGATGGCGAGCTCATTGTGGTATTTGCAAAGCTTTACACTTGTGTTGTCAGTATTTCAGTATTGTTAGGTTAGAGTTTCTCTCTCCCCTGCTGGAAGCTCTTTGTTATTGCGGTTGCCAGTTTTGATGATGATCCTTTTACACGACTCTCCTTGATGATGTAATTAGCAGGAAACTTAGGCAGAAGGCATTTTTATCATGTCTATCAGTTTATCTCACTCCATCTGTTATCTGTCCAAACCTTTTCAAGCATTGTTGGTATGCTGACTATTCTTATGTATTTTCCTTATTGTACAATACAGTACTTTTTATATTGGAAGGAACTTTGTTATATACTTTCTTGGGCCAAGGGATAGAAACAATATATCAGCTTAACATCATATAAAATTTAATGGATAAATTCAATGAGAATCTTCAATAAACTGTTGGAAAATAGCATTACTTGAAAAAACACATAAGCATATTAGTAGTTACATTTGCAAACGATCCAATTCTTTTCAATGGTTATTTGGTAGGAACCATATCCTACTTATTGTTGTGCCCAAATTTCACTGTCTCCCCAAAATGCGCAACACTCCCCTCTACATGTACGCACCTCAGGACAGTTCATTAGTCTTCTTCTTGGGTTGAACTAGCTGTATTTGTATATTTTTCTATTTTTTTTTTTACAATACTTGAAATACTGTTCAGATGTTCTCTGTAATATGGGTCTTTTGCACAATGTATTATTGAGCTATTTTACCATTTAGAAAAATTCTCATGTGAAGTTCATTACACTTTTTTATTGTGCCAATAAAATTATATAGTCCACACATGGGATAATAAATTATACTAATGGGATATCTAAGCATAAATCTGATCCAAACCTTACATTATAATTCTCCTAGTGATTACTTCGATAAAACTAGCAACATAAAATAAAGAACTAGTAATAATTAAAAAAAAAATAATCGATGAGCCAAATCCAAATCCCTTCCTCTTGTGAAATATCACTCAGCTGTTTGGCTGATGATGAAATTGTGATGATGTGGTTTCAACTTACCATGTATCATGTTAAACCTTATCTCTGCAGCAAGCATTCACATCGATGAAATACCTTTAAGACTGTTTTTTACAAAGTGTTTTTATAGATTATGCAGCCCTCCTGCTCAGCTGTTTATTCATGTATCGTGGCAGTGTCACCCAACACCTACAGTTGAAACCAGAAATTTACAGACACTTCAGAAAAAGACACAAACTTTCTCTCTCACTGTCGAACATTAAATCCGAGTAAACTTTTTCTGTTTTAGATCAGTTAGGATCACCAAATTTTTTTGTATTTGTTTAATGTCTGAATAATGAGAGAGATCATTTTATTTTTTATTTTTCTTACTTTCATCAAAGTCAGAAGTTTACACACACTTCCTCAGTATTTGGTTACATTGCCTTGAAATGGTTTCACTTGGGCCAAACACTTTGGGTATCTCCTCCCACAAGCTTCTCATAATAATTTGCTGGAATTTTGGCCCATTCCTCGTGACAGAACTGGTGTAACAGAGTCAGGTTTGTAAACCTTCTTACTCACACACGCCTATTCAGTGCCGCCCACAAATTTTATGTAGGGTTGAGGTCAGGACCTTGTGATGGCCACTCCCAATACCTTGACTCTGTTGTCCTTAAGCCGCTTTGTAATTAATTTCAACATATATTTGAGGTCATTGTCCATTTGGAAGACCCATTTGCACCTAATCTTTAACTTCCTGGTTGATGCCTTCAGATGTTGCTTCAATATATCCACGTATAGTTGAAACCAGAAGTTTAAATGCACTTCAGAAAAAGAGACAAACTTTTTTTCTCACTGGCGAACATTGAATCAGAGTAAACTAATCTCAAAGTGATCCTAAATGACCTACAACAGAAAAAGTTTACTCTGATTTAATGTTTGACAGCGAGAACATTTTTTTTTGTCTTTTTCTGAAGTGTATGTAAACTTCTGGTTTCAACTGTAATTAGAGTTGAGCAGATTTGAAAGGAGTCCACTTGAATTTGAGATAAATAAAATGAAATAAATAAAAAATAAATAAAATCAAATTAGTAACTGCTTAACTACAACTCTGGCTAGGGTGCTGAGAGGCCCAGTGATCTGCTTTTATGGCTATACTGTGTGTGAGAGCTATGTTAAACTTCTGTGCATTAACTCAGTGGCATTATAGCTCTGTTATGTACTCGCTTGGGCATGACAAGCTCACAGTCAACTGGGAGACAACACACATACGAGCTTCGTACGAACAAAACAGAACTTTTATTTGAAATAAAAATGGCAAACATTAATGAAACCTTTAAGATTTACCCTGGGATTTTACACAATTATTGGTACCAGGATGTTGGCTTGCCTGTTGGAGCTCATGGATGTTCGTAAGAAAACTTTCTTTGTACTCACTGCTCTCTGGAAATCCTGAGCAGCAAGTGGTGTAAACCTTCACTTGCAGCTCCGAGTCTTGCCCGTACTACATTAACACCAACAAATAAAAAGCTATGGTTAATCCCAGGTTTCCTCCTTTCCTTCTTTAATCAAACCCGTCCTTTCCCAACTTAAAATTTCTTCGCCCTGCCTCCCTTCTTCTTCCTGTTGAACTCCCTTCATCCCCCCTCATCAGCCCCCCCCCTCCCCCTTAGTTCCGCCTTTACCCACATCTCAGGTACAGGCAAAAGATTCACTATTCAAAACATTAGTGAACTTACTTAAACCGGTCACGACTCTCAAACATATTACCTGTTACAAAAATCTTTTTTTTTCCATGAACTACTAGTGAAATACACTTGCATGAAATTTACAGCAATAAAAAATATACAGCATTACTGTGATTTAGTGTGCCTCTCTTAAAATGTTTGCAAATGCAGTAAATAACTGTAAAAAGCAAAGAATTGTGGGAATTGCAATACACTTGCATGACGTTTTCAGGGTATTACACTCTCCCCTCACCAAACCTGTCGTGTCATGATGACAGAAAACATAAAAAAAAAAAAAATCAAATTTAACTACTGTAGGTTATATAGTAAATACCCTCAACCTATCCACTTATACCAAGTACTTTTGCATCGTTTAAGAGGAGAGGTTCACAAATGGCCCTTGACGTTAAAATGCAGTAATGTAACATCATGGGTACTAATTGCTACTGTAGTGGGATTCCCCAGTGAGTCATAGGTCACTAGGTCAATTTGGGACCCTTTTCAATCTCTGAGACCTTATTCTCTCTTCTAAGTCAATCTGATTGTTTTGTCCCCCAACAGTCTCCCCTACTATCTGTGTCTCAAAGTCTGTCTTTCTCTGTCTCAAAAGTTTTTCTAGTCTGAACAGTTAACTCTTGTACTGTAGGGTCAACCAAGTGTCAGACGTTCTTCCACTGCCGTCTCAGTCATTTCTGAACTACTTGAGACAGTCGGTACAACAACATCCAGATCCAAACCAAAGGGATAAGAGTGCTGACTGCTTCTCTTCCTTAGGACACTTGCCTGTTTTGGGGCACAGTACTCATGCCATCCACTATGAAAAAAAAACATCCTCTTTGGAATCAGCATGCATTCTGCTTCTCTCTCCAGATGCTGGGATTTCGATCCCCATGTTTTTTGGATTTGAGCCCTTTACTCACTCTACTTCTCTTAGGTTGAGAAGTTTCACGGTCATTTTTGAAAATAATCCAAAATATGGAATGGACTTCCAGTGGTCAACAACTTTGTGCTTTCTCTGTAGTCCCAAGTTGCTAATTAAGGCTCTGTCTCCAACAGCAAGAGGACTGAAACGCACTCTCCGGTCATAGTAATGCTTGTTCCCTTCATTTTTCTGGCATACTCTCTGCTAGCATACAGGCAGCTTGGATTTCACGTCTCAGGTGTGGCCTAAAAAATTTGGAAAATTATTGAATCGGTCTGGACTCAATATGATATGCCTTCATGGGGCCCAAAATTTCTAGCAATGCCGCTGACCCCAAATGTCAGATCTACTGGCAGCCTAGCTTCTCATCCGAACATCAAAAAGTATAGAGAGTACCTAGTTGACTCGTTTAGAGTGCAAAAATAGGCATGGACTAGATGCCTGATGTATGTATTCCATATGCTTTTTTCTTGCACCTTAAGAGTTCCAAGCGTGTAGAGCAGAGTTATGTTAAACTATTCTGGTTGTGGGTCACCCTGAGGGTGGTAGAGTCTCATCCTAGACTTCCTTATGCCCAGCACGTTCAACAAATCATGGATAACCCGACTTTCAAAATCTATGCCTTGATCCGAATGCACTCTCTTTGGTAGCCCATAATTTAAAAAATACTGTTCCCAGAGCACCTTAGCAACAGTTGATACCTTTTGGTCCATAGTTGCCAAAGCTTGAGGGCAGCGAGTGTAGTAGTCGGTAATGACTAGCATGATACAGGTATTTCTAGAGTCAGGCTCAGTCGTCAAATCCATACATTGTAAATAACTGATGTAAATTTAAGGGAACATTTTTACAGTAGTCTATTGGCTTAAAAAAAACACTTGTCACAGACTAAACCTGGGGATCCCCGAGTGACGTCAGGAAAACACCTCCTGGGAAACCCCGACCGGGCTTACCTTACTGAACATGGAGTCTGCCTGGATTACGTGATTCTGCACCATTTTTTCCGGTCTTCCCGGTTCTTGTGCAGTTTCCCTCTCAGCAGATTCCAAGCTGCTGTAATCACTGGAGCCTGTTTTAGTTAGTCTGATCTTGCACTTCGATGCAAGATCTTCATGGTTTGTCCTGAGTTTGAGTTTTTCCCTTTCTGTCTACCTGGCTTTCTTGACCCCACTTCCGTCCCCATATTCTGAGACCTGCCTGCCCCCCTGAACTCTGACGTACATTGCTTGAGTCTTGCCTGTGTTACCGGCCCCGACCTAGGGGTAATCCAAGCCTGGACAAGGTCCCACAGGTGGGGTAGCGCTGTGGGTGACAATAAGGAGACACGAAACTTAATGCTATGCACATGCCGATCGTAATTTAATATTACCACATCAAACCAATACATCTAAATACAACATTCAATGATGCAGCACTCCAATACTTTCCCATTGTAGCCATTAACAAGCAGTTGATGATAACCCGGACCAAACTTAGACAAAAACATAAATCGGTAAGAATATACAATATTACACTGACAATAAAATACATTTGGCATACATATACAAAATGTGATACAAAACCTTTTCGCAGTACCTGCAGATTATAATAACAACATCATGACATACAGTACTCACGATATCAAATAGTACCACAATACATAGGAATATAAACAAAGACCCAAAAACAATACACATCTTAAGACGCTCTTGTACTTATGAATACATTTAGTTTGAATACTTGAATCTGCAGGTCGCTGTTTTACGCGCCTGCATGTACATGCACGCTCATTAATGTTCTGTGGTGGCAAACCCAGGAAAAAACAGTACCCGGCTCTGCTTAGGAGAGCAGAGAGGTGGTGCAAACTTACAGAATAAAAGCTGAAAATAAAATAAACCAATAGACAACCATGTATATCAGATACAAAGCTAAACATTTAAGTATACACAAAGTACATTTCAGCTTCTACAATCTGAATGGCTGGCTGAAGTGCTAACAGGGGCTAGCTAACTGGGCTAACTCGCTAACCGCTAGAGGTCGACCGATATATCGGCCGTAACCCATGCTGCCTTGTGCAGGACCCCAGCCAGAGGTTTTGGAAGAGTCCTGGGAGAAAACGGTAAGGTTTAAATTCTGATCTTTCAATGACCTATTTATTTAACTGGTTTGCTATGAAATGTTGCTTTAAAAGAAAACGCGAGCGCTTTTGAAAGAGAATGCGAATTACACTGTCGGGAACTGGCATAATGATAATAAGCCTTCAACCAACTGTAGCTTACAGGTAACGTTAAGAATCATTGATTCTGACTTGGTTTTGTGCGCTTGTTGGTTGGCTCACAGACTTTTTTTAAAATCGTTAATCATTTTAATTGTTAACATTAATTATTACCATATCAACCCGATGCTATCAGTTTATATGTTTTTTTCTTGTGTCGGAGAGTTTCATTGTGTGTGTGGGGTGGAGCAGGCAGCTCTCAAACACTGCAGCGTGTGTGAGAGTTGCGTTACTCTGCCCCGATCATAGACGGCGCCGTCCTCGGAGACACAGAGCTGCTAAGAACAATGCATGGCGGAGAAAACTGTTTGTTCGAAAGCGTGGTTACCATTCACTTGAGCTGATGCTGACAATGGCCCTTCTGTGCAAGTTTTTTGCATTTGAGAGTGGAGATTCGAACAATTTGTCAGATAAAAAGTGCACGACTTTGCGCAGTTAGTTTCCTCATTAAACATGTCTATCCTTTATACGGGCTTATAAGTCGACAACGTCACAATCACTAGGGGCTTATGTTGTCCTTGCATACAAGGCTGTGTAATACGACAAAATTATTTTATTTTCCGCGATTGCTAGATTCTGATTGTGAATTTGGCTTGTAAGCAATCTGTCTGCTATGCTAACAACATAAACAACGTTAGTGAAAGGTTTTGAGCCTTGTACACTACTCATCATACCATGATGCACTTGGTTAATAGTGTTTTTTCTTTCTTTCAAAATGTATTAGAGTGTAATTGTTTTAATGTGCATGGAATACTGGAATTGTAGAATGAATTGAAGACGAAGGCACTATAATACAAATGCTAACCTTGCATTTTTTCCTTCTGTTTTAGTACTTGCTGTCTGATGGCTGAACAAAATCTAATCCTGTATGGCAGCATTTAACCAATCCAACACCACGAATATCCAGGTGCAATATCTGCAGCAGGCTGGTGAGCTTGGGAGCTAAAGGAGTTTGCTGCTAAAGAGATTTTGATGCTGCAGTTTTTATTGTTTCTAAGTTGAAGTTGTTTACAAGTTGTATTATTTTTTGTTATTTAAGTTTATATTTAAATTTACACAAGTCAGTATTCAATAAATGCTAAGTTGAGAAATTTTGTGTATTGTTTGTTATTATTAGTGTGATATTTCATCATGCAAATAGAGGGGAAAACGTCCAATTTTCGGCCAAGAAATATCGGCAGCATATATCAGCCATCGGCTGACCCTGACTCCTAAATATCGGCATCGGCTATGGAAAAACCCATATCGGGTGACCTCTACTAACCGCAACCGTTTACACAAACAAAACACTTAATCATTAAATACTGCATTTATGCTTCGCTCAAACATGACTAGGACACTGCTACTGCTAAACGGTAGTGTTTGGTTTGCACAAACCCCTCTTAGGAATAAGTTTAACCTACCTGTCGATGACAATAAGGAGACATGAAACTTCACGTCTTGCACAAGCCAATCGTAGTTTAATACCAAAGACACTTGAGCTACTGTCTCCCAAACCACCCACTGAGCTACGATGGTGCCATCTATTGGTGTGGTGGTGAAATGGTTACATGTAATCAGTAATAATAGTTCTAATTAAAAAAATAAAGGGGGTGGCTGTTTATTAGTAGCCTCATATCAAAGCTAATTCCTAATACCATCACACTCTCCACCACTTTCAGAGATGTCTCTCGACATCTAGAACTAAACTAAACTAACGACAGAGTAAGTTAAGGAAGTAGGCCCAGAAGGCTATCATCTCACCATTCATCAGACCATTACAGGGGCTTCAGGTCATCGGTCAGGTAAGTACCGTAGCAGTCAACAGTCATTTGTCTGTCAGATAGGTATATAGTGGGTCAGTAGAGGGTAAGTAAATCTGTGTCACTGTCCTTATCCGGATCAGTAAGCCCATACTGCAGATGGAGGATAGTAGCACAAGTATGGACCCAATGAGCAAGCAGGCATGGAGTAAGGCACCCAGGCATACATGGCATTCATTCCCATTCTCGAGGGCTGGTATGTGGGCTGTACAGGCTGGTTGTATGTGAACACACTCCTGGATTTAACAGGTCATGTGGACCTCTGCAAGGGCTGCTCTGCTTCACTTACTGGGACTGGAACTGGGAGTACTCCCACCTCAGACTCCTGTGGACTTTCAGCTTCCACAGCATCATCCCTGGGTTGTTCCTGGTTCTCCACTGATGGCAATGGTTCTGCCCACGCTGGTGCTTGCTCGGTCTCTGATGTCACTAGAGCAGGGGTCTCCAACTCTAGTCCTGGAGATCTACTGTCCAGTAGGTTTTCTATCATACCCGGCTTCTGATGAGCCACACCTGTTCTCAGGTAAATACCAGGAACAGGTGTGGCTCATCAGAAGCAAAGTGGGACAGAAAATCTACTGGATAGTAGCTCTCCAGGACCGGAGTTGGAGACCCCCGCACTAGAGGGACAGCTGGCTCCCTAGGTAGTGCTTCTTCCACTGTGGGTCTTTGAGTCAAGGGATGATAATCTGGGGCCACAGCTCTCAGCTTACTGTGTAGCACAGGCTGGGGTGGATGAGGCCTGACTGCCCTCCTTTCGTACACCAGCAGTAGTCTGGGGTGGTATGCGAATTCATCCTCATCATCAGATGTACTGTGGTACCTCGGTTCTCGAACTTAATCCGTTCCGGACTCCGGATCGAATCCTAAAAAGTTCGAGTTCTGATCGAATATTTCCCATAAGAAATAATGGAAAACCAATTAATTGGTTCCCGGCCTCCCAAAATTACACCTGTTTTTTTTTTTTTTGCATTTAAACACAAAATGAACAGTATAAAACAAGAAGAGCATTTTTTTTTAATGGCTTCCAAAATGATAAAGATCTTATCCCAACATCAACATTACCCCTGTCCTGCCCTGATCATCCGCTCCTTCTGTGTGCCACGTCCCCTCGTTAACCTCATGTGGGATCCCCATGTGATCAGCTGTTTCTGGTTGTCGGGGCCGGCTCTACGCTGGGGCAAGAGGGGGCAACGCCCCCTTAAACAAACGTCCTGCCCCCTTAAATCAAACTTT
>JAODJU010000119.1:8760156-8776592 GCA_026776725.1 Gnathonemus echidnorhynchus
TGTTCCTGGGGGAGTGGGAGAGAGCAAAAACGCGGACTGTCTGGGGGTCCCCCAGGACCGGGTTGGGAAACACTGGTATAGATGATGCAGTGATAATATCAATAACTAAAGTACCTGTGGCATTGATATTTAAGGACATCACAGAATGGGAATATTTGCAAATAAAAGCAAGCATGAACTTTGATTCAAGGCAGCTCTGGTATGCAAATTATTCAACTTTCTTTAAATTGCTGAAGTTTAATACTAATATGTTTGTTTAATAACTTCCTGCCAAGACATGGCTTAAGTAACAGTGGGACTAAAATCAAGTAATTTATATGTAGTTATTTAAACAAGGATATTCCCCTGCTTCTAGACTCCTGAATGTAGAAGGTTTTCAGCCTAATTGACTAATTAAGTATATGACTGAACTCATGATTGCTTTCATTTACTAATATCGTTATCTGCCATATAGAACAAAGCAATTCTGTTTCATTATAAATAAAATATATAATTACGTAATGCATGTTCTTACACACAAAACACATTTATGCATAGAATCAAAACACAAACATACATCTGACATTTAAAAAATGTGGTGCCCCATTTAGAGACACCAATTAGCCTAATCGCATAGCTTTAGAGTTCAGGAGGAAGCAGGCATGGTGTGGACAACATGCAAACTCCACATACATGCGGAAAGCTAAGGTAGACTGCAAACCTCCCAGCTGTGGAAGAATTTGGCAACAGTTCGACATAGTGACCTACCCTGCCACCCAAAACCCGGAAAGGAATCGGTGTAAATCATACTCAGCTAAACAACTCGACAAAGTCCCTTGAAAGCGAAACTTGGCTGCCAACTGTCCTTTGGTTCTGGACTTCAGTGTTTTAAGGTTGCTGAACTCTCTCAGTTTTATTATTGTTGTCATAATGTTCAGAGCAGATAGCCATCATTTTGTTTAGGAATACATCACACGCAACCGCATGGCTTCTTTGTCAGAGGGAGCTGTATACGTGCTAATGTGGCCCATATTGACTACGTCACTTGTCCATATTGTTTATCACTCTGTGAGTTATCATTACCATAAGGAGGTAAGTACTTTTGTTTGGCAGGAAGCTAGGGAAATGTGCATTTTCTCTGAGAAGTTTTCCATTACTACTGGTTAGGTCAGAAACCTGTGTCTGGGGATTGAGTTAGATGTTAGGTTTTGTTTGTTATTCTAGTGTTTGCTTGTCCCTGGAGATATGGCAAATGTAAACTTATATGCTCCCTTCTGTCCTGCTCTGTAAATATATATCTGTGAAATAAGGGTAATTGTAAGAGGAGGTAATATGGCAGTTCCTGTTGCGGCGTTTATGTGTCTTGTTGCTTAATTATTATAACTCTTATGCTACTGTTATAAGATCAACCACACGATGTGCCCTCTAACCTGGAACAAAAAATGAATGTTGCCTGTTGTACTCTATGGGGTTATGTCTGCCCTGGCAAGGCCTTTGTCATTTGGGTAGCAGACATGAAGATGGAAAGAAGAGTCAGGGCCACTTCATTCTTGAACTTGGTCATCTCTGATTTCCTCCTTTGCCTGTTTATGCTCCCTTGTCCATAATGGAGGTCTTTTTGGACTAACACAGTGTCCACGTGGCTATAACTTATCAAAGAGCCCTGTCTACAATTCATTTACTCCAAATGTTTGTCTTCACACTGATTAGCGTTTGTAATTTTTTTGAAGGTCACTAAGACGGTTTGTTGGAACTTTGTGCAGCTTCTTGGTTCTTTTCAAAGGGCCTCATCTTGCCCTGCAGGATTTACGAAGAGATGAATTTTGGTTATGAAAAAAACAGAATGATTCATAATGGTGAAATATGGATTTGTTTATTGAAAAAGGGCAAATTGAATGCCCCACACTTGTTAATGTTTTTATGTTTTTAATACATTTCATATGAGAAATAAAAAGCTTTTAATCGTTATTTAAGATCAGAAGGTAACATAATTCACACCAAAAATCAATACATCAAAAATGTTTTAACTATAGTGTCATACGGCGTAAGACACGGACCGGTGAAACAGGAGAGTGAGGGCAAGAACGGGGTTAAATAAAAGGATTTAATTGGGGAACGCAAGGGCATAAGGGAAAAAACCAACACGGAGCTACACAACAACGCGCAACACTACAATGACAGAACTAGGGAAACAAACTCTGACGTGGACTTAAATACAGTGAACTAATACAGACAATGGAAAACAGCTGGTAAACACTGGGAATCCACATGAGGTTAACGAAGGGGGCGGGGCACAGGAGGATCAGCACGATCGGGGTGTGACATATAGCATGATTGTATTTAACCTGTGACTAAAATTACTTTAAATTAATTTAAATTAATTTTGTTGCATAAAATATAAGGCTTTCTAGTTTTGGGTGAGAAGGAAGGAAATTTGGCAGGTTGGCAGCAGAATGTACATTTAAATATTAAACATAACTAGTTTTCAACACATCATGAAGCATTGTGTATCGTACAGGTGCTTCTTAATCCTGAATGCCATGTGGGACTATTAAAGGAACCCTGATGTTTCATTACAGTTGTCAAACACTGTTAAACAACATTTTTAATAATGTTTTCTGGTATAAGTTCAGATTAAACTGGATGGATAAAATATGAGCAATAAAAAGATATGATTTATTTTGTTGTTTGTTTTTAAACTGGCTCCCACTAAAATACAGGATAGATTTTAAGTTTCTTTTATTTACTTATGAGGCTCTTACCCATCAGACGTTCACTTATATCTGTGATGTTTTGACACCGTTTCCAGTACACAGGACACCAGAGTCTTCTGATAAGAATCGTCTTGTTTTTCCAGATCTAAGCTGACAGAGATTTTGCGGTTGGTGCCCCAAGGCTGTGGAACAATAAGCCTATGGACATTAGATCAGCTAGCAGTGTGAACTCTTTTAAACGGTGTCTGAAAACTTAATTGTACAGACAAGCCCTTTATTGATGTTTGAATATCTTTGTTTTATATTCTGTGAATCATTGTAACAGTGGTGGATACAGAAAGTGACTGATGGCTGGGCCTGGATTAAATCTGGGTTGGCCTGAGTGAAACTCATTATTGCATGTTTTCTTAAGCAGACTTAGATACATACAATATGGTGACTGCAAGGATGATACAGCAATGACTGTGGTGTTCTACCTAATGAGCACCACTAGAGGGAGCGCACACATTCAGTCATACTGACCACTGTACAATAGTCATGTGGAGGGACAGTGTTACAAGATGGTAGAAAAAAACCCCCACAAAATCTGGATGGGTTGGCCCAGATGTCAATCTGGGTGGGTCACTATGGCTGAACCCATAGAGGTGCACCTGCATTGTGACATTTGTTCTCAAAAGATGCTATATAAATAAACTACTTACTTACTTTTACTGATAAATGAGTGATGTTACAATTCAAGAAGATTTTTCAGCAGTTTGGACATTATTCACATATTAAGACTTCTATGGAATTGCCTAGGCAGTCATATAGACCAATTTATACATGTGACCACTTGATGGCAGTATAGTGTAAGACATGGAATGTAGCTCTGACGCAAGAAACAGAAACCAAGAAAGATTTCTGCTTGCAGCGTCACTGTTTGGTGTCTTTATTGCACAGACAAATAAAATTAAGTGGAACCTACTGAAAATGATTCCCAGCTGATACCTCAAATAAATTCAATCATTGATTTAAAAAATAGCAAAAATCAAATTCTTAGGCTGATTTACAATTGATTCCTGTTCAAAGACATGTTACATCCTCATTTTTAGTGGGAAGGAAAAATGTTGCTTTATTCTCTGATGAAAGACATTGTATTAGGCAACAACAAAAAATGAAACTATTCTGAAACTTTCTGATTTCATGCCTGAATATGAATTTTCTTCATTGTTTCAGTTGGTTAAAATGCACTGTTTTTATTTGATTTATTTGTGTAGCTGAATATGATTGAAGCAAACTCCTACACCAAGTTTTGTGTGGCTGTTGACTCTTACTTCCAGAGTTGGGGGTTTGCAGTCTACCTCAGCCTTTTGTATTTATGTGGAGTTTGCATGTCTTCTGTACCATATCTGTTTCTTCGTGTAGTCTAAATTGCTTGTATTGTGTAATCGTGTCCCTCTGTATGGTATACCTGTATGGTATAGGCATTGACAGTAGGGACATGGCCTTACCAATTTTGTGGGAGTACAGTGTTGACACCAAACCTACGGCTTTGGGATATCCATGCTTGTATCCTGGGCTGCCTTGGAAAGGCTCAGGCCTGTTCAGGAAAAGATGCTGGCATTAATTATTTTCTATGGACCATGCCTATATAGCTTATAGTCAGTAGTTATGATGTTGTGATTATTTACTAGTGTTAAAAGAGCAGAATAAAGAATGTCTGAATTTCAAATCTGACTCCTACTTGGCTCCCAGGATAACTGGATAGTTTAGTCAATTTGAAAAGCATTCTATGTTATTTCTCATGTGTACATCCTAATGAGTCAGTTGGATCTGTTGAAAATGCAGTACTGTACACATTCTCAAAGCAATTCGTCATAGCTCATTTGATATCCAACATTTTAAGAAACAATCCTATCACCCAAGAATCATGGTGTCTGAAAACTTTGAAACTTCCTTCGATTTAATTTTATTATGCTTTTTTTTGGATTTGATTCGTCCTTCGATGATTCATTGCTCAAAGAATGAAGCTGACAAAAGTACGATCCTCTGCTGCTCTTTTGGAATGTCCTTTCTGTTGAGTCCTTCCCAAAAGGACCCACAGTTCAGGAGGCTTCATGCAGGACACGAGTCTGAAACCTAAAGATAAATGTAAAATGCAAATTTCAGTTGTTCATCTCACATTTTTATTCACCGCCAGCTAACTGGCCCCAATGGCACCAAACAATTTTTGCAAATAACATACTGCACTGCAGTATCTGTGGTAATCTCATAAATCACAAGAGTGCATTAGTATGCTTGCAGGTGCAAAATGTTGTGGTGGCATGTCAGAGGTAGTTAAAAGCATAGGAAACATGGCAGAATGTTAATGAGTGTAATTGTAGACTAAGAGGATTCATCACTGAGTTAGATTGTGATCCATGCAACAGGGGCTAGAATGAAGGGACAGTTCTGGAAGGCCAGCTCTTCATAAAATCATAAGAAATTATGACAGACCTGACTGTGGTGCTAGAATTAATGACCTTGAAGAAAGGAACCCACCAATGCAATGTATAGTCAGAGCTGACTGGAGAATGGAAAGGGTGACAGACACATGTGTTTATACCTTCGGAGACTGAAATGAGATTAAGAGCTGCATTCTGGATAAAGTGGTCAGAGAAGCAAGAAACCATCCAAAGGGGAATTTCAGTAGCCCAGGCAGAAAAGAACAGAAGTGTGGACTAGGAGTTGAACTAAAAAGGTCACGAACAATGGTCAGATCCTTCTGATGTCCAAGCCCTTATACGTCTTTGTTATTCCAGCTATAGTTTAATTTTTTTTTATCAAGCTTTCGCAGCATTTACCAATATCACAGTTATCAAAGTATTGTAAGCTCATAGCCTCAACATATACTGTAATCCAGTCAATTCCAATGAGTCAGTAGCAAGAAAGGGCATTGATGACTGATCATAATTGGGGTATTCGCACTAATTAAATCTTCTAAACTGGTTTGTGGAATTAGAGATATTTCAGTTCTTAGGTATATCATGTATGCTTAGCATTCTTCATTATATTTCTAAAGACAGAAGTGTAAGGAAAAAAAGATTTATGTGCCAACTGGCATTTTTAATACTTAACTTATGCGGCATTACTGCAGTAGATTTTGGTTGCAGTACGTGTGACACTTCCTGCTTGTCAGAAGTCTTTTTTTACTTAGATAGGTGGAACTAGGAGTGTTTAACTTGGCTGTTCCTTAACCTTGAAGAGTAAGACCTTGGCACGGTATTGTTAATTGTGGTAATATAAAAAAAAAGATAAACAGATGGCTTGTCTCTAGATAAAAACTATTTAAACGAGGATTAAGAAAATAGATAAACCTGCTGTAGCCATTGGACGTGAAGAGTATGAAATTCACAGCAAGAGTATGAAAATAAATACAAATTGGACACAACTCCAATTAAAACCCAGCATGGATGATGGATTTTGCAGTACAGAGCTCCAATATAAGTCTGCAAGTCCCATAATGAACTGAACATTATATTTACCCTTTATTCTTTAATTGCTTTGGCCCTATCTACTCATGGCTACCTTTATTAACTTTTAAGCTATATTTGTCCAGCGAATACCAAATTATTTGAAGAATTAATACTGCCGAAGACCTCAACATTATATATTAGGGAATACATGCTTATACACTAAGAAACATACTGCCATGCATATACTGCCTTTATTTTGTAAGCATACAGTAGGAGTAGTTCTTGAATTTGGCTACTTCCTTCTTTACATTAGCATTGTGAAAGACACTGCATCATACTCCACCTGGGGTCCCAGTGCTTAGGAGGTCTATTATCATTGCTCTTTAGACCAGTGAACAGTAAAGCAGAATAGCTAGGTGTGCTAGTTGATTATGTCTTGCAATCTGAGTAAAGAGATTATGATGACCTGTGACCTCACAATCCTCTTCCTCTTGACACTGGAAGTTACTTTGCCATGCATGTCAGCGAGTACTGACTAGACGATTTCCACAATGAGAACTTGGCTCGTTACAGACACCTGAACACTTTCAACAAATGCCTGACTGAGTCGTTTGTTATTTTTTGTTTTATTTGTTACAGAAAGCTCAGAAAAGGTGTAAAAAATATATAGTAGCATGTCCCATTTATGATTTATTTTTCCAAATACAATATGTTCTCAAGCACCTTTCTAATCACAGTTGATATGGAGGCTGGAAGTCAATGCAAGGCTTTGTATAGAAGTAAAAACAGACTATTAAAAATATTACAGTATATGTGTCTGCACAACATAAACATTGCTTTTCAACAGGACAGAGTTTAAAGACATGCAGCCCCTCAGAGAAATGCACATCTACAGCCCTCAGTATGTCACACACCACTGACAGATTTCTCCAGTAGGGAAACCATCATGCGGTCAAAAATTCAGTGAAAGCTGAAATGCTGTCAGCATTTTGGAGGTAATTGGAGACCTCATGCTATGAACGACGACGACAAAGTTATTTTTCACAGGTACATCAGATATGTCTGGAGCTATTTGGCTTCACTGCACCACCTATGCTGGATGGATGATGCTGAGCATCTTGAACACAAAACGGAAATTTTCAGTGCGGCAATATTTGTCAGAAATGAAGACTGGCAGTTTAGAGGTGTTCTTCTGTAGCAGAACCTGGCAATGAGAGAAAAATAATTAGTAGGCCAAATAAAAATATATTCCAGCAAGAAGTACTTTGCTAGCAAAATTTTATATATGTAGAAATTAAGGTAGTACAGTAAAAGTCAATGGTACCACTGCAGCACCCTAACATTACATTAATATGCATATTTTTTCATATATAAATGGCAAATTGCAACGTTTAGAAATATTTTTTTAAATGTGAGGACAGTATATTAACAAATTAAAATTATGGGTAGCACTTTACTTAAGGCTATGTTTTTAGTCATTTATAAACACATTCATAACAAATAATAATGCATTCATAAATCATTATAAACATGGCTATAAACATTTATCAAGGCATAACATATTACAGCCATGTGTATGAATGCTTTATGAAGCTTTCATCTATAATGCACTATAGATACCTTTATACTGCATTATAATGCTCGGTATAAGCATTAAGAATGCTTCATACCAAATAATGATATTTTAATTTCATGTGCGGTCAGTGTGTATGTGTGTGTATGTATAGGGGGCATCAGGACAAATATATTGCAGCCTTATAGACACCCTGTAATAGTAATTCAGATTGATGTTTGATTCTTACTTTAAGGTGGACTGTATTTGTGAAGGGCTTTCTCTATCTGTGGAATATACCAGAAGTTGTATTCAAAAAGTAGAGGATGCTTTTATTACTTCTAAGTGACATAACTGTGGAACCTGCATGGCTCCCTTGAAAGGGCGGCACGGCGATCAGCACTGTTGCCTCTTACCTTTGGGACCAGAGTTTGTGTCTCTGCCGTGGCTCCATGTGTGGAGTTTGCTCCAGGTACTCTGTTTTCCCCCCACAGTCCAAAAACATTTTGAGCTTAATTGGAGTTACTAAATTGCCCATAGGTGTGTGTGTGTGTGAATTAGTGTGCCCTGCAATCGGTTGGTGCCTCATCCTGGGTTGTTCCCTGCCTTGTTCTTGTAGCCTCTGGGATAGTTCATTATGGACTCAAATATAAACTACAGTATATGGACAAAGGTATTGGGACATACCTCTTAATAACTGAATTCAGGTATTTCATTCAGACCCATTGCTACAGGTTTATAAAATCAAGCACCTAACCATGCAGTCAGGTTTACAAACATTTGTGAAAGAATGGGTCATTTTGTAGAGTGAATTTTGTAGGTCAGTGAATTCAAACATGGTACTGTCATATGATGCCACCTTTGCAATAAGTCAGTTTGTGAAATTTCTTCCCTGCTAGATATTCTATGCCAGGAGAGTTTCGAGCTATCAAAAAGATTAGGAGCTACGTCAAGTTTACCTGGGGCTTGACTTTTTTTGACTGTGCAGTGAGCTACATGGAATGGGCTTCCATGGCCAAGCAACTGCATTCAAGCCTCACATCACTGAGTGCAATGCCAAACGTCGGATGTAGTGCTGTAAATCACGCTACCACTGAACTCTGGGTCAGTGGAAACGTGTTATATGGAGTGAGGAGTCACACTTCTGTGTTTAGCAGGCTGATGGATGAGTGCTTGACTGCGTTGTGCCAACTCTTAAGTTTGGTGGAAGAGGGATAATGGTATGGAGTTGTTTTTCAGGGGTTAGGCTAGGCCCCTTAGTTCCAGGAAAGGGAACTCTTAATGCTTCAGCATACCAAGACATTTTGGACAATTCTGTCCTTCCAATTTTATGGGAACAGTATAGGGAAGCTTCTTTTCTGTTCCAGCGTGACAGTGCACAAAGCAAGGTCCAAAAAGACATGGTTGGGTGAGTTTGGTGTGGAAGAACTTGACTGGCCCACACAGAGCCCTGACCTCAACCCCATCAAACATCTTTGAGATGAACTAGAACAGCGCCAGGCCTTCACATCCAACATTAGTGCCTGACCTCACAAATGCTCTTCTGGATGAAAGAACAAAAATTCCTACAGATACACAAAATCTTATGGAAATTAAGCCAGCTGTTATAGCTGCAAAGGGGGGACCAACTCCATATTGATGCCTATTGATTTAGAATGAGGTGTCATAAAAGTTCCCGTAGGTGTAATGACCAGGTCTCACTATACTTTTGTCCATACAGTGCATTGCTTTCTGCAGTGAGATGTTTCTCAACAACTGTCACCATTACCACTGCTGGCCCGGTTGACAACTTGTTGCCACTTCTCCTCACTAATAAAAATCTTGGGCCTGGCCATCAGATTTGTTCTGATACTAACACTGGGTCAGAGCAGATATCAGACCCATTCCAGGAAACACAGGACATGAGGCAGGAGACAACCTTGATTGTATGTGAAGCACACACAGAACCAGAGGCACAAATTGAACCCATGACCTTGGAGGTGTGAGGCTGCAGGGCAAACCGTTGAGGAGCTGTTATACTAACATGTTTATTTATATGATTATATTGGAGAAAAAAACAAGCAGTCTTTGCTGGCCCTGTTTATCCCATTTCATGGGATCCTGTCTGTTGCAACCCCTGGTAAAAAAATATGGAATCACTACTCTTGGAGGATGTTCAGTCAGTTTTCCTTTGTAGTCCACAAAAGAAATCACAGATATGACACAAAATCATTTTACCTAATAGCTGAACATTCTGGCTTTGTAAAACATACCTCCAAAAAATAAAATGACATTGTTGCAATTAATGGCGCATCTTTTTTTCCGATCAAGTAGAGGAAAAAAATTATAGAATCACTCTATGTTGAGGAAAAAATTATGGAATCACCCTGTAATTTGCATTTCTGAAACAAGTACCTGCACAGGTCTAATTATGAAAATCAGTCTGCAGTTAAAAGAGAGTGCTTGCAGACCTTATCAAGCTGTTGCACCTGACTGATTGACAGGAAACATGGCCCCAACAAGAGAGCTGTCAGTTGAAACAATAGAAAGGATTATAAAACTCCTTCAAGAAGGTAAATCAACACGGAGTGTGGCAAAAGATGTTTGTCGTTCCCAGTCAGCTATGTCTAAAATTTGGAGCAAGTACAAACAAAATGGGAAGGTTGTAAAAGGGAAACATACAGGTAGACGAAGGAAGACATCAAAACGTCAGGACAGAAAATTCAAAGCAATATGCCTTGAAAATAGAAAATGTACAACAAAACAAATGAAAGACAAATGGGCAGAAACAGGAGACAATGTTTGGGACCGAACTGTAAGAAGTCGGCTGAGGGAAATGGGATTTAGGTACAGGAAAGCCAAACGTAAACCATCATTACCACATAAACAGAAGAAAACAAGGTTACAGTGGGATGAAGAGAAGCAGTCGTGGACTGTGGATGATTGGATGAAAGTGGTATTCAGTGATGAATCCTGAATCTGCATTGGCCAAGGAGATGATGCTGGAACGTTTATTTGGTGCCATCCCAATGAAACATATAAACACGACTGCCTGAAGAAAACAAGCAAATTTCCTCAGTCATTGATGATATGGGGTTGCATGTCAGGTAAAGGACCAGGGCAGATAGCAGTCATTACCTCCACAGTAAATGCACAGGTGTACATTGAAATTTTAGACAATTTTCTCATTCCATCAGTTGATAGTAGGTTTGGTGATGATGAAGTCATTTTTCAGGATGATAATGCATCATGCCACTGAGCAAAGAGCATTAAAATTTTTCTTCAAGAAAGACAAATCAACTCAATGACGGCCAGCAAACAGTCCGGATCTTAATCCAATTGAAAATTTATGGTGGAAAAAAATGGTACATGACATGGCTCCTGTCACACCCAGCTCCGTCCGATCCTCGTGTGTGCCACGCCCTCCTCATTACCTCATGTGATTCCCGGATTGTCACCACCTGTTTCTTGTTCTGTTTGCCCTTTCCTGTGTATTTAGTCCGCGTCTGAGTACGTCTTGTCAGATCGGTCATTGTATTGTCATGATGTCTGTCCATGTTTCGCCGGATTCCCCGAATAAACCCTGTTTCCTTGATGAGTCACGCAGCCCTGCGTCTTCCTTCGCCTCCGAACGTGACAGCTCCATCCTGCAAAGCTGATCTGTCACCTGCTATACGAGAATGTTGGAACCTGATTGATGTACAATATTGTTTTTCATTAGTGAAGTCCATGCCTCAAAGAATTCAAGCTGTTGTAAAAGCCAGAGGAGGTGCAACAAAGTACTAGTTCAAATTGCGTTCTTTTTTTGTTCTTGATTCCATAATTTTTTCATTCCATAATTTTTTCATCACAAACATTTTGTGATTCCATATTTTTTTCATCTACTTCATCTCAAAAATAAAAATTCCTTGATTGGATGATTTATTTTCTGTTCTGGCATTGTTTGTTCCTGAGCTCACAGATCACTAACTGCACCCAAGAATTTATCTTGCAACAACACAGAGGAAGAGTCCATGGTTCAGCTTGATCAATCTAACGATCTAAACATCATCAATGTCTCCAGAAACTGGACGCCCTGACTGTGATGACTGACCTTTATTATCCATCCATCCCAAAAGGATAAATAGGATAGTAATTATTTTTATAGTATGGATTTAAGCAAGTAAAAATATATGAAACACAAAATTGTCCTGAAACAGTCCATTCTAAATATTTATGATCATCCTCCCAAATGCAATAGAGCTCTCTTATTGCTTCTTTTGTCAAGAGAAAATAAATAAAAAGTAAACCCAAATATTTCAAACATTAAAACCATTGTCTCAGCCTGCAAGGTCTCTAAATTCAACAATAATTGAACCATTATCTGTGTAATATTGACTTATGAATCATTTAACTGCATTGGAGTAACAGTAAAAACTTTAACAATATATTCTGTTTTGTTTGTTCGCCTTACAAGAGTGCATCATGAGCTTAACCTAAAAAAGTGCCAATGTAACATCCAGCTGTCTGTAGTCATGACAATGACCTAGAACAGAAGCTTAAAATGAGATCCTTAAAATGTACAGTTCTGTTTAATGTGAATTATTTTGTTTTGAAATAATTCCAGGGTGAAAACATTTTACTTTCCATCAAAATACTTTTCTTCCAGATCAAGGTTCATATTGATTAGGATGACTTGGACTTTGAAGAATTTCATCACACAATGTTTCTGTTATACTTCAAGGTTCATTTGCAGTCTTATGTAACAGTAAATAATGCATAATTCATGCCAATATTTTTAATTATAAGATAAATCAAGAGCCTGCATTTAAATGGTGTACTTTTAAGTTCCCTCATAAAAGTTGACACTGCTTATTTAAAAACATCTTCAACAATACATTTGAATTCAAATTAAAATAACAGAATAGCATTCAGATTTTAATGCAGCTAAGAAACTGGCAATGACTATTGTTACATTTTTGTATATTTATGCCCTCATGGTAAATAGATTTTTTATTTTTCAAATAACACTGTCATTGGGGTGCTAAATAGCCTTTATTTTAACTTCCTTTCACCTGAACCTTTTGTGACAAAAGAAATACAACATGTATAATATGGACAGTTAGAAGTGCCTGAATTCTAAGAAGTAAACCTATTTATATTTTCCAGTTGTGGTTTTAACATGCAATCACTAGAGTTCTTGCAAAACAAACAAAATAACTTGTTATTCAGATGTATACCTGGACTCACATAATAAAATTAATTTTATTGTATCAGTTTTATTTTTTTATATGTGATGCACTCAAACTTTTTTTGAAAGTGGAAGAAAATATGTCAAAACACTTCATTGGGAGCTATTAAAACTTCATGAAATCCATAAGGCATGAAAATGCAGAAGCTAGGTTGGGTTCACTCCACCTCAATCAAAATATCTGCTGGTGCTTCTTGGCTCTGCTCATGCACTCCTCATTAAAACTCCTTTGGTTCTCGGTTTGAATTTCCAGCCTCCTTATCCATTCATTACGGAGTCTGCAGGAAATGGATGCATCAAAAAACATTAAAATTAAATGCCTGCCTGATAGTTCATACCCTTGAATCTTTTCAAGAGTGTAAATAAAGTAATTCAATCATATTCCAGTAGTCAAACAACAGATCCAACAGATGGATGGATGGATGGATGGATTGATGATTAACCTATGAGACAGTAGCCTTGGTTCAAGAGTGCTCTGCTGAGCAGGACAGTGAGAGATATCAGACGATGAAACATGCCACGCTTTTTTCGAATCACTGTATAATACACCGTGATTTACTAACCCCCTTAATTCCTCGTTCATATACAACTTTATTGTGAAGCTACTGTATAGAACATGAGATACTGTTCATTTTTTCTTTTCAACTCACCTTTACCCCCAGTTTTAAAGATCAGTGCTAAAAAGAATAGGAGGTCTAATATGAAAGAATAGACATGCATTAAAGCAATGATTACATATTTTTGAAGGCTATTGTTGGCATTTTTGAAAATGAAACTACAACATTGGACAGACAGAATGTGTACCTGCCACCACCCTGTCCTTTCGTTAATCATGACCTTGTATTAAAATTTTGTTCTATTTAAATAATTTCTCCAGCAAGATCAACGTTAATATGCTAATTCTAAAAAATGCCAGTACTGCATGGTTTGGGAGACGTTCTGCATACTTCCCTGATCTAGGTAGCAAAGATGACCCCCCAGCTAGATGACAAATAGAACTTCACTTTTTTCTGTAATATAGGATGTAGTAAGATTACATATTATAAGTATTGTACGTTTTACACCGTGCATCAACACTGAATAAAGCAATTTTCAAAATATTTTGTTACTTTATACTCAAATATTGATAAGCTAATTATGTATTTAAAAATAGGCTCTATTTCTTAAAAGGCCACTTTTGAGCAATTTTGAAATTCATCATTCTATTGTGAGAAGGATTATTAAGAAATGACAGTTGCCCCACTTCCCAGGGGTGGACATCCTAGCAAATAAAACCCAAGGTACGACTGTAAAAGCCTTGGAGTCATGTCAGCATAAGAACGTTAAGGTCCCAGAAATGTTGTCTTTGCATGAGGAAACACAGGAAAAAATTGTCCTGGTTGATGCTGAGATGCTAAGTCATCTCACAACTGAAATCAGCAACCTGCTCTTTAGGCCCTATTCCCACATATAAAGACATTTTATGGCTTTTTACCAAATATTTACTTACCATTGTTAATTATTGTCTTCCCTAATGCCTATAAAACTCCCATGCTTAAACCCCTTCTGAAGATAAACAATTTAGATGCAACATGTCTTAATAACTACAGACTAATATCCAATCTTCCATTTTTAAGTCAAATTTTAGAGAAGCTTGGTTTTACTCGGTTAAATGATTTTATGAATTCTCACAATATTTATGAAGAATCGTAATCTGGTTTTTGGACCAACCATAGTACCAAGACAGCACTAGTCAAAGCTGAAAATGACCTCAGGTGGATACTAGAATAACCTCAGTAGTAGTACTACTTGACTTAAGTGCAGCCTTTGATACGGTCATTCAATTCTTTTAGAGAGACTCAACAATATGATTGGCCTTTCTTATACTGTTTCTAATTGGTTCAAATCACATCTTACTGATAGAGAATTTTTCTTAAGCATGGATGAATGTTCATCTAAAAATGATAAAATGAACTGTGGTGTCCCTCAAGGATCAGTTCCAGGTCCCACACATTTAATATCTTCAGGCTGCCATTTGGAGATGTCATCAGGAGACATGACATCGGTTTCCATAGTTATGCCGATGACACAGAACTTTACATCAGCATGTCCCCTGATGACCCAGGGCCAGTAGATGCCCTTTTTAACTGTGTTTTGGATATCAAGTGATGGATAACCAAGAACTTTCTACAGCTCAATCAGGACAAAACAGAAATCTTGGTGATTGGTACTGAAGCTCAGAGAGAGAGAAACTCTATGTGAAACTACAAGCACTGGAATTTAACCCTTGCAAACAAGTAAAAAACCTGGGCGTCATCTTTGACTCAGATCTCAGTTTTGTGCCTCTCATTAGAAGCATAACTAAGAGTGCATTCTATCATCTTAAGAACACTCCCAGAGTGCGTCCGTTTCTCTCTCAAGCCAACACAGAGATACTAGCTCATGCTTTTATTTCTTGCAGGATTGACTACTGTAATACTTTACTTTCTGGTCTTGCTAAGAAGAATATATCTACAATTACAATTACAATTAAAACTCAGCTGCACGTGAATGAACTAACACCAGAAAGAGATCACACATTACACCAATTTTAAAGTTTCTGCACTGGCTACCGGTCTGCTTCAGAATTGATTTCAAGATTCTTTTACTGGTTTACAAAGCTCTTAATGGTCTTGGCCCCACCTATTTATCAGATTTGCTTTGTCCAATGAGCCGTCTAGACGTCTCAGGTCTTCAGGTAGCGGCCTTTTAATTATCCCTAAAGTTTTTTATCCCAGAACATCTAATTTCTTTTTATCTCTATTATTTTATTATTTATCTTTCCTTTCCTTATGTTCTATCTCTATTTTTATCCTCCTTTTACATCCCACATTTATACTTTTATTTTGTAGTTGCTTGTACTTTTTCTTCTCCTTTGTTTATCTTTATCACATTTATTTATGCATCATAACTTTATCTTTTCCTTTTTATTACCTCACCATTCATAATTTTACTCAATATATTTTAACCTGCCTCTGGCGTTTCCTCATTTCCTGTTTTTATTGTCAGTTCCTGTTTTTATTTTGGTGTGTCTTCTTATTTATTTATTTGCTTATTTATAATTGTCTTTCATGTCTTTTGTCCCTTTATTTTACACAGTGTGGGTGATGGTGGCAGGAGATGTGGGTTGATATTGTTTTTATTGTGTAAAGCGCTTTGTGTTGCATTGTGTTTGTAGGAAAAGTGCTATATAAATAAAGTCTGATTGATTGGAGAATTTGCTAAGAACCCAAGAACATTTAGGGATATACAGGCCTTCAGTATCCTGCTAAGTGTTAAAACCCATTACTCTGCTATCACAATGAGCTCTGAACACATATGTCTTTCGTGGAAGGGAAGCCAGGAGAAAACCTCTACACCAGTGTTTCCTAACCCCGTCCTCGGGAAACTGCAGACACATTGTTACTCCCTTTCTATGGCTGTATGGGTGTGTGTGTGTGTATATATATATATATATACAGTGGTACCTCGGTTCTCGAACTTAATCCGTTCCGGACTCCGGATCAAATCCTAAAAAGTTCGAGTTCTGA
>JAODJU010000119.1:8776786-8792205 GCA_026776725.1 Gnathonemus echidnorhynchus
CATTCAAGTAAGGATTGCATTGTAGTATGACTCATTTCCTGGCGCGTACAATTTATATTAGGTCAGCGTTCACGGTTTGATTTCTGATATTCAGATTGAGTTCTAGGTCAAACTGGTTTGTTCGACTTTCAAGAAATTTGAGTTCTACATACAATGGGGCTTCATTCACCAATCGTTCTTATGAAGAAATTTCTTCTTCCAACTTTGTTATGCAATTTTCATGAAGATTCTGACATCCACCAATATTTTCTTAATTTTGGATCTGTTCTTAGCTAAGAAGAAAATCTATGAACACTCAAGAGCATTCTTTTAGCTTTGACACGTTTGTTCAAAAGGATTGGCATGTTCTTAAATTTTACAGTTGTATACTATTATAATAATATTTATGTCATTTACAATGCTTTTAAATAATGAAATATTTTTTCCACAAGTAATTATGGTCTTTTGAAATAAAAAACACTGCATTTTACATACTTTTTGTGAATTAGGAACCATACCATAATCAGTGGCTGATTACACTATTAATAGGACGGAAATACATCGTACCCTCGGCCTACTGGCAAAATGACATATTTAGTCCTGCTTTGACATATTGCAGATTGTGCCCTGAGGAGGGAACGCATCTTCCAGGACCATATCGACCTTTGTGAGAGAGTGATGAGTATCTCATCTCAGGCTTTAGGCTACCGAGAGCTGTCCTCATAGATCTTTGTAACAGCTTGCAGCAAGCACTACAGAGTCATACCAGACGGTCAAACCCTGTACCACCACACGTACAAGTACATCTTCTCCAGATCCGTTCCCATCCCTCAACCGCAAGCAGTACCACTCCAAATGTCCAACTCATCTGTGACTCCCAAAACCACCTTCTGAATGTGGTCTCCCACTTCCTAGGGGATACACACGACTCCTTTGTTTTACAGAACAGTTCTGCTGGTGTGCGCCTTGAACAAGGAGGTGCATGGCATACCAATGAGATGCATGGCTCATTGGTACACCACTACTACTGTGGTATCTTTTGAATATTTATACATTTTAGCAATAGTGGGTTTCTATTTCAATAATGACTTGTGTTATTAGGAGACTGAGGATATGCCCTTGGCCCCAGGTTAATGACACTAACCAACCCTCAGACTCACCAGGAGGTGTCCTAGAATCAGCGGCACACACCTGCTTGCTCCACCATCGAGCGCACCATTTTGAAAGGATGCTGGATGTGTTTGGGCACGGCAGACGGCGAGCTGCTTTACAAACCAGAGAAGGTGCGTATGCAGAGAAAAGCTGAAAATTTGTTTTATTCTTGTCGTAGCAATAGAAAGTCAGTTGACTACTCAGCCACTATTTGTTTTTCATTTTATAAATAAATCTTTTTGTAGAATAATAATGGTCTTGCACAACATTGCTATGAAAAGCAGTGTACCACTTCCCCCTCAGCCAACACAACAAGAGGACATGTGTCCAGACCCACTCCTGGGACCAAATAAGACTTGCTGGCCAAGTTTGTACTTGCTCATTTGTAAATAAATACGTTGCATTTCATTTGAGTTTTACTGTATGATTAATTATAGCTTACAGTTAATCTTACAACTGAAAGGCATCACTGAAACAGATTCTTTATTTTTATTTAAAATTTTTTAAATATCTAAGTGTGTCAGATATTGTAGCCAGTATTGAGGCGATCCGTGTGACTGTTTGGGGCGTCCTCTCTTGCTTGTCCAGGACCGTATCTGTGATTAGGCATGAGACAGTTGGACGGGACCTCGGTGCATACATGGAGGTACGGCCGCAAGAAGTTACTTGTTGCGATATGCCAGGTTCAGCCTCAGATGGTGGTTGCTTTGGCAGGAGTTCATCTATAAATAAATAATAAATCAAACCATGTTTAGTGTAAAATATGAATACAAACTAAGCACTTTGGCAACGATTTTCAAACAGATGGACACGTTTAAGAGAACACATTCACAAAATGTCACATGACCAAATTTAGGTTTTATGCACTTGTTATTTATGTCAGACATGATGTCACATTAAAATGATTTTGCAAAACCAGTTTACCTTGTGATTCCGACACAGGAAGTGGCCTAGGGCATGACATCTTTGACAAGGGCTCCAGGTCTGTGTCCAGATGCTCTGTTGATGGCACACCTGAGAGAGCACTTTCCCCTGTAATGGCCCTGATGCACTGACCCAGCTCTGAAAATTCTGAGCAGGCCTGCCCCCCTCCAGTGGCCTGCATCACTCTTCTGTGTTTGGCAGCATTCTCTGTTGTTTCAGATTTTAAATCTAACCGTTTTTTTTAAATTTTTTTTTACTTCATTGCTTCTGTGCCCATGTCCATATTCAGAGGACATAAGGAAAATACAATAGCAGAACAAGTAATAGTGTCTTTTTTTGTTATCACTACTACTGATGTTAATAAATATTACAGATTATTTCACTTCCTGCAGCAGTACCTCCATCTCTGAAGAATTACATTTTTCTTGCGTTTCGTGTCTGCGCCATTGTCTTTAGTTTTCTTTTGGCAATCCATCTCAACTTTCCTTCTTAAACTTCTGTTTGCCCGTGGCCCCAAAGTCCTTCCTTTTGTGGCCATTGAGATGGTGTTTACCTGTGTTAATTAAGAGCAACTGGCACGCGCTTTTCACTTACAGTGTATGTGGATAATGGATAATGAATTTGCGAATAATTCAGCGGTTTAAGAACGCATTTTGAACCTGACCTAGACTTGTCTTAGGATCTTTGTAGGACAGTGCTTAAGAGCAAATTTAAGAAAATATTTAGGAAAATATTGGTGAATGAGGTCTAATGTTCAGGAATAGCCAAGTCAAAGTTCAGACTCAACCTCACTAAGATGCTGAGGTGGGGCTTTAAGTGAGCTGCGTATGAAGGAATGTCGTCAAACATCAGTGAGCTGAAGCAAAGACTAAATGTGCTAATGTGAATTCACTGGGAGGCAGTTATCAAGAAAGCCATTCTCACATTATGATGTTAACTGTAAGCTGATTAAATAATATGTTTCGGAATGGAATAAGTATGGATTCTTTAGGTAGGATGAGCAACATCTTACATGCAATGCTCTTTTAAATCAGAGAATTCCATGCCCACACTTACTTTGATAAAGCGCTGGTTTTCATCCTTAGTTCTTCGTTAGTCATCATCTTACAGTGGTGTTCAATTTTTCGTTCCCAGAATTTTTTTGTGCTACATTTATCATGAATCCGCGCCAAATTCATTCTCTGTAATAGCTGTGTAGAAAACATAATTCAGATATTTAAAGAAATATCATAAGAGCTAACTACAATTGCAGCAAGTGCTTTACATTACTTGGTTTAGTATTATCAATAGGGCTAGGCTGGTGTTCAGTAAACTTGGTTATTAAATTCCTGGGTTGCATCAGTAATATTTATTTATATACAGTAAAACCTCGGATTGCGAGTAACTTGGTTTGCGAGTGTTTTGCAAGACGAGCAAAATTTTAAAATAAATTTTAACTAGATAAAAAAGCGAGATCTTGCAATACGAGAATTACGTATACGCTTTGTTTGCCGAACGTCACGTAATCACAACTGAGCCGATGGTTCTCTCTCTCTTGCTGTGGGATTGTGGGTAATCATTTCCTATGCTTGGTCTCAGTCGGCGTGCCTCATTCATATAGTCAAAATTTAGTAGAAAAGCACCACCTGAATAAAGGCATAGTAGTGCGAGCAATGAATATGTTTAACGACAATGCAATGTCACATTTCCGCAAAATCCAAAAAGGAGGCAAAAGCGGCTGTCATTGGATAGGTTCCTTGTTAAAGTCGCACAGAAAGAAGTATTTTCCAGTGAGCCAACAGATAGCAGTGATTCCGTTAATTATAGTGAAAGTCGTCCTACAAAGTAACCCTCCTCTTCTCCTCTCTCTCGCCTCCCTCACACCATCCACGATTCTTTTCAAAGGTAAAGTGCAGGTTAATTTGTAATGTATTTTTACTTTAAATTTTGTATTAATCATTTTTATATGAATATTTTTTGGGTTGTGGAACGAATCAACTGAGTTTCCATTATTTCTAATGGGAAAATTCGCTTTGATATACGAGTGCTTTAGATTACAAGCATGTTTCCGGAACGAATTATGCTCGCAATCCGAGGTTTTACTGTACTTGAATCATAAGAATAAATAGAGTCACTGACTCACTGAATTATGTCATCCAATGTCATATGTCAACTGCCAACTCTTTCTACCCCAATATTATCACTTTCCACCCTTAATAATATATTCTGTCATTGCATTCTTTTGTTCAATTGTACACATTTTGCCTACTAGTTTATAAATACCACACAAAAAAGAGGCAACATACAAAACAGACACTGCGTAGATCAGGCTGTCCTTCCAATCAAAGCACCTAGGCAAGAAGGGAAGTGGTAAGAGGTGCTACTTTAAAGGCAAAAGCACCTTTGGAAATGTTATAGATTTCAGTGGCTGCAACGAGAGAGAATCTGCATTAGTTAACCTGAACTCTGCATAGAAGCAGTTTGCAATGCAGGGTTTACAATGAAGCACCTGACTAATCAGGCAAAGAAATGGCAATAGGAGCTCTCATCAGGAGAAAATAATTAAATATTTTGGACTTCATGCAAAACATCAGAGGTGGAAAGTTCAGGTCCAGAAAGTTTTATGTTTCAAACCAACCAGTTGAGTACTCTGTGAATCCGTCCATCTTCTGTACCTGCCTGCCCATTTCAGGATCACAGGAGCCTATGGGTGTAAGGCAGGGAACAACCCAGGATGGGGTGCTGACCCCTCACAGGGAACACTCGCGCACACCTACAGGCAGTTTGCTACCACTGTGTTGCATCACCGCTTCTTTTAACAACACTGTGTAAATGTTTGGGAGCTGAGGAGGCCAGTTGCTGGAGTTTTAAAAGTAAACTGTTGTCCCCTTTTTCTCTGATATAGGATTTCAATTGCTCAACAATTTGGGGTCTCCTCTGTCATATTTTTTGTTTCATGATGTGGCAAATATTTTCAGTGGGTGAAAAGGTCTAGACTACAGACCTGTATATATCGTTCAGCATTAATGCTGCTCTCCCAGATGTGAAGCTACCCAAGCCATGGGCACTAATGCAGCCCTATACCATCACGGATGCTGTCCGCTGATAACAAGCTGAATGGTCCCTCTACTCTTCAGCTCAGAGGATGCGGCGACCATGATTTCCAAAAAGAATTTGAAACTTTGATTCGTCAGACCACAGGACAGTTTTCCATTTTGTCTCAGTCCATCTTAAATTAGCTCGGAACCAGAGAAGTCGGCAGTACTTATGGATCTTGTTTAGATATGGCTTCTTCCTTGCATGGTAGAGCTTCACCCTGCATTTGTGGATGCAATGACAAGCTGTGTTTACAAACAGTGGTTTTCACTAGTATTTCTGAGCCCATGCAGTGATTTCTAGTATCTGTTTTTAATGCAGTGCCACCAGAGGACCTCATGATGATGGCTGTCCAATATTGGCTTTGGCCTTGTCTGGATTTCTCTGGATTTTCTGAATCTTTTAATGATATTATGTACCGTAGATGATGGAATTCCCAAATTCTTTGCAATATTTCTTTGAGGAACATTATTCTTAAATTGTTGCATTATTTGCCCAGACTTTCACAGAGTGGTGAACCTCTCCCCATCTTCATTGCCCAGAGACTCTGCCTCTCTGGGAGGCTCGTTTAATACCATTTATATCATCTTACTGACCTGTTGCCAGTTAGCTACATTAGTTGTGAGATATTCAATCAGATGATCAACATTTGATATATTCAGATCAGCTCAGTTTTCAAATATGGGTTTACATGATCAAATATGGGTTTACATGGAAATCATTGGGTTCTGTTTTTATTTACATTTTACAGAGCATTCTAACTTTTGTAAACAGGGTTATACTTAAAATGGAGTAAAATTTCATCTTTCACTTGGACAACGACTGCAAACACTAAGTCAAAGCTACTGAAAAGAAGTGAGTGCCATAGAGTGGCCCAGTAAGAAAACCTGATCAGAATCCAATAAAGAATACATGCCAAGGCTTGATAACTGTCACAAGTGATCTCCAGGAAACTTCAGTGAGGATGGCATATTTTCAAGGTACAATGGGTGACACCAGGTCGATGTAATAAAATACACACAAAAAAGACTTGAACCTGTAATTGATGCTAAACGTGCTTGTAGTAAATACAGACATCAAAGATTTGTGCAGAATTCAAAGTGTCTGTGCAGAATACTGCATTAATAAAATATGAAAAATTAATAAATACTTACCAAAACAGTTAATCTGAAAGTCAAATGGTGTGCATTCTCCCTAGTAGTCTACTGCTAGATATTTGATAGATACATTGTAGTTTTTAAAGGTAATGCGAAAGTATTGCGAGAAGTATCGCTAAAGAACTCATTACATTTTTTCATGATTATTTTTTTTCCATTTCATTCTCGACTGCTTGTCTGGGGCTGGGTTTCGGGGGCGGCAGTCTAAGCAGGAATGCTCAGACCTCCCTCCAGCCAGCCACCTCCTCCAGCTCCAGCACAGGAATACCAAGGAGTTCCCAGGCCAGCTGATCCACAATCTCATTCTTTCTGTCACTACCCAGAGCCCATAACCATAGGTGAGGTTAGGAACAAAGATCGATTGGTAAATTGATAGCTTTGACTTTCTCTCTTTACCATGACAGAATGGTACCAGGTCCACATTACTGCCAACGCTGCACTGATCTACCTGTCAATCTCCTGCTCCCTTCTTCCCTCACTTATGAGCAAAGACCCCAAGATGCTTGAACTCCTCTGCTTGAGGAAGTAACTGTGGTTAACTCAGAAATCCAATGACAGAGTACCACTTAGGTTCAGATGGGACTGGCCATTCCTCCTAATGCAAGTTTCATGGCCATTATCCAAGCGAATGTTAAAGTCCCTCAGCAGAACAATGGAGTCCCCAGAGTGGGCACCTTCCAGCAACCCATCCAAAGTCTCCAAAAAGGCCTGATACTCAGAACTGGTGTCTGGTGCATAAGCACAGACAAACGGTCAGAGCCCATCCCTCAAGTAAAAAAAAAGCCAACTCTCTCGTTCGCTGGGGTGAAGTTGATCGTACTGCCACTGAGCAGGTGGGCTATGAGTAGAGACCCAAACCTGTACCAGCGCCTCTCACCATGGGCACCTCCGGAGTGTGATAGAGTCCAATCCCTTTCCAGGAGTTTGGTTGCAGAGCCTGAACCACACCATGAGGTGAGTCTGACTATATCTAGAAAGTATTTCTATACCTCTTGCACTGACTCAGGCTCCTTTCCCACCAGACAGATTACATTCCACTTGCCTAAAGCCAGATTTAGTAACCGACGATCGGTCTGCTGAGGCCCTGCCTTCGTCTGCCACCCGACCTACACTGCACCTAACTGATTCACCCTCCACATGGCCAGTGCCTTTACGGTAATGTACCTACACATAACAGGTATTGATTTGACATGCAGAAAAACTTTCTATTTTGCAACTGATGAATGAAAATATTTGGTACAACTTTGCTGAGAACTTTGGTTTGAAAGGAGGAGGTTGTTCCCAACAACAACAAAATAAGTTTGGCTGCTGCGCTACAGACTTTTGCTCATAGGCTCAAACTCAAACTTTGACTACAAAAAAAATCATACATATCTAATATGGTTATTTTGCAATCCAATGTAACAAAAAAAGTATTGTATTCAACAAGTTGTTTTAAATAAACTTCTAAATAAACCATATATTATATGGTTTCAATGCAAAAATTATCACTGTTTTTTATCTATTCATCTTTCAAATGAGGTAAAAAGGTGATAATGGAGGCCATATAAGGGAAACACAAATAGATCTACATGCAGAATAAAATAAAAAGTAATCGTTCGTAAAATACATATTTTACATTTTCATTAAGAGTACAGAATAAGTACAGTAAAAAGAAATGTTTAAAGATATTTATCTAGGAAGTGCACTTTTGCTCTGAAAAAAAAAATACAATTTAGCATTAGAGCGTATGCAAATTAAGAGTAACAATAAAAACTACTAAGAATTTCTTCTGTTCTACAAAGTTACTGATATCTTGTTGTATGGCTAGATGAACACTGCTTCAGTTCCCAAACCTCTCCTCAGGGGCACCCCAGCCATTCCATGTATTTGTTACATTTCACCACCAGCTCACTTAATTAATTAATGAATTAAATTAGTTTAAAAAGTCAATGAGTTATTGATTAGCTATACGAGGTGTGTTACTGGTCGAATCAAAAAAAACATGGGTGTTTTGGAAGGTTGCTGCAAATACTGAGGTGATTTTAGCAGACATTATGAAATGGCTAAGCTAGCACACTTTGACAGGCATAGTAACGTAGTTTTACACCAATATGACAAAATTTAAGCTTTCATTTAAGCTTTGTTTTTTTTTTGTTGCCTATATATAGCTGTATATCTGTATTGCAATACATCTCTTGCAGATGCTCTTATTTCATTACAAGCAAAGAGGTTACCAACACAGCAACTGTTGCACTACATAAACAAAAAGAAACTTACTGCAGTGCTTCTTCACTCAGTAAAAGGAATCCAGGTGTTCAGTTATAAGATAGACATGTATTATTCCCTGATGTCTGGGAAAAGATGAGAGTCACAAAAGAAAAAACAACATGTGTTCACTCACGAGAGATATGGTGTACAGATCTTTATTTGCAAAGTAGTTATTGGGCACTTATATTTGATAGTGAAATGCAAGTGGGAATTCTGGTATTTCCGCTCTTGTGCTTTGTGCTATGTTTGAAGATGTTCAGTCACTGAAAGGACAACTGATCTGGAATGCTTTAGCAGGTGCCACAAAGGCTCAGTCCCCAACCACAGCAGAACCATCTGGCTTCATTACAAGAATAGGCATGAAGGTCCAAGCATGCATCGTCATCTATTTTAATGTGATTTGCTGGGTTCCATCAATGCTGGGGCATGAAGCACACAAGATAGTAAGATCGGTTTCATTCTAATGGATCATATTACTTTTTTGAAAGACTCACTCATGCGTGTGCTTTGTTTACTGTGTGATTGTGGAAAAATATGGGAGAATCTAGTATGTTCATTGTTTTGCATTATTATGAAGAATTTAACATACTCAAAGAGAAATGAAAAGTGCATCCTTTTGCAGTACAAAAGTTTAATGCATTCTGTATCAAATGCCCATTTTTGAAGGGCTTTAAAGAGATTGTATGATGTTGGAATGGGAGGAAATGTACTACTGAAAAAAACAGCGCTTCAAGCACAACAAAATCACATTTGTTTGTAGGTTTGTGTCTCTCAAGCTTTGCCCATGCAGGCTTCAGTGGTGATGCCATTCACTGTGCATAATTCATTAATCATAGATCTGTAATCTAATAGCTTTTATCCCATTAACCAGATTAAAAATTTTCCATGTGAATGGCATCTTCATAGCTACATAAATAATCCATGACCTATCACTCACATGTCAAAATAGGAGATCTGTAATGGACTTGTTCTAGCTCCAGATTCCAGCACCTGTTTTATCCAGGGAATATGAACAAAAACAGGCTATTTATGTTGAATGACCACATACACCATTGTCAGAAACAGACAACAAATATCCATTTTAAATAAACCTATGAACATCACCCACAAAGAAATTATGGAAACGCTTTTTAAATAGGTTTTATGAATTTTGTGCTATTGAAAAAAGCTACAAGATCTTGAAATTTGTAAATCAAACTTTATTGTTTTGACTTACTAGTGCTAGAATGCACTTAACTGAACAGCTTGACAAATTCTGACACTACAGAAGACCACACCCTGTCTCTTGGCACTCATGAATGAAACAATAATTTGTATGCTGGGTTTATGTGCATTTAACAATACCGCTAAGTAAAACGTGCAATATTTTGGACTGCCATAGAATAGCACAGGAACTGACAAATATGTCTTTGATTAGTTATATTATGTTAGTTATGTTATTATTCAAAAAATGCTGTGAAAGGAAGGCTGTTTTTGTCTGTAAATATATAGCACATAGAAATCATAATCAATTCAGCTTATTCTGTTTACTTACATGTAGTCGACTCCTTGTACATTTGTAATGTGCAATTTGCTTCACTTGTATATCCTATTGAGTTAACAGGGTCAGTCAGTCCGTGTAGCAAATGGGATCAAGGGCCTTGCTTAAGGACCCAGTTTTGAAACCATAGGACTTGACCTGGCGGCCTTCTGATCACAGACGCAGCATCCCAACCCACTGAGCCGCCCCCGTCATTTTAATCCATTTGCTCTTTGAAAAGACTTGAACGATAATTAAAATGCAAACTATAGCTAGAACATATTCTTAAACGATTGTTGGCATAAATTACAGATTTGATTTGCATTAGGTTGGCAATAATTAAATTTAAATGCTTTCTTGCACATTTGATAAGGTGGAATAGAAAAATGTGTGATTACTGGTGCTATTAATGATAATTAATATGTCCTGTTATCACAAAGGATAAAGATTTTTAAAAACGTTTTTTAACAGAACTTCTGATATTTTTTATACTTGGTATATTGGATCGAAATTCACTTAACATCTAAAAATAGACATCAGATAATGCACCCATTCAAAAAGTCAGTAATACAATAAAATTCATTTCCATTTTGTTTCTCTAGGAACGCCATACTCACACCTTCTGCGTGATCCGTGGCTCTTCCTGGACCTCTTTCACTATGGATTTCCCGTGTGTTACAGCTGTCTTTTATTCTCATCTCTTCCATGAATTCCTGCACTAGACTGTTGCACTCTATGTTCCCCAAATATTCTTAATGCTGCATTTCTGGTCTTTGTATCGTCTGATTAGGTTCTTATTTTGTTGCGAGATACTGTGTACCTCTTGCACCAATACTGATAACACATCTACCTGGGCATTTATTAGAACCTCAGCCTAGTCAGCTTATTCTCTTAACTTACGCGTAGTCGACTCCTTGACAGCTTGTATATTTGTAATGTGTCATTTGCCTCATTTCTATATTGCTTTGGACAAAAGCATCTGCTATATAAAAAATACAGGTACACCAATAAAATCTTCATTGCAGCTTCCCTTCTCCCTCTTATGTGATTCTATTCACCATCCAACTAGGGCACATCTTACAGTAACATCAATCAATCCATCAATCTCGATTTATACAACACTATTTTAACCACTGGGTTTACAAGGTGCTTTACAGACATTTTAAAAGAAGAAAAAGAAAGGAATTAAAGTACACAATGCAACATGACCAAAAGCTTTTCATATGTATATGTATTACTATATAAATTAATATAGATACAACACATAAATAATATTTTAATACACATGCAGCTGTAAACACTGTTGCACTATTATATAATTTTTTGTCGAAACCATACATATTATTTATGTTGTACAATAATGACAAATGTTGGATGTTTAAATAGGTTACTAATGGACTGAAAAAATGAATCAAAATGAAGCACAGATGGAGTCAAGCTCAGCACACACCTGTCTTACATCTAAGTAAGTTATCACACTCAACTCTTATGTACATGAAGAGTTATTTGGATTTTTCTAGTACCTCCTTGTTGGAAGTCAGATTTGTGATACATTGAGCGCAGCTTGCAAGCTTCTTGGTTAGAGATTTTGACCTCATTAGCATCCAGAGCCTGGCAGGCACAAGAGCTTCAGTCCTCATTCATGAGAGGGGAGCCTGCCAATGCAAGCATGGATGTTCAGAAATAAATTAACAAAGTAAATGAATCAGTGTCTCTAAAATGTGATCTGGGAGCAAACAATCTAACTATTAAAATGCAGCAGTCCATATGCGCAAAATTTAAACATAGGATGAGTGGTTCAGTGGTCAGAAGTGTTCATTAATTACGTTTTTAAATACCAAACTAGAACTGACTGCAAAATCAAACTGTACATGTCACTCTGGGCTCAAATAAGGTGACTGCCAGTTTCATCATGTCCTGTGTCCTGCTTTATCTCCTCAGGTGACACCTCTTCTCCTGAGTGCTCTACTTCTTCCTGTGCCTGAAACGCTGCCCCAGGATCCTCTCATCTGACCAGTCTCTACGTTTCAGTCTCTCGCAACAATTCTCATTATGATTCTCTCAGCCTGGACGTGTGTGTGGTCTCCTACATGCCTGTGTGTACAGTTGCAGATGAAGGAATGGTTCTCAATTCCATTGTATACTATAATGGATGCTTTACGCATGAGTGGTTGTTTAATGTGCTCTACTCTGAGAACTCAGCAGAAAAACTGAATTGTTAACTCACAAGGAAAATAATGGCATAATAGACCATTTCATAAAATATTCTTGTTGTAATGAGTGGTTTGGCTGTTATATCAATGCCTGAGGAGGCAAATATCACATAGGGGACATCAATGAGAAGCTCAGGATGTCCCGTCAAAGGTTCATCAGGACAGGCGGGGCAGGGTGTGTGCAGTGACAGAGCATGTTTACATATGCACACAGCCAATCACTAAGGGAGAGTCAGCCATTAATTTACATGAAGTCTATTTTGAATTATAGGAGTACTGCATTGCTGCTATTTCAGCAGTATCTGAAACATAATGTTATGTAAACAAGTTGCACAAGATGTTGCAGTTTGGTAGTTCAAATTGGGTAGTACATCCTTAGCAAGTGAATTGTGATCTTCCTGTAACAAGTCTTTGGTTGGAATGCAGCAAATGCTATCATGTATCAAGATTATCTTACAAAAATTACACATCAAAGTTAAGAATATTAAGGCTGTTCCTCAGATATTAGGAAAACAATGAAATAATTACATTTCAATCATTAAGGAATAACATCACTTTTAAATTCAGATGTGACAGGTAACCTATTTGATACTTGTGTGTTTATCTGTTTTATTGATGGAAATTATTGGTATTGATGTCTGTATAATAAAAATGTTTGCAAATCTGAAATACCAACATTCAGTTCCCATTTCAATATTCATGGCATTTTCAACATATTTTTTAGTATTTTAAATATCAGGTAGTGAACTTCAAAACAAAGTAACTAAAAATGTCCCAGTAGTCTGAATATCCTCCCTCTTTTGCAGCAAATTATTCATGGAGCAGGAAATTATCTTTTCACTCACATAAAATTAATGTCCATTTGAAGTTGGACTGCAGCAAAAAGTCACTCCACTTTCCAAAAGCCTATAAATTCAACTAAATATATACCCAACCTGGATCCATACATTCCAGGCATCAGTGTTCATCATCCTTGTATAAATACTGATGAATGGAATCAGAAGTCATTGCAGAGTAACTAAAATGGTCAGGAATTAAAACACAGCCTTGGAAATCACTAGTACACAGCAGATGGTTGCTGTGACCACAGAGTCACAACTGCCAAATATAACATGGCCCTAAATGCGGTGGTGTCTCTTGATTGGTCAACAGGAACATATAGTAATTGTTATTGTCAGTATGACATAAAGGAAGTATGCATATTGCCTTCTCTCTGTTCGGGTGGATTTCTGTTGCTCTGCTCTCCCAGTGAGACCATGTCCTAGTTTATGCACCTGTCTTTTATTCTCTGCTTTCTCATTCTACCCCCCCCCCCCACCCATTTTCCCTCCTCATGCCAATACTTTACATCTATAAATCTCATATATCTGGTCTTTACCGTGCATCATTTGCATAAGTCATTTTTTATATTGTTACCTAGTACGATTTTTCCACTAACTGAACTGTTTTGTATGTTGTTTTTATTAATCAAATAGAGTCAGATTAAATAAGGAGCCATGATTTTTCTTACAGGGAATTTCATTATGCTGTGTGAAAAATCAATTTTCTTACATCTGGATGAGTACGATATGAACCGTCGAGCAGAGACTGGCCCCAGGGAGATTTGTTTCCACTCAAGGTTATATCTTCCTTCCATTCAAGCAAGTTTTTTTTTTGTCTATTCTCTTTCTTCCCTGCCTTATCTATCGATTTTAAGGCATCAACTTTATAAGATTTAGTTTCGGTTTTAATAATTTAATAAATAATTTTAATTTTTATAAAAATGTCAATATCACAAAGAGGATTCAAGGTTTGTGGAAACAGGCTTTACTGTCATATCAGGAAAGACACAAAGGGGACTGCTGCCCCCATTCCCGCAGGCTGTCTGTTTGACAGTCCTTGGACACCACAGGCAACAACCCTGAGTATCGCTCACTGCTCAGTGTATACTGAGCGATAATTAAGCCCTTCAGCAGCAGGGGTGTCACAGTCCAAAACTGTAATGAGTGTAATATTTATTGTTTACTTGAGTTTATTTAGTACATTGGTTTCTTTAAGAATGTGTACAAAATATTTTTTTGCAGGGGGGGGGAGAGCTTGGAACCTATCCCAGGCAATTTAATTATGCCAATTAGCCTAACTGCATTTCTTTGGACTGCAGTATTAAGGAAAGTTGTAGGAAACTGACATGAGACGGAGAGAGCATATCAATTCTACACCGGGAGTCAAACCCGAACCCCCAGTGCTGGGGCTATGAGCCATCACGTTGCCCCCCTCTGCTGTTACATTATTCACAGGTACTCATTGATACAAGACCACTTATGCATAAAATGTCAAACCTGTTTCAATTTATCATACTTTTAAGATTTATATATAGATTATAAGAATAAAATGCTCATTAGGCAAATCTGGCTATTTCAGGCACATATTCATATGTATTTTTATGTGAATTTGTCTGAACTTGCATGTTGAATGTGTCCACACAACAGCCCCACCCTTGAAAGCCCCAGGCTTGAAAGCTATGGATAGAGATATTTTGGACACATACTGTAACAGCTTTATTAGAGACTTCATAGCCTTTCCTACCCTTGAATAACTACCAGTAGATCGACTGCCTTATCCAGACAGAGAGGAGCAAGTTTTCTTCCAATGCTGAAAGTAACACTTCTAGAGTTACAGGCGATTTGAGCTGGCGGAGCGGAGATGTGTGAGGCAATGGTGCTACCCACTGGGACACTGGGCCGCCCAATAGACGCTGCTGCTTCCTTTGTCTTTTTTACGATTTGAGGAGGAATTATAGAAAAAGCTGCTACAAGAACTAGATTAGCAATGAACATATATCAATTATTAATATATCAATACTGTGAATTATATGTAAATAGCATGTTATTCTCAACAATGAAAACTAAACTATTATGTAAATGAGTAGAAATGCATTAGCGTAGAAAATTACAACACTACAGAAGTCACTATGCTTAAAATCATAAAATATAATCATAAAACTTAAGAATACCAGTCCGTCTTCATTGCTTATCTAGTACAGGGTTGCAGGGTTAGAGGGGACAGGAGCCTGTGCTGGATAACAGTGGGCTTAAGGCAGGGGTACCCCCTGGATAGGATGCCAGTACATCGTAGGGTACGAGGCAGGGGTACCCCCTGGATAGGATGCCA
>JAODJU010000119.1:8792305-8805946 GCA_026776725.1 Gnathonemus echidnorhynchus
AGGCAGGGGTACCCCCTGGATAGGATGCCAGTACATCGTAGGGTACGAGGCAGGGGTACCCCCTGGATAGGATGCCAGTACATCGTAGGGTACGAGGCAGGGGTACCCCCTGGATAGGATGCCATTACATCGTAGGGTACGAGGCAGGGGTACCCCCTGGATAGGATGCCAGTACACGTGTGATTAGAGCATTTTGGTTTAATAAAAAATATTAAAATAAAAATATTGTGTGTATGAGGATGTTCTATTTAATAAAAGCATTAGTAAGCTTTTATGCATTCCACAAGAGAATCCATCCATCCATCCATTTATTGTATAATTGAACAAAAGTATTTGACCCAACATTTTTGTAAACACATTTCTAACAATTAAACAGTATTGGAATAAAATTATATACTCAAGTCTAGGATAGTTTTTTATTTGTATCTATTGTATGTTATGGGTGATATATCTGTAAAGCTGATTATTTCTCTTCCTCTGCCCGCATCAGTAACATTATCTCCACATTAGTAGGCTGTGACACTGTCAACACGGACTAAACCAACTGTCACCACTAAAACAGTAAACTACAAAAAGAATGCCTCTGATTTATGGGCAAATTGAAAACATTTAGCATGTGACACCGTGGAACTTGTGGAACTAATGCTTCTTACTACATAAGGAAATGCACTTCAGACACTATGCAAATCTATGTATGTTGTCATAATCCCATATCACTGTTTGAAGGTGTTGTACTTGATAAAAGCATGAGTAAGGTGTTATGGATTCCAGAGAAGAATCAGCATTTAATAAACCAATGTTAACCTGCTAGTGAAGAGAACAGCAAACAGCAATGAGCAGCAATTAAAAAGAAAAAAATTTCAATAATTTAAATTACGTTACATTTGATTTGGGGGACTATTAACCTACACTGTTATAAATAAATATTTATATGCCAGTTAAATTTGCTAATGTTTCTGTGACCTCTATTTATCCTAAAGTAAACATTAAGAAAAATCTGAAAATTTTTAGCTCAAGCAGCTTCACTTATTGTCAGACCGTACAGCACATTCACTTGCTAAGCTGTATAGGTAGACTCCCCTTTAATTGTTTTTTAAATCTATAATTGCATATTGTTTCATAATATGTAGGAAAGGAGGGTCACATCTCAGAACCATTCCATGCTGTTTATTTTTTGTATTCGGTAAATTTATCTTCCTCTCCAAACGGCAGTTTTTCTCTCCTTATTTGGCATCTCATATATCTGAGCAGTTAATGGCTTGTCAAGGTGAATGGTTTTCTGCCAAGACATTTCTACCCTAATGGGCCTCTTCACCAAATCATCGTTTTGATATTGCCACTGCATTACCTGTTCCAGTTTTAGCGCATGTCACGAAGGGTCTAGAAAGTTCAGCTGCAAATTTTTATTTTTGCACCTTTTTGGAGCCGCTCTACTGGTAACACATGTATTTATATCCTGAGTTCACAACTTTTTTTTTTCATTTGATGTTGCGATATGTTAAACTGATATATCAAAGAGAAAAATCTTAAGCATACAATTCTTGAATGCAGCATTTTACTATCTTTACTTGGAGACAAATTTCTCAGTTTTGCAAGGTAGAACATGATCCATGGACACTAAGCTTGTGAGAATTTATTGTATAAAATAACTGGGGTCATTGGGAGCCTTTTTCCATGATTACACAAATTACATGGTACTTGCCTTAATCAGAATAATGCAGAAGCATTGAGAATCCATTGAATGCCTTCTGCTGTTTGAAATTGTGTCATTCCTACAAATATAGTTTTGTGTCAGAAATAGTCTCCTCTGAGGCTGATATTCCAGGCAGCTGAAATGTGTGGAGGGCAGACGATCTACACCCTGTCACAGTCAGCTGCTATGGGATCACCAAAGACCGTGATGGAGTACGCTGTGGGACATTGTGCAGAAGTTTTTGGGTGCCTGTTTAAATGAATAATGTCATTTGAAGCTCCACAGGCTGGAAAGTGTCACAAAAGACATGCCAGGCCTGTTGTTCCACGCCCCAGCATTTGGCTGGTCAGCTGCTCCTATGGATCTGATAAAAGTCACTTGGGTACCAAATGTACTGGCTCAGGAAAAGCTAACAGCTCCTGTGTGCAAGTGCATAAATGTTGAGTGCACATGAATAAACCAGATTGTCTATTTGCTCTCCAAAGAGTGTTTTATGTGTGTATATAATCATTTCATATTCAATATTCAGTCATGCCTGAATACCTGCTTCTTGCACAAGTAATCTTTTACGTTAACTAAGAAAAAAGGGTGCTTTTTTATAAAGCATTTTTTCATATCACTGAGTATTTGAGCATCAAACCTCATTTGCAATGTTAAATCTCATTTGTGATGTGCAATTATCCAGAATAATAAATTTAACACTTTTACAATTCTCACCCTTCAGTTCTCTGTGGCGCTCTGCATGGGTGGTAAATTGGAGAGGTTGTTTAATGGGAAAAACTGTTACACCGGTGAATCTGGGCATTGGTGCAACTCTGTATTTTACTGCATGTGCAAATTTTATTATAGTCCAATAAAATCTGTCCCAGGGCACCTCAGAGAGCAATGTAGGGGAACCACATTACATCTTTATCTTCCCAGTGCCATGCCAGTCATTGTTACTGCTGAGATTTCAAGATGGGCCAAACAAGCAAAAATGACCATAAAAGGGAATGGCGCACCGCTCAGCCCCCCCCCACCCCCCACAGTATTTTAATCCTTTAATTCATTTAGCTAGCAATATAACATACTACTGGTCAGCCTGAGAGTAAAGAGCAACAACGGTTGGTCACTGCAGGGATTCAGAAGCTGTGTAGCTCCTATAAGAATGTACCCTGCAAGAGTGTGCTAATTAAACATTTCCAGAATGCAGGTAATTAAAGTTACTTTCTGTTTATCAAGACCTGGCAGATGAAGGTAAGGAACCAAACAAAAAGAACCCAGCTCATTACAATCACACAAAAGCATACAACTTGAATTCTGATGCAGGTTCTTTGAAGGTTCACTTAGACTAAATATTGTCTGTTTAATTACAATAAAGATATATTTGGTGTGCAGGCTTCCTTGTGTACAAATTGAATCTTCTCAGTCTTGGCTTCTCCCTATAATGAGATAATTTTTTCCCTCAGTAGAAAATTGCAGTAAATGCTAACCACAATAGACAATAAGAATGAAGGTGATAAAATGAATTCCATATTACTGGAATTGGAGTTTCAGTTTAAATCACTGAGATCCAGAACAAAAGATCTGGTGAGTGATCTAAGGAACTTGACCAAGGGACAGTCACAGGCGAACAGCAATCCAGAGCAATACATGTGACAAAGTTCACTGGCAAGACAGGCAAGATTTTGAAAACAGTCATCAATGAAAAATGCACCAGCTCAATACAGTACAGCAAGGCACAAACTCAATTACACTAATTAAGAGATATGCTGCAGGTGTCATTGGCATTTTGCTAAATTAGGGTATGATCTGGTTGAATGTTGTTACTAGGAGTGCTGATTGGAGGCTAGAATGAGAAAACAGTAAAGCTTTTTACTCTTATCTTCTAGCAAGAACTGATAGCTCTAATAAACATAACATTGTGTGTGACTGCATGCACTCTATTACAGTGTGAATTTGATTTTATATGGACTCCTGTACAATAGGTAACATTCTAATGTATGCTATATATCAGGGGTAGCCAATCTTATCTGCAAAGGGCCGGTGCGGGTTTTCGCTGCAACTCCCTAATTAGATTACTAATTAGAGGACTGACTGGCTGAAGAGTCCTCACACCTGGGTTTGAACAGCTGACGTAAAGGTTACCCCAAAAACCTGCATACACACCAGCCCTATGTGGATAAGGTTGCCCACTCCTGCTATATGCTGCCTATAAAATAAAATTTTCTCTTGCTAATTTCAGAATGCTTCCATTGATCCTCTGTATTAAACCCAGTAGAGCAGAATGTGTTTTCAGTTCCTTCATTGCATGAATGTTCTGGGCTATGTGCAGAAACTATTCAGCTGAGGGCATCAGACTAGAATGTGGAATGTATTTTAGGTGAAAAACAAGCCAGACTAGTGTAGTATTGATAATGCCATACAAGACGGCAAGCAGGGCCTGCTGGAATCTGTAGATGAAGGTGAAACCAGCCTCATGATCAAAATGGATGTGCAGAATTGCGATATGAAAACCCTTAAAAGCTTTTTTTGTAACCGCTGCTAATCCAGAAATCATGGCCTAGATGAATAAGAAACCTGTTCTACTTCAGAAGACAGATCTAAAATTTAAAAAATACCTGAATTAACTAAAATAATAATAACTCTTGGGGTGGCATGGTGACACAGTAGTTAGCACTGTTGCCTCATGCCTCTGGGACCTGCATCATTTGAGTGTCTGTCTGGCTCTGTTGTGGGGTTTTCTCTGGTCCCCCCCCCCCCGCCCAGAAAACATGCTAAGGTGAGTTAGCGTCGCCAGCTTGTGAATGGTGTGTGTGTGTGTCCTGCGATAGGTTGCCACCCTGTCCTGGGTTATTCCCAGGCTTGTACCCACTGTCACCCTTCAGAGATCAACCAGGTATGGAAAATGGATGGGTTTGGGATGGAAGAGCTCAGTCTTAAGTGACAATTGCTGAGAGATAAAAAGGATAATCATAGTTTTTTTTTTTTTTTTTTTTAAATAAAGATTATCTGGTTAATTGGTTAAAATATTAATGTATCAGAATAGGTCTTTGGTATGACATGAGATTTGTGGGGCTATAGCAAAACCCTTAGCAGGCTTGCCACAAACAAAATGAGGGCAGTCTTGAGCTGAAAACCAGTGATTCTGCTGCTCTGAGTCACAAACCTTATGATACATGAAAGCAGCAGGATGCTGTCAGCCTAAGTCTATACAGACTACAATGTGATTTGGAAAAGCATGAGATAAAGCAATGGGGCTTATCTTACCGAGGAAATCTGCTTATAATTATTTCATAACTTAATGGATTAACAAAGAAGATGGTTAGTGATGCTGCATATGACTTACAAAGTAGGGTTTTGGGGGCATTATGATTCAAACAGTTTTTTTTTTTTTTTAATTTATAGATTGTCTATAAACAGCACAAAGGCTGAGCTTTCCCTTCAGTTTAAATGTTCTTTTGGTGCAAGCTGTGTGGATGTAACACTATAGAGTGCCAGACTGGAATAACGCAGAATAAAGTTAGCTGATGAGTCAGACCCACTACTGTCTGTTCAATTTGAAGCAGACAAGCGATCTGTCTAAAAGGAGGGAAGTAGTCTGTAGGATAAGCACATTTTGAACATTATAAGTTCTTGAAAGTCCAACAAAGTCATTCTCAACTGCTGATTATATCATATTATAAAAGTTACGAAATATCTGTAAAATAAGATGGTTTGGCCATGATGGGCTGTCAATATCAGAATATTACGAAACAAGAATACCAAATACGCTAATATTCATTGTTAAGAGCACTGGAACTTTGTCATCAGCTCCTCAGGAGAGCTGGCAAAGAGGATGAGGAAAGCAGATCTTACAGGATGGGCTTCCTTTGAGACCTAAGGACAGTGAGTGAGAAAGTGAGATAGCAAGGTACAGACAAAGAAAGACAGTCAACTTTTGGAGTATCTTAGCCCAATGCTAATATTTATATTCCTTCCATTTTTTTCCCTTTCAAAAGTTATAATTTAATCTATTTTCAAGTACATTTTGTATTTATTAAATATTTATTATTTATTAAACTAATGAGTTACTAAAATTAAATATGCATTCAAATTAAATTAAATATGATTTAATTATTGCTGCTTTTATTATTACTATACATTTGTAATATATTTTACAGTTTTAATAATTACTTCATCATTTTTAATCCTGTTCAAAATTTGTTTAAAGCCTTGCTTATTAGAATAGGTTGCAGATCACCATGGTGATACAGATTAATAAGTGGTTATTGAAAATTGATGAATTGGTGATTATATAACAAATAAAAGATCCTTTCTGGTTTCCTTTATATGTAAACGTATACAGTTCTATTTAATATTTGTAACAACTGTAATAGAAATTGAAATACTGAGGTTACCCGGTGAAAGGTTTGAAGATATTTCCAAATCAAGCCTGTTGAAGCCTGAATGAAGCCATTCCTCAAGCAAAGTGAGACGGCAGCCAGCCCTTGGAGTAAAGCTTTTGCTAAAGAAGCCAGTGACGAAATCACAAGCACAACGTCCTAACGCTAACACAGCCACTGTCGGATATACAGGCAATGCATTACAAATGCAATGTTAAGACTGTCAGAACTTCCTGATATGTTTAGAACGAAGTCTTTCTTACTATTATGGTATTTATTCTCAAATAATAACTTATAAATTTGAAAAAGTAAAGATGCAGTTATGAAGGTGAGGCCCCAGGATCAGTATGCAGACCATCAACGCTCCATCAGTGATGTTCTCTTGGTAGGCTTTTGCTTTACAGCTTCACTATATCCCAGGATGCACCATAAGACACAACTTTTACATCAGTTTTCCATAATATATCAATTATGCTTCAATACTCTGATTCTATTATCCCATTTCATTAAACAGTTGTAGAAGTTTACTAGGCGAAACCCTCTTATATTTCTCACGATTAATCTACTGTTGGTTGCCCATCATTAAATGTGCTACGCTTCCTAATTTGTAAAACTGAAAAACGATACATGCATTGAGAAACTGAGCAGTGAAGATTTGTCCCATGTGAAATATGTCACTTTTATGTGGCTAGCTTTACCCTGGTGTTTATTTGTAGGATTAGTGAAGCTTTCACAATTCAGTGCTGTAAACCACTCTGTCAGCATCTAGTATATTGTAGACTACTGCTCTGATTTAGAAGCCAAGAAGTGGGTTAATTAAATGAGTGCAACTTGCAAGTAGCTACTACATTTGAAAAAGGGGAACAGAACTGATCTCTAGCCCTCTTAGCCACTCGGTAATCTCACGTCAGAAAGACTAACTGGAGATTGCAGGATTTCACGTAAATAATTTTTACCTTCTCACCTTTACTCCACCTCTGCCAGTCAAACAGCTACATGATAGATTAATTAAGCTGTGTTATTTTTAATATTTATTATCTGCAGGCTGATGAAACAGCTCAGTCCTCACCCTTTGAAATTGTGGATGTCAGTAATATCAAAGCTGTTGAAAGGTTTGAGGGTTTTCTTTTACAGCTCTATTGGCAATGATTAATACATTTTGTCAGTTCATTTTGAGCAGCTATGTTTGAACATGTTCTTTGCTTTCTGTTGTTATTTACTTTGTAGGGAATCCAAAAGATTTTTTAAAGCTTACATCAATTAAAATATTATCATTTCATACTCTTTTCAAGCAATGAAATTAAATAATTTGTATTATTAAATGTATTAAGACATTTTCATTACCGAGGTTTAATTTTAATTAAGTGTAAATTCAACAAATGCAGTCCATTATCTTTTTTTGTTGTATGTATCAAGTGTAATTTCTCTGTCTCAGAGATATGAAAATTGACTGAATATCTCATGGAGCCGACGAGCTTTGAAATAGAAAATCTCGGCAAAGGTATAATAATGTTTATTTTGTCTCCGCAGAAAAGCTGTTTTTTGGCAATGGTTTTAATGTTGAATAAGTGGTATTTTTCATAGAAAACAGGTTTTTTATTTTAATAATAAAAACCTATTTTATGATAAAACAGGAAAACTGGTAAAGCAGGTTTTTGCAGAGTATTCCAATTTCATTTATGAAGTGATTAATGTGTAGCTGGTATTGAAAGGATGATTTGGCTCCTTGTTGGATTATAGTGTATATTATCAGTTCCAAACATATGGTCTTATTGTAAATATAGAAGATTGTAAATAGTTATTAATTCTCTCAATGTTACAAAATAGAGAATCCAAGTGTGGAGTCAACAGGTGTTTAATCAGAAACCAGCTCGCGCCCCCCCCCCCCCCAAAAAAAAAATTCTTCTTCTAGAGTCTAGACCATACCCCTGTACATGACCTCTCTAACGCTGAGACTCCAGCAGAATTGGAACTGAGCCAGCAGGGTGATTCGGTAACTGGGAGGCAGCTTTAAATGATATTTAAACAGGCTGATGCATTCTAAACTCTTGAAGGGACCAATATACCATGGGCTGAGTTTTTATAAGGGGAGATGGGGAGATACCTGCAGCCTGTCTCTCATGGATAGAGGGATGACTGGTGGCCTAATACATATTGGAGGAGGGTTAGGTTCAGAGAGGTATGGACCAGGGGGTTTTGCACTTATTCAACCTGAACCAGATGCTAACTCCTGTCTGTCTTAATGGAGCAATACTGTTTTAGGGAACATCCAGTTTCTGAATTAAATCTCTGTCTGTTCATTAGACTGGGGGTAATATCCAGATATTATATTCATTTTTAACCCAAGATGGTTACAAAAGGATCTCCGTACCCCTTGAAAAAAAAAAAAACTCTTCCATTTCCATGGCAAGGGGATCCTTTAGAGGAATTAAGAGGCACATCTATGAGAAAAGATCTGCATTAATCATTATATGCAGTTTTTCCTCATACATGTTAGTGTCCTCGCATTAGTTATGGATGTATCAGAACATGCACGAGCAGACATTCATTTATTTGGCAGACGTTTGACCAAGTGATGTCCATGTGAAGGAAATGAATGAGCATCTTGTCAGGAGGTGTGTCAGGGGCCCTGGGTCATACTGTAGAGCTTTCTGAAGGGCCTTTGTCAACTCCCATCTTACAGGAACTGTGATGCAGGAAATGGCAGAATGGTTTCAAGATCTGTGGAGCTTTTTGCTGTTTCAAACTGTTGCGACACTCTATCTATTTTTACATTTTTGGATCCTGGGCAATATGTGACTGTGAACTGGAACAGGGTAAAATGTCAAGCTATCCAGTTTGCCTGGGGTTTAATCTGCTGGCTTCCTGGATGCATAATTTTGGTCTCTGAGCATGACGAACAGGTGTGTAGCTGCCCTCCAAGCAGCATCTCCCTCTTCAAGAGCCAGTTTTGTAGTGAGTAAATCACAATTGCGGATGTTGCAATTGCCTGAGTTCATTTATGTCAGTAATAGGTACAGAGATGTAGATTTGGAAGATCTCGTCGCCTTTGGGACTGGACAGCCCTCAGTGTGACCTCAGATACATCTTCTTAAACTATGAAAGGGAGTTCCAGATTGAGTTGCTTAACTATGGGAGTTGAGGTACACAAGACATTCTGCTGGGAGAATGCACTTTGAGCTACCTTAGTCCAGAAAATAAGCTTGGCAATTTTTTAAATCAGTGTCACTGATTAAAATATGTTGATACAGAGCTAAAATTGTGACTAAATCTTAGAATTCACCTTAGAATCATCCATTCTAATCCCCCCAAGACATAAGATAGTCATTTTCATGAATATATTTGAGGTCATTTTCATGAATACATTTGAGTACCTATGTGATAGTTGTAAGAGAGAGGTTGCTGAAGTAAATTAGGATGTTGTTGATGTAATTAATAACAAGTCTATTGATCATGTCATGGAATGTTCCATTCATGAAAGGGGTGTTAGCCAGTTCATACTGTGAGTACTCACAGTGCCCCCTAGTGTTGACAAGTTCAGTTTTGCACTCATCACCCTCTAGTGAATTTGAATTGAATTTGAATTTAGTGATCAGTGGTCATTGTTAACACACCACAGCACACAGTGCGCAACAATGAAATGTGTCCTCTGCATTTAACCCATATGTGACTTTCGTGACATAGCAGGGGGCAGCTAATTCAGCGCCCGGGGAGCAGTGCTTGGGGGCGGTACCTTGCTCAGGGTACCTTAGTGGTGTCTTGCTGGTCGGGGGTTCGAACCTGCAATCTTTCAATTACAAGTGCTCTTCCCTAACCATCAAGCCACCACTGCCCACCGCGACCCGGGACTCGCCCGAACATAAACGAACCAACCACTCGTGACTAGTGCAGGGGTAGCCAATCTTATCCGCAAAGGGCCGGTGGGTATGCAGGTTTTTGGGATAACCTGTAGGTCAGCTGTTCAAACCCAGGTGTGAGGACTCTTCAGTCAATCAGTCCTCTAATTAATAATCTAATTATGGAGTTGCAGCGAAAACACCGGCCCTTTGTGGATAAGATTGGCTACCCCTGCTCTAGTGTCTGAATGTAATTGTTAGCACTATGGAGGTCTAGCTTGGTAAATATTGTGGCTATGCAAACTTTGCACAAGGGCTGCTGAAATCCAAATTCTTCTTTTCAACAAAAAAGGATTCATAAGCAAGAGCATAAGTCGAGGGATGGATGATTACAGTAATGAAGGCCTTGTCTATATATAACCCTATGACCTGGGATTCAGGTCGGGACAAACAGTAAATTCTATTGTGAGGAAGCAAGGTGCCAGGAAGTGAACTGTACAGTCCCAAAGATGATGTGACAGAAGTCTTAGCTTGGCTGAATACATCACAGTCAGTCCAGTATTCAGGGGGAATGTAATCTACTGGAATTCTGTTGAGGTTTTCAGTGGATGTGGAAACAAAAACAGATAAAGTAGCAGGGTCCAGGCTATAAGTTCATTCTACTTCCAAGAGATGGAGAAATGATCAAGGTTAAGCTACGGTTGCAGAGGAATCAAAGGGTCTCTGGGAGATGGGAGCTGTATAGTTACTGGATGCAGAGCACCAATGTATTGTTGCAGTGGTGCCGTCTGGTGGGTGATTTCTCCTGTTCCCAAGGGCTGATCATCCTGTCTGTTCCTGCGGCCTCTGAGTGAGCTTATGTCCTGAGGGATAGAGTGGGTTTTTTTTCTGGTTTGCAGTGACCGGAACTGTATCTTTGGGCTTCACTGAGTAAAGTAGCTCTAGGTAGGTGGTTCTTTTAGCCAGGGCTAGACACTGCAGTCTGCTCTCACATCTCCCATATGCCAAGAATATAAGCAAAGATGCTAATGGAGGTGTGAGTAGGCGTTACAAGGGTTTGCTGTAGGAAGGCATTAGTAGCAGCTGATCCACATTTACAGACATCTGTGCAGGTCTCCAAGTCCTGGGTGTTACAGCTCCAAGCCATTTCCACCTGTAAGCCTGAGCATTGTCTAGAGCTGGACGCTATGCACCATGAATCCAACTGATTCCTGCCTCCAGTGTGCTAAGATCTGAAGCATGATCAGCTGCTGACCAGTTACCATAGTGTAGCTCAGAGTAGAGACCTCATTTTCTCCTGGAAGCCAGAGAAAAAATCTTGTACAGGTGCTAGAACTGGCTTTCAGAGATTAGAACTGGGTCCTTCTGATGCCACAATGAAAAAAAAATAAGGAACAGCAAAGAATTATCGATGTACATTGCAGCTTTAATTGACAGAATTAAATGTTATAAAGGGGAAAATACAGTCATTTAAAACCAAATATCTCCTCACTGAAGGCACTTGGTGTAATAACCTATTTCTAGGGTACAAGAGTAAATCCTGTGGGGCATGAACTCTTGACCATGTGAGTGAAAGGTCATTTCTTTAACAAAGTCTTTAGCTTCATTTATGTAAGTAGGACACATTTCAGCAATATTTAACGTCTACAGAATAGCAGTATATTTAGCATATGGCTGCTTCTGTATCTTTTTTAAATTTTCTGCATTGAAATCAACACGTGGCAGCTAATATTTAAGGCATCAATTTTAATAATTTATGGCAGTACTTAACAGATACTATCTAATTACTCGCATACAAAAAAAGAGCATTAGCATAAACATATTTTAATAAATATTTTCATATATTATGTTGTCATATAACTAATAAATATAAATATAACAAAATGCTTGCACTATGTATCATCCACAGTCTACATTCAACATAGCAATAGAATAAAGCTTTTATTCTCAAAAAGGGAAAACATCAAGCACATTTACACCCTCAAATAGCTGGAAAATAATTGCTGCAACTGCTTTTCTGTTTCTTGTGTTTCCTCATAAATTTCATAATTTCCAGGGAGGAAATTGATAAGTGAAGACTGATTTTAGAGGTATAGGGGCTGCTTTGAAGGCTCTTTGGAGATGATAGCAAAGAGTAATATTATTATCCTTTGGTGGTTGGAAATTGGAAAACTTGTTGGTCTTATCCCAGATTTGTCATTATTCTTTTATTGCTTGCTTGGAAACCCTAGAGCAAGGAAGGAGGAAAGGGAGAAATAAGTTAGAGTACGCCCAAGAAGGAGATTACATCGGACACATAACCGAGAGTGTGGCTGGTTATGGAATCAGCAGCGATAAACTGCCGCAGCTTAAAGGATAGCTGACAGCTGACATTCACATAACAATGAGCTCTGCCTCAGTCCATCACATCACACTGAGAAGCAAGCCTGAGACCAAGAATATATCACTGTCAGAGGTCAGCAATGATGCCTCACTGTCCCAAAGTTCTGTTTAATCATAGATATCAAAGGAAAATATTTCGATTTAATTTCAATGTTTAAGTTTTCAATTAAAAATGTCATATACACAATATTATAAATTGATTTATTTCATAATTGTTACATAAAAAATGCTTTATCACTGGTTTCGCTTTTTGTATGTCTCAGAATTAATACATACCAAATTAGAATAATGTAACACACCAATACAATCCTATAATAAAATCTATGATATTTCCAGTTATTTGTACTATTTAGTTTTCAGTAATTTCATTTCAGTTTTGTACTGTGTCTTCTTACACGTATCACATATTTGTTACTAGGATGCTGGTAAAAACGTCATCCTTTAGGATGTTAGGGAACATGTTTTAATTAACACTTAATTTACACCTGAAACGCCAGATGGGGACACTCGCTGTGTAAATAATTGCTTTTGTAATGTACATATTTACAGGAAACTAGAGATAGTGATAGTGAGATGGCCTCACACTGAAGTGTTGGTTAAGTATCAAAGAAATTCAAAGCTGCAACATAGAGATAAATTCTTCATTCGGTGAGGTTTAGATTGTACTCTTTGTTCAGATGAAGTCTGAACCAATAGCTTTCATTCCAAATCTGTTTCTGTATTCTTGACTGATCTGTGGAATAAATGAGGAAATGTGAACTATTTGGCTTCCAGTTTCAGTTAATCTGAAATCAAAGAATTTGTTTAAATATCACCCTGAGAATGAGATTGATTTTAATGCAAAAAATGACTTAAGAAGCTTTTTTTCCAAGATCATTTGTGGGTAATAATTCATATTTCATAAATTTTTAGGAACTGTAAATTCTTTCTGCATCGGCGGCAATTAAACTATTTCTAATATTAAGCATTTGAAATGTTTTTGAATTAAAAAGGGCTGTTTTTACTCTCTCTTGTTAGGGAACATTGTGAAAGTTATATTTATCTGTGTTTGTGGCACAAAGATCAATCACTTTGCTGCTACCCACCGAGTTTCCCACTTTTCTTAAGCATGGGGCTGCAAAGTGGAACAAACACAAATGACCCCTCATGTGGCTTGCATGATGGTCCCTGTTTTATCACATTTATGTGGCTTGCATGACGGTCCCTGTTTTATCACATTTATGTGGCTTGCATGACGGTCCCTGTTTTATCTCATTTATGTGGCTTGCATGACGGTCCCTGTTTTATCTCATTTATGTGGCTTGCATGACGGTCCCTGTTTTATCTCATTTATGTGGCTTGCATGACGGTCCCTGTTTTATCTCAT
>JAODJU010000119.1:8826639-8838136 GCA_026776725.1 Gnathonemus echidnorhynchus
GGGCTGGGGGAGGGGGGGCAGTGCCCCTGTGACAGTATGCATGCCCCCTCTGTGGTCCCCCTAAATATGAATGATACTTGGGTCTGAAATAAATGTATTACTGCTATTATTTTCCTTTATATATGTGGGCTAAAATTTTGTGTGCTGGGAACAGGCAAAATACAAATATAAGCATGTTTTCTTGATGGACTCTTGACGCCAGGTGGCTGAGATGCTTCGGTTGGTGAAAAGCGAAGTTAACAGCAGAAAAAAATAATCTTGTTAAAAATAAGCTTGTGGAAGCAAGAAAGTCTAACCAAGAAATCAGAGTGAGTTGCATATTTGTAAAAACTGCTAAATTGGACTGCAAAGCATTGCATAAATAACTTAATGATTTTCAAAATTACATAATACTTAGAGGACATTAAGGTCAAATGCATCTGCCCCCCTAACAGAACAACGGGCCCCAGTCTGGCTCACCCAGTTGAAATTGTCTAGAACCTCTACTGGTCACTACAGTGTAGTCACATAGACACCCTCATTGGATTGGATTATTACTGCACATATGAATTGTAGCATTTATGTGTCAACATAATAGATATACTTAGTCATGTCATTCAAATTTATCATCATAATTGGCATTTTGGTAGACTATGATCTTTAAAAAAACTCACAGCTTGGAGCTGAGCATTAAAACGGAGTATGAGCGTATACAGTATCAGTGTACAAACCCTATTAACGAACTATAGCCACCCTATCATTTTATATTTGTACAAAGTGTGCAGTTGCAGGTGGGCCAGAATACAAGTGGGTCAGCCATGCAAGCTAATATAGCTCAATAGCATTTAGAGTACATTCCAAAGTGTTCTGCTATGTGTTGGCTTGCCGTGTCATCATACTGACATCTCTCAAGAGCGATAAAAATCAAGCCAATCGGCTCTGTTCACTTACTACAACAAGATACTAAATTTAGAATCTGAAGAAGTGCCATACAGCAGTAGGGGCAATTGAAAAAAATCACACACTGCAACTGCAATAGTGTATTCGGCGATAGAACCATGTCATGGCATAAAAAAAATCTACAGCACACAGCCATAGTCCATAGACAATGTGAAGTTCTGAAATCAAAGTCCAGTTCACACAGCAAAATATTATTTAAATTCTTTAGTGAACTTATTGTAGACTCAGTGAACAAAGAACACCTTCTCATACACAAAATAAAGCGCTAACAAATTACAATATAGGAGACATTACAAGCATTATAAGCCAACATTTACAATCATCTTTGCTATCATGTCATTATTACGATTCAGAAACACTCAATAGGTTACACAACAGCCTGTCAAATAGACTACTGCTAAAAAAGAAAACAATTTTTGGCCTACTTGACGGGGCTAATTTGGTGCCCCCTACCTGCCCTAATTCAGTAATATTAGCAATGGCAACAGGCACCAACTCCTCTAATCTAGGTTTTTTGAATAACTGTGGAATGGACATATGATGTCAAATAAGGCAAATTAAATCAAACGTGTCACGCTACATCTTTTTTGCTGCTTGATTCAAAAGGAAATCTCACATGGATTTCATTTTCCATGACCAATTTACAAGAGAAGTCTGTTTGACATAATTTCCTCCGATTGAAGGGTTTTTGGGTAAATGGAGTGTGTTGCTAGTAAGTGATATGCAGGCTCTGCCTGCCCAACGAACCACTAATCACAATTACTGTAGGGCAGGGTGATGAGCAGTATTAATATCAACATTGCTTCTCAATTCTCATGTGCAATAGTCAGCTGGGTTGAGATCAGGCATTTTTATACCTTCGTACTATCCGGACATCATACTGTAGTATACAGTGATGCTTATGCATTTGTTTTATTGCATACTTTTCAAATAATCCATCTGCAACCCAATTTTAGTTACAAGCGACATTTTTTGATAATGCATTTAAGTGGGTTTAATTGTTTTTTACTTGAACAAAAGAAAAAAAAGAAAGAAAGACTATTACAGCTTCTAAAATGCTCCTCATATATTAGAAATAATATTACTGTATTTTATACCTGAAAAATCCAAAAGACACAGCTGTTGTCTCCCCATGTACCAGCTTTGTTGACAGTCAACTTGCTGTGTCAATTCTTACCACCAGGTGATGCACTGCAGGGCAGCTTTGCTTAGCAAACATGGGAGACGGCATAGTATGCTGTTATTCTGCAGGAATGTGTGAGCAAAGGCATTTTCTTAAAGTGATTTTTGCAAAACTGGCGTTAATAAATTGTGGTGCATTATAGTGAAACTCCCAGCAGTCTTGTTAATGCTCTTCCTGTTTATGCATACTATAGTTCAGTCCTCAGCATTAGATTAACTATGTCATCTGCCTTCTGTTGTCTGCCTTGGTATTCTCTTGCTGCAGGGAGTGTTTCAATCAGTCAGGTTATCTTGGAGTCAGCTCTAAACCTCAGGCTATTACAAGAATCATTTCTTTGGCATCATTTTACTTTCTCTACAGTTTCTTTTCTTTTTTGCTCTCATGAACCTTCTGTCTTTAAAAATTTTGCTATTTTCAAGTAAAGCAAAAAAAATAAATAAAAATTATATGACCTAAATTTCTAAAATGAAAGTTAACAGAAATTGATGAATTAATTAGTTTTGCCAACCCTTGTAAAAGAGAAAAACTGCCTGGATTAACTAATTGTCCCACACAGATCACAACAATACAAGCAGATGCTGCAAACTTCTTCTTCAGGGAAGGATATTTCTGGTAGGGGTAATATTTTTCAGGAACATATACAAAATAAGCCAGTTATTCAGTGAGCAGTGAGGCATGGTGGGGAAGGGCAGGATTGGGATTAGACATGTCAGTGAGGACTATCATTTAAAAATGTGGATTTCATTATGATTCATTGTTTTTAATTAAGGATTCATTACAACAACATTTACAAAATATAATACCCCTGATGCACAAAAATTAAAACAGTAAAATTAAAAATGAAACAAACAGTTGGAAAAAGTGATTGTTTTTTTGTTGTTTAAAAGAAATAAAAAGACATTTTCCAGATACAAAAACAAAGAGCAAATAAACATTCAGCGCATGTATATGACCTCATACAGAATTCCCAAAATAAAATATTACATAAAACTGACAAAAATTTTTTGATAATAACTATAACGTATTTTTCAAAAATCACATTACTTGTGTAACATGTATTATTTACACAGAGTGCAAAGTTTTGAGCTAACAAAGTAATTATAACAATAAAATGTGTAACCTTGTGTTGAAATATATTGTGGTGCAGGTACTAGACATTGCAATTATACGACAGATGAATGAATAACGTGCCGAAAAATGCAAAATGGCTTTACAATGCTATTCACTTTGACAACACACGTACTCTGTCCACCAGGCTGGCTGCCCTGACTACTCACATGCCAGATTTCGGCCACACACATGCACCACTATTACGTACAACACAATAATAACATGTTACGCACTAAATACACAAAGCAATTAAATTATTTACAATTGGCATCGGCCCAACATTGCACTGCGCTGTTGATGGGTAGCCCCAGAGCTACAATATAGTAAGTAAAAATAAGTACAACATAGTACAATAAGTACAGTATAGTACAGTACACTACAATAAGTACAATATACTTCTGATCCTGTAAATCCTAGCCTGGCAGAAATACCCAATATCAACAAAATTTACAAATAAACATGAAAAAAGAATATAATAATTTTAACAGAGAAGGATATGCAATCTCTCAGTTATTAAATCGCAAGTCTAAATTAAATAATATAAGAGCTTCATCTGCTGAAGACATATTGATGAAGCACTACAGATGGTCACTTTTGTGATAATGTGTCTTTCATAGGACATACAGCAGTGAGGAATAATTTGGCAGCTCAGTGCCTAGCCATGTCCCCACTAAAGCTTTGTTTTCATGTACTGTAGGTTTCCTCAAGGTAGCCTGGTTACCTCCCACAGCCTAAAGACATGCTGGGAAGGAGAGTCATTCGCCTCAATATGTGTCATACCTCTATGATAGACTTGTTTCCTACTCAGGATCAGCTGTAGTGTTTATTGCCACCCAAACCACACATTTGCATGAGGCCCCCTGTTGGCCACATACAGTCACTACACTATGGGGGGGCAGAAACAACAAGCAATGTTCAGGTCATACCATGGCTTCTGCTTCAGGACCACAATGAATTTGAATTCGGGTTTGAAAATGAATGAATAGATTGAATGAAGCAGTTCAATTTTAGGTGTCCCTGGTAGTGAAATTAAAAATTCATTGGCTTTGAAAAAAAATTACTTCAGGTCGGTTGCACATGTGAATTTATGTTGTGTCACTCTTTCTAGCACACTGAGAAATTATGCAGCATCTAAGTATTCTGTACATTATTTTGAGTGAATGTATCAAAATTTGCATTGTTTCAACATGATTCATGTAACGCATAAAAATATTATGGAGGCACAGATGGATTGGAACATTTATATCTGGTGTAGTAAAGAACATTATTTATGAATACCTAACAAATATAGTAATTTATAGTGACAAAGCAAAAAAGACTGCATAGAAGTGCTTGGGGTCTTTTTATGTAGCCAGGTGTGATTCACATTTCTGACCCTTTGTCATGGGTCAGTCAGATGGCATGCCATAAAGCACAGACAACCCTGACCAGGCTAAGTGCTTAGAAGATGGTGAATGGATATTGATTGCTGTTCTCTGATTGTTGTGATTTGTCCTCCACTAAGACTGAGACTAGCACATCTGATTGTAATAGGTGATGATGATGGGGCAAGTGTAAGATTGCAATAATGACTCTACAGACTCTGATGCCATTGGTTTCGATCCTCCAGGTTACATGGGCGGTTTGTCATTTGCTAACAAAGTGAGAAATGGCAGGTGCCATCAATACTTTTAATTGTGAACTAATTTGCCTTCTGTCATCGGTTTTTACTGCAAACTTGAAATCAGAAGATGCTGAAAATCAGGCTGTTATGGGTTAGTAGTGTTGCATCGCTTCTTTCTATTGATGTTGGATCATACTGTTTGACTTCTGAGAATTCCAGTACCCTCCCAGCTCTGGCTCCTAGTTTCCTGTCACATTATGTCATGTTATATGTCTTTGCTCTGCAGGATTTATGTAAATGACAGACAGACAGACAGACAGACAGACAGATAGATAGATAGATAGATAGATAGATAGATAGATAGATAGATAGGGAGACTTGTGGTTATAGCATACTTTATATCAATTTCTGAGTGACAATTTTCCATTCTAGTTAATTGTGGAAGAATTAACATATGTAGCTGGGATTCTTTGGTGCTGACTGATGCTGCAAAATACGTGAAACATTAGCATTATGTTATTTACTTACAGAATGGACACATTCCTTGTCTTAAATGATACTGTAAAAGTCCTGAAACAAGTAAAACCTAACAAAACCAGTCAGATTTTTAGATTTATGTTATTTATAAAGCATCAGAAGTATACCTTTAGTTTTTTAAAGGTACAGGCCTCAGTATGAGGCCTTAAGAGAGTTAGTAAGTCAGTAAGAGGTCATATGTGCAGTTTATTGAAATCTACAGCATTTTAGGCAAGTGCTCAAGTCACTCCAGACTAGGAAGGTAATCTTTGACTGACAGTTCTTGATTTACAGTACAGGTCACGTTCATAGGTTTCTATGGTTCGTACCCATTTGTGCATGTCTGAATAGTGGTCCACCAAAATAATGAGATGGTTTTTGCATTTGTGTTTGTTACCTTAGTGCTGCACCTTCCTATTGTGAAACAGATATGTTTTGAGCCGGGGGCATGTAGGCCAATCCCAACAAGCCCCAAATAATTTAACTTGGATGTTTTAAAAACCATACTCTCAGTTTGATAATACATCACAACAGTGTTAGTCCAGGTCTGTGTTTCCAAAAATCTTCATAGTGCTATGATCATCATAACTTCAGAGAGAATTCAATATGACAACCCTCAGGAGCTAAGTCCCGACTAAGGCCCCCGTTCTGTAATGCATTTATGTAGTTTGGGCAGAATTTGTTGACTTGTTCAGTGGGGCACCATGATTTTACATAATTTAAACCCTGCTTCTCCTCCAGATACCTGTTATGTGCCACCTGGTGCTGCTCTCCATGGTGCAGAAGCAAAGCAGAATTGTCCAGGGCTTTCACAATTCCCTCTACCCATTCCATTTTCACGCAAACAGAAAAATATCTGAAAGCACAAAAAAAACTCCTTCCTACAATAAACCCACAAAATCAAGGGAACAGCCTGCTTTCCTCAAGGTGGCGCTATCTGTCCATGCGGTGCTATATATGTGGTATGTGGCCATTTGTGGGGTGGAATCTTGCCATATGGCAAATAAGTCAGAATGATAATGCAGCCCCATGAAATACCAGAAACCAAGATGGCTGAAAAACCTACTAAGATTAGATAGATAGATAGATAGATAGATAGATAGATAGATAGATGGATAGATGGATGGATGGATGGATGGATGATAGGCAGACAGGCTATATAACCCATGAATGTACTGAGACATATTCCTTAATCCCTTCCCACTAAACACTGTTGACTATAACAAAATAATTCTTTCTCTTAGGGTAATTTACTGACTGGAGTGTTTGTATGCACATCTTCATTGTAATGCAAGGTGATTAGCCAAACAAAATCTTGGGCTATTGTTCTATTTGACAGTGGAAATCCCAGATTACCCAGGCAAGTGAATAACATGTATTAAATAATATAGCTTGTTGCTTGGCTGCATTCCTCTTCTTTTTGCAGAGCTTAACCGGTCATGTCATTTGTTGAACTTTCCTTTTCATACCTGTCACATCTGCATGCAATGATAAAAACAAGATGAATCGGAACCATTCTTTGTAATGCCTTGTAATGCTTTCATACTGGCTTGCATGTCATAACTGTTAGATTAGGATTTCATGGAAATTGATTAACATAAATACAAGTTAACTTTGAAATTTATACAATGCATGTAACTATGGTATAGAGAACTAAGACTTTTAAATAATTTAGATACGTTTCAATGACACCATGATTAATCCTGTATTTTTCAATAGAAATGTCTTTCAGATTTCTGTACATTGTTTGAATATTATTCGGTATCCTCCATATTTAAAATCTAGAAACCTCCCAAACTGAAGGCTAAACTTTCAGACTCAGAGGATATTTGAGGGTTGGACAGTCACCTTTCTCCTGATAACTGACTTTGCACTTCCTTAGATATGGTACAGACTCAGAGGAATGCAGAAATTCCATAGCTGTCAAAGTTTGAGAATTGTGTTGTGAAGTTTGTAGCCAGTGTCACGCCGGCTCCGTTCGATCCTCGTGTGTGCCACGCCCCCTCATTATCCACGTGTGCTTCCCCGATTGTGCTCAGCTGTTCCCTGTTGTTTCGGCTTGTTTCGTGTATATCAGTCCGCGTCTCCCTCGGTTTCCCAGATCTGTCATTGTACTGTCGCGTTGTGCTCTGTCCAGTTCGTTTTGATTAAAACCCTGTTTGCCTGCACTCCTGGCTGGATTCGCCTGCTTCTCTGCTCGCTCACCCACCAGTCGTGACAGCCAGTCAGAAGTGACCTATTTTTAATAACTAAGCAGTGGATGCTGCCTGACGCTTTGTAGTAGATTAGGACTGGAATGTCCTTCCAAGCTTTGGTTATGTTGGTTCTTTATGATTCATGTCTTTCATTTCTCTGATCATACCTCTTAATTTAAAAGTATCATTTTAGCATTGGCGCTACGGCAATTAAATTTATTTTGAGGAACAAAATTTAAATTCAGTGTACTCCCACACGTAAATTGTGTTTTGTTAACTTTGCCAACAGCAATCTAAACAGTACGACTGCTGAAAAAGATTCTTTTAGAGTTTTACAGTTAGCCGTTCAGTCACTTGTGGAAATTCCAGTACCATTTTGCAACATATGGTTTTACATTTTACTCTTTAGAAAATTACCTTAATTGTAAAAAAAGATATTAAAATAATCTTTCTTGAGTAGTTACAAAAAGAATTTCATCCTGCAGTTTTCATTTCATCAGTGTAACAGGTAAAAACTAAGCCAAAGCGAGCTAAATAGTCTAATATGCGTGCCTGACTCGCATTCTAAATAACTGATCTATCAAGCAGAAGTAATTAACAGACCAAAGTACATAATAGGTCATGTTTTCTTATTTGACAGCATGCTAATGCTACAGTTTTCTGCAAAGTCTGCTTCCAACAAAGAAATACATTCAACATATTTTCCCCAATGGTTTGACCTACAGATGTACATTCATCTATCATTTTGAGCTACCTTCTAACTGTTGTTCAGTACATGTCGCACAAATGTACCTGGCTGTGGAGTCCCACGGCTTTTCCAGCTTACTTTACTTCTGTTCTGTACAGAGAAGGCTGGTCAGAGAGCTCAAAAAACGAACAGAGTTGGGCTTGGGGTAATTACATATTGTCCAACTTATAGATTTATGTTTTATGGGTTGGAGAGTTCTGATTTTCTGTTGCTGGGAAGAAAAAGAAATTAAAAATATAAAAAGAGTCATGATGAACCAGTTGGAGAATGACGGGAAAAGCAGGAATCATGACACAGAGCTAAACAGATATCCCCTTAGAGAGCTGAATAAATGGAACAGTTTATTAAAGCCTTAATGCTTTTTTTACTTTGAAATTTTACTGCTACATGTCTGTCAGTAGGGCAGGAAACCCTCTGTAGTCTGCTCTACTCTGACCAGGGGACAAGCATGGCCCCAAGTCACCTTGTCGTATTTGAGTATGTGTGAGTATTTTTTATGTTAATGTATGAGTTGCTTGTGGCCAGCTACTGACAGAAGGTCAGCTTTGAAGAAGATACCCCTTTAGAGTGCAGACACAAAAAGGTAGAAGTGCCTGAAGTAGTCTGATCCAGTGGCTAACAAGGTGGTTTGTATAAAAAGCTGTCGTACAGGAAGTGGAATGTTACTTTTTGCCTTGTGTTCAAGTCAGGAGAATCAGAGTCGTCATGAGGAATTGCAGACTACTTATGGATGAGAATGGGTAGGAGATGGTGGATAAGGTGGAGGAGCTCTTGGGCTAGTCTATGATTTAACCTGGAGCTGTGAGCTGGAGATACCTAAGCAAATGATGGAACAGGAAATAACTCTAGATCTTGCATGATCTTATGTCTGTGGGTCATGATGGATTGAGGTAAGGAGTAACTATTTGCTGGGCTAAAGAACTTGGAGTGAGATGAATAGGGTCAGGAAACAGAAGGCAATGGGCCACCACTGGGGCTAACATGACAGCAGCCAGTTAGACACTCCATCTCCACTGCTAGCAGTATGTACCACAGCAGCTTGCCTGTAATCCCAGCCAGCCCTACGGCCCCCAGTTAGATGTCACGCTTTCCTGCCAGCTCTGCACGGCTGTGCCAGGTGCTGGGCTCTTTCGCCATAGTCACACCACACACCCAATACTTCCTACCACTTGTTGCAAGTGCTCATTTGTGTACCTGAGCCAGCAGCTTCAGTAGAGCTGTGACCCCCACCCCAGCCCACACTGGGACATTATTCCTTCCAGCTTTACCTCTGTGTAAGGCTGCCAAACTACAGACCGCCACTTTTCATTTTTACATATTTGCAACGAGCATTTTCCCATTGTATCCAAGATTAATAGAACTCTGAGGACTTGAAAACAGGGGCAGAGGATGGACAAGTTCTTTTTTTAACATTTTAAGTAAAACTTTTTTTGAATCGAGTGATTTCTACATAAATTAACACCAGAAATGTCACATGATCACTCCTGCCAGATCACCTACACACACCTCAAGTTCTGACTTTTACAAGTGTCCTCAGGGAGAAAAAGTAGTCATTTGCAGTAAAACAACAAATAAATACATTTATGATGAACTATGGTTAATTGCTAAAGCCTCCAGTTCAGTAGTACAGTTTTATTCAGCACTATTTACTGCTTCCATTGATATAACATCACTATACATACTGAACTCTGTTTTATATAAAAAAGACTACTAATGGATGGATGGATTAACATTTACATCTATCTTCAGTATAAAAGAAGTTTGTTGACTCTTGGCAGATAAAGTTGTTTTGTTTTGTTCATATTTAACATATTAATCACAATCACCAAGAGGGAATGAGCATACTTATTTTATATCAGTACAAGTTAATAGTATTTGTGAAAGAAAAGGATATTAGATTTTAGGCTTGGCTTAAAAACTGCTTTTTTGTTGCTATGTGAATAATAACAATATGCTTTTAGGAACATTTTTTTTAATTGCCACACATAACTAAATGGTTTGTTTACACTAAAATCAGTGAAATTACATGTACAATAAGAAGACATTTCCAGCAACTTCCCAATCCAGGAAGAAACATGTTCCTGGATAGGGATCAGGAATAGAAGATATATCTGTCCCAAAGGTTCATGTCTTGAACCACAAAATTAGGACAATACATATACATATATAATACACCTCTTTATTAATAGTTATAGCTGTGTTTATAATACTTTATGAATGCATTATAATGCATTATGAGGGCACTTATATTACTGCTTTAAGTAAAGTGATACCAAGTAAGGTTGGTAATCAACTGTGAAGTTGAAATCAGTATGAATGATTTCAAAAACACATTTAATATGGCTCTATACTAAACATTTGATCATCATTATGGTACGTAATTGATTTAATGCATTTGTTTATAATGTAAAGCAAACTTGTATAGCTTCCTTTAAAATGTCTAACTGTGCATGAAACCACCTTCTGATGTAGATAACAATAACAAGATTTGATTCAAAAAATTATTTTAACCATCCTACAAAGCTCAAACTAACTTAAGCCATCACCTTGGCATTTCACAAAAAGCAAGCTGAAAACAAGCCTTCAAGAACATCACTTTTCAATACCTTGGGGGGGGGGAAATCCATTTGAACTGAACACTTTAATGCTGAAGAAAATACACTTTCTAAGCACACAGTATTGGTTTCTGTTAAAGATGCATTCAGTGGTCTAGTGCTCCAGTGAGCTGCTGAATTCTCATTGGTGCACTCTATCACAGCGTGCCAGCTTCTAGACATCCTAGAAGCACAGGGCTTATCAATGAATCCAATCAAATGTAGTAGTACGAGTCAGAAAAAAAGACCTGATGTCTGTGGAACCCAGCAAGTTCCAAAATCTCCAGCTGCACATAAAGGGGAATTCTGATCAAATCTCATTTCAGTAGCTTCTGGATTTATAATACATAAAACAAATTTCTTGCTTTTTGGTGACAAATCTGTGTTAGTTTAAGAGACTAGGGGAGTAGGACACATTCTAAATACCTTTATACAATAGTTAGTGCCGTTATCAGAGTATAACCACACTTGGACATTTCACATCAGCTGTATCACTCTGCTTTACCAGTGTATCTAAAAGCTGTTACATTACACCTCTGGTGCCAGTGCCCACTTCTCAATTTTAAGTTGCACATAGACATTGAGGGTTCTGGGGAGGGGCTGAGCTGA
>JAODJU010000119.1:8848148-8860621 GCA_026776725.1 Gnathonemus echidnorhynchus
GTCAAACTGGTTTGTTCGACTTTCAAGAAATTCGAGTTCTAGTGAGTTCGAGAACCGAGGTACCACTGTGTGTGTATATATATATATATATATATATATACTGTATATAGTTTTTTTACTATGGTGCAGTTGTATGTATATTTTGCAGCAGAGCAGGTAATAAAAAGTCTGCCACATTCTAGGAACTTGCTGAATTTTTCCTCCCCTCCCAATGCCTACCTTCTCATTGTCTTGATTAGCTGTGTAATTAGAGAGCTTTTGGCCATGCTTCCAGTGTTCTTTTCACTTCAGTTTAGCAAAGCACTCTGATGCTCACAACAAAATAATTACATATAGTAATAATTACAACAACTAAATAATTACAAAAGTTTTACATTCTCATATATGCACATTTCATTCCTTATCCATTGACTCTAAGCAACACTGTGTTGAGGGGAATTAGTTGTTTAGTATTAGTTAATCATTCAAACAGTAATTAATGGGCTTCTACACGATCAGTCATGTGATGTCAGAGCTCTCATACTGTACTTGTGTAAAGAAACATGATTCAAAAATGGCTATTAGAACGCCCTGTTCAATCATTGGAATAATATGCACAATTACATCATTATAATATTATTCACTGTAAAAATGTTAAACTGAGGAGTCCTACAGCTAAAATTATTTGCGATTCAGTTGTTAATAACAAATATTGTCTCTGGGACAGAAAAAGGACCGTTGGGGTGTAAAATCAAGTGCTGGTGACAATCTCTCCTGCAAACCCTATGGTTTGCTTCTCTTTTCCTTTCCTTTACACTTCAGCAGATCAGATAACCCCATTGGCGTCAAGTCTCACGTTTTTTTTCTTTGCTGCTACCACACAGCTGTGAGATTGTAAATGTCATGGCTTGTGATGCATTTAAACTAAACAAAAAACTTTATTTCAGTATCAGAACTTACTTACTGGAATGCACATTAAAAATATATGCCACCCTCTTTTGCCTCCCTGCATTCATTTCTGGGGGGGGGGAGGCATATCTGTCTACAATTATATTCTGCAGTTATAGACATTATTGGTCATAGTGATGTTTTTTTCAGTGTCTGTTTAACCACAAACTGTACTTTGTGGTTTGTGGTGACTGTACTTAAAAATAAAAGCAAAAGATATGAGCAAGAGGAATCTTATTTGATGGCTCACAATTTTCACTGAAATGTTTTCCTTCACTGACAGTCTCACATCCCTGTTTTTGCTGCAGTTATGGTGACATGTATATAAACCTGAGTAGAAGTGTACATCAAGTATAATAATTTCAATCCTCAGTAATTTTCTTGGATTTGTTACTTCATGTTGGTTTGTCAACAAGTATGTGTTACAATTCATGTTATACTTATGTGTTTAGTTTCTTATTTTTCCTGTGAGACAAACATTCTTAAAATGAATTGATTATGGACTAACCAAGAGACCAATCAAGAATAAACAGCTGTTCTGTACTGGAAGTATAAAAGTTGTTTCTCTTGTGCATAAAATGTAATATTGCATGTATATAAGTTCTAATTTGCTGCACCAGGGAGAAAAATAATCATTTAAACAAAACAAGAGAGTAGAAGTAAAAGTTTGGCATCTATGTTCCCTTGTGATGTGTCGTTTGATGTGTTGGAATCAGTACTACATGATGTATTAAAGTATATTGCCAATTTGTTTTTCATTGTGATTGGATTATAATTTCTACTGGTACCATTTACCCATACAATTTTCTAGTAAAAAGAAACATTTTAATACCTACATCAATTACAAGCTTGTATATTTTATGTTATTAGAAATGCTAATGAACCATCACAATATATCACTTGAAATACATTTTTGTATTGCATAATTTGTAAATGTACCATATAAGGCATGGTGAAACAGTACATTGCCATTATTCAAGATTAAGCCTTCTTCTATTGAATTATTGCAAGCAATCACATATGGTATGTTCCATATCGTCTGTCACACACATTCAGCAACACAGAGGCAGAAAAAAAATATTGTTAATTGCAAAGGAAAATGAAACATAAATATGAAAATATGTGTAATTATCTGTAGAACACATTTCCCCCAAATGCATCTTGATGGTGCATGGAAATTAGGTGCATTTTCATATGCAAATGTTTGGCGGTGGAAACAGGTCAAGTACATTTTGAAAAAGATGTTAAGGCTATGGATAAGGCATCTTTATCTGCAGCTGGTGTCGCTTTGCATGGGTCACAGTTCAGTTTGCAGGTAATGCACTTAGGATTGCAGAAGTTTACATTAAAAGGGGTCTCATTTAGTTTTTTAAATGTGTTGAGACGGCAACCACACCATGCATTGCAGAAGCAATTGAAGACAGCTTATAAAGATAATTATTTCTAACAGTTGTCAAAAACAGCACTCCTTGTTGCGAGGGTATATCATTAAAGTGGCATTTTCCAGTGTGGCAGCAGTAATGTTTCATTCAGTTGAATTTAATTTGCCATTTTTCAGCACTTAGCTTGTTACTCTGTATACTGAAATATGATATTTTATGTGTCCAATGACTGTTTGATTTTTGCAAATGTAATGTGTTAATGGCAAACGTTCTTCATTAATATAGAATGAAGTGGTGTGTGTTTGTATGTATGTGTGTGTGTGTGTGTCCCTCCATGAATTGTCGCCATACTATAGTGGAGGGGTTTGTGTACCTCCATGATCCTAGGAGCTATGTTGTCAGGGGCATTTGTCCCTAGTAGGGTCTCCAAAGGCAAATTGGTCCTAGATGAGTGGCCAGACTAAGTGTGATTTACATAGACCCCCATGAACGTGATCACAAGGGATCATGTGACCCTGCTCGGGCTGGGGATTCCGGAGCACCATCCTGGAACGACTCCTGGTGGGGAGCTCACAGGTGAGTGCCTAGCAGCCGAGCCTCTACCCATGGGGCCTGGCCAAGCATAACCTGAAAGGATAAAATGGGTCCGTCCTCCTGTGGGCCCACCACCTACAGGACGGGACGTGGGGCATTGTAGATTTGGTGGCAGTCGAAGGCAGGGCCTCAACGGACCGATCGTCGGTTATTAAATCTGGCTTTAGGCACGTGGAATGTAACCTGTCTGGTGGGAATGCAGCCTGAGTCAGTGCAAGAGGTACAGAGGCACTGTCTAGATAGAGTCGGGCTGACCTCATGGTATGGCTTGGGCTCTGGAACCAAACTCCTAGAAAGGGGCTGGACTGTGTCCCATTGCAGTGGGCTGATATGGGATTATTTGTTCCCCCCTGGTTCAGTAAATTGGAGTTTACTATGGTGAATGAGGGGGTTGCCTCTCTTCGACTTTGTGTTGGGGGACAGGCTCTGACTATTATCTGTATCTATGCACCGAACACCAGTTCAGAATATTCGGCCTTCTTGGAGACCTTGCACAGGTTGCTGGAAGGTGCCTGCTTTCAGGACTCCATTGTTTTGCTGGGAAATTTTAATGCTCACATGGGTAATGACAATGACACCTGGAAGGGTGTGTTTTGGAGTTATTGCCTGCCTGATCTGAACCCTGGCAGTGGACGTCTGTGCTGACCACAGTTTGTCCATAATGAACACCATGTTCGAACATAAGGGTGTTCACAAGACCTGGCATCAGAGCACCTTAGGCTGCATGGTCTGCATAGGTCTGATGATCAATTTTGTAATCGTATTTTAAGATCTGCATCTGTATGTTTTGGACACTCAGGTGAAGAGAGGAGCTGAGTTGTCGAATGATGACCACCTGGTGGTGAGTTGGATCAGATGGCAGGGGAAAATGCTGGATAGATCTGGAAGACCCAAATGTATATAATGAGGATGTGCTGGGAGGGTCTGGCAGAGGTTGTTGTTGCATGTGCCACAAAGACTTCTCTTGTATCCCTAGGGAAACAGGGTGTAGGTGATGTTCTCCATTACTGAGGAGGCTGTGCAGAGCTGTGGCAGGAAGGTTGTTGGCGCCTGTCCCAGTGGTAATCGCGAAAGTGGACACTAAAGGAAGCTGTCAGGCTGAAGAAGGAGGCCTACTAAGTTTGGTTAGCTGGTGGGACTCCTGAAGCTGACAGGGTCTGGAAGACCAAGCAGAATGCGGCTTTGGACGTTGCTGAAACAAGAACTCTAGTGTGGAAGGAGTTCTGGTGAGGCCATGGAAAATGACCTTTCAGTCTTGAAAAGATTTTGACAAACTATCAGGTGACTTAGGAGGGAAAGCAGGGCTTTACCCATGCTGTTTACAGCAGGGATGGAGAACTGTTGACCTCAAATGGGGATATAGCGAGGCAGTGAAAGGAGTATTTCGAGGATCTCCTAAATCCCACTAATACACCTTCCTTGGTGGAAGCAGAACTGGAATACACAGAGAAGGACTTATCCATCTGTAAAGCTGAGGTCACTGAAGTAGTCAAAAAATGTTTTTTTCTGCCTTGGGGGCATCAGAGGTGGCAGGGGATCCAGTTTGGTGACCTCAGGATCGTGTCTTTGCTTTTGGCAGATGTGGTCCTGTTGGCTTTGTTGGACTGTGAGCTGCAGCATGCATGGGGTGTTTTGCAGCTGAGTTTGAAGCAGTTGGGATGAGGATCAACACATCCAAGTTTGAGGTCAAGCAGAGGAGTTTAAGTACCTTGGAGTCTTGTTCACAAGTGGGGGAAGAAGGAAGCCGGAAATCAACTGGCAGATTAGTGCAAAATTAGCAGTATTGTGCACGCCGTACCATTCTGTCAAGGTAAAGAGAGAGCTCAGCTGGAAGACAAAGTTATTGATGTACTAGTCAATCTTAGTTCACATTTTTCACCTGCGCCAAGCGGTTTGCCACTTGCTGTGTGGACGGCGACTATCAGGGATGCCTCCTGGATGCCTCTCTGGAGAGGTGCTTCGGGCATGTCCAACTGGTAGGAGGACCCAAGGCAGACCAAGCAGACACTGGACAGATTATGGCTGGCCTGGGAACACCTTGGTATTCCCCCGGAGCAGCTGGAGGAGGTGGGTGGGGAGACGGAGGTCTGCGCATCCCTGCTTAGACTGCTACCCCCAAAGAAAGGCATCTGAAGAACACCCACATGAACATGGGGAGGATATGAAAACTCACATGGGTAGGATATGTACAAACACATGCAGAGTTACACATGGGAACCAATCCCACAAAGTTTGAGGGGTAAGGTCAAGGTGTGGGCCTCTGAGGGCCATGTTCACATTATTTAACTTTTTCATGACAGATCTACCAGGTCAAACTTACTATGTTTAAGGTCAGTCTATTAAAGGGCTACTTTTATAGTAGTTCAAAAGTCAGTTGACAGTTAGATATATATAACTATGCAATGTTTGTTTTAAGGTTTCTGTCCATTCCCTGGTACCTATTCTTCCCATTTCCTTTGATTTTCAGTTTCTCAGTCTTCATAAACACTGTTATGGTGGGAAATTTGAGTTTTGAACAGTGCCGGCGTCAGAATGACTGTGACTGGGGGGCACACAGCAAGGGTGGTGACAGTAAAATTTGTTGATGTGTGAGGTGTTAGTGTGGGGTTAACAGACGGTCTGTAGCCACACCTCTGGGAGAGACCAAGCTTATTTGGTTTAGGATGAAGGCATTTATTAAAAAATAAAATAAAAGACCGTCCTTGGTGGGTAGCATCTGAGGGGGTGCAATGGCTCATTTGGAGGCGAATGGGCCGCGAATGCCCGCCCCCCCCATGATGCCGACCCCACAGTTAAATTGACTCTGACTGGTATTTCAATCTTTAATAAACATAGTTAGAAAATAATGGCAATTCAGTTATAAACCTATTTTTGGCTACCCTGCATATAGCACATTATTTTCCTCAAGCAATAAATAATGTGCAATAAACAACAATGCAGAGATAATTGTAGAATTTTAATCTTTTGCTCTCCTGTAATAACTCTGGGTTTTGTAAAGGCTGGCAGGCTTATTTAAGCTGTCATAATATTCAACAAAATAATTCTCTATAGCACTTTTCCTTTCATTATTAAATTCGCAGATTTTGTTGTAGAGTATTTTCCTCTGATTATTTTATTTTAAATCAAGATAAAAAAGGAAAGTGAAAAAAGAAATCCACAGTGCTGAAGCTAGTAAACCGTAACATTGCATTATTGCATTCTGGTCTTTTTACATGATCTATATGCCAGCTGCTGACCAGGCTTATTAATCTCTCACCTGACAGGGATCGCTTACTGGGTAATATGGCTGCCAGCGGTTTAATTTAACAGAGCTCTAGGGAATAGCTCTGGACTTAATGAGTGTGGATTTCTGGATCCTGCAATAGAAAAAGAAAATCTAGAAGAAAAGGCACAACGAAAAAATTACACAATCCAACATAATCTTCTTAAAGCAACTATGGGATTATGAGATTTTTAATTGGTGTCCATCAAAGCTGTAGGCCTAAGAATTTATAAAAACACAAAGCATTAGAAAGACAAGCAGGCCTGGTGATGGGATAAATTACACTTTGAAACCCAGGATGGGCTGAATTATCACTAAATAGCTAATCTAATGGGAACCACCAATATAACCAAAAGGAAGTGGGCTGAACAAAAGGTATTTTGGTAATACTTTACTTGACGGGGCACAAATACTTAATAATAACTCAGTTACTGCTGAAGTACAAATTATGAACAAATCATCACCAAATATAGTTGCTACTTGAGATAAAAAATATGTTACAATTCATTAATGATGAGCAAACATGATCAATATTTCACTCGTGTTATTCATGACTTGTTCCTTCAGTAGTTCACAAAGGTTTGCAGAATTAATTGATATAGTAGCAAATACAGTAGCTGCTTGAGATAAAACATGCATCACGATTCATTAATGATGAATTAACATGAGATCAGTATGTAACCAAGACTTAGTGTGTGGCTAATTGATATATGAGAAATAGTATAATACTACATTATTTGTGCCCCATCAAGCCAAACGTTATCAATGTTTTGTTGGGCTTTCTGAAATAGAATTTGTGGTTGAGAATGCGTCACATACCAACAACAACAAAAGAAAACCTAGACCCCTGCCCTCGGAATATGCACATAGGCAATAGACAAATGCAAGGAATAAGGATATATGTTGTATCACAGGGAATAAGCATATACATCAACATTGTTGCAAAATTTTTAGTCAGGAACTGTGCAGCCAGTTCATGAAACTTTCCATTCAATGAAATGCCACCAATACACTGGAGAAAAAATATATCCATAACAATATACAAATTGTCCAGAGGCCTAACGAAAATCATACCTGCAGTGTAGTAGCTTCTTAAATCTGTCTTCAAGCTTACCTTCAAGCATACCTTGCTTATTTCATCACAAACTGACAGAGGGACTGCAGGGACTGTTTGCAAATAGGTCTGTCTAATTTCCTGTCAGATAACTTGGCTGGAAGGCTGCATTTATATTCCTGTATAATTAGGGATGGAATGACAAGCAGTATACTGTAAATACCCAATGAGCAGTGCAATTTTTATGCTTATTTTTTCCCCATTTTTATCAGTTACACTGTAGCACAGTAGCTCTGGGGGGAGGGGGGATCTGGCTATTTGTGTGCTACTTTCACTTATTTACACAGGCAACACGTTTACATTCTGCAAAAATATTTCACCATCTCAGAACCTCTAAAAACATCACAAATTAACTTAATCCTTTGACTTGTTGTGATTATAGGATGCTTTCCCCTTTTTCGCTAAACTAAATGAGGTCTTGAGCAAAGTAATCTGTGGGAAAGTAATCAAATATGTTTTAAGTGCCCTCAGGACTGCAGTGCTGAAAAAGGTGTGTTTTTAACCGGAGCATGAATGTTGTAATGCACTGTACATTTTGCAAACTCTGTGGAAGGGCATTCCAGAGTTTCAGTGCACCAACACTAAATGCCCTGCCACCCACAGGAGACAATCTAAACTTTGGAACCGTGAGGAATTTCGAATTCAAGGATCTTAGTGTATGGACTGAGGAAGAAGGATGAGGTCAGATAAATAGCAAGGAGCAAATCCATGGATCCATGGCAAATCTATGATTGCATCACTTATATACACACACATACATGCACTATATACACATGTATATATACATTGTATGTGTAAATATATACACATCTCTGGAAAAATTAAAAGACCATTTTCAGTCATTTCTCAATTTATGGGTATGTGCCCATGTAAAAAATACATCATTTACAAACACCAGCCTGACTCTTCTCTGTTTCTCATTAATGAAGGGCTTCTTCTTTGATTTATGGGTCTTCAGTCCTGCTTCTAAGAGCCTGTTATGAACTGTCCTAGCCGTGCACTTCACACCACTTAATGTTTCCCATTGTTTCTGAAGGTCACTTGAGGTCATCCTCCAATTCATGAGTCTTTTCCCGGTAAGTTGACAGTCACCTTTGGCATTAGGAAGTCGCTCTGGCCCTCTACCTGGCTGGTTTCGCCGGTATTGCCAGTGTCTCCTGTGTCTCATTGTTCTTGTGTACTGCTGTCTTAGAAACTGTGAGTAAGTAGGCAGGATAAACCAGGATAAAAAATATACAGCAGTCTCTTAATATTTTCCATAGCTGTGTATATATACAGGTACATACACGCACACACACATATACACACACACACATCATGTATGAGAAAAAAATGTCATGCTTGGTCATTTATTTATTGAGGAAAATGATCCAATGTCACAAATCTGTGAGTGGCAAAAGTATGTGAACCTCTGCTTTTAGTGTTTGGCATGACCCCCTGTTGCAACAAAAATTGCAACTAAAAGTTTCCAGTAGGTCTTGATCAGTCCTGCACATTGTCTGGGAGGAATTTTAGCCCATTCCTCCATATGGAATTGCCTCAATTCAGGGATGTTGCTGGGTTTTCTTGGGATGTAGTCCACGGTCAGATGTCCTGTCATTTTCCTTTGGAATTCGCTGGTCAGAGGCAGATATTTCAGGTCCAGAAAGGGAAAATCCAGACCAAGATTTTGTTTCAGTCAGCCAGTTGACTACTCTGTGACTGTGACTCTTTATACTTAACTGGTTGGTTGAAACAAAATCCTGGTTTGGATTTTTGCTTTTTGGACTGACATTTATGGCTGTGTTCAAATCCATTTCACTATTTTGACAGTGGAAAAACAGACTTTGCGCCAGCACAAGGCACAAAAAGATTGTCCTAACTCTCTAAATTATTCAGAGGTGTGTTTGGTGTGTGAAATGCAATGGACCTGTCGGGATGGAATGTCACCTCATGCAGTGGTGCATGATGTACTGCAGATTGCCATTACAATGGCGCATTTGGCCAGCAAGTCAGATCGCTTTTGCCCAAGAAAACAGACATGGTCATGCTCGAGGTGAAAATCCTCTACAGGAGCACTATTGTTCCAGCCTAACTTTTTGAGGTGAAGCAGGCGTGGGATGAGATAGCAGTTACTGTGTCCTCCTTTTCTAGCATCACCAGATGATCCTCGCCGTCCCGAAAGCGGCATAATGATGTCAGAAGTCGGGGAAAACAGAAGCTCACTGCTAAACAAACACTACGACTGGGAACGGGGAATTAATTATGCTTGTGTGTTTTTTTTTTATTTTAATTTTGGGTCTGCAGTACTCAATCTTTAACTCGCAGACAATCACACACCTTGCCAACAGAATGATCTTTGTTGGTCAACCACTCCTGGGGAGAGTAACAATAGTCTTAAACTTCCTCGATTGTACACAATCTGTCTGACTGTGGACTGGTGCACTGATACTGTACAAACATACTTGAGCTTGAAGCCCTTGACAGAACCCTGCTCTTTTAATATAAACATGGTGTCCATTCACACCTGATTGTCATCACACTGATCTAGTCTGATCTTCAGATTACCTGCTAGGTTTACATATTTTTGCCGCTCACAGATTTGTGTCATTGGACCATTTTCCTCAATAATTAAAATTCAATTGTGTTCTCTTCACTTACTTTAAGGAAAAATCTGATGATGTTTTAGATTAAAAAAAAAATTATGCAGAAATATGAAAAATTCTGACACTGCCTTTCAAGCACCACTGTACACACACACGCACACTGTGCATGTTACATGAATGGCCTCTTTTATATATATTTCAATGCTTATACCTTGTTTTATACAGAGTACTCCAACCTTGTATGCAAAAAAGTGAAATGACCAAAAGAATTCTAAAAAAAGGATTCTATAAAAAGGATTCTGTCTAGGACCTGACATCAGTACAGAGAATTGATTATCTATCTACCAAAAGGTACAAGAAGTCTTTTTGCCAGTCTTTTTGGTAACAAAGAACCTCAGTGTTTTGATATTCTTTGTAAGAAGATTAGAGCTATGTGTTCAAATGGAAGTCCTCATTTTGCCATTTTATCATAGATTTAATATCTCATTGACAGGGAAAGTAATTATATGCCAAAAGTTAAATTTAAATATCTGTAATGTTCATATCGAAATGGTCTTTGAAATTTCCTTGAAAAAAAAAAGAAAGTGATTGACAGCTGGGTGATGTCTGATGACAAGAGCAGCCCTCACTTTTGTTAAATTTTCAGTTCAATATAGTTTAAATACCAAAAAATAATTATTAATAACTAGTCCATTTATTGCATTTGGATTCTTCTTTTGAAGCTTTTAGAAAGGACAGAAGTGTTACCCTTAGTTATGTCCTTTTCTGAACTATGAATTTTGTAATTAAAAGAGTAAAATAAGAACTGGTTTATATACAGTACTGTGCAAAAGTCTTGAGACACTCCTCATTTCTTTATGGAAAATGGCACGATAGGTACAGTGATTTATTGCAACATGTACAGACATACATGTAAATACAGTATATAACGTAGAGTTTGTATAATTCTAACGAGCTTCAAAGTCAATATTTGGTATGGCCAACGTTATTTTTCAACACTGCCTGAACTCTCTTAGGCAAGCTTTCTTGTACTTTCTTTGAGTAGTCTTCAGGAATAGATCTCCAGGCTTCTTGAAGGGCATTCCAAAGCTCTTCTTTGGACGTTGATTGCCTTTTGTTCTGTTCTCTGTCAAGATGATCCCACACTGCTTCAGTAATGTTCAGATTTGGGCTTTGGAGAAGCTAATCAATGACCGATAGTGTTCCATCATGATTTTTTTCTATAGAGGTATGCTTTGACTACATTGGCAGTGTGTTTGGGATGGTTGTCATACTGAAAAATGATGCCATTGCAAATCAGACTCTTTTCAGATGGTATTGCATGCAGTACTTTTCAGCGTTCACAACTCCATCAGTTTTGATGAGATTCCAGGCACCTCTGGCTGACATGCAGCCCCAAACCATCATGGAGCCTCCACCATGTTTTATAGATGGCTGTAGACATTCACTGTTGTAGCTCTCTCCTGACCTCCTCTATACATACTGACTTTTATTTGAACCGAAAATTTCAAATTTGGATTCTTCGCTCCATATGACCTGTTGCCACTGATTTTCACTACAGTTCTTGTTTAATTTGGCATACATCAGCCTTTTCTCCTTGTTTCCCTTCCGTGAGAATGGCCTTTTGACAACCACCCTTCCACTGAGACCATTTCTGCTGAGGCTTTAGCCAACAGTACATGGATGAACTGAAGGGCCAGATGCATCTCTTAGGTTTTGTGTCAGGTCTTTGCTGGATTTTTTCCTGTTTCTTAAGGGTGTGACTTTGACATACTGTTCATCAGCTGCAGATAGTTTCTTGGGCCTATCACTTCTTCTTGTGTCCTCCACTTGTCTAGTTTCCTCAAATTTTTCAAAGACACACTGCATACCATGCAGAGATATTCCAAGTTTTTGGCTAATAGCTCTTTGGGAATCACCTTTTCATGCAAAAATGCTATTTTATGCCTGTCAAGCTCTCTTATCTTTGGCATATTGAATAGATTAAATTAAAGAAATGGAAACAAATGTTTTATTGCGACAGGCTGCAAAGTGCCCAGAGCTACAAGGTGCCTAGATAATGCTGTTCCAACCCTCAGCATTCTACTAATCACCTGATCTTCTGTAATCATCTGCACCTGTTTCTTCACTGGTTCATGCCTTAAGTAAGATGGCTTTGTTATGCTTGAATGATTCATAAGTAGGTCACTGTGTGGCATAACCAACAAAAACATTCCCCTGAAACTAGACAGGTACAGGGACTACACTGAAAAAGAGAGCCAGAAACCTTTAATGTCCTTCAGGAAGCCTGGTGAACTATTCATCAAGACTATATTTAAAAATACAAGAAAGTCTGGCTCTTTTGTAAGCAAAATATGAAGAAATGAGGGGTGGCTCAAGACTTTTTCACAACATTGCGTGTGTGTATACACACACACACGCAATATATATATTAGGGCTGTCAAAATTAACGGGTTAACGCGGATTAATCCATCATCGTGAGAAGTGACGGCATGCGTGCTCCTGTTTCTTGGAGATCCGAGAAGTATCTCAGAGCAGCACAGAGGATCCCGAGTTCAGAATCCAAGATGGCTGCGCCTTTTATCAACAGAAGGGAAAGTTGTAGTTTT
>JAODJU010000119.1:8864979-8891828 GCA_026776725.1 Gnathonemus echidnorhynchus
ATGGGTTAATTGCGTTAAAAATTTTAATCAGATTAATCATGATGATGGATTAATCCGCGTTAACCCGTTAATTTTGAAAGCCCTACTTAAAATGCATAATTTTTATGCATAAAATGCATAATTTTTAATGGGCATGCCTCGCCTAGTGAAAACAAAAATGTTTTAACTTATTTTGTTTAAATAGAGATTCCTGACAAAGTAAAAAGCCTTGATGCGGTACACAAATTTATGTGGTACTTTTATGCATTGTAAATGTCATGCCCACACGGGCGGGGCAGAGCATCGGCCGCCGATCACCACATGATCGGCCGGCTACTTAACTACACTCCACCTGGCAGGCAGGGCGAAGTATTGTTGCCGTTCTAGTAATGCACCATACCAAGCAATCTCTCTATGTCTTTTCTTCCCGGTTCGTCTTGCCGCTGTGTCCTGCCTGATCGCCTGTCTGCCTTCCCTGCTTGTCTCACCCATCGTGCCTGCTTCGTCTCCCTGTCAGACCCGTGTGTATACCCTGCCATCCTTCCCTGCTTCGTCTCCCTGTCGGACCCGTGTGTATACCCTGCCATCCTTCCCTGCCTCGTCTCCCTGTCGGACCCGTGTGTATACCCTGCCATCCTTCCCTGCCTCGTCTCCCTGTCGGACCCGTGTGTATACCCTGCCATCATTCCCTGCCTCGTCTCCCTGTCGGACCAGTGTGTATACCCTGGCATCCTTCCCTGCCTCGTCTCCCTGTCGGACCCATGTGTATACCCTGCCGTCCTTCCCTGCCTTTCCCTGCTCCCTCGTCGGCTCTCCTCCTCCCTCCCCGGATCCTCGTCTCGTCCACCTGTTCCGGACTGATCTTCACGGTTACCGACTTCCACCTGCCTCTCGACCATGATTTTGCTCGTCCCCCTTGGTTTCTGTGCTACTGCTACCCGAGAACAGAAATAAAGGAATTCACCTCTGCATTTCGGGGTCTGCCTCCTCCCTGCTCAGCCGACCTAACAGTAAATAGGTTGGTGCTGACCCTAACACGATAGCAAGGTTAAATCAGAATGCCAGAATAAGCTGTTGTGTGCCTAGGCATTCTTAAACATGCATTGTATACCACATTAATTTATGATCAAAATCTCAGAGAAAATGCTGATGAATTAATGATGATTTAATGATTGTATTCTTTCTGTGATTCCATCCATTTTCTATTCACTGATCCTGATGAAGGTCACATACCCACACACAGAGGTCAATATTTCAGAAAGTAAAATTTCAGACCAAGATTTTGTTTCAGCCAACCAGTCAAGTACTTTTTGACTGTGACTCTCACCTTACTGGTTGAAACAAAATCTTAGTCTGAATTTTTAATTTTTGGACCTGAAACATCAAACTCTACACACACACCAAGAGTAAACCTATGTTACATAGGTAGAACATGCAAAGGCACACATATTTGAAGATCTGAACTCCCAGTCCTGGAGATGTGATGCAACAGTGGTACCCCTCTGTGATTGCAATGAGCTAGAATTACTTTGAGTGGCAGCCCCTTCCCCTAGAACAGGGGTGTCAAACTCCAGTCCTGGGGGGCCCGAGCCCTGTGTAGCTTAGTTCTTTCCCTGTTCCACCAAAAATGATTCAGCTCAACAGCTATGTGGTAATTAGCACAAGGAGTTGAATCAGGTGTGTTAAATGAGGGGAAACCCAAAAATGTGCAAGACTCTGGCCCCCCAGGACTGGAGTCTGACACCTGTGCCCTAGAAGGTACAAATTGCCAGTACCGCATATGTGTGATTTTGTTAAAGTAGCTTGCATTTGACCAGCATATCAGTGGGGGGGGTCTTTAATGAACAGGTACACCCAGGCTGAAGTGCAGGGACTGCTGCTAAAATGGGGCCTCAGCTGACCGTGTTTGATTAAATATCAAACCTTGAGTTGCCATCCATCCTATATTTTATGGGGTTTTTACATGTTGAAAAATAAAATGCCGTGTGAATTTGAACCAAACTGATATCACACAGCAGCATTTTTCCTGCTCCAATCCCAATATTAATATTTTAGTATCTGCCGATACCAATCGAATTTTTTCCAGCTATTATGCATTACATGAGATATTTGCATAAATGCATTTCAATTAACATGGCAAACTATCTGCATTTAGCACTGCAGTGCCATTGTATGCTAAGAATAGGAAAATATAACGGTGATCAAACAAAACTGTTCCACTGTGCTACAGAAAGAAAACCATGGCCAACATGATTTACACAGGCCTGAGCGGTTGCTAGAGGAGTCCCAAATGAGGCACATTACCTGCCTTTTGAGGGAATGTCAGTTACGGCACTGCGGCCATGTGACGCGTTTCCCTGAGGGTGATCCAACTTGCAGGATCCTTGTTACTGAGGACCCGAGCAGCTGGACCAGGCTGAGGGGACGCCCACGTAACACCTGGCTGTGGCAGATGGATGGCCATTTCCGGAGGGTGAGACTGGACCGTATGTCTACCTGGGGGGTCGCCGGCCGGGATCCCGAGGAGTTTCGCTGTGAGGTGGGTGCGGCAACGCGCCGCATTAGCGCATGTTTCCCAACCTGACCTGACCTGACCTGCTGTTATATAATTGGACTGTTATCTTCTCCCGGTGTTAACTGTATAGTGCAAATTCATATCCTAGCACACAATCACACTGGTGATAACTATGATACAGGCGTATACAGGTGTACTGCCCACTCCTAATTTCTAGTACAAAATATGCGATGGAGCACAGATAAAACTTTTAAGTAGCAATTAACCAAACTTCAGAAAGAATACAAATCTGTAGACATCTTGTTTGTATCAATTTTACAGTTTCAAACTTAAGAAAAATCAGCACTGGCCTTAAGAAAAATCAGCACTGGCCTTACATACACCACACTCTGCACTGCAGTGTTACTTTTTTCTTCCTTCAGCATAAAGTACAGTAACCCCTTCACATTTGTGAGAGTTAGAGGCAGAAGATCCCCATGAATATCAAAATTCACAAATAATACTCAGACCCCTCTAATCCCAACCCATAACAGTCTGCTAGCCTGTACGATAACATACAAAGTGTAGATTGGCAATTCATAAGGAAACAGTAAAATGATTAAAAATGCTAAATTAATAGCACTAAAAAGTTTAAAAGTAGCGGGACCTGGTGTGATTTAAGCGCCTGGCGATCCTGTGTTTAAAGGAACGTTTGTATTCTTGGTGGGTGTGGATGAGTATTAGCGGTGGCCGGTCTGGCTATTCATGGCCCAGTTCCCTTTTCCGTGCTGGTTTCTCTTTCAAGTGTCTGACGAGCGGCGTGCATAAATTTAAGGAGTCGTCTGATTGGTCTGCTCTTAATTAATTAAGAAAACTGGAGCTGTTGCAGTGTCGATCGACGGATTGTGGACTTCCTTCCAAATACCCTGTTGGATACATTTTATGTTTTATCATGGGCCCGTGTAAACTTTTTGTTTGTGGGTGTGTGTGGATTATTTTTTTTTTCTATTTTTCCCTTTTTTGCACCTGCTTTTAGTAAAAGGGGATCCAGCTAGTCCCCCTGACACATACCCAACTAAGACTCTAAGAAATTGTCACGTTGTGCGAGCGGCGAGCAGGCAAGAGAGGCGAGAGCAGCCAGGTTGAAGGAGGAATGGGGTTTATTAAGGGTCGAACAGACAGGACTGGTACTCACACTGGGGATTGACAATGACAGATCTGGGGGAAACTAACCGAGACGCGGACTAAATACACAAGACAAGCTGAGTTTAATGAGCAACAGGTGAGAACCATCAGGCAAAAACACGAGGTAACGAGGTGGGCGTGGCACACAGGAGGATCGGACGGAGCTGGGCGTGACAGAAATACTATGTATTACTAATATTTAGATATTATATGATTTTAGGTGATCCAAATCCATCCATCCATTTTCCAACCCATTCATTCTTCTGGGTCTTGGGGGGTCCAGAAACTATCCCGGAAGCTATGGGCATGAGGCAGGGAATGACCCAGGATGGGGGGGCCAACCCATCGCAGGGCACACTCACACCCAGAGGCAATTTAGTAATTCCAATTAGCCTCAGCATGTCCATACAGCCGACATGATACCTCCAACGCATGCGCGTTGCTGAACAACTAGACTTCACCCTCACTTCAGTATACGGTATGTCGCAGTACGGCTACAAGCATTTTCACAGTTTTTCGTGAGGGGTCCCAGTGCGGAGCTCTACAGCTCCACAACTTGCAGCTTCACTGGAGGAACCAATCAAATTTCACAATATTGCGTGGCTGTCTCCATTGATCAGCCAATCAAGTTTCAATTTCAACTTTCATCGCGCACGGTAAATATTGTCACCAACTGAAAATTTGTTCTCAAACATGAAAATTTGCTGTCAAAATAAAAAACTGGCAGAAGTATTCTGCTATTAAGCATACAATTTTTGTTTCAACAGAAATATAATCTATGGAGATGATATTTTTTGAAACCATATTATTAATGTTACAATCAAGAATACAGAAGCATACATAAGAAGCAATGAAAAATACAGGTCTGTTTTTACAGTCCATAACCCTAAAATTAACCTTATGTTATCATTAGATTGCATCTGCACTATGTGAAAATGTTTATGGTATTATACCATACCATTTACACGGCTTAATTTCTCCTGGTGTTTTGGATACTGCTCATTCTTTGTTGAACAGTAAAAGCACATTTATTTTCAACTTCAAACCACACTTAAACCACGTTAGATAAATTCATGTGACACACAATTTGTCACAATTTGATTGGTTTTTCATAGGCGCTCTAAAATTAGATACAATTTTTTGTTTTCCTAATCATGTGACATAAATACACAATCTCATTGGTTCCTCGAGCGGAGCTGTGAATCGTGGGGCTGTGAAGCTCTGCAGCTGGACTCTATTGGATTTGTAAGGCTAGGCCTCTCTCTGATGGAAAATCAGATTGGTTTCTTACTCGCCCACCTCCACCCAATATCCGATCCAGTATTATTTGCTGGTATCGGCCTGATACTGATAGAGGGTATCAGATCGGTGCTATCTGTGATATTTGTATAGGGTTTCTTCTGTGTGGAAGTGAGAAAGAAAGATTTAGGGCAATGGATCGGCTCTGGGCATCTGAGGCTATAGGTTTCTCATTTAGGTTATAGAGCAATGTGTATATTTGTGTATGTTCATCTGACCTGCCCACTCATACCTCAGGGGGGGCACATTAAAGTCCCCTGCCCCATCCACCACTTCCCTGTGTCCAGTGCATCTGTTTACTCTCCATTTTTTAAATCTGTACAAAAACCAGGGGGATATTTTTCTGTCAATAAACATGCAGCTACACAGCTGGCAAACCATTAGAGTATCCACTTTTTTTAAACCTCTGAAGCAGAACCTCTGTAGTTTTGCCGGTGAAGTTTTTCTTGACAGTATTGGTAGTGTCTTAAGATATTATTTAATAACTGAGTAATGCAATGGGTGTTGCATTTTCTTGGTAAATTCAGCCTTCTGTATTTCCCCTAATTTACTTCTGAATGGATGCTTTATGTAATGGGTGTTTTTTGTACATCATAAAGTAGATTGTTTTTATGTTAAACGAGCAACAGGTGAGAAAATGGGCAAGTAAGAACAAAGATCTAGTATTATATAATCTTTAAATAGAGTTCTTGCCTTTTTGCTATGTATTGATGCAGTGGGTGTGATTGTGACATCTGAGCTGGGGGGTTTCTGAAAGACCTTGTGCGCCGTAAGCTATGGTACATGTTTGCATGTGAACCTAAGGTGTCATCACCGTCACTTTTGGCCCCACGAGTTTCCACTGTGAAGTACCCGATGAATGCCCTCCTACCTGAAAACAATCAGACATCTCATCTAGATGTGACTGTCTCCTGACTTCAAACATCAGACATCTCCTTATTCAGCTCACTCTCCAAGCCTTTCACAGCTTCTTCTTTGATTATGTAGCTGTTAGAGTTTGCATGAAATGTAATACTTTGATATTGGCATACAAACCTGCCAAAAAAACAGCATCATCTTACCTTCGAGACTCCTTCCCTCTTCAAGAGAGGACCCACAGTTAACCTCTTTAGACTGCAATGTCTTTAGGATACATCAATATTGTATTTTCTGTGGTTTCAGAATCTTTCACAATCATTGACTCTTATAATGTTTATGAATTTAATTTACCCCCTGCTTCTTTTTAAATTAATCTAGTTTTATCTCAATTAACTTCACTGCCAATGTGTGTGTGCATGTGTGTGTGAAATGTATATTTTTAATATTTACTGTATTATTTATTATACACATTTTTAATGTGTATATGACAAAAACTCGCAGAGTTATTTAAACGGTTTGGCGAAATTTCTGTCAGATCCCGCTAGCAGGATCGCCAACTCCAGAGGGTTTAATGAGTGCTACTTTTATATAATGAATCAGTCCAAAAATCTGAATGCACAGCAAATTCTTTACTGGGATAGAAAAGTTTATCAAAACCAAAATGAAATCCACAACTGCTACTCCAAAGGGCAGGCTAAGGTCAGAAAATAGATTAGGTACATGAGATTCCAAGTCCAAATCAGCAATCCAAGAGACAGGGTTAATTTAGAAAGAACAAGTTTGAAAAACACAACAGGCAAACACAATCAAGCATGCCAAGAGTTCAGTAGGGCAGGCATAAAACCTCACAGAGGTCTGAGAACATTGAGAGTCCTTTTATGCCTCCTAATTAGCAAATAACTACCATCTGTGTTTAGTATTCAGAGCAGGTAGAATGTGGCTGGTTATGAGTAACCACAGGGAGTTATGACTTGAGGCAAGTGTAGCATTTTATTACATGGCACACGGTAATACCATTTTTGACCATTGTATCATATGATGTTATGATGAGATTTATAGCACATCTAATTATGTTATTATTAGATTTTGGCTGTTTGGTCTCATTTAGTAGACTATTTTTGGTCATTGATTTACAAATCAAAACATATGCTAATAATCATGTAAGACAAAAACATATGCCAAATGTATTATGTAAATGTAATTACAGTCACTTATGTGTTGTTGTTTTCATCTTTCACAGTATTTGACTGGATCTTCTGACGAAGCTTCTGTTAGTTGGGGCTCAGCTAAACAGGCTGACAGGTCGACGAGAGAGATTTCCTTCTTTGTGATCTGATTTGTTTGAATAAAGTTTTAATTTTGCACATAGCTGTTATCAAAAAGAAGTAGGGAATTCATACTGGTTTTTGTGTATTGGGGAGCATTTGTAGTTCAGTACACAGAAAGCGGCACTAAATATTAAAAATATAAAATATGGATAAGAATACATTTTTATAAGCTTTAATAATGTAAATTACACTTTTAAAAATATTTTTACTGCAGATAAAGAGTGAAATATCCTAAATTTGCTGTGTTCTGACTATAAAGAAGCCTTTTATTTGTTAATGTCTGGGTTAATGGCTCACAAATGGCTCAATGAGTAGTTATAGTCTCACACCTCCAGGGTTGGGCAGTTGAATCTTGCCTCTCCATGTCTTAATTCTGCATGCTCTCTCTTTGTTGTGGGGGCTCTCTCCAGGTACTCCAGCTTTCTGCCCAAGTCCAAGTTAGTCTAATTCTTGTCTGTAAATTGCCCGCATTGCGTGTGTGTGTGTGTATGTGTGTGTGTGTGTGCCCTGCGATAGACGGGCACCCGTCCATAGTGCTGCCTGGCATAACCTCTAGCCCCCCCCGTGACCCTGAGCAGCATAACTGTAAGATGGATGGAATTCCCCTGATAATGATGAATTGTTTTAATTGATATTTTGTAGTCATTAGCATGTTTTAGTATGTTCCTTTCTTTTTTGCATGACCTGACCTCACAGTCCACATGGGGTGTTTTGGAGTAATTAAGACAATTTATCATTCAGTATCTTAATTACTTAGAAGCTAGGCACTATTAAGTAATCCTTAATTAATAAAATGATTAACTGGCCATATTTAACTTCGTAATTTTCAGGAGCACACAGTTTGAAGAAATAATTGCATCTTTTTAGTACACCTTCAGAAAATTAAGTATAAAACCCAAGTCAGCTGCCCAAGTTCCATCAAAGCTACATTTAGTTTATGAAATACAAAGCCTGCACTTCAGATTCTATTAAATAATAACTTTAGCAATTACGAAGGCTCATTATTTTAAGAGTTTACCATATTTTTTAGCATGTGGAAAGGTACAGTGTACATACAGTACTTTGCAAAAGTCTTTTAAGTCTCTATTTGACTAATAAGAAAGGTAAGTATTTGGTCTAAATGTGTCACACTCTGCATCCCACCCCCCTCCTTCTCTCCACCTCTCGCACCTGTTACCTGTTTAAACTTGCCTCTCATTACAGCCCTTGTGTGGATCCCCCCAGGTGCCTCTCATCTTCTCCCTCGTCAGTCATGTATATAGTGCCTCCCTGTCTTGAGCTCTCCAGTCCAGTCATTGATGTTGCTGCCTGCATGTGCTCCCCAGTGTGCCTTGTGTCCTGTGCTCTTGCCTGATCCTTCCTACCCCATTTTGACCCCTTGTGGTCTGTTTTCCTTTTGCCCTGCCTGTAAGTTCATTTAATAAAGCCCCCTTTGGTTTTTCCCCACGTCTGCCTTCACCTCTGTCCTGCCCGTGATGTGACAAAATGTAGACGGAGCCCAGCAGAGTTCAACCCTGTCTTCTCATATCTAAATCGCTCCTCCACCTCTGTCAAAGTTAGCCTTTTTTTCTTAATGTTCCAAACTTTTTTCCAAAGGTTCAAAATTAACAGTTCAATAAAAGGTGCATTTTGGTTTTTAAGGTTAATTTCCATTAGTAGCTCTGACAGACATTGATTTCTTGAGTGGATGAGAGTTCTGTATGACTCCTTGATTTCTGTCCTGTGGTTTTTATTTTGACTTGTTTTGCTTCTTACATTTTTAAATTAGGGCTGGGATTAATACTTTACTTAATACTTTAATGAAATACTTAATCAAAAGGGAAAATAATATGAGCATAGACTTCAATGGGGAATTTGCTAGTCGTATACACTGTGAGAGTTTAGGTCATATTGGTGCATAGAGTCCAAGAATTTAGAGCTAAAACTTTCAGCTGGCATCTGACAAGGAAGCGTATGTTACCTGGTCTGTTTTGTTTTAAAAACTGCCAGATACTTAGGATAAAAATATCATAATATTGAAATATTTCTTTAATTTTATTGATGGCTTATACCTTAAAATCTTAAGATCATTTATGTTATAAAGTGTAGTTCAGTCATTGTCAGGCTTCTGTATTTAGAATCATTTGCCAAATAGGTTTAAGATTTTAGATTAAATACAGGTTGTGTACATGTGATTATATTTCCATGTAGGATAAAACATTAGTCGCCAAATAATCATTAAAAATAATTGCTTAACATCCATTTTCATAATATTATGCCTTCTATTTTTTATTTTACATCTCTTCATTGAACCTTCTTTTAAAGCATTGAAATTCAGCTTGTACTTGCTTGCAAGTAATATTTTTTTTTTTTGCAAATGAATAATCTATACATCAAAAGTCAAAGATAAATATTCAAGTATGGGTCATTTTCACAAACTTGAGAATAAAAAAAAACGTTATTGTGAATTAGCGTTTTTTTTTTTTTGGTGTAGGGCAGTGGGCATTACCTTAACTTTTCAGGTATATTTATTAAAATTATAAAAAACACAATGTAACATTACAACACCTGCAAATTAACAGTAACACAATAAAAAATCCACCAGAATGTCTTCTGTTCTCCAAAAAGTTACTGTTTTCTTGTTGGATGGCTAGATGAACACAACTTCAGTTCCTCAACATCTCCTCAGGGGCACCTCAGCCATTCCAAGTATATGTTACATTTCACAACCACCTCACATAGGTAATTAATTTTATAAGTTCAAAATAACTCAATGAGGTATTGATTAGCCATAAGAGGTGGTGTAGTCAAAAAATACATGGGTGTATGGTTGTTGCAAATGCTTGACTTTAGGAGACGTTTTGAAGTGGCTAAGCTGACACACTTCGACAGACATAATATTATGGTTTTACACCAACAAGAAGATCATTTAAGCATCATTTTCTTTGACTCCAGAAGACTTTTGCTTGCCACAGTACTGTATGTATAAAAGAAAAAAAATGATATACACCAGGAAGCTAATTCTTATCTAATCATGACTATTTTACTGTATATTATGGTAGTAATACCATTATCCTCAACTTACAGTATCACCTTTCATTGATGCTTATGTTTATTTTCGCTTTAACCAGTGGAACCTTTTTCACTACCAATGTTTTCCAGGTTTTCAGACACCAGTATTCTAACCTGCAGTCTACTTAACACCCTACCTTGTTTGAAGGGTATCTGCCCCCCGCTACAGGCGTATGTCAGCAATGACAAACAAAACATTCAGCTAGGCCAAACATTTTCCTTTTCTTTAACCACAAATGACTACTTTCATTGTTTCTCCCCCCACCTGAAACCTCAAAATGACAAGCTTGCGATAGTGACGAGAAGTGGGAGAGGACAGGCCAGCAATCATACATCCTGCATACTGCCCTGCTCTTAATGCAAAAGAAGTAATGAATAGCACTTTTGCATGAGACTGGAAACATCTTTCTTTTAATGGACTCTTAAACTTTGCCTGTTTAATCAAGGGACAACGATTGCCTCTTTTGCATTGGTGGTTGATTATTACTGGCCCTGCATTTCAATAGTGGTATTCGAGAGTGGTTTTAGCAAACCTCTATATACATCTTTTTAATTATGTGTATGGTATTGTGTAATGTTTGACTTATATAAATATATAACATATAACTTATATAAAACTATTTTCCAGGATTAACAAATTAATGTTTTTCTACAAGAAGTAAGGGAATATTTTTTTCTTCTAATTTTTACTTTAAACTTAAAACATATTTGATGGAACTTTGGACTTAAAATATATTTGCAAAAAACTAAAAAATATGATGGTCAATAGACAGTCATACCATCTAAAACTTTAATGACAGCTTTTCCCACTTTGATAGTTTAGTATGGGAATCACAAGTATTTAAATGAAGATTAAAATATGCTCGATTATGCAACATGATGGAAAGTCCTCAGTGTATCTGAGTAACTGAATTTCTTTTGTTAATATAGTGGTTTAGGTGTCTGCATCATGGGATGCTTCTGTTTACAACAATGCATTATTTTTGGCTTCAGGCCCATATATGTAAATTATAAGCTGAGGTTGTTTTTTCTCCCATAAGAAACAGACTAACCAATATTCTCTGATGAGATGGATATGGGATCTTGTAAACAGCAGACTGAAACATACCAAGCTTAAATTATTTTTTTGAGCTTGATGCTCACCGTTCCTTTTTTTGAAAAAGCTAAAAGCTTGAAACATCCCCTTAAATGAGTAAAATATTATAATCTCCCCCTGTTTTGAGAACACTCTAATTTAAACCAGTTACATTTGGAATTTTTTGTACTAAATGGACATTTGCATAAACATAGTATGCTATGGCACCTTGGACCAAATCAGCATGTTATTTTGGAGAACTGTACCACACTTCACTGACCAGTTATTGAAACAGTGATGTCAGATTGCAGTACGTCACATTCAACTGGTATGTGCTGATAAGACTTGCTTCAGTTTTACAAACACAAAACAACAGAGAGTACTTGCAATAGTTTCTTGATTTTTAGTGACCCCCCCACCACACACACACACACACACATTCCCATGGCAACAGAAAAAGAAACTGGACAAGGTGATAGTTTGTTTCCTGCAGAATGGTCATATGCACAGTGTTGTGGCAAGTTTTACATGGAAAAAAAAATGTTTAAAACAATCTTGTACTGAATGTTTTTTCCCCAAAAAACAAATCAAAAGGAAGGTTTTTCTTTGCCTTTCTGCAAGTAGATTCAAAACGCAAGATGCATGAATGTTGTTCAGTTAATAGACAAACTCATTATTGGTACCAGTAAGGACTCTAGAATGGAATGATACTCCGGAAGGACATGGTCTTGTTTTATTTGTGTGCTGACTGTCATGGCAACCTGCCCTTTATCCCCTGTGCCATACCTCCAGAGATAAGCATGGGGATTAGATACCCTTGTCAATATGTACCAACTTCATGAAAGTCATGATTTTGCAATGTTTATTAAGAAGCAAGAAGACACTTTTAACAAGGCAACAGTGGTGTTAATGTTTTATAGCTGCCTCCTTCCTTTTAGGGCTTGCTGGGTTTTATTAAATTACTTTAGTTTGGTAGTTATAAAATATTTTATTATTTCAAAGAATTAAAGAATGTGACAAAAGTTTCATTGTAGATAGATTATATGTATACTTCTGGTTTTGATGCCACAAAATTTGTTAGTATGGGATACATATTTTCCATTTGACTATTGATTTAGAAATCTAATAAAACTCTGATTCTCATGAAATTTCTCAAGCACCCAGGATTTCATCATTGGAATATAATACCTTTGGTACCTACCTTCAGGTCTCTGCCTGGGCTATGAGTTAATAATTGCTCAGTATTTTTTTCTTATTTCTTTTTATTTTTTTCTTACTGCCTGTCCTCTTCTTTCTGATCGTCTAACAGCAGTAACGTCTAACATTTCCCACTGACTCAATTTTTGTAGTGTTCTCGTACCTGAATTGAACACTGAAATATAATACTCTACTTGATCCTCAATTATGAGTATATATAGAGCTGTCATTTCACATTTTCCTTGTTTAGATAATCCAGTTAAAATTTTGAGGTATGGTTCTGAAGTGTGAAAATTCCATTGTCCACTTGTCCAGCACTAAGACATGGCGAGCTTTGAGCCTATCCCAGGAAGTACAGACTAAACAACCGGGGGTGCTCTGGATGGGAAGAAACTCTAAATGTTTATGATTTTAATGAGCAGATAGTGCTTGCTTGTATTACCTTGTACTGCTTGTATTCTTTACATTTTGTTTACATATTACTTATCTTGTCTTGGGTTTTTGTTTGTATCGTTCAGGGAGATGCTCACCTAATCTTTGTGCTGCTGTGTGCAATGACAATAAATCTTTCATGATTGTCTATTTGTGTGTGTGTAATGCCTGCAATGGACTGGCATCCTGTTTATAAGTCCCGGTCTCCCTGTATTCTGATCAGCACTTTGGCTAAATAAAGCTGGTTATTGAAAGATGCATTGTGCCGCACATCACTGCAATCACATCACTGCAATCACATCACTAAAATCGATCTGTTATTGAAGATGGTTCCTTGTGTGATTATAACATTTTGCATTATAACATTACATTTTTTAGCAGATATTTTTACAGAGTGAAGCGGAAACAGGACTGCCATGTTCAACACAGAGGAGGCCTACCTGAAATAGCACACAAACTAAAGGTTGGTTTCTGGAAGCAGAGACATTGGTGCAGACTGAAGAAAGTAAGCAAAAGTGCTGAATACTTATATTGATTCAAGTGCACAACGTGGCAAAAAGGGCATTACACCAACTTCAAGAAACGCATCAATTTTCTCCTTTGAATCAACAGTCTTTAGGTGTCGCCTATTCAGCCGAATATCTAAAGTGGTTCCACAGAACTCGAAAGATACAATGAAGCAGTACAGTGCTGGCCAGTATAGCTTAATGAGCTGACTGAAAGGGATTTTTTTTTTATCTTAATATGGATGATTAAAACCAAAATAGTCTTGGGGAAGGGTCCAGTTTTTCATGTTATCATTTTGACAGGAGCATCAAAAGACTATTTCACAAATCATCCTGGGATAATATAACCATAATACTCCCATAAGTTATTATTTTCTCTGAGGGAAAACAATTTTCTGCTTCGTCTTTGATCCTAGATATAAAGATTTTCAATATAATTACTTGTCATGCTTCTAACATCTATTAGACAAGGTTATTTTTTTTTTACATGTTAAGCTAAAGTGACAATCAACTAATTATTAAACATCTCAAAATTTTGAAAGTAAATAGGAATGAAAATATAGATATGTTGATGTTTTTCTGGGGGCAGTGCAGTAGCTTGCACTGTTGCCTTTCACCACTGGGACTAAGGTTCAAGTCTCTGCCATGGCTTTTTGTGTGGAGTTTGCATGCTCTTCCCGTGTCATCGTGGGGTTTCCTCCAGGTGCTCCAGTTCCACCCCCCCAACACAGTCCAATAACATGCTGAGATGAATCTGAGCTGCCAAGCTACCCATAGGTGTGCATGTGTGAGTGAGCCCTGCAATGGGTTATCGCCCCATCCTGGGTTGTTCCCTGCCTTGTGCCCATAGTTTCCAAGGTTCTGTACCCCCGCGACCCTGAGACAGATGGATGCGTGATATTTTGCTTCTAAGTATATTTTCAGGAACATAAGCAGTCATTATATATTAGCTTCATTGTGAAGATTTTAAATATCCATCCATCCGTCCATTCATCCATCCATCCATCCACCCATTTTCAGCAGCTTACCCGCGGTTGGATCATGCGGGAAGCAATCTCAGCAAGGATGGCCAGACCTCCTTCTCACCAGCCATCTCCTCCAACTCCAAGGCATTCCCAGGCCAGCTGAGAGATATAATCTCTCCAGCATGTCTTGGGTCTACCGTGAGGTCTTCTCCCAGTTGGACATGTGCAGAATACCTCCCCAGGGAGCTATCCAGGAGGCATTTTAGACAGATGCCCGAACCACCTCAACTGGCTCCTTGGCAAGGGCACTGTCCCCAATGTCCACACAATGTTGAAAACGTGTGTCATCCAAGACAGCCAAAAACATCAGGAGCTTTCAAGAACTCAGGGCGAATCTCATCCACCCCCAGGTACCTTACCACCAAAGAGTTTTTTGACTTCAGTGACCTCCCATCTGCATCATCCAGCTGTACTTTCTCCAAGGAATGTAAATCATTAGGATTCAAGAAGTCTTCAAAATATTCTTTCCATCGCCTGACTATATCCCCATTTCAAGTCAACAGCACTCCATCCTGCTCTAAACAGCATGGGTAAAGACCTGCTTCTCCCTCCTGAGCTTCTTGACAGTTTGCCAGAATCTTTTTGAGGCTGACCAAAAGTTCTTCTCCATGGCCTCACCAAATTCCTCCCACATCTGAGCTTTTTGCTTCAGCAACTGGCAAAGTCACTTTTCACTTAGCCTGCAGGTACTTGTCAGCTGCTTTAGGAGTCCCACAAGTCAACCAAGCTTGGATGGTCTCCTTCTTCAGCCCAGCAACTCCCTTTACCACTGGTGTCCACCTTCTGGTTTGGGGATTTCTGCCACAACAGACACCAGCAACCTTACAGCCTCTGCTCCACACTGCCACCTCAGCAATGGAGTCCTAGAACATCACCCCTCCAGGCTCCATGCCCCCTTACTCCCTCGAAACACAAGACAAGTTCTGTTGGAGATGTGAGTTAAAGATCTGTTGTTGGAGGAGATGCTCCCAGCACACCCTCACTATGCGTTAGAGTCTACCAGGTTTATCCGGCGTCTTTCTCTGCCATCAGATCCAACTCACCACCAGGTGTTGATCATTTGACAGCTCAGCTCCACTCTTCACCCGAGTGTCCAAAAGATGCAGATGCAATTACAAAATCGATCATCAATCTGCTGCCAGGTGTACCTATAAACACCCTTATGTTCAAACATGGTGTTCATTACAGACAAACTGTGGTCAGCACAGAAGTCCAATAACTGATCACCACTCAGATTCTGACTGGGCTGGCCATTCCTCCCAATCACAGCCTTCCAGGCTTCACTGTCATTACCTACGTGAGTCCCCCAGCAGAACAATGGAGTCCTCAGAGGGATTGCCTTCCAGCACCTAGGTCTCCATACCCACAGACAACAGTCAGAGCCTGTCCCCTGACTGAAGATTTGGGTTTGGCCAATAGCATCCATACCTAAATCTACACCCTTGATGCTATTATATTCGGACTACCATGTGTGTGTGAAGGGGGGTGGTTCTGGGCTGATAAGGTCCCCACCAGTGTTGAAACCAACATAAGCTCTTTAGGCCTAGTTCAACCTATACTTTGCTTGTAATATCTGTATTATAACCTTTCTTTTTTATTATTTGATGTGTCTAATTTAGTTTCACTGTGTTCCCCTAATGTGTACACAATAAAATCAAATTAAATCAGTGATTACCCTTAGCTCACTACAGCCTTTATCTTACCTATTTCATTTTAAAACGCATTTATTAAAATGCTTTTCTGGAATTGCAATGCTTGTTTTGCCTCTTAACTGAAATGGTTACTTGTGTAGTTAAACATCAACGGGTACAAAAACATCTGTGTATAATGGAGAAATCGGTTTGCCTGTCTCCACTTTGGAAAACTGTTCTGGAAATCAAGACTTGTGGTGAATGCAAGGCAGATTTCTGGGGAAAGCAGTCGCTATAGCAATTATAATAATTTAGAAAAAAAATATATAACAACTGCTGAACATGTTGAAAAATAATGTAATTTTAGCTGTATTTTTGCAGGTGGTTTGACAGAAAGCCACCTAAGGGCTTCAAGTAGGTCCAGTCTCCTAATTTTTACCAAATACTTTTGATTGCTCAGTAAGAGGCATGAATCCTGTTGTGACTGCACAGCTTGAAACTACACTGACTTATCTTCTCCAAGCTTCATTTTCAGTGAATAATCCTGGCTGCCAATTGCCGTGAGGAACGTTACTAGTCTAAAATAATAATAACTGACCTGATAATGGCATTGGAAGACTTTCTATTTTGGGTCGGTTAATTAACTTCATTTATAATTTAGCTTGCAATATACTTCCACAGATTCATTGAAAATGTAGAAAAAAAGAAGAAAAAAATACTTGCAAATGTGGCTGTGGGTAACTACATGCTAACAAAAAGATACATGAAAGCTATTGTTTGTAGAAGTAAATTTTGGAGCATGTGTGTGTATATGTGTGTGTGTGTGTATGTGTGGGGTAATCTAAAATACTTGCAATTGCATAGCTATATAACTGTTACTGTAACAATTTTAATAATTCAGCAATTCCCTTGAGCTAAGAAAGTTAATATAAGGATCAGGCAGGAGATAATGCTTAAGCAATGGGTGAAAGCAGGATGAAAAATTCCATGATGATTATTTTAGTATGACTGAAGGTGGAAAATCAGAAGTCTGTCAAATAGGTTTCAATGTTTTACAATAATCCCATCAAAGACAACCTTAACCCCTACATGGTGCTAACCTTAACCATAAATAACAAAACAAAATACAAGACTCTTGGCATTTTTAGTTTTTTGATTGCCTTTACACATTTTTCTAAAATTCAGTTTCTCCTTGCAGGAGAATGTCAAATGTCCACAATGTCAGAATAATAGGTTTTTACCACATTGTGGGGACATTTTGTCCCCACAGTGTCATATACATATGACCCCCCCATACACACACGCACACACAGATTAGGTATCTATACCTTTGTGGAGGCTCTCCAACCCTAATCCCAGCTATGACATCTTAATCCCCTACTCAGTGTAGGGATATGTCTGCCGTCTGTCTTGTTTCTGTTTAACCAGCAGGTGTCGCTGGTCGTCCTGTCCCTTTGTAATGTGTCAATCACTCTCACATTAAACCATCACTGCCCTCTGAGTCCCCAACTCAGTCAGTGGTGTTATTGTGAGTTCTGAAAGTGCTTAGTATGGATGTGGGTCTGTTTCCCTTTATCATAGTTCCAGTTTCCCCTAAAGGTGCATCTGTTTTGTCCCTCCATTCCCTTCATGAAATCCAGCCCTAATCTTACCCGTAAGTAACCAAACAAAATACAAGACTTTTGGCATTTTTAGTTTTTTGATTGCAGTCACAGATTTTTAAAAAATTGAGTTTCCTCTTGCAGGGACTGGAAAAATTCTCTCACAGACAGAGGAAAAAAAACATTTAATGAACTCCTAGGTCACGCGCTGAGCTGCATCATGAGCTGAGTTGCCTGTGCTGAAGCAGAAATGCTTCATTGATACAGATGGTTGCCACAGCCCAAAAATTAATGCACAATACAATTACAATCTAGCTGGAATTTCTGAATAACTCATTCTTATCAGTTGTTATTTCTGTATTATAAGAGATCTAGAGGCCATCTAATTACAATATGCAAAAGAACATGTCATTTTAACACAGATGTTTATATGCTGGCTATAGATTGTTGTTTATGCAGAACTATTGTAGATATAAAGTGCTCAATGGAAAAAATCGACTCTTGCAGATATACTTACAATTAAAAGAAATTAAAGCAATTCTCTAAAGCTAACTACATTACCATTATCTCACTTGCCAGAATGATAAACAGGCAATTAAGAAGTAGGCCTCTTTAATTTAGCAAGAATTGATATTTGTAATTAGTATTTGCTGTTCTCTCTAAATTCTGTAACTTTCTGAAACCAGAGCATTTCTTGTTGTTTTTATAAAACACGTGCCTTATTGCTTTTGTTATAGGAAATTTTTGAGATTATTTTGTTTGATTTTTTTTCATAGATATTTTAATATTTTATTATAAGGCTTAATAGATTATTTTCTGTTTTTACATTCTTGAAATAGTAAAGATAAAATGGGCTGGGTTATAAACCATCAGTAGAGTTCGTCAAATAAAAAACATTCTGTGAGGGCAACTTTTGTCAGAATTGTCAGCGCAATCATATAACATGGGTATTGAACACATTTATTGAGAAAATTGTTTTCTGTATCCTTTTGGCAGGTGATTAAAAATAGGTTTGTAAGTGACAGACAAAAACCCAAACAGACACTTAACATCAGTGTTCCCATACTAGCTAGTTTAGAAAAATGAAGCAGAATACACCAAGCGGCATCTACTGTCGAAGCAATGACAGCCAAACTGAACTGTTACTTATAATCAGAGACATATGTCGCGCCTTCATTTCAAAATGTTACAAAGAGAAGCCTACTGCTCTCTGAAAAAGACACTGGCATTTATCTTAAGTCAAAGAATGTGTTCCGGAAAGAAAGCCAAACGTGGAACTTTTTGGCATAAAAGACAAATGTTATATTTGGTGAAAATGTTAACGGTCCATCCATCTATCCATCCATCCATCTATCCATCGATTGATCCATCCATATTCTAGCAGCTTATCCTAGTGAGGGATGTGTATTATAACACAAATAATATAATAATAATATAATACGTAGGATGCAGGACTAAAAATAGATTAAAGAACTAGGGCTGTCAAAGCTAACACATTAGCATCATAACATGCTATTATTTCTTTGATTGTGTTAACTTAACTGTGTCAATTTTGATAACCAAGGAGAGAATACTAGAAGCAAAATTTTTTTCTCTAATTTAATTTTTATACTGAATATACAGACTGTAAAATATTTTGTTTCCAAACTAGTTGTTGCCTGGCCTTGTTTTTATGGTTTTGAACTACTTTTGCTATAAAGTATTTGTCTTATCACCACTTTTTTTGCAATTAAAAAAATCTTTTTTGGTCTCAAAGCATTAACCTAACAGGGTCCTTGGCACCATCCCCCTCCCCGCACGTTGCGACAGCATGGCGCCCCCTGTCTGACACAGTGAAATTGGCTGGCAAGCTGTCCGCCCCTCAGAAGCCGGTGCCCTACATTGCCAGGGTATCCTGTGGCAGCTTTGCAGTCGCTACAAAGTACTTCTAGGGGTGCGAAGAAGCCAGTTTCACTTTGTCTTGGATGGTGTTCATCACCTGCAGTCGGCAACTCTCAGAAGCTGGTGCCCTAGGCAGCTGCCTATGTCAGCTAATGGACTGACCGGCCCTGCCATGTGTCCTCTAACAGACTGCCATGCTGGTCTTCCCCATCTTTGTACCATGTGTTACCTGGTAACCAATACTAGGACAACCAATTTGAAGATAAACAGGGGTAGAAGTATGTATTTTAATCCAGAATAATAATACTTTATTTCCCTCAAAGGCACTTATTGTTTTTTATTAATCCATATCATCGGCAGTGTATGAATATTTATTTATTGAACAATGAACTTTTAAAGCTACAATCAATGCAAAGGGGGAAACCGTTGCAATTTTCTGACACTTTGGGTAATCCATTGAATAGATTATGCTTTGCCCCTTGCCTTTTATGTATTTGCTATTGATTACAAGCCTTAAAGGTCAATTTTTGAGAAAAGCACAGTGCCTGCTGCAAAGATCATCCATATTTGTAAAAAAATACATTAGCTTTAATATACTTAATATTTGTGAATCTACAATAATCTAGCATGATTTAATTGTGTTCCTCTATAAGAGTTGAAAGTTATCTTTCTGTACATCAGTTTCACGGTACTTTTAATGAGTGTTCAAATGCACAATGAGCTTGTGTCAGGGGACTTAATCCAAGCAGATGTCTTGAAAATGGCAAGTGCCCATGTCATGTAGAGAAGTACTCCCTTGGTTTTGATTAGAAATAATTAGGCTCATATTATGATAAAACAATCCCACACAATGCTAATTGCCCATCAGGATCATAAGAGACATCTGTTTTAGTGTAAATGACAGTTACAAATTGTGACGGTAAAAGCCTTACAAATTACTGTTCCTGATGAGGTTCATCCTTTTTCTCCCTTATTTTGCTATTCTTTATTCTACTTTACAGACAATGGTAAGTACATGATACCCTGTGAGCCTTGCAATTACAAAGGAGATATCAGTTCAGTATTGCAACACATGAGAAAGTGTCAGGTATTTTCTGACACTCTGAAGCATCAGTGAACAATTCTTCACATTTTTTGTCCATGTTTCACTTGGAAGAACTTAGACTTGTGCTCATATGGATTACAAACATGTTGCTTGAGACCCCAGTTAATTCAGCGCTGATATAGATAACTAAATAACTCAAGTGTGTAACAGTAGGTAGGCTTCAATGAGGAATCTGTCCAAGCATGTTGCAGCATATACAATGTAAACTGTATTAATATTTTGCATGTCCAATACATGCACATAATGACACATTTTGGACAATTCAGAGGCATGCATTTACTTAGCAATGTATTTTTGCCAGGAAGAAGCCTATAAAGTCTGAGCAAAAATGCAGGCCACACACACACACACACAGAGAGAGAGAGAGAGAGAGAGATCTGGAAGCAGAAATTGAACCCCCAACCCTTGTACCATGAGGCCACAGGTCCAACCAATGAGTCCCTGTGACCCCTTGTTTCAAATTGCCCTTAGAAAAAAAAAACAACAACATTAAGCACACAAGTCTACTCCATCACATGAGACAATTACAGTTAGGAAATTATGTTGGGAAATAGCTCCAGAAATGGCATCAGACTAAGCAGTACAGTTTAGATGTGCAAATGTGAAGCAAATTTATGCAAATATATTCAACGGGATGTGCCACCTCTGAAGTGTATTAATCACCCTGCTTATGCAAAATCTACCAAAACTGGCAAAAAGGCTGTAGAAAAAGGTAAATTTACATGAAAAAAATATTGAATGGTGCAAAAAAAGTATCAGAATATTTTTCGGCTGTGTGAATCATTTTATTAATGATCTACTCTGCTACGGAATATGGCAAATATACCTTATTGTGTTTTTTTCCACATTTTCTAGGCTTCTTTGGGATATGAATGGCTTAGCGCTTTCCATGTTTTGCTGGTTTTGTAGCTAATAAAAGAATTTTTAAAGATTTTTAGAATTTGTGGTTGTTGTTATTTAATTGGTATTGTAAGCTGCTACTGCGGCATGCAATCCCTAAACTAGAAACTAGGTTGGAGAATCACAGAGGTCTGCCATATCCCTTTCCAGTCTGGGGATAAAAAGAGACTGATTATGAGCATAAATATCTGCCCACACAAACCACAAATTGCTACCTTGCTATTTTTGCAGCCATTTTTTGAAGGCATTGGTAATTATATTTTCAATTCCAATTTAACTGCAGCATGTTTGGCTCAACGTGCCTCACAAAGAATATACCAATATAACATCAATCAATATTACATTTTAAAATATTAGTGTAAAAAAATTATAAAGGGTATGAAGTGATGTCACTTTCCTGCTGGAACATGGCCCCTCAGATGGACTAAGTGGCAAAACATGCTGCAACATGGGTCAGGGAATGATTTTCTGGTTAAAATAAAGGCAGTTTGACTAAATAGTGATCCGAACTTACCAAAGCACCAGTGATATGTGGCCGGGAATCAGATTTCCTGACAACATGTTTTGCAGAAGCTTTTAAAGTTGTCTGGCCAACTGTGTGAACTATTTTTGTGTAAGAGCCCTTTAAAATGAAAACTGGGTTTGTCTTGGCTAGCTAATGCCAGCTAACGCTATCTAACCATCCCCCATGTTGTTTGTAGAACACAAAGCTCATACTCAAGGATGTTTTTATTTTGAAACTTTACAGTTACACTGAATATAATTTATTGATACTACAAATTAAATTTTTGAGTAGTTAGTACAACATATGACATATAAAATACAACATGTATAATATATCACTTAAGGTATGATTTTAGCCAAAGATCCAACATAACTGACAGGAAATGACAACCACAAATCTACATTTTGGAGCATGGATTCCAGTTACTGCGAATTGCAGTGATCCATTTGCAGTGATCCATTTGCAGTGATCCATTTGTTTTTTCAGTTTTTGGCAGTCTGTAAAAAGATTTCTTGCTAAATTACTGTAAAATCAATTGTACAACAGCTCTTTCCCATTTTATATGTGTTTTCGCGGCATTAACTGAATGCTAACACTTCGACTCAGTCTTTTTGCCACTCAGAGGGTCTAACCGCAGTGACTTCTGCCTGTTCTGACATTATGTGCATTCCCTCCAAAAGTCAACATAAGGAGGACAGAGGAGAAACTCTGAGCATTAGGCCAACTGGCTGCCCACCTAACCATGGTGACCTTACAAGAGTCAGAAAGAGCAAGATTAGGAGAGGTGCCACACGATCTGGGCCAGCCATCTGTTAGATCAACTTCTGATGTTCAGCAGGCGAACCAGATCTGCAGCTGAACAAACCATAGCTGGCCCCAGTACATTTGGTGATGTTTGCTCCAGGTGCCTGGGAACAGAGCACCCAGTTCATACTGAACCTTAGTGTAGTTTTACTTACAATATTTCATTATTATCTATATTTACTCAATGGTAATCACCTGAACAACCTTATGGTATGTGTTATTAATTTTGCTTAAAAACCCAGAGGAACTCTCAGTGCCAAATTTTGTCTTCCCCTGTGCTATTATTATTAATATAATAATTAGTAATAGAATACTGGAAAGAAAGAGATGTATGACAGAGTAATTTTTAACATTGTCTCCAGAAGTGCTGCTATTGATTAGTTTATATTTGTATGCATGTGTCTCAGATCATCTACAATATTATATTTTATGCATATCACAAATTTGTACCTGAAATCACTTAAGTTTCATTGTAACTCTTTTTCTGATAACTCTTCATTGTCCTGTGCTGCTTGTTTTTTTTTTGCAAATGGAAGAACCGTTTAGGGACAATTTGTTGTAAAAAGTATTCTATCTCTGATTCTAAGTCAAGTTTCTTATATCTACTGCTTAGTTTTACGCCATTAACCAGAACAGCTTTATTTTCTAATGAATGGACATTAATAATAACCATAACCTGATGAAGGGGTTTTGACTTCGATTTTAATAGCATTATAGAAATCAAATTATTAAGACAAGGGCCCCTGGTAAAATGTATGAATTTGAATTGTGGTTTAATTATAGTGCCTCTATTTTGGGAATATTCTGTTATGTTAGCGTCTGGATGACTATGTAATTTGGGAAATGTTCCATTGAAGACATCCCAGGTGACTTCTGGCAGTGAGCTTGATCTATGGAAGACTGCTCATTGGATTATTAAATAATTATCAGTGTTGGGCATTTCAGGTTCAGAAGCTACAAATCCAGACCAGGATTTTGTTTTTACCAACCAGTTCAGCATAAGGAGTCACAGTCACAGAGTACTCAGCTGCTGGGTAGAAACAAAATCAATTGACACAATTTCATGAGATCAAATGGATTTAAATGAATACAAAATCATTTGGCTACGTAGTTTGATTCTTGGTCAGTTATTAAGCATAAATAACAGCTACAGATAATGACAAATTAACCATTTATCAGACAACTAAATGTATGCACCTCCACTCCATCGCATATGCAGTGGAAATGTGAATATATTCTGATTTGTTTTGTTTAGAATTGTTTAGAATTACAAATTAGAAACCAAATAATTTGAAGAAACAAGTTCCCACCTACTTTATGAAGTTATCTGACATTTTTCTTTTTTATGGTAATATTTTGTCAGCACGGCTGGTCCATTTTTGCTGTTTTTTTCCTTTTTATAGCCCTGGGCTATAAGTTAATATCGTATAACCAGAAACGTCTGATTTCCATTACACAGTTGATGGTATATTTAATGCATTCCACTGATTATTTCAATGAACTGCAAGACATGTTGTTGAACAGCTCAGTATGAGAATGTTGTAAATGATTTGCTCTACAGGATCTCTTTTACTTGCATGTTGACTTTAATTTCCAGAACCAAATGGGGAATTGAAAAGAAGCATAAGAAAATAAGCACCAGCAGTATTTTAGCATTTTCATAATAATGCCTTGGCATGCATTTTACATTTAAAATCCTTTATTCTTTTTGGAAATTCCACCAGAATAGAACATTGGCCATCCGCTTATTTGTTCTCAGTACAGAGTTGCAGGGTGACCTCAAGCCTATCAAGGCCACAGAGGGTAGATGGGGTGCCAGTCCATCAGCGGATACCCACACATGCTTAATGTTAAACCTGCACTGTGTTTAACTGCCCAACCTCACTTGGAAGTGGAAGAATCTGGCTCCAAATCTTCTTTTGACTGAGCAGTGAACGTTCCTTGGGGCTCAATCTCACCGCCACTCTGTAAGTGTGTGGTTCATCGCTCAGAGTCTCAGGTTTCATCTGTTGGCGTGTTATCTCTGGGTTATGGTCAGGGTCGCGGGCATCTTGTCACCTGCCCTGCTGTTCGGTGTATTGGGGTTGCAGTTCTGGGTTCGCAGGCGTTTTGTCTCAGGTTTCTTGATCTTGGATAGCCAGAATTCCACAGCTGGTGAGCCATGCGACTGATCTTCTGGTCTTCTTATAGGTTTATTGTGGTTGTCTTGTTTTTGCTCTATTTCAGCATGTCCTAGTTCTTGTTTCTGGTTTCTCTTTTCTCCCTTTCCTCTAGGCTTGAGTTTGCTTCTTGGCTTATTTGTCCATCCAGTCTGCAGATTTACACCCCATGGTTACCTCATTCCTAAAATGGAACTGTCAGGGAGAAACCTAACACTGTAGATGGATGGCCCGCTTTGGGATGCCCTGTTTGCACTTATGGAAGTCAATAAATGTGTATTAACTGGGCACCTGGAGTCCTGGCTGTGACATAATAGCTAAGAGACACTAATTAACCTGACTGCATGTCTTTGGACTGGGGGGGGTGGGGGTTGGTATAGCCTTCCATGCATGAGAAGAGCTCCACATGCACATAGTAGGGGCAGGATTTGAACCACAGTGTTGCCCACAAACACATATTAACATAGACAGAAATACTAAACAATAAATAAGCAGAAAGAGTATATGTATTAAAAAAAACAGACAGACTTCATTAAGTTCCTTCACTCCACTCTTCACTGTCCATTTTCTTGCTCTTCTCCCTAGAAGGTGGAAAACACTGTTTCATTTTCTTGCCATTCAGGCTACAGGCTCCTGCATTGTAAGATGCTGCGAGGTGGAACAACATGGAAAACAGTTTCTAAGAAATTGATGGCTCACTGTAAAATGTGCAACAGGGCTAGAAAAATCAAAGAGAAACACTGCGTGGCATTCGAGCCCAACCAGATTAGCCAGCTGGCTTAAGTGGATGCCTGAAAAAAGCTGCCTGGGGTCTCCAGGACCAGTGTTCCCCAGCTGAGAGCTGCAGAAAGAGTCTTAGATTCCATCTCCATACCTCTGCCTCCCTGGGTCTGCTCCTGCCTTTCATTGCTGCTGTTAATAAGTCGACGAGCTGAAGTAGTGGGAGAATTGGACAGCTCCAGGTGCTGTACTGTCTCCCTGGGTATCATTGCTAACGCAGTGAATGTAGGAGCTGAAGTGCTGTCTCCAAGCGAGGGGTTTTTGGAGCGTGCAGACCTATAGCATACGAAGGGGCCAGCTGGAAGGGTAGTGCTATAAGTACTGGTAGGTTAGTGCTGTTATACTGGTGAGTTTACTGCTTCCCCTTTTAATATTTTAAACCTATATAAATAAATCAAAAACTGTAGTGGCATCAGAGAGTGGATCAAGTTACAATAACATACATCTGACGGTGCTGTTATTGTGAGAAGTAGACACAACAAAATCCAGAAATTCTTATTTCAGGTTTTGTATGCAGACTGTTTACGTTTCAGCTGATCCATCCATCCATCCATCCATCCATATCCACTTGTCCTATTCAGAGTTGCAGGGGGTCTGGAGCCTATGGGCGCAAGGCAGGAAACAACTCAGGACAGGGCCCATGTTTATGGACCGTGGGGAGGTAAACCGGAGTAGCTGTGGAAATCCCATGACGACTGAGGGAGAACATGCAAACTTCACACACACAGCCATAGCAGAAACTCAAATCCTGGCCTCAGAATTGTGAGGCTACAGTGCTAAACACTGTGCCACCATATCGCCCCTTTTTCAGCTGATCAGACAGAATTATGAAAAAAAAAAGACTTAAGAATGCACTGTCATCACAATAATGAACATGCCTTTGGGATACCTGAACACCTGGACAAAAGATGTGTTGATGGGATATCATCTTTATGTTTTCTAGCAGTCCACTTTGATTAACAATAATATGTTAAAATTAGGGCCGGGACTTTAACGCGTTAATTTAGATTAATTAATTACACAAAAATAACGAGTTAAATTTTTTTAACGCATT